>NW_019167826.1:28673303-28973452 GCF_002303985.1 Durio zibethinus | reverse complement strand
ATTCCTGGCAGTCTTGCCAAGCATGTCCTCACTGGTAAGCTTCCTCCATCCGCTGGTGCATGGCCTCCATGCCATCGCGCAAGGGTCAGCCTTCAGCCTCCAAGGTCTGATTCTTTGGGTGAACACGTCCAAGCCTTTGTTGAGAGCAGCTTGCAGCTCACTTTGGGATTCCTCCCCCATGGAGTCCTAGCGATGCAATGTGAGTCTCTACCCCCTCAAGCTTTTCCCCATGTCGCCCATGGTCACCTCCCACCAGTTGGCCAGCCTATCGTCCCATGGTAGCCAGATATCTCTAGAATTGGCTTTCCTCTCACTTCCACGCGCCATCGCCCCTCGGACCTTTGGTTGTGTGGTTAGTAGCGCACTTGGGATGCCATATTCTCGTAACCTACACAAACAAACATGTAGACATCGAAACCTTGCTTTCTGATACCAACTGTCACGGGCTCTGACCTTAGACTCAAAAACTGTGTGGCCTTAGGCTTGGAATCTCCTCTTTTATGCCTAAGTCAGCCTAAAACACAAGCGTATGGGCACTAGAACAACGAGAAGGGCTGATTACGCAAGTTAAAGAGAAACAGGATAAGAAGGCAGAATTCTGGAAATGCTCTTGTATTCACTGAAACAGAAGTGTTTGATGGTGTACAAATGAGGGAAGAGCAAGCCCTCTATTTATAGTTGAGGCTCCAGCTTACACTTAATGGCAATATCCCTAGAATAAAGGCTAAAATCATGGGATTATATAGATTACAATCAATCAGGATGCTAACTCCTGATTTTTAGGGTCAACCAAATCTGCCAGGATGCTGCTGCTGATCTTGCCTGCTTGTAGAAGCTTCCCTTACATGTCCAGCACCTTGGGCCCTTCTGGATGTGGTGTGGGCAGCATGTATGCCGGGCCTTGGTCTCACGGGCTGGCCTGCAAGTTGGACGGGCGTTCTGAACTCGTTTGCTAGGCTTTGCGTGTAGATACCCGCCAGCACGCCTGGTCTGCGGGCTCAACCTCTGGCTCACCTGCTGGTGCACCTGATGTGCCTGGCGCACCTGCCCACGGCATGACACTTGGCCCTTATATTGGTCCTCAATCCCTCATCAAACCTTGAGAACTCACACCCCCTTAAAGAGCATTTGAGATTTTCTAGGTTTGCTGCCAGTAGCCATTAAAGTGTCTGAAATGGGGACACTTTTTTCAAATGGTCACAAAATCTTCTCCACTTCGACTTTTTACCTGAATTTTTTGTGCATGCCAACAAAAATACAAGGATCACCTCTACCAAATTTGAAGACAAAACTCTTTCTAAAAGAATTTTAAAAAATCCCAAACCATAAAAACTTTTGAAAATCGTGAAAAATAAAAAACTGGTCGTCTTGCCACGAAACTTCACACGAAGGCTTAGGGGAAAATTGTATGAATTTACAAGCCATAAAAATGGCATTGGCATGGCAGAAATATGAAGATGTGCTTGAACCCGCTTACCACCTGTTCGATCCCCGGCTTGCGCATCCTGCCTCTCTGGTCGGCTAAGCGCCCTTACGCTCATTTTGTGGGTTGACTTAGGCATACAGAGTTCACCCTTAGTCTAAGCATACGAAGTTCATTCCCAGTCTAAGATCGGATCGGACCGAGGGTTGCGGTAGTAGGATTGGTAGCACGCAGGAGGGACCGAGCCAATCCCCAGCTTACGCATTCTGCCTTTCCGATCAGCCGAGCGCCCGTACGCCCATTTCGTGGGTTGGCTTAGGCATATGGAGTTCATTCCATGTCTAAGCCCTAGCCAGACCGAGGGTTGTGGCAGCGAGATCGGTAGCATGCAGAGGGGGACCGAGCAGATCCCCAGCTTTCGCATTATGCCTCTCCGGTCGGCTCAGCGCCTGCACGCTCGTTTCATGCGTTGACTTAGGCATACGGAGTTCATTCATAGTCTAAGATCAGACCAGACCGAGGGTTGCGGCAGCAGGATCGACAGCACGCAAGGGGGGATCGGACCGATCCCCGGTTTACGCATTCTGCCTCTCCGACGCCGAGGCACCCTACGCTCAATTTCGTGGTTGGCTAGGCATACAGAGTTCATTCCATGTCTAAGCATACGGAGTTCATTCATAGTCTAAGCTCGGATTGGATCGAGAGTTGTGGTAGCAGGACCAGCAATAGGATCAGCAGCACGCAGGGGGGGACCGAGTCGATCCCCGACTTGTGCATTCTGCCTCTCCGAGCGCTGAGCGCCCGCACGCTCATTTCGTGGGTTGGCTTAGGCATACGGAGTTCATTCCATGTCTAAGCCCCAGTCGGATCGACGGTTATGGTAGTAGGACTAGCAACGAGATCGGCAACACGCAGAGGGGGAACGAGCTGATCCCCGGTTTGCGCATTATGCCTCTTCGGCCAACCTCTTAGGCCGGCTGAGCGCCCGTACGCTCGTTTCGTGGGTTAAGTTAGGCATACGAAGTTCATTCCCAATCTAAGCATACGGAGTTCATTCCCAGTCTAAGATCGGACCAGACCGAGGGTTGCGACAGCAGGATCGGCCGCATGTAGGGAGGGACCGGGTCGATCCTTGGCTTACGCATTCTGCCTCTCCGGTCGGTTGAGTGCCCTGCACGCCCGTTTCATGGTTGGCTTAGGCATAGGGAGTTCATTCCATGTCTAAGCCCCAGCCAGATCGAGGGTTGTGGCAGCGGGATCGACAACACGCAGGGGGGTCCAAGCCGATCTCTGGCTTGTGCATTCTACCTCTCCGGCCAGCTGAGTGCCCGTGCGCCCGTTTCATGGGTTGGGTTAGGCATAGGGAGTTCATTCCATGTCTAAGCCCCAACCAGACCAAGGGTTGTGGTAGCGGGACCGACAGCACGTAGAGGGGGATCGGGTTGGTCCCTGTCTTACGCATTATGCCTCTTCGATCGGTTCAGCGCCCGCATGCTCATTTTGTGGGTTGACTTAGGCATATGGAGTTCATCCCCAGTCTAAGCCTACGGAGTTCATTCCAAGTCTAAGATCAGACCGGACCGAGGGTTGTGGCAGCAGGATCGACAGCACGCAGGGGGGGATCGGGCTGATCCCCAGCTTGCGCATTCTGCCTCTCCGATCGGCTGAGCTCCCGCACGCTCGTTTCATGGGTTGGCTTAGGCATACAGATTTCATTCCATGTCTAAGCATAAGGAGTTCATTCCTAGTCTAAGATTTTGAGCCACGGTGCACATGTTGGGCTTGGGCATGTGCTGGTGCCACTTTTTTTTCACCCGGGGCACCATCATTGGAGCATCATCGGAGAGCCTAACCAGCGGCATTGGGGGTTCCGGCGATTGGGGGGCCTGGGGGTGAGCGCACGTGATGTGTGATGGGTGCTGGTACTTGGCCCCCTATCCCTCAACAAACCTTGAGAACTCACACCCCCTTAAAGAGCATTTGAGATTTTATAGGTTTGCTGCCAGTAACCCATTAAAGTGTCTGAAATGGGGACACTTTTTTCAAACGGTCACAAAATCTTCTCCACTTCGAGTTTTTAGCTGACTTTTTTTATGCATGCCAAAAAAAATACAAGGATCACCTCTACCAAATTTGGGGACAAAACTCTTTCTTAAAAAATTTTGAAAAATCCTGAACCCCAAAAAGTTTCAAAAATCATGAAAAATAGAAAACGGGTCATCTTGCCACGAAACTTCACATAAAGGCTTAGGGGACCATTGTATGAATTTACAAGCCATAAAAATGGCATTGGCATGGCAGAAATATGAAGATGTGCTTGAACCCACCTACCACCCGTTCGATCCCCGGCTTGTGCATCCTACCTCTCTCGTCGGTTGAGCGCCCGCACGCTCGTTTCGTGGGTTGACTTAGGCATACGAAGTTCATCCCCAGTCTAAGCATACGGAGTTCATTCCTAGTCTAAGCTCAAACCGGATCGAGGGTTGCGATAGCAGGATCGATAGCACGCATGGGGGATCAGGTTGATCCCCGGCTTGCGCATTCTGCCTCACCGATCGATTGAGCGCCCGCACGCCCGTTTTATGGGTTGGCTTAGGCATAGGGAGTTCATTCCATGTCTAAGCCCCAGCTGGACCAAGGGTTGTGGCAGCGAGACCGACAGCACACAGAGGGGGACCGGGTCGATCCCCGGCTTGCGCATTATGCCTCTCCGATCGGCTCAGCACCCGCACACTCGTTTCGTGTGTTGACTTAGGCATACGGAGTTCATTCCCAATCTAAGATTGGACCGAACCGAGGGTTCCGATAGCAGGATCGACAAGACATAGGAGGGGACCGGGCCGGTCCCCGGCTTACGCATTCTGCCTCTCCGGTCGGTTGAGCGCCTGCATGCTCGTTTCGTGTGTTGGCTTAGGCATACGGAGTTCATTCCATGTCTAAGCATACGGAGTTCATTCCCTATCTAAGATCAGACCAGACCGAGGGTTGCGGCAGCAATACCAGTAGCTGGATTGACAGCACGCAGAGGGGACTGGGTCGATCCCTAGCTTACGCATTCTGCCTCTCTGACCGGTTCAGCGCCTGCACACTCCTTTCGTGGGTTGACTTAGGCATACGGAATTCATCCCCAGTCTAAGCATACAGAGTTCATTCCCAGTCTAAGATCGGATCGAAACGAGGGTTGAGGCAGAAAGATCAGTCGCACGCAGGGGGGACCGGGCCGATCCCCAGCATGCGCATTTTACCTCTCCGCCAGGCTGAGCGCCCGCACACTTGTTTCGTGGGTTGGCTTAGGCATACGGAGTTCATTCCATATCTAAGCCCCCGCCAGACCGAGGGTTGTGGTAGCAGGACCTGCAGTAGAATCGGCAGCGCGCAGGGGGGACTGAGCTGATCCTCGACTTACGCATTCTTCCTCTCCGATCGGCCTTTTCGATCGGTTGAACGCCCACACGCTCGTTTCGTGGGTTGACTTAGGCATATGGAGTTCATCCCCAGTCTAAGCAAACGGAGTTTATTCCCAGTCTGAGATCGAACCAGATCGAGAGTTGCGGTAGCAGGATTGACAGCACACAGGGGGTATCGGGCCGATCCCCGGCTTGTGCATTCTGCCTCTCCGGCCGGCTGAGCACCCGCACGCCCATTTCGTGGGTTGGCTTAGGCGTAGGGAGTTCATTCCATGTCTAAGCCCCATCCGGATCGAGGGTTGTGGTAGCGGGACCGGCAGCACGCAGAGGGGGACCAAGCCATTCCCCGACTTATAGATTCTACCTCTCCGACCGGCTGAGCGCCCGCACGCTCGTATCGTGGGTTGGCTTAGGCATACGGAGTTCATTCCTTCTCTAAGCATATGGAGTTCATTCCCAGTCTAAGAGTTTGAGCCACGGTGCACATGCTGGGTTCGGGCATGTGCTGGTGCCATATTTTTTTCACCCAAGGCACCATCGTCGGAGCATCGCCAGAGAGCCTAACCGACGGCATTGGGCTTCCGGTGCTTGGGGGGTCGGGGGGTGTGCGCACATGATGTGTGATGGGTGTTGGTACTTGGCCCTTATATTGGCCCCCTATCCCTCATCAAATCTCGAGAACTCACACCCCCTTAAAGAGCTTTTGAGATTTTATAGGTTTGCTGCCAGAGCATTTGAGGGTTACGGCAGCAGGATCGACAGCACGTAGGGGGGACCGGGCCGACCCCCAGCTTGTGCATTCTGCCTCTCCTACCGATTGAGTGCCCGCACGCCCGTTTCGTGGGTTGGCTTAGGCATACGGATTTCATTCTATGTCTAAGCCATAGTCGGACCAAGAGTTGTGGTAGCGAGACCGACAGCACGCAGAGGGGGATCAGGCCGATCCCCGGCTTGCGCATTATGGCTCTCTGGCCGGCTCAGTGCCTGAACGCTTGTTTCGTGGGTTGACTTAGGCATACGGAGTTCATTCCCAGTATAAGATCGGACTGGATCGAGGGTTACGACAGCAGGATCGACAGCACGTAGGTGGGGACTGGGTCGATACCCGGCTTGCTCATTCTGCCTTTCCGATTGGCTGAGCACCCGCACGCTCGTTTCATGGGTTGCCGTAGGCATACAGAGTTCATTCCCAGTCTAAGATCGGACCGGACCAAGGTTGCGAATAGGACCAGTAGCAGGATCGATAACATGCACGGAGGGACTAGGCTGATCCCCGGCTTACGCATTCTGCCTCTCCGGTCGGCTGAGTGCCTGCACGCTCATTTCGTCAGTTGGCTTAGGCATACGGAGTTCATTCCATGTCCAAGATCAGACTAGAATGAGGGTTACGGCAGCAGGATCGACAGCACGCAGTGGGGGACCGAACCGGTCCTCGACCTGCGCATTCTACCACTCCGATCGGTTGAACGCCCGCATGCTCGTTTCATGGGTTGGCTTAGGCATACAGAGTTCATTCCATGTTTAAGCATACGGGGTTCATTCCCAGTCTGAGATCAACCACATCGAGGGTTGCCGCAGTAGGACTAGCAGCAGGATCGACAGCACGTAAGGGGGGACCGGGCCAATCCCCGACTTGAGCATTCTACCTTTGCGGCTGGCTGAGCGTCCGCACGCTCGTTTCGTGGGTTGGCTTAGGCATACGGAGTTCATTCCATGTCTAACCCCCAGCCGAACCGAGGCTTGTGGTAGCAAGACCAGCAGCGGGATCGACAGCATACAGGGTGGGCCGGGCTGATCCCGGCTTACACATTCTGCCACTCCGGTCGACTGAGTGCCCGCACGCTCATTCCGTGGGTTGACTTAGGCATACGGAGTTCATCCCTAGTCTAAGCATACGGAGTTCATTCCTAGTCTAAGATCAGACCGGACTGAGGTTTGCGATAGTAGGATCGGTAGCACGTAGGGGGGACCAAGCCGATCATTGGCTTACGCATTCTACCTCTCCGACCGGTTGAGTGCCCGCACACCCGTTTTGTGGGTTGGCTTAGGCATACGGAGTTCATTCCATGTCTAAGCCCAAGCTGGACCGAGGGTTGTGGCTGCGAGACCGGTAGCACGTAGAGGGGGACCAGGTCGATCCCCAGCTTGCGCATTATGACTCTCCGGCCGGCTCAGCGCCCGCACACTCGTTTCATGGATTGACTTAGGCGTACAAAGTTCAATCCCAGTCTAAGATCAGATCGGACCGAGGGTTACGGCAGCAAGATCTACAGCACGCTAGAGGGGACCGGGTCGGTCCCTGGCTTGCGCACTCTGCCTCTCCGACAGGCTGAGAACCCGCACGCTCGTTTCGTGGGTTGGCTTAGGCATACGGAGTTCATTCCATGTCTAAGGTTGGACAGGACCGAGGGTTGCGGCAGCAGGTTCGATAGTACGTAGAGGGGACCGGGCCGTTCTTCAGCTTGCATATTCTACCTCTCCGATCGACTAAGCGCCCGCACGCTCGTTTCATGGGTTGGCTTAGGCATACAGAGTTCATTCCATGTCTAAGCATACTGAGTTCATTCCCAGTGTAAGATCGAACCAGACCAAGGATTGCGGTAGTAGGACCAGCAGTAGGATCGGTAACACACAGAAGGGGACCGGGTCGATCCCTGGCTTGCGCATTATGCCTCTTCGATCGGCTCAGCGCCCGCACACTCATTTCATGGGTTGACTTAGGCATACGAAGTTCATTCCCATTGTAAGATCGAATCGGACCGAGGGTTGTGGCAGCAGGATCGATAGCACACAGGGGGGACCAGGCCGATCCTCGGCTTGCATATTCTTTCTATCCGACCGGCTGACTGCCCGTACGCCCGTTTTGTGGGTTGGCTTAGGCATAGGGAGTTCATTCCATGTCTAAGCCCTAGCCGGACCGAAGGGTTGTGGCAGCGGGACCGATAGCACGTAGAGTAGGATCGAGCCGATCCTCGGCTTGCGCATTCTGCCACTCCGGCCGGTTGAGCGCCCGCACGCTCATTTCATAGGTTGGCTTAGGCATACAGAGTTCATTCCATGTCTAAGCATACGGAGTTCATTCCCAGTCTAAGAGTTTGAGCCATGGTGCACATGCTGGGCTCGGGCATGTGCTGGTGCCACATTTTTTTCACCCGGGTCACTATCGTCGGAGCATCATCGGAGCACCGCCAGAGAGCCTAACCAGCGGCATTAGGGGTTCTGGCGATTGGGGGGGTGTGCGCATATGATGTGTGATGGGTGCTGGAACTTGGCCCTTATATTGGCCCCCTATCCCTCATCAAACCTCAAGAACTCACACCCCGCTTAAAGAGCATTTGAGATTTTATAGGTTTGCTGCCAGTAGCCATTAAAGTGTCTGAAATAAGGACACTTTTTTCAAAATCATCACAAATCTTCTGCACTTTGATTTTTTAGCTGAATTTTTTTGTGCAAGCCAACAAAATACAAGGATCACCTTTACAAATTTGGGACAAAACACTTTGTAAAAAAATTTTAAAAAAATCCTGAACCGTAAAAAATCATGAAAAATAGAAAACGGGTCGTCTTGCCACGAAACTTCACGTGAAGGCTTAGGGGACCATTGTATGAATTTACAAGCCATAAAACTTGCATTGGCATGGCAGAAATATGAAGATGTGCTTGAACCCACCTACCACCCGTTCGATCCCCGACTTGCGCATTCTGCCTCTCTGATCGGCTGAGCATCCGTACGCTCGTTTAATGGGTTGATTTAGGCATACGGAGTTTATCCCCAGTCTAAGCATATGGTGTTCATTCCCAGTCTAAGATCAGACCTGACCAAGGGTTGTGACAGTAAGATCGGCAGCACGCAGGGGGGATCGAACCGATCCTCGGCTTGCGCATTCCACCTTTCCGATCGACTGAGCACCCGTACACCCGTTTCATGGGTTGGCTTAGGCATAGGGAGTTCATTCCATGTCTAAGCCTCAGTTAGATCGAGGGTTGTGGCAGCGGGACCGGTAACACGCAGAGGGGGATCGGGTCGGTCCTCGACTTGCGCATTATGCCTCTCTGGCCGGTTCAGCACCCGCGTGCTCGTTTAATGGGTTGACTTAGGCATACGAAGTTCATTCCCAGTCTAAGATCAGACTGGACCGACAGCACGCAGGGGGGATTGGGCCGGTCCCTGGCTTGCCATTCAGCCTCTCCGACCAGCTGAGCACCCGCACGCTCGTTTCGTGGGTTGGCTTAGGCATACGGAGTTCATTCTTTGTCTAAGGATACGGAGTTCATTCCCAGTCTAAGATCGAATCGAACCGAGGGTTGCGATAGTAGGACCAGCAGTAGGATCAGTAGCATGCAGGGGGGATTGGGCCGATCCCCGGCTTGCGCATTCTGCCTCTTCGATCGACTGAGTGCCTGTACGATCATTTCGTTGGTTGGCTTAGGCATACAGAGTTCAGTCCATGTCTAAGCCCCAACCGGACTAAGGGTTATGGCAGCAGGACCGATAGCGGGATCGGCAGCACGCAGTGAGGGACCAGGTTGATCCCTGGCTTGGGCATTATGCCTCTCCGGCCGACTGAGCGTTCGCACGCTCATTTCATGGGTTGACTTAGGCATACGTAGTTCATCCCCAGTCTAAGCATACGGAGTTCATTCCCAGTGTAAGATCGGACCGGATTAGGGGTTACGATAGCAGGATCGACAGCACGCAGGGGGGACTAAGCTGATCCCTAGCTTACGCATTCTTCCTCTCTGGCCGACTGAGCGCCAACATGCCCATTTCATGGGTTGGCTTAAGCATAGGGAGTTCATTCCATGTCTAAGCCCCAGTCAGACTGAGGGTTCTGGCAGTGACATTGGCAGCATGCAGAGGGAGACCGAGCTGATCCCAGGCTTGCGTATTATGCCTCTCCAGTCGACTCAGTGCCTGAACGCTCGTTTTGTGAGTTGACTTAGGCATACGTAATTCATTCCCGGTTTAAGTTCAGATCAGACCGAGGGTTGTGGTAGCAAGATCGATAGCACACAGGGGGGGATCAGACCAGTCCTCGGCTTGCACATTTTGCCTCTCCGACTGGCTTAGCACCCGCACGTTCATTTCGTGGGTTGGCTTAGGCATACGAAGTTCATTCCATGTCTAAGCATACGGAGTTCATTCCCAGTCTAAGATCGGATCAGATCGAGGGTTGTGGCAGTACTACCAGCAATAGGATCGACAGCACGTAGGGGGGATCGGGCCATTCCTCGACTTGTGCATTCTGCCTCTCCGACCGATTGAGCGCCCGTACACTCGTTTCATGGGTTGACTTAGGCATATGGAGTTCATCCCCAGTCTAAGCATACGAAGTTCATTCCCAGTCTAAGATTGGATCAAACTAAGGGTTACGGTAGTAGGATCAACAACACGCAAGAGGGATCAAATCGATCCCAGGCTTGCACATTCTGCCTCTCCGGTCGGCTGAGCACCCGCACGCCTGTTTCATGGGTTGGCTTAGGCATACGAAGTTCATTCCATGTCTAAGCATACGGAGTTCATTCCCAGTCTAAGATCGGATCAGATCGAGGGTTGCGGCAGTACGACCAGCAATAGGATCGACAGCACGTAGGGGGGATCGGGCCATTCCTCGACTTGTGCATTCTGCCTCTCCGACCGATTGAGCGCCCGTACACTCGTTTCATGGGTTGACTTAGGCATATGGAGTTCATCCCCAGTCTAAGCATACGAAGTTCATTCCCAGTCTAAGATTGGATCAAACTAAGGGTTACGGTAGTAGGATCAACAACACGCAAGAGGGATCAAATCGATCCCAGGCTTGCACATTCTGCCTCTCCGGTCGGCTGAACACCCGCACGCCCGTTTCATGGGTTGGCTTAGGCATACGAAGTTCATTCCATGTCTAAGCATACGGAGTTCATTCCCAGTCTAAGATCGGACCAGACCGAGGGTTACGATAGCAGGACCAGCAACAGGATCGGCAGCATGCAAGGGGGGACTGGGTCGATCCCCGGCTTACGTATTCTGCCTTTCCGACCGACTGAGCTCCCATACGCTCGTTTCGTGGGTTGACTTAGGCATAAGGAGTTCATCTCTAGTCTAAGCTTGCGAAGTTCATTCCCAATCTAAGATCGGACCAGACCGAGGGTTGTGGCAACAGGATCGGCAGCACGTAGGGGGGACCAAGTCGATCCCCGGCTTGCGCATTCTACCTCTCTAGTCGACTGAGCACCCGCACGCCCATTTTGTGGGTTGGCTTAGGCATAGGGAGTTTATTCCATGTCTAAGCCCCAGTCGGGCTGAGGGTTGTGGTAGTGGGACCGGCAGCACACAGAGGGGGACCGGGCCGATCCTCAGCTTATGCATTCTACCTCTCCGACTGGCTGAGCGCCCGCACGCTCTTTTCATGGGTTGGCTTAGGCATACGGAGTTTATTCTATGTCTAAGCATATGGAGTTCATTCCCAGTCTAAGAGTTTGAGCTAGGGTGCACATGCTGGGCTCGGGCATGTGCTGGTGCCACATTTTTTTCGCTCGGGGTACCATCGTCAGAGCATCGTCGGAGAGCCTAACCGACGACATTGAGGGTTCTGGCGATTAAGGGGGCCGGGGGGTGTGTGCACATGATGTGCGATGGGTTCTGGTATTTGCCCTTATATTTCCCCCTATCCCTCATCAAACCTCGAGAACTCACACCCCCTTAAAGAGCATTTGAGATTTTATAGGTTTGCTGCCAGTAGCCATTAAAGTGTCTGAAATGAGGACACTTTTTTCAAACGATTACAAAATCTTCTCCACTTTGAGTTTTTAGCTGAATTTTTTTATGCATACCAACAAAAATACAAGGATCACCTCTACCAATTTTGGGGGCAAAACCCTTTCTAAAAAAATTTTAAAAAATCCTGAACCGCAAAAAGTTTCAAAAATCATGAAAAATAGAAAAAGAGTCGTCTTGCCGCGAACTTCACATGAAGGCTTAGGGGACCATTGTATGATTTTACAAGCCATAAAAATGGCATTGGAATGATAGAAATATGAAGATGTGCTTGAACCCACCTACCATCTGTTCGATCCCCGGCTTGCGCATCTTGCCTCTCTGGTCAGCTGAGCGTCCACATGCTCGTTTCCTGGGTTGACTTAGGCATACGGAGTTCATCCCCAGTCTAAGCATACAGAGTTCATTTCCAGTCTAAGATCGGACTAGACTGATGGTTGCAACAGCAGGATCGATAGCACGTATAAGGGATTGAGTTGATCCTCGATTTATGCATTTTGCCTCTCCGACGGACTGAGTGCCCGCACAGCCATTTCATGGGTTGGCTTAGGCATAGGGACTTCATTCCATGTCTAAGCCCCCGCTGGACCGAGGGTTGTCGCAACGGGATCGACAGCACGTAGAGAGGGAGCGGGTCGATCCTCGACTTTCAGATTATGCCTTTTCGACCGGCTCAGCACCCGTACGCTCGTTTTGTGGGTTGACTTAGGCATACGGATTTCATTCCTAGTCTAAGATCGGACTGAACCGAGGGTTGCTACAGTAGAATCGAAAGCATGCAGGAGGGATCACGTCGGTCCTCGGCTTGCCCATTCTCTTTTTTCGGCCTGCTGAGTGCCCGCACGAACATTTCGTGGGTTGGCTTAGGCATACGGAGTTCGTTCCATATCTAAGCATACGGAGTTCATTCCTAGTCTATGATCAGACCGGATCGAGGGTTACAACAACAGGACCAGCAGCAGGATCAGTAGTACGCAGGGTAGACCGAGCCAATTCCCAGCTTGCGCATTTTGCCTCTCCGACTAACTGAGCACCCGCACGCTCGTTTCATAGGTTGGCTTAGGCATACGGAGTTCATCCTCAGTCTAAGCATACGGAGTTCATTCCCAGTCTAAGATTGGATCGGACTGAGGGTTGCGACAGCAGGATCGATAGCACATAGGGGGGATCGAGCCGATCCTCATCTTGGGCATTCTACCTCTCCGGCCGGCTGAGCGCCCGTACGCCCGTTTCGTGGGTTGGCTTAGGCATAGGGAGTTCATTCCATGTCTAAGCCCCAATTGGATCGAGGGTTGTGGCAGCGGGACCAGCAGCACGCAGAGAGGGATCGGGCCATTCCTCGACTTACGCATTATGCCTCTTCGATCGGCTCAACGCCCGAATGCTCGTTTCGTGGGTTGACTTAGGCATACAGACTTCATTCCCAGTCTAAGATCAGACCAGACCGAGGGTTGGGATAGTAAAATCGACAGCATGCAGGGGGGATCAGGTTGGTCCTCGACTTGCGCATTCTACCTCTCCGACTGACTGAGCGCCCGCACGCTCGTTTTATGGGTTGGTTTAGGCATACGGAGTTCATTCCATGTCTAAGCATAGAGAGTTCATTCCCAGCGTAAGATCAGACCGGACCCTGGGTTGCGACAGCAGGACCAGCAGCAGGATCGACAGCATGCAGGAGGGATCGGGTCGATCCCCGACTTGCGCATTCTGCCTCTCTGGTCGACTGAGCACCCGCACGCTAGTTTCGTGGGTTAGCTTAGGCATACGGAGTCATTCCATGTCTAAGCATACGGAGTTCATTCCCAGTCTAAGATCGGACCGGGCCGAAGGTTGCGATAGCAGGACCAACAGCAGGATTAGCAGCACACATTCTACCTTTCCGGTCGACTGAGCACCCGCACACTCGTTTCATGGGTTGGTTTAGCGATACAGAGTTCATTCCATGTCTAAGCCCCAATCGGACCAAGGGTTGTGATAGCAGGACCGACAGCGAGATCGATAGCACACAGAATGGGATCGAGTTGATCCCCGGCTTGCACATTATGCCTCTCCGGCTAGCCCCTCCGGCTGGCTGAGTGCCGCACGCTCGTTCCTTGGGTTGACTTAGGCATACAGAGTTCATCCCTAGTCTAAGCATACGAAGTTCATTCCCAGTCTAAGATCAGACCGGACCGAGGGTTGCGGTAGCAGGATCGGTAGCATGCAGGGGGGATAGAGCCGATCCTCAGCTTGCACATTCTGTCTCTCCAATCGGCTAAGCGCTCGTACGCCCATTTCATGGTTGGCTTAAGCATAGGGAGTTCATTCCATGTCTAAGCCCCAGCCAGATCGAGGGTTGTGGCAGCGGGATCGACAACACGCAGAGGGGGACCAGGCCGATCCCCAGCCTACACATTATGCATCTCCGACTGGCTCAGCACCCGAACGCTCGCTTCGTGGGTTGACTTAGGCATACGGAGTGCATTCTCAGTCTAAGATTGGATCGGACTGAGGGTTGCAGTAGTAGGATCGACAACATGAAGGGGGGATCGGTCCGATCCCCGGCTTGCGCATTCTGCCTCTTCGGTCGGTTGAGTGCCCGCACGCTCGTTTCATTGGTTGGCTTAGGCATACGGAGTTCATTCCATGTCTAAGCATATGGAGTTCATTCCCAGTCTAAGATCGGATTGGATTGAAGGTTACGGCATTAGGACCAACAGCAGGATCGACAGCATGCAGGGGGATCGGGCCGATCCCCGACTTGCGTATTCTGCCTCTTCGGCCGACTGAGCACCCGCACGCTAGTTTCATAGGTTGGCTTAGGCATACGGAGTTCATTCCATGTCTAAGCATACAGAGTTCATTCCCAGTCTAAGATCAGACCGGGTGGAGGGTTGCGGTAGCAGGACCAGCAGCAGGATTGGTAGCACGCATTCTACCTTTCTGACCGGCTGAGCACCCGCACACTCATTTCATGGGTTGGTTTAGTGATACGGAGTTCATTCCATGTTTAAGCCCCAGTCGGATCGAGGGTTGTGATAGCAGGACCGACAGCGGGATCAATAGCACACAAAATGGGATCAGGTTGATCCCCGGCTTGCGCATTATGCCTCTCCGGTTGGCTGAGTGCTCGCACGCTCGTTCCTTGGGTTGACTTAGGCATACGGAGTTCATCCCCAGTCTAAGCATACGAAGTTCATTACCAGTCTAAGATTGGATTGGACAGAGGGTTGCAGTAGTAGGATTGGTAGCACGCAGGGGGGATAGAGCTGATCCCCGGCTTGCGCATTCTACCTCTCCAGCCGGCTAAGCGCCCGTACGCCCATTTCGTGGGTTGGCTTAAGCATAGGGAGTTCATTCCATGTCTAAGCCCCAGCCAGATCGAGGGTTGTGGCAGCGGGATCGACAACACGCAGAGGGGGACCAGGTCGATCCCCGACCTACGCATTATGCATCTCCGATCGGCTTAGCACCCGAACGCTCGTTTCGTGGGTTGAGTTAGGCATACAGAGTGCATTCTCAGTCTAAGATCGGACCGGACTGAGGGTTGCAGTTGTAGGATCGACAGCATGAAGGGGGACCGGTCTGGTCCCCGACTTGCGCATTCTACCTCTCCGGTCGGCTGAGTGCCCGCACGCTCATTTCGTTGGTTGGCTTAAGCATACGAAGTTCATTCCATGTCTAAGCATACGGAGTTCATTCCCAGTCTAAGATCAGACTGGACTGAGGGTTGTAGCAGTAGGACCAACAACAGGATCGACAGCATGCAGGGGGATTGGGCCGATCCCCGACTTGTGCATTCTGCCTCTCCGATCGACTAAGCGCCCGCACACTCGTTTCGTGGGCTGAATTAGGCATACGGAGTTCTTCCCTAGTCTAAGCATACGGAGTTCATTTCCAATGTAAGATCAGATTAGACCGAGGGTTGTGACAGCAAGATCGACAACACGCAGGGGGGATCGGGCCAATCCCTGGCTTGCACATTCTGCCTCTTCGGCTAGCTGAGCACCCACACGCCCATTTCGTGGGTTGGCTTAGGCGTAGGGAGTTCATTCCACGTCTAAGCCCCAACCAAACTGAGGGTTGTGGCAGTGGGAGTGGTAGCATGCAGAAGGGGACCAGGCTGATCCTCGGATTGCGCATTTGCCTCTTCGGTCAGTTGAGCGCCCGTACGCTCATTTCGTGGGTTAGCTTAGGCGTACGGAGTTCATTCCATGTCTAAGCATACGGAGTTCATTCCCAGTCTAAGAGTTTGTGCCACGGTGCACATGTTGGGCTCGGGCATGTGCTGGTGCCACATTTTTTTCGCCTAGGCACCATCGTCGAAGCATCGCCAGAGCATCGTCGGAGAGCCTAACTAACACCATTGGGGGTTCTGACGATTGGGGGGCCCGGGGTGTGTACGCACATGATGTGCGATGGATGCTGGTAGTTGGCCTTTATATTGGCCCCTTATCCCTCATCAAACCTCAAGAACTCACACCCCTTTAAAGAGCATTTGAGATTTTATAAGTTTGCTACCAGTAGCCAATAAAGTGTCTGAAATAGGGACACTTTTTTCAAACGGTCACAAAATCTTCTCCACTTTGAGTTTTTAGCTGAAGTTTTTTGGGCATGCCAATAAAAATACATGGATCACCTCTACCAAATTTGGGGACAAAACTCTTTCTAAAAAAATTTTAAAAAATCCCAAACCGTAAAAAGTTTTAAAAATTGTGAAAAATGGAAAACGGGTCATCTTGCCATGAAACTTCACATGAAGGCTTAGGGGACCATTGTATGAATTTACAAGCCATAAAAATGGCATTGGCATGGTAAAAATATGAAGATGTGCTTGAACTCACCTACCACCCGTTCGATCCCCGACTTGTGCATTATACCTCTCTGGTCGGCTGAGCGTTCGCACGCTTGTTTCATAGGTTGACTTAGGCATACGGAGTTCATCCCCAGTCTAAGAATGTGGAGTTCATTCCCAATCTAAGATCAGACCAGACCGAGGGTTGCGGTAGCGGGATCGACAGCACGCAAGAGGGAACGGGCCGATCCTCGACTTATGCATTCTACCTCTTCGGTCGGTTGAGCACCCGCACGCCCATTTCATGGGTTGGCTTAGGCATATGGAGTTCATTCCCAGTCTAAGATCGGACTAGACTGAGGGTTACGACAGCAGGATCGACAGCAAGTAGGGGGGACCGAGTCGGTCCTCAACTTGCACATTCTGCCTCTCCGGTTGACTGAGCACCCGCATGCTTGGTTCGTGGGTTGGCTTAGGCATACAGAGTTCATTCCATGCCTAAGCATACGAAGTTCATTCCCAGTCAAAGATTAGACTGGACCGAGGGTTGCAACAGCAAGATCGGTAGCACGTAGGGGGGATCGGGTCAATCCTCGGTTTACACATTCTACCTCTCCAGCCGACCGAGTGCCCGCACGCTCGTTTCATGGGTTGGCTTAGGCATACGAAGTTCATTCCATGTCTAAGCCCTAGTCGAATCGAGGGTTGTGGCAACAGGACTGGTAGCGGGATCAACAGCATGTAGAAAGGGATCGAGCTGATCCCTGGCTTACACATTATGCCTCTTCGATCGGCCTCTCCGGCTGGCTGAACGCCTGCACGCTCGTTTCATAGGTTGACTTAGGCATCAGAGTTCATCCCCAATCTAAGGATATGGAGTTCATTCCCAGTCTAAGATCAGATCGGACTGAAGGTTGTGACAGCAGGATCGACAGCATGCATGGGAGGATCGGGTCGATCCCCGACTTGTGCATTCTGCCTCTTCTGTCGGCCTCTTCGGCCGGTTGAGCACCCGCACGCTCGTTTCGTGGGTTGACTTAGGCATAGGAGTCCATCCCTAGTCTAAGCTTATGGAGTTCATTCCCAGTCTAAGATCAGACCAGATCGAGGGTTTCGGGAGCAGGATTGGCAGCACGCAGAGGGGACCGGGCCGATCCATGGCTTGCGCATTCTGCCTCTCCAGCCAGTTGAGCAACCGCACGCTTGTTTCATGGGTTGGCTTAGGCCTATAGAGTTCATTCCATGTCTAAGCCCCAGCCAGACCGAAGGTTGTGGCAGCGGGATCGACAGCACGCAGAGGGGGACCAGGCCGATCCTCAGCTTGCACATTTTGTCTCTTTGGCCTGCTGAGCACCCGCACGCTCGTTTCATTGGTTGGCTTAGGCATAGGGAGTTCATTCCATGTCTAAGCCCTAGGTGGAATGAGGGTTGTGGCAGCGAGACCGACAGCAAGCAGAGGGGGACTGGGTCGATCCTCGACTTGTGCATCATGCCTCTCCGACCGGCTCAGCACCCAAACGCTAGTTTCGTGGGTTGACTTAGGCATATGGAGTTCATTCCCAATCTAAGATCGGATTAGACCGAGGGCTGCGGTAGTAAGATCGATAGCACGCGGGCCAGCTTGTGCATTCTGCCTCCCCGGCTGGCTGAGAGCCCGCACGCTCATTTTGTGGGTTGGCTTAGGCATACGGAGTTCATTACATGTCTAAGCATACGGAGTTCATTCCCAGTCTAAGATTGGATCGGACCGAGGGTTACGAGAGTAAGACCAGTAGCAGGATCGGCAGCACGCAGGGAGGGATCGGGTCGATCCCTGACTTACGTACTTTGCCTTTCCAGCCAGCCTCTCCGACTGGCTGAGCACCCACACGCTCGTTTCATGGGTTGACTTAGGCATACGAAGTTCATCCCCCATCTAAGCTTATGAAGTTCACTCCCAGTCTAAGATCAGATCAGACCGAGGGTTGCGACAGTAGGATCGACAGCACACAAGGGGGATCGGGCCGATCCTCAGCTTGCGTATTCTGCCTCCCCGACTGGCTGAGCGACCCCGCACGCCCGTTTCTTGGGTTGGCTTAGGCCTAGGGAGTTCATTCCATGTCTAAGCCTCAGCCAGACCGAGGGTTATGGCAGCGAGACCGATAGCACGCAGAGGGGGACCAGGCTTATCCTTGGCTTACGTATTTTGCCTCTCTGGCCGACTGAGCGCCCATATGCTCGTTTCGTGGGTTGACTTAGGCATACGGAGTTCATCCCCAGTCTAAGCATACGAAGTTCATTCACAGTCTAAGATCAAACCAGACCGAGGGTTGCGGTAGCAGGATCGGCAACACGCAGGGTGGACAGGGCCGATCCTCGGCTTGCGCATTCTGGCTCTCCGACCGATTGAGCGCCCGCATGCCCCTTTCATGGGTTGGCTTAGGCATAGGAAGTTCATTCCATGTCTAAGCCCCAGTCAGACCGAGGGTTGTGGCAGCGGGACCTGCAGCACGCAGAAGGGGACCGGGCCGATCCCCGGCTTGCGCATTATGCCTCTCCAATCGGCTTAGTGCCCGTACGCTCGTTTCGTGGGTTGACTTAGGCATACAGAGCTCATTCCAAGTCTAAGATCAGACCGATCAAGGCTTGTGGCAACAAGATAGACAGCACCCAGGGGGGACCGAACCGGTCCCCGACTTGCGCATCTACCTCTCCGACCGGCTAAGCGCCCGCACGCTCGTTTCGTGGGTTGGCTTAGGCATACGGAGTTGATTCCATGTCTAAGCATACGGAGTTCATTCCCAGTCTAAGATCAGATCAGAACGAGGGTTACAACAGTAGGACCAGCAGCAGGATCGGCAGCACGTAAGGGGTGACCGGGCCGATCCCCATCTTGCGCATTCTGCCTCTCCAGCCGACGAGCGCTCATACGCTCGTTTCATGGGTTGGCTTAGGCATACAGAGTTCATTCTATGTCTAAGCCCCAGTCGGACTGAGGGTTGTGGTAGTAAGACCGTCAGCGGGATCGACAGCACGTAGAAGGGGACTGGGCTGATCCCCAACTTCCGTATTATGCCTTTTCGGTTGGCCTCTCCAACCGACTGAGTGCCCGCACGCTCGTTTTATGGGTTTACTTAGGCATATGGAGTTCATCACCAGTCTAAGCATACGGAGGTCATTCCCAGTCTAAGATCGGATCGAACTGAGGGTTACGGCAGTAGGATTAATAGCACGCAGGAGGGACCGGGTCGATCCCCGGCTTGCGCATTCTACCTCTCCGACCGGCTGAGCACCCGCACGCCCATTTCATGGATTGGCTTAGGCATAGGGAGTTCATTCCATGGCTAAGCCCCAGTCGGATCAAGGGTTGTGGCAGTAGGACCTGTAGCATGCAAAGGGGGACCCGACCGATCCTCGGCTTGCGCATTATGCCTCTCCGACTGGCTCAGTGCCCGCACACTCATTTCGTGGGTTGACTTAGGCATCTGGAGTTCATTCCTAATCTAAGATCAGACCGTATCGAGGGTTGCGACAGTAGGATTGACAGCACGTAAGGGGGACTGAGTCGATCCTCGGCTTACGCATTTTGCCTCTCCGATCGACTAAGCGCCCGCACGCTCGTTTCGTGGGTTGGCTTAGGCATACGGAGTTCATTCCATGTCTAAGCATACGAAGTTCATTCCCAGTCTAAGATCAGACCAGAGGAGGGTTGCAACAGCAGGACCAGCAGTAAGATTGGTAGCACACAACGAGGGATCGGACAGATCCCCGACTTACGCATTCTGCCTCTTCGGCCGGCTGAGCGCCCGTACGCTCGTTTCGTAGGTTGGCTTAGGCATACAGAGTTCATTCCATGTCTAAGCCCCAGTCGGACTGAAGGTTGTGGCAGTAAGACCGTCAGCGGGATCGACAGCACACAGAGAGGGATCAGGCTGATCCCCAACTTGCACATTATGCCTCTCCGGTCAGCCTCTCCAACCGAATGAGGGCCCGTACGCTCGTTTTGTGGGTTCACTTAGGCATACGGAGTTCATCCCCAGTCTAAGCATACAGAGTTCATTCCCAGTCTAAGATTGGACCAGATCGAGGGTTACGACTGTAGGATCGACAGCACGTAAGGGGATCGAGTTTGTCCTCAACTTGCGCATTCTGCCTCTCCGATTGGCTGAGTGCCCGTACGCTCGTTTCGTGGGTTGACTTAGGCATACGGAGTTCATCCCCAGTGTGAGCATACAAAGTTCATCCCAGTCTAAGATCAGACCGGACCGAATCGAGGGTTGCGGCAGCAGGATCGACGGCACACAAGGGGGACCGCGCCGATCCCTGGCTTGCGTATTCTACCTCTCCGGCTGGCTGAGCTCCCGCACGCCCGTTTCATGGGTTGACTTAGGCATATGGAGTTTATTCCTTGTCTAAGATTGAACCGGACAGAGGGTTACGGCAGCAGGATTGACAGCACGTAGGGGGGACCGAGACAGTCCCCGGCTTGCGTATTTTACCTCTCCGGTCGGCTGAGTGCCCGCACGCTCGTTTCATGGGTTGGCTTAGGCAAACAGAGTTCATTCCATGTCTAAGCCCCAGCCGAACCGAGGGTTGTGGCAACAGGACTGGCAGCAGGATCATCAGCACACAGAGGGGGATCGGGTTGATCCCCAGCTTTCGTATTATGCCTCTCCGGTTGGCCTCTTCGATCTACTGAGCGCCTTTACTCTCGTTTCATGGGTTGACTTAGGCATACGGAGTTCATCCCCAGTCTAAGCATATGCAGTTGATTCCCAGTCTAAAATTGGATCGGATCGAGGGTTGCGACAGTAGGATCGGTAGCACAAATGAGGGATCGGGCCAATCCTCAGCTTTCGCATTCTACCTCTCTAGTCGACTGAGCGCCCGCACGCCCATTTCGTGGGTTGGCTTAGGCATAAGGAGTTCATTTCATGTCTAAGCCCCAGCTAGACCAAGGGTTGTGGCAGCGAGACCGACAGCACGCAGAGGGGGATTGGGCCGACCTCCGGCTTGCGTATTATGCCTCTCCGGCTGGTTCAGCGCCCGCACGCTTGTTTCATGGGTTGACTTAGGCATACGAAGTTCATTCCCAGTCTAAGATCAGACCAGATCGAGGGTTGCGGTAGCAGGATCAACAGCACGTAGGGGGGACCGGGCTGATCCCCAGCTTGGGCATTTTACCTCTCCGACCGGCTGAGCACCCGCACTCTCGTTTCATGGATTGGCTTAGGCATAGGGAGTTCATTCCATGTCTAAGCCCCAGTCAGACCGAGGGTTGTGGTAGTAGGACCTGCAGCACGCAGAGGGGACCGGGCTGATCCTTGGCTTACGCATTATGCCTCTCTGACTGGCTCAGTGCCCGCACGCTCATTTCATGGGTTGACTTAGGCATACGGAGTTCATTCCTAGTCTAAGATCAGACTGTATTGTGGGTTGCAGCAGTAGGATTGACAGCACACAGGGGGGATCGAACTGATCCTCGGCTTACGCATTTTACCTTTCCGACCGACTAAGCGCCCGCACGCTCGTTTCGTGGGTTGGCTTAGGCATACGGAGTTCATTCCATGTCTAAGCATACGGAGTTCATTCCCAGTCTAAGATCAGATCGGACCGAGGGTTGCGACAGTAGGACCAGCAACAAGATCAGTAGCACGTAAGGAGGGATCGGGCAAATCCTCGGCTTACGCATTCTACCTCTCCAGCCGGCTGAGCGCCCGCACGCTCATTTTATGGGTTGGCTTAGGCATACAGAGTTCATTCCATGTCTAAGCCCTAGTTAGACTGAGGGTTGTGGTAGCAAGACCGTCAACGGGATCGACAGCACACAGAGAGGGATTGGGTTGATCCCCGGCTTGCACATTATGCCTCTCCGGTCAGCCTCTCTAGCCAACTGAACGCTCGTACGCTCATTTCATGGGTTCACTTAGGCATACGGAGTTCATCCCCAGTCTAAGCATACGGAGTTCATTCTCAGTCTAAGATTGGACCAGATCGAGGGTTGCGGTAGCAGGATTGACAGCACGCAAGGGAATCGGGTTGGTCCCCGGCTTGTGCATTCTGCCTCTCCGACTGGCTGAGCATCCGTACGCTAATTTCGTGGGTTGACTTAGGCATACGGAGTTCATCCCCAATCTAAGCATACAGAGTTATGGCAGTCGGATCGAGGGTTGTGGCAGTTGGACTGAGGGTTGTGGTAGCCGGACCGGTAGTGGGATCATCAGCACGCAGAGGGGGATCGGGTTGATCCTCGGCTTTCGCATTATGCCTCTTCGACTAGCCTCTCTGGTCGACTGAGCGCCCTTACTCACGTTTCATGGGTTAACTCAGGCATACGAGTTCATCCCCAGTCTAAGCATATGGAATTCATTCCCAGTCTAAAATCAAATCGGACTGAGGGTTGCGACAGCAGGATCGATAGCACGCAGGAGGGATCGGGCCAATCCTCGACTTCCACATTCTGCCTCTCTGGCCGACTGAGCGTCCGCACGCTCATTTTATGGGTTGGCTTAGGCATAAGGAGTTCATTTCATGTCTAAGCCCTAGCTGGACAAAGGGTTGTGGCAGCGGGATCGACAGCACGCAGAGGGGGATTGGGTCGATCCTCGACTTGCGTATTATGCCTCTTCGACTGGTTCAATGCCTGCACGCTCATTTCATGGGTTGACTTAGGCATACGAAGTTCATTCCCAGTCTAAGATCGGATCGAATCGAGGTTTACGATAGTAGGATTGACAGCACGCAGGGCAGGACCGGGACGATCGTCGACTTGCGCATTTTGCCTCTCCGGCCGGTTGAGCGGCCGCATGCTCGTTTTGTGTGTTGGCTTAGGCATAAGGAGTTCATTCCATGTCTAAGCCCCAGTCGGACCGGTAGCAGGATCGTCAGCATGCAGAGGGGGACCGGGTTGATCCACGGCTTACGTATTATGCCTCTCCGGCTGGCATCTCTATTTGGCTGAGTGCCCTTAAACTTGTTTCGTGGGTTGACTTAGGCATACGGAGTTCATCCCTAGTCTAAGCATATGGAGTTCATTCCCAGTCTAAAATCAGACCAGATCGAGGGTTACGCAGTAGAATCGGTAGCACGCAGGGGTGATCGGGTCGATCCTCAGCTTGCGCATTCTATCTCTCCGGTCGGCTGAGTGCCTTTAC
The DNA here is from genome assembly GCF_002303985.1 of Durio zibethinus. The sequence goes on along the minus strand of NW_019167826.1, from coordinate 28,949,958 downwards.
GCCCGTTTCATGGGTTGGTTTAGGCATAGGGAGTTCATTTCATGTCTAAGCCCCAGCCGGACCGAGGGTTGTGGCAGCGGGACTGGCAGCATGCAGAGGGGGACCGGGTTGATCCCTATCTTGCGTATTATGCCTCTCCGGCCAGCTAAGCGCCCGTACGCTCGTTTCGTGGGTTGGCTTAGGCATACGGAGTTCATTCCATGTCTAAGCATATGGAGTTCATTCCCAGTCTAAGATCGGACCAGATCGAGGGTTGCGGTAGCAGGACCAGCAACGAGATGAGCAGCACGCAATTGGGGATTGGGTCGATCCCCGGCTTACGCATTCTGTCTCTTCGACCGGCCTCTCCGACCGACTGAGCGCCCGCACGCCTGTTTCATGGGTTGGCTTAGGCATAGGGAGTTCATTCCATGTCTAAGCCCCAGCTGGATCGAGGGTTGTGGCAGCGAGACTGGCAGTACTCAGAGGGGGACCGGGCCGATCCTCAACTTGTGCATTATTCCTCTTCGGTTGGGTCAGCGCCCGAAAGCTCATTTCGTGGGTTGACTTAGGCATACGGAGTTCATTCCCAGTCTAAGATCGGATCGGATCGAGGGTTGCGACAGCAAGATCGACAGCACGTAGGGGGATCGAGCCAGTCCCCAACTTGTGCATTCTGCCTCTCCGGCCGGTTGAGTGCCTCCACGCTCGTTTCATGGGTTGGCTAAGGCATACGGAGTTCATTCCATGTCTAACCATACGGAGTTCATTCCCAGTCTAAGATCGGACCGGATCGACGGTTGCGGTAGCAGAACCAACAACAGAATCGGCAGCATGCAGGGTGGGACTAGGCCGATCCCTGGCTTGCGTATTCTACCTCTATGGTCGGCTGAGCGCTCGCATGCTCGTTTCGTGGGTTCACTTAGGCATACGGAGTTCATCCCCAGTCTAAGCATACAAAGTTCATTCCCAGTCTAAGTTCGAACTAGATTGAAGATTGCGGCAGCAGGATCGAGAGCACGCAGGGGGGACTGGGCTGATCCCCGCCTTGTGCATTCTGCCTTTTCGATCAACTGAGTGCCCGCACGCCCATTTCATGGGTTGGCTTAGACATAGGGAGTTCATTCCATGTCTAAGCCCCAGCCGGACTGAAGGTTGTGGCAGTGAGACCGGTAGCACACAGAGGGGGATCGAGTTGATCCTCAACTTGCGCATTCTGTCTCTCTGATCAGCTGAACGCCCGCACGCTCATTTCATGGGTTGGCTTAGGCATAGAAGTTCATTCCATGTCTAATCATACGGAGTTCATTCCCAGTCTAAGAGTTTGAGCCACGGTGCACATGTTGGGCTCAAGCATGTGCTGGCGCCACATTTTTTCTCTCGGGGTACCATCGTCGGAGCATCGCTGGAGCATCGCTGGAGAGCCTAATCGGTGACATTGGGGGTTTCGATGATTGTAGGGGCCGGAGGGGTGGTCACAGATGATGTGCGATGGGTGGTGGTACTTGGCTCTTATATTGGCCCCCTATCCCTCATTAAACCTCGAGAACTCACACCCCCTTAAAGAGCATTTGAGATTTTATAGGTTTGCTGCCAGTAGCCATTAAAGTGTCTGAAATGGGACACTTTTTTCAAATGATCACAAAATCTTCTCCACTTCTAGTTTTTAGCTGAATTTTTTTATGCATACCAGCAAAAATACAAGGATCACCTCTACCAGTAGCAGGATTGGTAGCACGTAAAGGGGGATCGAGCCGATCCCCGACTTTCGCATTCTGCCTCTCCGGCTGACTGAGCGCCCGTACGCTCATTTTGAGGGTTGGCTTAGGTGTACGAAGTTCATTCCATGTCTAAGCCCCAGCCAAACCGAGGGTCATGGCAGCAGGACCGGTAGTGGGATCGACAGCACACAGAGGGGGAACGAGTTGATCCCTGGCTTACGCATTATGCCTTTCCGGCCGGCTAAGCCCCCGCACGCTCGTTTTGTGGGTTGACTTAGGCATACGGAGTTCATCCCTAGTCTAAGCATACGGAGTTCATTCCCAGTCTGAGATCAGATCAGACCAAGGGTTGCAGCATCAAGATCGGCAGCACGCAGGGGGGACCGGGCCAAACCCCAGCTTGCGCATTCTTCCTCTCCGGCCTACTGAGCACCCGCACGCCCGTTTCATGGGTTTGCTTAGGCATAGGGAGTTCATTCCATGTCTAAGCCCCAGCTGGACAGAGGGTTGTGGCAGCAGGATCGATACCAAGCAGAGGGGGACCGAGCCGATCCTCGGCTTGCGCATTATGCGTTTCCGACTGGCTCAACGCTTGAATGCTCATTTCGTGGGTTGACTTAGGCATACGAAGTTCATTCCCAGTCTAAGATCGGACTGGACCAAGGGTTGCGACAGCAGGATCGACAGCACACAAGGGGACCAGGCCGGTCCTCGACTTGTGCATTCTGCGTTTTTGGTCGACTGAGCGCCCGTACGCTCCTTTCGTGGGTTGGCTTAGGCATATGGAGTTCATTCCATGTCTAAGCCCCAGCCGGACCGAGGGTTGTGGCAGCAAGATCGGCAGCGAGATCGACAGCACGCAGAGGGGGACCGAGCTGATCCCCAGCTTGCGCATGCCTCTCTGGTCGACTGAGCGCCCGCACACTCATTTCTTGGGTTGGCTTATGCATACGGAGTTTATTCCATGTCTAAGCATATAGAGTTCATTCTCAGTCTAAGATCGGATCGGTCCGAGGGTTGCGGCAACAAGACTAGTAGCAGGATCGGTAGCATGCAGGGGGGGACCAGATCGATCTCGGCTGTAGATTCTGCCTCTCCGGTCGGCTGAGCACCCGCATGCTCATTTCGTGGGTTGACTTAGGCATACGAAGTTCATCTCCAGTCTAAGCATACGGAGTTCATTCCTAGTCTAAGATCGGATCGAGGGTTGCGACAGCAGGATCGGTAGTACGTAGGGGGGACCGGGCCAATCCTCGCTTGTGCATTCTGCCTCTCTAGTCGGCTGAGCACCCGCACACCAGTTTCATTTATTGGCTTAGGCATAGGGAGTTGATTCCATGTCTAAGCCCCAGTCGACCGAGGGTTGTGGCAGTAGGATCGGCAGTAAGCAGAGGGCGACCGGGCTGATCCTCAGCTTGCGCATTATGCCTCTCCAGTCGGCTCAGCGCTCGAATGCTCATTTCATGGGTTGACTTAGGCATACGGAGTTCATCCCTAGTCTAAGCATACGGAGTTCATTCCCAGTCTAAGATCGAACTGGACGAGGGTTGTGACAGCAGGATCGACAGCACGTTGGGGGGACCAGGCCGATCCCCGACTTGCGCATTTTGACTCTCCGGCTGGCGGAGCGCCCGCACGCCCGTTTCATGGGTTGGCTTAGGCATAGGGAGTTCATTCCATGTTTAAGCCCCAGTCGGACCGAGGGTTGTGGCAGCGGCACCAGCAACACGCAGAGGGGAATCGGGCTGATCCTCGGCTTGTGCATTATGCCTTTCCGGTCGACTCAGCGCCCGTACGCTCGTTTGGTGGGTTGACTTAGGCATACAGAGTTCATTCCCAGTCTAAGATCAGATCGGACCGAGGGTTGCGGCAGCAGGATTGACAGCATGCAGGAGGGATCAGGCCGATCCTCGGCTTGCACATTCTACCTCTTCGGTCGGCTGAGCGCCCGAGCGCTCATTTCGTGGGTTGGTTAGGCATACAGAGTTCATTCCATGTCTAAGCATACGGAGTTCATTCCCAGTCTAACATCGGACCGGACCGAGGGTTGCGACAGCAGGACCAGTAGCAGGATCGGTAGCACGCAGGGGGGATCAGGCAGATCCTCGACTTGAGTATTCTGCCTCTCCAGCCAGCTGAGCACCCGCACGCTCGTTTTATGGGTTGACTTACGCATACGAAGTTCATCCCCAGTCTAAGCATACGAAGTTCATTTCCAGTCTAGGATCGGATCGGACTGAGGGTTGAGACAGCAGGATCGGTAGCACGCAGGGGGGACCGGGTTGATCGCCGGCTTACGTATTCTACCTCTCCGATCAACTGAGCGGCCGCGCGCCCGTTTCATGGGTTGGCTTAGGCATAGGGAGTTCATTCCATGTCTAAGCTCGAGCCGGACCGAGATTTGTGGCAATGGGACCGACAGCACGTAGAGGGGGACCAGACCAATCCCCAGCTTACGCATTATGCCTCTTCGGCAGGCTCAGCGCCCGCACGCTCGTTTCGTGGGTTGACTTAGGCATTCGGAGTTCATCCACAGTCTAAGCATACGGAGTTCATTCCCAGTCTAGGATCGGACCGGAGTGAAGGTTGCGGCAGCAAGATCGACACCACGCAGGGGGGACCAGGTCGATCCCCGGCTTGCGCATTCTGCCTCTCCGGCTGACTGAGCTACCGTACGCTCGTTTTGTGGATTGGCTTAGGCATAGGGAGTTCATTCCATGTCTAAACCCCAGTCGGATCGAGGGTTTTGGTAGCAGGATCGATAGCGGGATCGACAGCATGTAGAGAGGGACCGGCTGATCCTCCGCTTGCGCATTATGCCTCTCCGGTCGGCTGAGCGCCCGTACGCTCATTTCATGGGTTGACTTAGGCATACGGAGTTCATCACCAGTCGAAGCATATGGAGTTCATTCCCAGTCTAAGATCAGACCATACCGAGGGTTGCAGCAGCAGGATCGAGAGCACGTAAGGGGGATCCGGCTGATCCCCGGCTTGCACATTCTACCTCTCCGGTCAGCTGAGTGCCCGCACGTCCATTTCATGGATTTGCTTAGGCATAGGGAGTTCATTCCATGTCTAAACCCCAGTCGGATCGAGGGTTGTGGCAGCGAGACCGGCAGTACGTAGAGGGGGATCGGGTCGATCCCCGTCTTGCACATTATGCCTCTTCGTCCGGCTCAGCACCCATACGCTCATTTCATGGGTTGACATAGGCATACGGAGTTCATTCCCTGTCTAAGATCGGATCGGATCGAGGGTTGTTACAGTAGGATTGACAGCACGTAGGGGGGATCGGGCCGATCCCCGGCTTGCACATTCTGCCTCTCCGATCGGCTCAGCGCCCGCAAGCTCATTTCATGGGTTGGCTTAGGCATAGGGAGTTCATTCCATGTCTAAGCCCCAGCCAGACCGAGGGTTGTGGCAGCGGGATAGGCAGCAGGTAGAGGGGGACCGTGCCAATCCCCAGCTTGCGCATTATGCCTCTCTGGCCGGCTCAATGCTCGCACACTCATTTCATGGGTTGACTTAGGCATACGAAGTTCATTCCCAGTCTAAGCATACGAAGTGCATTCCCAGTCTAAGATCGGACCGGACCGAGGGTTGCAACAGCAGGATCGGTAGCACGTAAGGGGGATCAAGCCGATCCCTGGCTTACGTATTCTGCCTCTCCGGCCGGTTGAGCAACCGTACGCCCGTTTCGTGGGTTGGCTTAGGCATAGGGAGTTCATTCCATGTCTAAGCCCCAGCCGGACCGAGGTTTATGGTAGCGGGATCGGCAATAGGTAGAGGGCGTATTATGCCTCTCTGGCAGGCTCAACGCCGGCACACTCATTTCGTGGGTTGATTTAGGCATACGGAGTTCATTCCCAGTCTAAGATCGGATCAGACCGAGGGTTGCGGCAACAGGATCGATAGCACGCAGGGGGGACCGGGTTGATCCCCGACTTACGCATTCTGCCTCTCCTATCGGTTGAGCGCCCGCACGTTCGTTTCACGGGTTGGCGTAGGCATACAGAGTTCATTCCATGTCTAAGCATACGAAGTTCATTCCCAATCGAAGATCAGACCGAACTGAGGGTTACGGCAGCAGGACTAGCAGCAAGATCGACAGCACGCAGGGGTGGACCGGGCCGATCCCCAGCTTGCACATTCTGCCTCTCCGATCGATTGAGCGCCTGCCATTCGTTTTGTGGGTTGGCTTAGGCATGCGGAGTTGATTCCATGTGTAAGCCCCAGTCGAACCGAGGGTTGTGGTAGCAGGACCGGTAGCGGGATCGGCAGCACGCAGAAGGGGATCGGGTCGATCCTCAGGTGGCACATTATGCCTCTTCGACCGGCTGAGCGCCCACACGCTCAATTTGTGGGTTGACTTAGGCATACGGAGTTCATCCCTAGTCTAAGCATATGGAGTTCATTCCCAGTCTAAGATCAGACTGGATCGAGGGTTACGGTAGCAGGATCGATAGCACGCAAGGGGGATCGAGCCGATCCCCGACTTGCGCATTCTGCCTCTCCGGTCTACTGAGCGCCCACACGCACGTTTCGTGGGTTGGCTTAGGCATAGCGAGTTCATTCCATGTCTATGCCCCAACCGGACTGAGGGTTATGGCAGCGGGACCGACAACATGCAGATGAGGACCGGGCCGATCCCCGGCTTGCGCATTACACCTTGCCAGCAGGCTCAGCGCCCGTACGCTCATTTCGTGGGTTGACTTAGGCATACAGAGATCATTTCCAGTCTAAGATCAGACCGAACCAAGGGTTGTGACAGCAGGATCGACAGCACGCAGGGGGGGATTGAGCCGATCCTTGGCTTGCACATTGTGCCTCTCCGACTGGTTAAGCGCTCGCATGCTCGTTTCATGGGTTGCCTTAGGCATACAGAGTTCATTCCATGTCTAAGCATACAGAGTTCATTCCTAGTCTAAGAATGAATCGGATTGAGGGTTGTGACAGCAGGACCAGCAGCAGGACCGGCAGCAGGCAGGGGGGATCGAGTCGATCCCTGGCTTGTGCATTCTACCTCTTCGGTCGGTTGAGCGCCCGTACGCTTGTTTTATGGGTTGGCTTAGGCATACGGAGTTCATTCCATGTCTAAGCCCCAGCCAGACCAAGGGTTGTGGTAGCAGGAACAGAAGCGGGATCGACAGCATGCAGAGGGGGTCCAAGCTGATCCCCGGCTTACACATTATGCCTCTCCGGCCGACTGAGCGCCCGTACCCTTGTTTCATGGGTAGACTTAGGCATATGGAGTTCATCCCCAGTCTAAGCATATGGAGTTCATTCCCAATCTAAGATGGGATCGGACCGAGGGTTGAGGCAGTAGGATCGACAGCACGCAGGGGACCGGGCCGATCCCTGATTTACGCATTCTGCCTCTCTTGCCGGTTGAGCACCCGAACGCTCGTTTCATGGGTTGGCTTAGGCATAAAGAGTTCATTCGATGTCTAAGCCCCAGCTGAATCGAGGGTTGTGGCAGCGGGACCGATAGCACGTAGAGGGGGTCCGGGTCGATCCCCGACTTGCGCATTATACCTCTTCGGCCGGCTCAATGCCCGCACGCTCGTTTCATGGGTTAACTTATGCATACGGAGTTCATTCCCAGTCTAAGATTGGACCGGACTGAGGGTTACGGCAGCAGGATCGATAGCACGCAAGGGGGACCGGGTCGATCCCTGGCTTGCGCATTCTACCTCTCTGGCCTGCTGAGCGCCCACACACTCATTTCGTGGGTTACCTTAGGCATACAGAGTTCATTCCATGTCTAAGCATACGGAGTTCATTCCCAGTCTAATATTTTGAGCCACGGTGCACATGCTAGGCTCGAGCATGTGCTGGTGCCGCATTTTTTTCCCTCGGGGTACCATCACCGGAGCATCGTCGGAGAGCGTAACCGGCGACATTGGGGGTTCCGATGATTGGGGGTGCCGAGGGGTATGCGCACATGATGTGCGATGGGTGCTGGCACTTGGCCCTTATATTGGCCCCCTATCCCTCATCAAACCTCGAGAACTCACACCCCCTTAAAGAGCATTTGAGATTTTATAGGTTTGCTGCCAGTAGCCATTAAAATGTCTGAAATGGGGACACTTTTTTCAAACGATCACAAAATCTTCTCCACTTTGAGTTTTTAGCTGAATTTTTTTGTGCATGCCAAAAAAAATACAAGGATCACCTCTACCAAATTTGGGGACAAAACACTTTCTAAAAAAATTTTAAAAAATCCTGAACCCCAAAAAGTTTTGAAAATCGTGAAAAATAGAAAACGAGTCATCTTGCCATGAAACTTCACATGAAGGCTTAGGGGACCATTTTATGAATTTACAAGCCATAAAAATGGCATTGGCATGGCAGAAATATGAAGATGTGCCTATACCCACCTACCACCCGTTCGATCCCTAGCTTGCGCATCCTGCCTCTCTGGTCGACTGAGCACCTGCACGCTCATTTCGTGGGTTGACTTAGGCATACAAAGTTCATCCCCAGTCTAAGCATATGGAGTTCATTCCTAGTCTAAGATCGGACCAGATCGAGGGTTACGACAGCAGGATCGACAGCACGCAGGGGGGACCGACTCGATCCCCGGCTTGCGCATTCTGCCTCTTCGACCGGCTGAGCGCCCACATGCCCGTTTCGTGGGTTGGCTTAGGCATAGGGAGTTCATTCCATGTCTAAGCCCCAGCCGAATCAAGGGTTGTGGCAGCGAAACTGACAAAACGTAGAGGGAGATCGAGCTGGTGCCCTGCTTGCGCATTCTGCCTCTCCGACTAGCTGAGTGCCCACACGCTCGTTTCATGGGTTGGCTTAGGCATACAAATTTCATTCCATGTCTAACCATACGGAGTTCATTCCCAGTCTAAGATCAGACCGGATCGAGGGTTGTGGCAGCATAACCAGTAGCAGGATCAGTAGCACGAATGGGGGACCAGGTCGATCCGCAGCTTACGCATTGTGCCTCTCCGATCAGCCTCTCCGGCTGGCTGAGCGCCCACACGCTCATTTCATGGGTTGACTTAGGCATACAGAGTCCATCCCCAGTCTAACAATGCAGAGTTCGTTCCTAGTCTAAGATCAGACCAGACCAAAGGTTGCGGCACCAGGATCGGCAGCACACAGGAGGGACCGGGCCGATCCTCGGCTTACGCATTCTGCCTCTTCGGCCGACTGAGCGCCCACACGCCCATTTCGTGGGTTGGCTTAGGCAAAGGGAGTTCATTCCATGTCTAAGCCCCAGCCAGACCAAGGGTTGTGGTAGTAGGACTGACAGTGGGATCGACAGCATACAGAGGGGGATCGGACTGATCCTCGACTTACGCGTTATGCCTCACTGACTGGCTTCTTCGACCGGCTGAGTGCCCGCACGCTCGTTTCGTGGGTTGACTTAGGCATACGGAGTTCATCCCCAGTCTCAGCATACGGAGTTCATTCCCCAGTCTAAGATCGGACCGGACCGAGGGTTACAGCAGTAGGATCGGCAGCACACAAGGGGGACCAGGCCAATCCCCGACTTGCGCATTCTGCCTCTCCAACCGACAGAGCGCCCGCATGCCCGTTTCGTGGGTTGGCTTAGGCATAGGGAGTTCATTCCATGTCTAAGCCCCAGCCAGACGGAGGGTTGACTTATGCATACGGAGTTCATTCCCAGTCTAAGATCGGACCAGACTGAGGGTTACAATAACAGGATTGATAGCACATAGGGGGGACTGGGTCGATCCCCGGCTTGCGCATTCTACCTCTCCAGTCGGCTGAGCACCCGTACGCTCGTTTCGTGGGTTAGCTTAGGCATACGGAGTTCATTCCATGTCTAAGCATACCACGTTCATTCCCAGTCTAAGAGTTTGAGCCACGGTGCACATGCTGAGCTCGGGCATGTGCTGGTGCCGCATTTTTTTTGCCTGGGGCACTATTGCCGGAGCATCGCCTGAGAGCCTAACCGATGGTATTGGAGGTTCCGACGATTGGGGGGGCCGAGGGGTGTGTGCACATATGTGTGATGGGTGCTGGTACTTGGCCCTTATATTGTCCCCCTATCCCTCATCAAACCTCGAGAACTCACACCCCTTAAAGAGCATTTGAGATTTTATAGGTTTGCTGTCAGTAGCCATTAAAGTGTCTGAAATGGGGACACTTTTTTCAAACGGTCAAAAAATCTTCTCCACTTCGAGTTTTTAGCTGAATTTTTTTGTGCATGCCAATAAAAATACAAGGATCACCTCTACCAAATTTGGGGACAAAAATCTTCTAAAAAAATTTTAAAAAATCTCGAACAGCAAAAAGTTTCAAAAATCATGAAAAATAGAAAACGGGTCATCTTGCCATGAAACTTCACATGAAGGCTTAGGAGACCATTGTATGAATTTAAAAGCCATAAAAATGGCATTGGTATTGCAGAAATATAAAGGTGTGCTTGAACCCAACTACCACCAGTTCGATCCCCGGCTTGCGCATCCTGCCTCTCTGGTCGGCTGAGCGCCTGCATGCTCGTTTTGTGGGTTGACTTAGGCATATGGAGTTCATCCCCAGTCTAAGCATACGGAGTTCATTCCTAGTCTAGGATCGGACCAGACCGAGTTTTTCGGTAGCAGGATCGACAGCACGCAGGGGGGACCAGGTCGATCCCTGACTTGCGCATTCTGCCTCTCCGACTGACTGAGCGCCCGTACGCCCGTACACCCGTTTCGTGGGTTGGCTTAGGCATAGGGAGTTCATTCCATGTCTAAGCCCCAGCTGGATCGAGGGTTGTGGCAGTGGGATCAGCAGCACGTAGAGGGGGACTGGGCCGATCCCCGACTTGCGGATTATGCCTCTTCAATCGGCTCAGTGCCCACACGCTTGTTTTGTGGGTTGACTTAGGCATACGGAGTTCATTCCCAGTCTAAGATTGGATCAGACCGAGGGTTGCGGTAGCAGGATTGACAGCACGCATGGGGGACCGGGCCGATCCCCGACTTACGATTCTGCCACTCCAGCCAGCGAGCACCCGCACGCTCATTTCGTGGGTTGGCTTAGGCATAGGGAGTTCATTCCATGTCTAAGCCCTAGCCAGATAGAGGGTTGTGGCAGTGGGACCGGTAGCATGTAGAGGGGGACCAGGCTGATCCCAGGCTTGCGCATTATGCCTCTTCGGCTGGCTCAGCGCCCACACACTCATTTCATGGGTTGACTTATGCATACGGAGTTCATTCCTAGTCTAAGATCGAACTGGACCGAGGGTTGTGCTAGTAGGATCGACAGCACGCAGGGGGGACCGAGGATTCTTTCACCCGGGGCACCATCACCGGATCATCACCGAAGAGCCTAACCAGCGGTATTGGGGGTTCCGACAATTGGGGGGCCGGGGGGTGTGCGCACATGATGTGCGATGGGTTCTGGTACTTGGTCCTTATATTGGCCCCCTATCCCTCATCAAAACTTGAGAACTCACAACCCCTTAAAGAGCATTTGAGATTTTATAGGTTTGCTGCCAGTAGCCATTAAAGTGTCTGAAATGGGGACACTTTTTTCAAACGATCACAAAATCTTCTCCACTTCGAGTTTTTAGCTGAAAGTTTTTGTGCATGCCAAAAAAAATACAAGGATCACCTCTACCAAATTTGGGGACAAAAATCTTTCTACAAAAATTTTAAAAAATCCCGAACCGTAAAAAGTTTCAAAAATCATGAAAAATAGAAACGGGTCGTCTTGCCACGAAACTTCAAATGAAGGCTGAGGGGACCATTGTATGAATTTACAAGCCATAAAAATGGCATTGGCATGGCAGAGATATGAAGATGTGCTTGAACCCACGGCTTACGCATTCTACCTCTCTGGCTGGCTGAGTGCCCGCACGCTCATTTCGTGGGTTGGCTTAGGCATACGGAGTTCATTCCATGTCTAAGCATATTAAGTTCATTCCCAGTCTAAGATTTTAATCCACAGCGCACATGCTAGGCTCGGGCATGTGCTGGTGCCGCATTTTTTTCGCCCAGGGCACCATCGTCGGAGCATCGCCGGAGAGCCTAACCGGTGGCATTGGGGGTTCCGACGATTGGGGGGGTCGGGGGGTGTGCTTACATGATGTGTGATGGGTGCGGGTACTTGGCCCTTATATTGGCCCCCTATCCCTCATCAAACCTCGAGAACTCACACCCCCTTAAAGAGCATTTGAGATTTTATAGGTTTGCTGGCAGTAGCCATTAAAGTGTTTAAAATGGGGACACTTTTTTCAAACGGTCAAAAAATCTTCTCCACTTCGAGTTTTCAGCTGAATTGTTTTGTGCATGCCAACAAAAATATAAGGATCACCTCTACCAAATTTGGGGTCAAAACTCTTTCTAAAAAAATTTTAAAAAATCTCGAACTATAAAAAGTTTCAAAAATCGTGAAAAATAGAAAACGGGTCGTCTTGCCACGAAACTTCACATGAAGGCTTAGGGGAGTATTGTATGAATTTACATGCCATAAAAATGGCATTGGCAGGGCAGAAATATGAAGATGTGCTTGAACCCTCCGACCACTCGTTCGATCCCCGGCTTGCGCATCCTGCCTCTCTGGTCGACTGAGCGCCCGCACGCTCATTTCGTGGGTTGACTTAGGCATACAGAGTTCATCCCCAGTCTTAGCTTATGGAGTTCATTCCCAGTCTATGATTGAACTAGACCGAGGGTCACGACAGCAAGATCGGCAACACGCAGGGGGGACCGGGTCGATCCCCGGCTTACGCATTCTGCCTCTTCGACCGGCCGAGTGCCCGTATGCCCGTTTCATGGGTTGGCTTATGCATAGGGAGTTCATTCCATGTCTAAGCCCTAGCCAGATCGAGGGTTGTGGCAGCAGGATCAGCAGCATGCAGAGAGGGACCGGGTCGATCCCCGACTTCCGCATTATGCCTCTTCGGCCAGCTCAGCGCCAACACGCTCGTTTCGTGGGTTGACTTATGCATACGGAGTTCATTCCCAGTCTAAGATCAGATCGAACCAAGGGTTACGGCAATAGGATCGACAGCACGAAGGGGGGACCGGGCCCATCCCCGGCTTGCACATTCTGCCTCTCCGACTGGCTGAGCACCTGCACGCTCGTTTCGTGGGTTGGCTTAGGCATACGGAGTTCATTCCATGTCTAAGCATACGGAGTTCATTCCATGTCTAAGCATACGGAGTTCATTTTCAGTCTAAGATTTTGAGCCACAATGCACATGCTAGGCTCGAGCATGTCTGGTGCTGCATTTTTTTCACTCGGGGCACCATTGTCAAGGCATCACCGGAGAGCCTAACTGACGGCATTGAGGGTTCTGACGATTGGGGGGGTCGGGGGGTGTGCGCACTCGATGTACGATGGGTGCTGGTACTTGGCCCTTATTTTGACCCCCTATCCCTCATCAAACCTCGAGAACGCACACCCCCTTAAAGAGTATTTGGGATTTTATAGCTTTGCTGCCAGTAGCCATTAAAGTGTCTGAAATGGGGACACTTTTTTCAAACGGTCACAAAATCTTCTCCACTTGGTGTTTTTAGCTGAATTTTTTTGTGCATGCCAAAAAAAAATACAAGGATCACCTCTATTTAATTTGGGGACAAAACTCTTTCTAAAAAAATTTTAAAAAATCCCAAACATAAAAAAAATCGTGAAAAATAAAAAATGGGTCGTCTTGCCACGAAACTTCACATGAAGGCTTAGGGGACCACTGCATGAATTTACAAGCCATAAAAATGGCATTGGCACAGTAGAAATATGAAGATGTGCTTGAACCCACCTACCACCCGTTCGATCCCCAACTTGCGCATCCTGCCTCTCTAGTCGGCTGAGCGCCCGTTCGCTCGTTTCGTGGGTTGACTTAGGCATACAGAGTTCATCCCCAGTCTAAGCATATGGAGTTCATTCCCAGTCTAAGATCGGACCGGGCCGAGGGTTACGGTAGTAGGATCGATAGCACGCAGGGGGGATCGGGTTAATCCTGGCTGGCAGATTTTGCCTCTCCGGCCAGCTGAGCGCCCGTACACCCATTTCGTGGGTTGGGTTAGGCATAGGGAGTTCATTCCATGTCTAAGCCCCAGTCGAACTGAGGGTTGTGGTGGCGAGACCGACAGCACGCAGAGGGGGACAGGGCCGATTTTTGGCTTGCGCATTATGCCTTTCCCACCGGCTCAGCCCCCGCACGCTCATTTCATTGGTTGACTTAGGCATACGAAGTTCATTACCAGTCTAAGCATACGAAGTTCATTCCCAGTCTAAGATCAGACCGGGCTTGAGGGTTGCGATAGCAGGATGGACAGCACGCAGGGGGGACTGGTCCGATCCCCGGCTTGCGCATTCTGCCTCTCTAGTTGGTTGAGTGCCCGCACGCCCGTTTCATGGGTTGGCTTAGGCATAGGGAGTTCATTCCATGTCAAGCCCCAGCCGGATCGAGGCCGACTCAACCCCCGCACGCTCATTTCGTGGGTTGACTTAGGCATACAGAGTTCATCCCCAATCTAAGCATACGGAGTTCATTCTAGGTCTAAGATCAGATCGGGCCAAGGGTTGTGGCAGCAGGATCGACAGCACGCAAGAGGGGACCGAGCTGATCCCCAGCTTGCGTATTCTGCCTCTCCGACCGATTGAACGCCCGCACGCTCGTTTCGTGGGTTGGCTTAGGCATACTGAGTTCATTCCATGTCTAAGCATATGGAGTTCATTCCCAGTCCAAGATCGGATCGGATCGAGGGGTTGGCATAGGGAGTTCTTTCTGTGTCTAAGCCCTAGCCAGATCGAGGGTTGTGGCAATGAGATCAGCAGCACACAGAGGGGGACCGAGTAGTTCCCCAGCGTGCACATTATGCCTCTTCGGCCAACTCAGTGCCCGCACGCTCGTTTCATGGGTTGACTTATGCATAAGGAGTTTTTTTCCAGTCTAAGATCCAACTGGACCGAGGGTTGTGATAGCAAGATTTACAGCACATAGGGGGTACTGGGCCGATCCCCGTTTTATGTATTTTGCCTCTCCGGCAGGCTGAGCGCCTGCACACTCATTTCGTGGGTTAGCTTAGGCATACGGAGTTCATTCCTAGTCTAAGATTTTGAGCAACGGTGCACATGCTGGGCTCGGGCATGTGCTGGTGTCGCATTTTTTTTGCTCGGGACACCATTGTCGGAGCATCGTCGGAGCATCACCGGAGAGCCTAATCGGCGGCATTGGAAGATCCGACGATTGGGGGGGCCAGGGGGTGTGCGCACTTGATGTGCGATGGGTGCTGGTACTTGGCCCTTATATTGGCCCCCTATCCCTCATCAAACCTTGAGAACTCACACCCCCTTAAAGAGCATTTGAGATTTTATAGGTTTGCTGCCAGTAGCCATTAAAGTGTCTGAAATGGGGACACTTTTTTCAAACGGTCACAAAATCTCCTCGACTTCGAGTTTTTAGCTGAATTTTTTTTGCATGCCAAAAAAAATACAATGATCACCTCTACCAAATTTGGGGACAAAACGCTTTCTAGAAAAATTTTAAAAAATCCCGAACCCTAAAAAGTTTCAAAAATCGTGAAAAATAAAAAACGGGTCATCTTGCCATGAAACTTCACATGAAGGCTTAGGGGAGCATTGTATGTGTTTACAAGCCATAAAAATGGCATTGGCATGGTAGAAATATGAAGGTGTACTTGAACCCACCTACCAACCGTTCGATCCCCGGCTTGCGCATCCTGCCTCTCTGGCCGGCTGAGCGCCCACACGCTCATTTCGTGGGTTGGCTTAGGCATAGGGAGTTCATTCCATGTCTAAGCCCCCGCACGTAGTTCATCCCCAATCTAAGCATACGGAGTTCATTCCCAATCTAAGATCGGATTGGATAGACGGTTGCGACAGTAGGATCGACAGCACGTAGGGGGATCGGGTCGATCCCCAGCTTGCACATTCTGCCTCTCTAGCTGGCTGAGCGCCCGCACACCCGTTTCGTAGGTTGGCTTAGGCATAGGGAGTTCATTCCATGTCTAAGCCCCAGCCGGACCGAGGGTTGTGGCAGTGGGACCGACAGCATGCAGGGGGGACCGACCGATCCCCGGCTTGTGCATTATGCCTTTTCGATCAGCTCAGCGTCCGCACGCCCGTTTCATGGGTTGACTTAGTCATACGGAGTTCATTCCAGTCTAAGATCGGATCGGACCGAGGGTTGTGGCAGTAAGATCGACAGCACGTATGGGGGACCAGGCCAGTCCCTGGCTTGCGCATTCTGCCTCTCCGGTCGATTGAGTGCCCGCACGCTCCTTTCATGGGTTGCCTTAGGCATACTGAGTTCATTCCCAGTCTAAGAACGGATCAGACCGAGGGTTGCGATAGTGGGACCAGCAGTAGGATTGGCAGCACACAGGGGGGACTGGGTCGATCCCTAGCTTGCACATTCTGCCTCTTCGACTGGCCTCTCCGACCGACTAAGCACCCGCACGCTCATTTCGTGGGTTGACTTAGGCATACGGAGTTCATCTCCAGTCTAAGCATACAAAGTTCATTCCCAGACTAAGATCGGATCGAAACAAGGGTTGCGATAGTAGGATCAGCAACACGCAGGAGGGATCGGGTTGATCCTCGACTTGCACATTCTGCCTTTCCGATCGGTTGAGCTCCCGCACGCCCATTTCGTGGGTTGGCTTAGGCATAGGGAGTTCATTCGATGTCTAAGCCCCAGCTGGACTGAGGGTTGTGGTAGTGGGACTGGCTGTACGCAGAAGGGGACCAAGCCGATCCCCAGCTTGCACATTCTACCTCTCTGGCTAGCTGAGCACCCGCACGCTCGTTTCGTGGGTTGGCTGAGGCATACGAAGTTCATTCCATATCTAAGCATATGGAATTCATTCCCAGTCTAAGAGTTTGAGCCATGGTGCACATGCTGGGCTCAGGCATGTGCTGGTGCTACATTTTTTTCACCCAGGGCACCATCGTTAGAGCATCGTTGGAGCATCGCCGGAGAGCCTAACCGGTGGCATTGGGGGTTCCGACGATTGGGGGGACCGGGGGGTGTGCGCACATGATGTGTGATGGGTGCTGGTACTTGGCCCTTATATTGGCCCCCTATCCCTCATCAAACCTCGAGAACTCACACCCCCTTAAAGAGCATTTGAGATTTATAGGTTTCTACCAGTAGCCATTAAAGTGTCTGAAATGGGGACACTTTTTTCAAACGGTCACAAAATCTTCTCCACTTTGAGTTTTTAGCTGAATGTTTTTGTGCATACCAACAAAAATACAAGGATCACCTCTACCAAATTTGGGGACAAAAATCTTTCTAAAAGAATTCTAAAAAATCTCGAACCGTAAAAAGTGTTGAAAATCGTAAAAAATAGAAAACGGGTGGTCTTGCCAGGAAACTTCAAATGAAGGCTTAGGGGACAATTGTATGAATTTACAAGCCATAAAAATGGCATTGGCATGGCAGAAATATGAAGATGTGCTTGAACCCACCTACCACCCGTTCGATCCCTGGCTTGCGCATCCTGCCTCTCTGGTCGGCTAAGCATCCGCACGCTCGTTCCATTGGTTGACTTAGGCATAGGGAGTTCATCCCCAGTCTAAGCAAACAGAGTTCATTCCCAGTCTAAGATCGGATTAGACCGAGGGTTACGGTAGCAGGATCAGCAGCACGTAGGGGGATCGGGCCAATCCTCGACTTGGACATTCTGCCTCTCCAGTCGGCTGAGTGCCCGCACGCCCATTTCATGGGTTGGCTTAGGCATAGGTAGTTCATTCCATGTCTAAGCCCTAGTTGGACCGAGGGTTGTGGCAGCGGGACCGACAGCATGCAGGGGGGATCGGGTCGATCCCCGGCTTACGCATTATGCCTCTCCGATCGGCTCAGCACCTGCATGCTCATTTCGTGGGTTGACTTAATCATATGGAGTTCATTCCCAGTCTAAGATCGGATCGGACCGAGGGTTGCGACAATAGGATCGATAACATGCAGGGGGGACCGAGTCGATCCTTGGCTTGCGCATTTTCCCTCTCCGACCGGCTGAGCGCCCGCACGCTCGTTTCGTGGGTTGGCTTAGGCATATAAAGATCATTCCATGTCTAAGCCCTAGTCGGACCGAGGGTTGTGGTAGCAGGACCGACAGCACGCAGTGGGGGATCGGGTCGATCTCTGGCTTGCGCATTATGCCTCTCCGACCGGCTCAGCGCCTGCACGCTCGTTTTGTGGGTTGACTTAGGCATACGGAGTTCATTCTCAATCTAAGATCAGACCGGACCGAGGGTTACAGTAGTAGGATCGACAGTACACAGGGGGGATCAAGCCGATTCATGGCTTGCGCATTCTACCTCTCCGGTCGATTGAGTGCCCGCACGTTCGTTTCGTGGGTTGGCTTTGGCATACGGAGTTCATTCCATGTCTAAGCCCCAGCCGGACCAAAGGTTGTGGTAGCAGGACCAGTAGCGGGATAGGCAGCACGTAGAGGGGGACCGGGCTGATCCTTGACTTGCGCATTATACCTCTACGACCGGCCTCTCTGGTCGGCTGAGCGCCCGCACGCTTGTGTCATGGGTTGACTTAGGCAGACGGAGTTCATCCCCAGTCTAAGCATACAGAGTTCATTCCCAGTCTAAGATCGAACCAGACCGAGGGTTGCGATAGCAGGATTGGCAGCAGGCAGTGGGGACCGAGTCGATCCTCGGCTTGCACATTCTACCTCTTCGGCCGGCTGAGCGCCCGCACGTCCATTTCATGGGTTGGCTTAGGCATAGGGAGTTGATTCCATGTCTAAGCCCCAGTCAGACTAAGGGTTGTGGCAGTAGGACCGACAGCATGCAGAGGGGGATTGGGCCGATCCCTGACTTGCGTATTATGCCTCTTTGGCCATCTCAGCACCCGTATGCTCTTTTCGTGGGTTGACATATGCATACGAAGTTCATTCTCAGTCTAAGATCGGACAGGATCGAGGGTTGCAGCAGTAGGATCGATAGCACGCATGGGTGATGGGGTCGATCCCTGGCTTGCGCATTCTGCATCTCTGGCTGGCTGAGCACCCGCACGCTCGTTTCGTAGGTTGGCTTAGGCAGACAGAGTTGATTCCATGTCTAAGCATACGGAGTTCATTCCCAGTCTAAGATTTTGAGCCATGGTGCACATGCTGGGCTCGGGCATGTGCTGGTGCCGTATTTTTTTTGCCTGGGGCACCATTGCCAGAACGTCACCGGAGCATCACCGGAGAGCCTAACCGACGGCATTAGGGGTTCCGACGATTGGGGGGGCCGGGGGGTGTGCGCACATGATGTGCGATGGGTGCTGGTACTTGTGTCACGGGCTCCAACCTTAGACTCAGAAACCGTGCGACCTTGGGCTTGAAATCTCCTCCTTTATGCCAAAGTTAGCCTAAAACACAAGCGTACAGGCACTAGAACAACGGAAAGGGCTAATTACGCAAGTTAAAGAGAAACAGGATAACAAGGCAAAATTCTGGAAATGCTCTTGTATTCACAGAAACGGAAGTGTTTGATGGTGTACAAATGAGGGAGGAGTAGCCCTCTATTTATAGTTAAGGCTCTAGCTTATACTTAATGGCAATATCCCTAGAATAAAGGCTAAAATCATGGGATTATATAGATTACAATCAATCAGGATGCTAACTCCTAATTTTTAGGGTCAACCAAATCTGCCAGGATGCTAATGTTGATCCTGCCTGCTTCCAGAAGCTTCCCTTGCGTGTCCAGCACCTTGGGCCCTTCTGGATGTGGTGCAGGCAGCTTGTATGCCAGGCCTTGGTCTCAGGGGTTGCCTGCAAGTTGGGCGGGCATTCTGAACTCGTTTGCTAGGCTTTGTGCGTAGATACCCGCCAGCACGCCTGGTCTGCGAGCCTCAACCTCTAGCTCGCCTGCTGGTGCACCTGATACGCTTGGCGTGCTCGCCCAGGGTGTGACATTCTCCCCCACCTGATTGTGCAATGCCCTCGTTGTGTCTTTTGCATGGTACTTCCTGATCTGGTCCCCAAACTGCCATAAGTCATCTATTGGTCCCCAGCTCACCTCACTATCTGGAAGTCCCTTCCAGCGCACCAAGTACTCTTGTCTTGGCTGATAGTTATTCCGTCTCACCTCTTGGTTAGCTATGATGCTGTGGACCTCCTTCTCATATGAGGCCCTTGCTCCTAATGGTGCACACTTTGACTCTGCCTGTCTTGGATCTCCCTCATCCTCATCGAATGGCTTGAGCATGCTCACATGGAACATCGGGTGTACCCTCGGCTTGGGTGGCATATCCAGTTGTCGGCAACCTTGCCTACCCTCTTGACTACTCGAAAAGGTCCCTCGTACCTCCGGACTAGGCCTTTGTGCAGCCCCCTATGGCACACAATGGGATGCAACTTCACCAACACCAAGTCTCCAACCTGGAACTGCACGTCCCACCTATTCTGGTTTGCCCACTTTTTTGACCTCTTGGCCGCCTTGTGTAGACAAAATCTGGCCAAGTCAGTTTGCTCCTGCCTTGCCTTGGCAAACTTGTATGCTGCTGGATTCGGCCCTGTATAACTTGCAGCAATCGAACCGGGTGTTAGTGGTTGTTACCCTGTCATAACCTCATATGGGCTCTGGTTTGTTGCCTCGCTCCTTTGCAAGTTGTAGGAAAACTACGCAATATCTAGCAGCTTTGGCCAGTCCCTTTATTTGGCACTCACATAGTGCCTGAGGTAGACGTCCAATAGTCCATTCACTCGTTCTGTCTGCCCATCGATCGTGGATGCATGCTGGTGAAAAAGTTCAAGTCTGACCCCAACAGCTTGAACAACTCAGTCCAGAACCTGCACGTGAAACGCCCGTCCCGATCACTAACAATGGTCCTCGACACTCCCCAGTACTTAACCGTGTTCTTCAGGAACAATCAAGCTGCCTCCTCGGTTGGGCACTTCTTGGTTGCTAGAATGAAGATTCCATACTTGGAAAACCTGTCCACCACTACCATGATGCTTCCAAACCCTTCTGCTTTGGGTAGACTGACTATAAAGTCTAGAGAAACACTCTCCCATGGTCGCTCTAGCACTGGCAATTGCTCCAAGAGACCGCCTAGTTTCTTGAGCTCTACCTTGTCCTATTGGCACACAAGACAAGTCTTCACATAGGCCTCCACATCGTCCCTCATGTGTGGCCAGTAGTACTGGTCCTCGATCAGCACCAAGGTACGGCTCACTCCGGGTGTCCAGCCCACCTTGAATCATGGCATTCTTGCAAAACTTCCTTGCGGAGCTTCCCGTGCTGCGGCACAAACAGTCTACTACCCCTAGTGTACAGCAAGCCATCCTGCAACCAAAACTGCCTAGTCTTACCTTACTGGGCGTACTCCATCAAAGCTTTGGCTGTAGGATCATGCGCAAGTCCCTCCTTGATACGCGGCACCAGTGACCCCTCTGGTTGGCTAATGGCAGCAAGGTTAGCCTTTCTGCTCAGGGCGTCTGCCACTAGGTTCGCCCACCCCGGCTTATACTCCATCTGGAAATCAAATTCTGTAAGAAAATCTTGCCTTCTCGCCTGCTTGGGGGACAACTTCTTTTGCGTCTAGAAGTAGCTGGTCGCCACATTGTCCGTCCCAACCATGAACCTTGACCCCAACAGGTAATGGCGCTAGGTGCGCAAGTAGTGCACCACTATAGTCATCTCTTTTTCTTGGATCGTGTACTTGCGCTCAATCTCGTTCAATTTCCTGCTCTCAAACATGACTGAACATCCTTCCTGCATCAACACGCCCCCTATGGCAAAGTTTGATGCATCCATATGCACCTCATATGGCTTGGCATGGTCTGGCAAGGCCAAGACTGGCTCCTCGATCACAGCCCGCTTCAACCTGTGAAAAGCTTCCTGGCACCCTGCACTCCACTCCTATGCTTTCCCTTTCTTGAGCAAGTCAGTCAATGGCGTGGCTATTGCTGAGTGACCTTTGATGAAGCGCCTGTAGTAGTTGACCGGCCCAAGGAACGATCTCAACTCAGTGACCTTGGCTGGCGGTTGCCACTTCAGCATGGCGTGTATCTTACCTTCATCCATGCGTATCCTACCACCTCCCACTATGTGGCCAAGGAAGTGAATGAGCACTTCTCCCTCTTGACAAATAGCTTGTGCGCCCGCAACACCTCAAACACCTGTCTCAAGTGGTCTACATGCTCTCCCAAAGTCTGGCTGTAGATCACAATGTCATCCAAATAAACCACAACAAATCGATCAAGGAATGACTGAAGTACCTTGTTCATAAGGGTGCAGAATGTTGCTGGGGCATTCGTGAGTCCGGAAGGCATCACCAAGAACTCATATGAACCATACCAAGTGACACATACTATTTTTGGCTCATCTCCCTCCGCGATCCTGACTTGATAGTAGCCTGACCTCAAATCCAGCTTGGTGAACCACCTTGCGCTCCCAAGTTGATCGAACAAGTCCGCAATGAGTGGATGGGGTACTTTTTCTTGATGGTCAGCTTGTTTAAAGCCCGGTAGTCTATGCACAACCGTAATGACCCATCATGCTTGCGTTGAAATAGAACTGGTGCACCATAAGGTACTTTCGATGGCCTGATGAATCCAGCATCAACTAACTCTTTAAGCTGCTTCCTCAACTCCTCCAACTCTGTTAGAGACATTCGGTAAGGGGCTCTAGCTGGTGGCTTGGCCTCAGACACCAGCTCGATCTTAGGTGGTAGCTTGCTAGGTAGCTTTGCGGGCATCACATCACTAAAGGTCTTCAGCACCTTTAGCACCTCCAAGGGTGACTCGATCTCCTTCTCCCTTGGCTCATCATATTTGAGGGCTGCCAAGAAGGTGTCTTCTTATCTGCTTACCACCTTGGCAAATTGGATGGCTGACACCACCCGTGACCCAACTCCAGACCCTCTCCTCAATGGCACTAGGCATTGGCACCATGCAATCCAGATACAACACAATCGACAAAAGGCACAAGAGGGTGTTAATCCGAACAAGGAAATCCAACCCAATCACAAACTCATAGTCGTCAAGGGGTATTACCTCAATGGTCTCCTTGCCTTCCAGTCTCCAAGCTACAACTCACTCCCCGTGCTACTCCAATGGCTGGAACTTCCTTGGAGTTCATCGTTTTGATGGTAACCAATCCCTTTCTGCACCTTTAGTCCGAGCTTTCAGGCTCTATCACCTGAAATAAAAAGATGTGAAGGCACTTGTTCCATCAGTACACTCACCTTCTGACCCACAACATCAGATCCATCAAACATCAAGCCCTTTGGCTTGCGGCTCCCCTTACTCTGGATAGCATTGAGCACCAATGACCCAAGCTTTGCTGCCCCTGACTCTGGCTCCTTGTTAGACTCGTTGTCTATAGCAGCCAGCTTGCCCTTCTGTGAGTAATTGTGTGCTATGTGACTTCTTCCACATAGGTAGCATGCTAGTGGCTCTCAGTCCCCCTTTGCTTTCCACTTGCCTACTGGTGGCTTCCTCTTACTGTCATTGGTTGAACGGTCTCGATCTCCATCCTTGGACTCTCGATCATGATCCTTCCCCTTGGACTACTTCTTCCGGTCCCTATCCTCCCTGCCCTTACCCTTGGGCTTGGTAGACTTGAACTTGTTCAGAGGTTTGAACTCTATCAAGGCCTCGGTAGTAGTCATGGCTTTAGCCAAGTCATGAACTCCTCTTCTTTGTAGCTCATGCTTCACTCACGGCTTCAGCCCATCCATGAAAGCAAATAAGGCATCCTTCTTGCCTAGATCCGAGATCTGTAGCATCAGTTCAGAGAATTTCTGGACATACTCCCTTATGCCCCCTTGCTGGCTCAACCTGCGTAACTTTGCCTGTGCCTCATCATCGGCATACTCTGGTAAAATTGTTCTCTGAACTCCTTTTAGAACTCTACCCATGTTCCAATCTTGGCGCTCCCACGCCTGACATCATCACACCTGTGCCTCTACCACAATAAGGCTACATCAGTGAGATACATAGCAGGGGTGCTTACCCTTATCACTTCATCTTGCATGCCCATGGCCTGAAAGTACTACTCCATACCCCAAAGGTAGTTATCTACTTCCTTGGCTGCCCTAGTCCCCTTAAACTCCTTAGGCTTGGGGACATCCAATCTGGACTTGGACACTCTAGCAAACATGCCATTCCCAATGGCAGTCTTGCAAGCAACGAGCTCACTGGTAAGCTCCTCCATCCGCTGGCGCATGGCCTCCATGCCATCACGCAAGGTCAGCACTTCAGCCTCCAAGGTCTGATTCTTTTAGGTGAACACGTCCAAGCCTTTGTTGAGAGTAGCTTACAGCTCACTTTGGATCTCCTCCCCCATGGAGTCTAGCGATGTAATGTGAGTCTCTAACCCCTCAAGCTTCTCCCCCATGTCGCCCATGGTCACCTCCACCTTGGCTAGCCTACCATCCATGGTAGACCAGATATCTCTAGAACTGGCTTTCCTCCCTCTTCCACACCCATGCTTTTGGGCCTCTGGTTTTTGGTTAGCAGCGTCACTTTGGGATGCCATCTCCTCTAACCTACACAACATAAACACGCAGAATCAAACTTGCTCTGATACCAACTATCATGGGCTCCAACCTTAGACTCAGAAACCGTACGACCTTAGGCTTGGAATCTCCTCCTTTATGCCTAAGTTAGCCTAAAACACAAGCATACGGGCACTAGAACAATAGGAATGGCTGATTATGCAAGTTAAAGATAAACAAGATAAGAAGGCAGAATTCTGGAAATGCTCTTGTATTCACTGAAACAGAAGTGTTTGATGGTGTACAAATGAGGGAGAAGCAGCCCCCTATTTATAGTTGAGGCTCCAGCTTACACCTAAAGGCAATATCCCTAGAATAAAGGCTAAAATCATTGGATTATATAGATTACAATCAATCAGGATGCTAACTCCGGATTTTCAGGGTCAACCAAATCTGCCAGGATGTTGCTGCTGATCCTGCTTGCTTCCAGAAGCATCCCTTGCATGTCCAGCACCTTGGGCCCTTCTGGATGTGGTTCGGGCAGCTTGTATGCCAGGCCTTGGTCTCACGGTCTGGCCTGCAAGTTGGGTGGGCGTTCTGAACTCGTTTGCTAGGCTTTGTGCGCAAATACCCGCCAGCACGTCTGGTCTGCGGGACTCAACCTCTGGCTCACTTGCTGGTACATCTGATATGCCTGGTGCACCCACCCAAGGCATGACACTTGGCCCTTATATTGGCCCCATATCCCTCATCAAACCTCGAGAACTCACACCCCCTTAAAGAGCATTTGAGATTTTATAGGTTTGCTACCAGTAGCCATTAAAGTGTCTGAAATGGGGACACTTTTTTCAAACGGTCACAAAATCTTCTCCACTTCGAGTTTTTAACTGAATTTTTTTGTGCATGCCAAAAAAAATACAAGGATCACCTCTACCAAATTTGGGGACAAAAATCTTTCTAAAAAAATTTTAAAAAATCCCGAACCGTAAAATGTTTCAAAAATTGTAAAAAATACAAAACGGGTCGTCTTACCATGAAACTTCACATGAAGGCTTAGGGGACCATTGTATGAATTTACAAGCCATAAAAATGGCATTGGATTGGCAGAAATATGAAGATGTGCTTGAACCCACCTACCACCCATTCGATCCCCGGCTTGCGCATCCTGCCTCTCTTGTCGGCTGAGGGCCCGCACGCTCGTTTCGTGGGTTGACTTAGGCATATGGAGTTCATCCCCAGTCTAAGCATACAGAGTTCATTCCCAATCTAAAATCGGACCGGACCGGATCGAGGGTTACAGCAACAGGATCGACAGCACGCAGGGGGGACCAGGCCAATCCTCGGCTTGCACATTCTGCCTCTCTAGTCTGCTGAGCACCCGCACGCCTGTTTCGTAGGTTGGCTTAGGCATAGGGAGTTCATTCCTTGTCTAAGCCCTAACCGGACCGAGGGTTGTGGCAACGGGACCGGCAGCACGCAGAGGGGGACTGGGTCGATCCCCGGCTTGTGCATTATGCCTCTCCGATCGGCTCAGTGCCCGCACACTCATTTCCTGGGTTGACTTAGGCATACAGAGTTCAATCCTAGTCTAAGATCGAACCGGACCGAGGGTTGCGACAGCAAGATCGATAGCACGCAGGGGGGATCGGGTCGATCCCCGGCTTGCGCATTCTGCCTCTCCAGTCGGTTAAGCGCCCGCACGCTCGTTTCATGGGTTGGCTTAGGCATACGGAGTTCATTCCATGTCTAAGCATACGGAGTTCATTCCCAGTCTATGATCGGATCGGACCGAGGGTTGTGGTAGCAGGACCAGTAGCAGGAGCGACAGCACGCAGGGGGGACCGAGCCGATCCCTGGCTTGCGCATTTGTCTTCGATCGGCTGAGCGCCCGTATGCTCGTTTCATGGGTTGGCTTAGGCATATGGAGTTCATTCCAAGTCTAAGCCCCAATCGGATCGAGGGTTGTGGTAGCAGGATCAATAGCACGCAGAGGGGGACCGGGCTGATCCCCGGCTTGCGTATTATGCCTCTCCGACTGACCTTTCTGATCGGCTGAGCGCCTGGACGCTCGTTTCATGGGTTGACTTTGGCATAAGAAGTTCATCCCCAATCTCAGCATACAAAGTTCATCCCTAATCTCAGCATACGGAGTTCATTCCCAGTCTAAGATCGGATTGGATCGAGGGTTGTGACAGCAGGATAGACAGCACACAGGGGGACCAGGTCGATTCCCGACTTGCACATTCTGCCTCTTCGACCGGCTGAGCGCCTGCACGCCCATTTCATTGGTTGGCTTACATAGGGAGTTCATTCCATGTCTAAGCCCCAACCAGACCAAGGTTGTGGCAGTGGGATCGATAGCACGCAGGGGGGACTAGGTCGATCCCTGACTTACGCATTCTGCCTCTCCGACCGGATGAGCACCCACACGCCCGTTTCGTGGGTTGGCTTAGGCATAGGGAGTTCATCCATATGTAAGCTCCAGCCGGACTGAGGGTTGTGGTAACGGGACCGATAGCACGTAGAGGGGGACCGGGCCAATCCTCGGCTTGCTTATTATGCCTCTTCGGCCAGCTCAGCGCCCGCACGCTCGTTTCGTGGGTTGACTTAGGCATACGGAGTTCATTCCCAGTCTAAGATTAGACCAGACCGAGGGTTGCGGTAGCAGGATCGACAGCACGCAGGGGGGGACCGGGTCGATCCCCGACTTGCGCATTCTACCTTTCCAGCTGGCTGAGCGCCCGCACGCTCGTTTCGTGGGTTGGCTTGGGCATATGGAGTTCATTCCATGTCTAACCGTACGGAGTTCATTCCCAGTCTAAGATAGTGCCGGACCAAGGGTTGCGGCAGTAGGACGAGCAGCAGGATCAACAGCGTGCAGGGGGGACCAGGCTGATCCCCGGCTTACGCATTCTGCCTCTCCGGCCGGTTGAGTGCTCGCACGCTCGTTTCGTGGGTTAGCTTAGGCATACGGAGTTCATTCCGTGTCTAAGCCCCAGTCGGACCGAGGGTTGTGGCAAATGGAGTTCATCCCCAGTCTAAGCATAAGGAGTTCATTTCCAGTCTAAGATTTTGAGCCACGGTGCACATGTTGGACTCAGGCATGTACTGGTGCCACATTTTTTTCGCCCGGTGCACCATCGTCGGAGCATCGTCGGAGATCCTAACCGATAGCATTGGGGGTTTCGGCGATTGGGGGGGCTGGGAGGGTGTACGCACATGATGTGCGATAGGTGCTTGTACTTGGCCTTATATTGGCCCTATCCCTCATCAAACCTCGAGAACTCACACCCCCTTAAAGAGCATTTGAGATTTTATAGGTTTGCTGCCAGTAGCTATTAAAGTGTCTGAAATGGGGACACTTTTGTCAAACGTTCACAAAATCTTCTCCACTTTGAGTTTTTAACTGAATTTTTTTGTGCATGCAAAAAAAAAAAATACAAGGATCACCTCTACCAAATTTGGGGACAAAAATCTTTCTAAAAAAATTTTAAAAAAATCTCGAACCGTAAAATGTTTCCAAAATCGTGACAAATAGAAAACGGGTCATCTTGCCACGAAACTTCACATGAAGGCTTAGGGGACCATTGTATGAATTTACAAGCCATAAAAATGAATTTACAAGCACGCTCGATTCGTGGGTTGACTTAGGCATACGGAGTTCATCCCCAGTCTAAGCATAAGGAGTTCATTCCCAATCTAAGTTCCAACCGAACCGAGGGTTGCGACAGTAGGATCGGTAGCATGCAGGGTGGATCGAGTCAATCCCCGGCTTACGCATTCTGCCTCTCCAGTCGGCTGAGCGCCCGCACGCCCGTTTCGTGGGTTGGCTTAGGCATAGGTAGTTTATTCCATGTCTAAGCCCCAACCGAACCGAGGGTTGTGGCAGTTGGACCGATAGCACGCAGAGGGTTGAGCACCCGCACGCTCGTTTCATGGGTTGACTTAGACATACGGACTTCATCCCCAATCTAAGCATACGGAGTTCATTCCCAATCTAAGATCAGACCAGAC
Organism: Durio zibethinus; assembly: GCF_002303985.1. The sequence continues at coordinate 28,921,854 of NW_019167826.1, read as the reverse complement.
AGAGGGTTGTGGCAGCAGGATCGGTAGCACGTAAGGGCGATCGGGTCGATCCTTGGCTTGCACAATCTGCCTCTCTAGCCGGTTGAGCACCCGCACGTCTGTTTCATGGGTTGGCTTAGGTATAGGGAGTTCATTCCTTGTCTAAGCCCCAGCTGGACCGAGGGTTGTGGTAGTGGGACCGGCAGCACGTAAAGGGAGACCAGGCCGATCCCCGGCTTGCACATTATGCCTCTTCGGTCGACTCAGTGCCCGCAAGCTCGTTTCGTGGGTTGACTTATGCATACAGAGTTCATTCACAGTCTAAGATCAGATCGGACTGAGGGTTGCGGCAGTAGGATCGACAACACGTAGGGGGGACCGGGTCGATCCTCGGCTTGCGCATTGTACCTCTTCGGCCGGCTGAGCACTCGTACGTTCGTTTCGTGGGTTGGCTTAGGCATACGGAGTTCATTCCATGTCTAAGCATACGGAGTTCATTCCCAGTCTAAGATTTTGAGCCATGGTGCACATGCTGAGCTCGGGCATGTGCTGGTGCCATATTTTTTTCGCTCGGGGCACCATCGTCGGAGCATCACCGAAGAGCCTAACCGACGATATTGGGGGTTCCGGCGATTGGGGGGGCCGGGGGGTGTGCGCACATGATGTGAGATGGGTGCTGGTACTTGGCCCTTATATTGGCCCCCTATCCCTCATCAAACCTCGAGAACTCACACCCCCTTAAAGAGCATTTGAGATTTTATAGGTTTGCTGCCAGTAGCCATTAAAGTGTCTGAAATGGGGACACTTTTTTCAAACGGTCACAAAATCTTCTCCACTTCGACTTTTTAGTTGAATGTTTTTTTGCATGCCAAAAAAAATACAGGGATCACCTCTACCAAATTTGGGGACAAAACTCTTTCTAAAAAAATTTTAAAAAATCTCGAACCATAAAAAGTTTCAAAAATCATGAAAAATAGAAAATGGGTCGTCTTGCTACGAAACTTCACATGAAGGCTTAGGGGACCATTGTATGAATTGACAAGCCATAAAAATGGCATTGGCATAGTAGAAATATGAAGACGTGCTTGAACCCACCTACCACCCGTTCGATCCCAGGCTTACGTATCCTGCCTCTTTGGTCGACTGAGCGCCCGCACGCTCGATTCATGGGTTGACAAATGCATACGGAGTTCATCCCCAGTCTAAGCATATAGAGTTCATTCCCAATCTAAGATCGGATCGGACCGAGGGTTGCGATAGCAGGATCAGCAGCACGCAGGAGGGATCGGGTCGATCCCCAGCTTGTGCATACTGCCTCTCCGGTCGGCTGAAAGACTGCACGCCCGTTTCGTGGGTTGGTTTAGGCATAGGGAGTTCATTCCATGTTAAAACCCCAGCCAGACCGAGGGTTGTGGTAGCGGGACCGACAGCACGGAGAGAGGGACCGGGCAGATCCCCGGCTTGCGCATTATGCCCCTCCAATCAACTCAATGCCCACACGCTCGTTTCGTGGGTTGACTTAGGCATACAAAGTTCATTCCTAGTCTAAGATTGGACCGGACCGAGGGTTGCGGCGGCAGGATCGACAGCACACAAGAGGGGATCGGGTCAGTCCCCGGCTTGCGCATTCTGCCTCTCCGATCGGTTGAGCGCCCACACACTCGTTTCGTGGGTTGGGTTAGGCATACGGAGTTCATTCCATGTCTAAGCATACAGAGTTCATTCACAGTCTAAGATCAGACCGAACCAAGGGTTACAGTAGCAGGACCAGAATCGACAGCACGTAGGGGGGACCGGGCCGATCCTCGACTTATGCATTCTACCTCTCCGACCGGTTGAGCACCCACACGTTCGTTTCATGGGTTGGCTTAGGCTTATGGAGTTCATTCCATGTGTAAGCCCTAGCCGGACTGAGGGTTGTGGCAGCAGGAGCGACAACGGGATCGACAGCACGCAGAGGGGGATCGGGCTGATCCCCCGGCTTACGCATTATGCCTCTCCGATCGGCTGAGTGCCCGTACGCTCATTTTGTGGGTTGACTTAGGCATACTGAGTTCATCCCCAGTCTAAGCATACGAAGTTCATTCATAGTCTAAGATTGGACCAGACTGAGGGTTGCGACAGCAGGATCGACAGCACGTAAGGGGGACCGGGTCGGTCCCCGGCTTGCGTATTCTGCCTCACTAGCCGATCGAGTGCCCTTACGTCCGTTTCGTGGGTTGGCTTAGGCATAGGGAGTTCATTCCATGTCTAAGCCCCAGTCAGACCGAGGGTTGTGGAAGTGGGACCGGTAGCACGTAGAGGGGGACCGAGTTGATCCCCGGCTTGCCCATTATGCCTCTTCGATCGGCTCAATGCCCGCACGCTCGTTTCATGGATTGACTTATGCATACAGAGTTAATTCCCAGTCTAAGATCAGACCGAACTAAGGGTTGTGACAGCAGGATCAACAACACGTAAGGGGGATCGGGTCGATCCCCGGCTTGCGCATTCTGCCTCTCCGATCGGCTGAGCTCCTGCACGTTCGTTTTGTGGGTTGGCTTAGGCATACAGAGTTCATTCCACATCTAAGCGTATGGAGTTCATTCCCAGTCTAAGATTTTGAGCCACGGTGCACATGCTGGGCTTGGGCATGTGCTGGTGCCACATTTTTTTTGCCTGGGGCACCATTGCCGGAGCTTCACCGGAGAGCCTAACCGGAGGCATTGGGGGTTTCGACGATTGGGGGGGTTGGGGGGGTGTGCGCACATGATGTGTGATGGGTGCTGGTAGTTGAAACTTATATTGGCCCCTATCCCTCATCAAACCTCGAGAACTCACACCCCCTTATAGAGTATTTGAGATTTTATAGGTTTGCTGCCAGTAGCCATTAAAGAGTATGAAATGGGGACACGTTTTTCAAATGGTCACAAAATCTTCTCCACCTCAACTTTTTAGTTGAATTTTTTTGTGCATGCCAACAAAAATACAAGGATCACCTCTACCAAATTTGGGGATAAAACTCTTTCTAAAAAAATTTTAAAAAATCCCGAACCGTAAAAAGTTTCAAAAATCATGAAAAATAGAAAACGGGTCGTCTTGCCACGAAACTTCAGATGAAGGCTTAGGGGACCATTGTACGAATTTACAAGCCATAATAAAGGCATTGGCATGGTAGAAATATGAAGATGTGCTTGAGCCCACTTACCACCCGTTCAATCCCCAGCTTGTTCCTGGCTCTCTGGTCGACTGAGCGCCCGCACGCCCGTTTTGTGGGTTAACTTAGGCATACGGAGTTCATCCCCAATCTAAGCATACGGAGTTCATTCCCGGTCTAAGATCGGATTGGACCGAGGATTACGACAACAGGATTGGCAGCACGTGGGGTGGACCGGGTCGATCTCCGGCTTGCGCATTTTGCCTCTCTGGCCGGTTGAGGGCCCGCACGCCCATTTCGTGGGTTGGCTTAGGCATAGGGAGTTCATTCCATGTCTAAGCCCCAGCCGGATCGAGGGTTGTGGTAGCGAGACCAGTAGCACACAGAGGGGAACCGGGCTGATCCCCGGCTTGTGCATTATGCCTCTCCGATCGGCTCAGTGCCTGCACGCTCATTTCATGGGTTGACTTAGGCATACGGAGTTCATTGCCAGCCTAAAATCAGACCGGACCGAGGGTTGTGACATTAGGATCGACAGCATGCAGGGGGGACCGGGCCGATCCCTGGCTTGCGCATTCTGCCTCTCCGATCAGTTGAGTGCCCGCATGCTCATTTCATGGGTTGGCTTAGGCATAAGGAGTTTATTCCATGTCTAAGCCCCAGTCGGATTGAGGATTGTGGCAGTGGGACTGACACACGCAGAGGGGGACCGGGTTGATCTTCGGCTTGCGCATTATGCCTCTTCGGCCGGCTTAGCGCCCGCATGCTCATTTCGTGGGTTGACTTATGCATATGGAGTTCATTCCCAGTCTAAGATCAGACCAGACCGAGGATTGTGGCAGCAAGATCGACAGCACGCAGTGGGGGATCAAGCCGATCCTCGGCTTACGCATTTTGCCTCCCCGATCGGCTGAGTGCCCGCACGCTCGTTTCGTGGGTTGACTTAGGCATACAGAGTTCATCCCTAGTCTAAGCATATGGAGTTCATTCCCAGTCTAAGATCGGATCGGACCGAGGGTTACGGCAGCAGGATCGGCAGCAGGATCGGCAGCACGCAAGGGGACTGGGCCGATCCCTGGCTTGCGCATTCTCCCTCTCCAGCCAGCTGAACGCCTGCACGGTAATTTCATGGGATGGCTTAGGCATAGGGAGTTCATTCCATGTCTAAGCCCCAGTCGGACCGAGGGTTGTGGCAGCAGGGCCGACAGCACGCAGAAGAGGATCGGGCCGATCCCCGGCTTGCGCATTATGCCTCTTCGACCGGCTCAGCGCCAGCACGCTCGTTTCGAGGGTTGACTTAGGGATACGAAGTTCATTCCTTGTCTAAGATCGAACCAGATCGAGGGTTACGCAGCAGGATTGACAGCACGTAGGGGGGAATCGAGCCAATCCTCAGCTTGCGCATTCTGCCTCTCCGACCGGTTGAGCACCCGCATGCTCGTTTCGTGGGTTGGCTTAGGCATACAGAGTTCATTCCATGTCTAAGCATACGGAGTTCATTCCCGGTCTATGATCGGACCGGACCGAGGGTTGCGACAGTCGGACCAGCAGCTGGATCGATAGCATGCAGGGGGGACCGGGCCGATCCCCGGCTAACGCAGTCTATCTCTCCGGCTGGCTGAGCACCTGCACGCTCCTTTCGTTGGTTGGCTTAGGCATACAGAGTTCATTCCATGTCGAAGCCCCCACCGGACCAAGGGTTGTCGTAGTAGCACTGGCATCGGGGTCGACAGCATGTAGAGGAGGACCATGCTAATCCTCGGCTTGCGCATTATGCCTCTTCGGCCGTCTGAGCGACCTCACATTTGTTTCGTGGGTTGACTTAGGCATACGGAGTTCGTCCCCAGTTTAAGCATATAGAGTTCATTCCCAGTCTAAGATCATACCGGACCGAGGGCTACGGCAGTAGGATCGGTAGCATGCAGGGGGACCGAGCCGATCCTCGGCTTGTGCATTTTGCCTCTCTGACCGACTGAGCACCCGCACGCCCGTTTCGTGGGTTGGCTTAGGCATAGGGAGTTTATTCCATGTCTAAGCCCCAGCCGGACCGAGGGTTGTGGCTGTGAGACCGACAGCACGCGGAGGGGGACCGGACTGATCCCCTACTTGCGCATTATGCCTCTCCGATCGACTCAGCGCCCGTACACTTGTTTCATGGGTTGACTTAGGCATATGGAGTTCATTCCATGTCTAAGCATACGGAGTTCATTCCCAGTCTAAGATCGGATCGGATCGAGGGTTGTGACAGCAGGACCAGCAGTAGGATCGACCGCACGTAGGGGGGACTGGGCCGATCCCCAGCTTGCGCATTCTACCTTTCCTGCCAGCTGAGTGCCCGCACACTCATTTCGTGGGTTGGCTTAGGCATACGAAGTTCATTCCATGTCTAAACTCCAGTCGAACCGAGGGTTACGGTAGTAGGACCAGCAACAGGATCGGCAGCACGCAGAGGGGATCAAGCCAATCCCTGGCTTATGCATTCTGCCTCTTCGACCGACTAAGCACCTACACGCTCATTTCGTGGGTTGGCTTAGGCATACGGAGTTCATTCCATGTCTAAGCATACGAAGTTCATTCCCAGTCTAAGATCGAACCAGATTGAGGGTTGTAACAGTAGGACCAGCAGTATGATCGACCGCATGTAGGGGGGACTGGGCTGATCCCCGGCTTACGCATTCTACCTCTCCTGCAAGCTGAGTGCCCGCACGCTCGTTTCGTGGGTTGGCTTAGGCATACGGAGTTCATTCCATGTCTAAACCCCAGTCGGATCGAGGGTTGTGGCAGCAGATCGACAGTGGGATCGGGAGCACGCAGAAGGGGACCAAGCTGATCCCTAGTTTGTACATTATGCCTTTTCGATCGGCCTCTCTGATCGGCCTCTCTGCTCGGCTAAGCGCCCGTACGCTCATTTTATGGGTTGACTTAGGCATACGGAGTTCATCCCCAGTCTAAGCATACGGAGCTCATTCCTAGTCTAAGATCAGACCGAACCGAGGGTTACTATAGCAGGATCAGCAGCACGTAGGGGGGATCGGGCTGATCCCCAGCTTGCGCATTCTACCTCTCTAGTCGGCTGAGCACCCGCACACCCATTTTGTGGGTTGGCTTAGGCATAGGGAGTTCATTCCATGTCTAAGTCCCAGCCAGACTGAGGGTTGTGGCAGCGGGATCGGCATCACGCAGAGGGGGACCGAACTGATCCTCGGCTTGTGCATTATGTCTCTTCGGCCGGCTCAGTGCCCATACGCTCATTTCGTGGGTTGACTTATGCATACGGAGTTCATTCCCAGTTTAAGATCGGGCTAGGCCGAGGGTTACGACAGCACCTAAGGGGGATCGGGCTGAGCCCAGGCTTGCGTATTCTGCCTCTCTGGCCGATTGAGCACCTGCACGCCCGTTTCGTAGGTTGGCTTAGCCATAGGGAGTTCATTCCATGTCTAAGCCCCAGTCGGACCGAGGGTTATGGCAGCGGGATCGACAGCACGCATAAGGGGACCGAGCCGATCCTCGGCTTACGCATTATGCCTCTCTAGCTGGCTTAGCACCTGCACACTCATTTCGTGGGTTGACTTAGGCATACAGAGTTCATTCCAGTCTAAGATCAGACCGGACTGAGGGTCGTAGCAGCAGGATCGGTAGCACGCAGGGGGGGATCGGGCCGGTCCTTGGCTTATGCATTCTGCCTCTCTGATCGGTTGAGCGCCCACACGCTTGTTTCTTGGGTTGGCTTAGGCATACAGAGTTCATTCCATGTCTAAGCATATAGAGTTCATTCCCAGTCTAAGATCCGACCGGACCGAGGGTTATGGTAGCAGGACCAGTAGCAGGATCGACAGCACGCAGAGGGGATCGAGTCGATCCTCGGCTTATGCATTCTGCCTCTTCGACCGACTGAGCACCTGCACGCTCGTTTTGTGCGTTGACTTAGGCATATGAAGTTCATCCCCAGTCTAAGCATATGGAGTTCATTCCCAGTCTAAGATCAGACCGGACAGAGGGTTACGGTAGCAGGATCGACAGCACGCAATGGGGACCGGGCTGATCCCTGGCTTGCGTATTTTGCCACTTGGGTCGGCTAAGCGCCCGCACGCCTGTTTCATTTGTTGGCTTAGGCATAGGGAGTTCATTCCATGTCTAAGCCTCAGTCGGACCGAGGGTTGTGGTAATGGGACCGATAGCACGCAGAGGGGGACCAGGCCGATCCTCAGCTTGCGCATTATGCCTCTCCGACCGGCTCAGTGCCCAAACGCTCATTTCGTGGTTTGACTTGGGCATACGAAGTTCATTCCCAGTCTATGATTGGATTAGACCGAGGGTTGTGACAGCAGGATCGACAGCACGCAGGGGGGACCTGGTCGGTCCACGGCTTGCGCATTCTGCCTCTCCGACCAACTGAGCGCCCGCATGGTCGTTTCGTGGGTTGGCTTAGGTATATGGAGTTCATTCCATGTCTAAGCATATGCAGTTCATTCCTAGTCTAAGATCGGATGGGATCGAAGGTTACGGTAGTAGGACCAACAGTAGGATCAGTAGCACGTAGGGGGGACCTGGATAATCCCCGACTTGCACATTATGCCTCTTCGACCGGCCTGTCGGCCGGTTGAGCGCCCGTACGCTCGTTTCATGGGTTGACTTAGGCATATGGAGTTCATCCCCAGTCTAAGGATACGGAGTTCATTCCCAGTCTAAGTAGCACGCAGAAGGGGACCAGGCCGATCCTCGACTTGTGCATTATGCCTTTCCAATCGGCTCAGCGCCCGAACGCTCATTTCGTGGTTTGACTTAGGCATACGGAGTTCATTCCCAATCTAAGATAGGATAGGATCGAGGGTTGTGACAGCAAGATCGATAGCACACAGGGGGGACCGAGCCAATCCCTGACTTGCTCATTCTACCTCTCCGGTCGGCTCAGCGCCCGCACGCTCGTTTCGTGGGTTGGCTTAGGCATACGGAGTTCATTCCATGTCTAAGCATATGGAGTTCATTCCCAGTCTAAGATCGAATAGGACCGAGGGTTACGGTAGTAGGATCGACAGCACACAGAGGGACTTAGGCACGTCGTTTCATGGGTTGACTTAGGCATACGGAGTTCATCCCCAGTCTAAGCATATGAAGTTCATTCCCAGTCTAAGATCAGACTGGATCGAGGGTTGTGGCAGCAGGATAGGACCGATCCTCGGTTTACGCATTCTGCCTGTCTGGTCGACTGACCACCCGCACGCTCGTTTCCTGGGTTGGCTTAGGCATACGGAGTTCATTCTCAGTCTAAGAGTTTAAGCCACGATGCACATGCTAGGCTCGAGCATGTGTTGGTGCCACATTTTTTTCGCCCGGGGCACCATCACCGGAGCATCGTCGGAGAGCCTATCCGACGACATTGAGGGTTCCGACGATTAGGGGGTCGGGGGGTGTGCACACATGATGTGCAATGGGTGCTGGTACTTGGCCCTTATATTGGCCCCCCATCCCTCATCAAACCTCGAGAACTCACACCCCTTAAAGAGCATTTGAGATTTTATTGGTTTGCTGCCAGTAGCCATTAAAGTGTCTGAAATGGGGACACTTTTTTCAAACGGTAACAACATCTTCTCCACTTCGATTTTTTTGTTGAATTTTTTTGTGCATGCCAAAAAAAATACAAGGATCAGCTGTAAGAAATTTGGGGACAAAACTCTTTCTAATAATATTTTAAAAAATCCCAAACCACAAAAAGTTTTGAAAATCATGAAAAATAGAAAACGAGTCGTCTTGCCACGAAACTTCACATGAAGGCTTAGGGGACCATTGTATGAATTTACAAGCCATAAAAATGGCATTGGCAAGGCAGAAATATGAAGATGTGCTTGAACCCACCTACCACCTGTTCGATCCCCAACTTGCGCATCTTGCCTCTCTGGTCGGTTGAGCTAGACCGAGGGTTATGGCAGCAGGATCGACAGCACGCAGAGGGGGACTGGGCCGATCCTCGGCTTACGTATTATGCCTCTTCGATCGGTTCAGCGCTTGCACACTCGTTTCATGGGTTAACTTAAGCATACAGAGTTCATTCCCAGTCTAAGATCGGACCGGACTAAGGGTTGCGGCAGCAGGAACGACAGCACGCAGGGGGGACCGGGCCGATCCCTAGCTTGCGCATTCTGCCGCTCCGGTCGGCCGAGCGCCCGCATGCCCATTTCATGGGTTGACTTAGGCATAGGGAGTTCATTCCATGTCTAAGCCCCAGCCGGACTGAGGGTTATCGCAGCGGGACTGGTAGCACGCAGAGGAGGATCAAGTCGATCCTCGGCTTGCACATTATGCCTCTTCGACTGGCTCAGTGCCCTTACGCTCATCTCGTGGGTTTTCTTAGGCATACAGAGTTCATTCCCAGTGTAAGATTGGATCGAACTGAGGGTTGCAACAGTAGAATCAACAACACATAGGTGGTGATCAGGCCGGTCCCAGCTTATGCATTCTGTCTCTTCGGTGTGGGTTGTCTTAGGCATACAGAGTTCATTCAATGTCTAAGCATATGGAGTTCATTCCCAGCCTAAGATCGGACCGGACCGAGGGTTGCAGTAGTAGGACCAGTAGCAGGATCAGCAGCACATAGGAGGGACCAGGCTGATCCCCAACTTACGCATTCTGCCTTTCTGGCCGACTGAGCCCCCGCACGCTCGTTTCGTGGGTTGACTTATGCATACAGAGTTCATCCCCAGTCTAAGCATACAAAGTTCATTCCCAGTCTAAGATCAGATCGAACTGAGGGTTGCGGTAGCAGGATCGACAACATGCAGGGGGGACCGGGTTGGTCCCCGACTTGCGCATTCTGCCTCTCCGACCGGTTGAGCGCCCGCACACCCGTTTCATGGGTTGGCTTAGGCATAGGGAGTTCATTCCATGTATAAGCCCCAGCTGGACCGAGGGTTGTTCTAGTGGGATTGACAGCACGCAAAGGGTGATCGGGCCGATCCCCGACTTGCGCATTCTGCCTCTCCAATCGGCTGAGCGCCCGCACGCTTGTTTCATGGGTTGGCTTAGGCATACGGAGTTCATTCCATGTCTAAGCATACAGAGTTCATTCCTAGTGTAAGAGTTTGAGCCACAGTGCACATGCTGGGCTCAGGCATGTGCTGGTGCCGCATTTTTTTTGCCCAGGGCACCATTGTCGGAGTATCACCGGAGAGCCTAACTGGCGGCATTGGGGGTTCTGACGATTGGGGGGGCCAGGGGGTGTGCGCACAAGATGTGCGATGGGTGCTGGTACTTGGCCATTATATTGGCCCCGTATCCCTCATCAAACCTCAAGAACTCACCCCCTTAAAGAGCATTTGAGATTTTATAGGTTTGCTGCCAGTAGCCATTAAAGTGTCTGAAATGGGGACACTTTTTTCAAACGGTCACAAAATCTTCTCCACTTCGAGTTTTTAGTTGAATTTTTTTTTGCATGCCAAAAAAAATACAAGGATCACCTCTACCAAATTTGGACACAAAACTCTTTCTAAAAAAATTTTAAAAAATCCTGAACCGTAAAAAGTTTCAAAAATAATGAAAAATAGAAAACGGGTTGTCTTGCCACAAAACTTCACATGAAGGCTTAGGGGACCATTGTATGAATTTGCAAGCCATAAAAATGGCATTGGCATGGCAAAAATATGAAGATGTGCTTGAACCCACCTACAACCCGTTCGATCCCTGGCTTACGCATCCTACCTCTCTGGTCGGCTGAGCGTCCGCACGTTCGTTTCATGGGTTGACTTAGGCGTACGAAGTTCATCCCCAGTCTAAGCATACGAAGTTCATTCCCAGTTTAAGATCGAACCGGACCGAGGGTTATGATAGCAAGATTGGCAGCACGTAAGGGGACCGGGTCGATCCCTAGCTTGCGTATTCTGCCTCTCCGACCAACTGAGCACCCGCACGCCTGTTTCATGGGTTGGCTTAGGCATAAGAAGTTCATTCCATGTCTAAGCCCCAACTAGATCGAGGGTTGTGGCAGCAGGACCGACAGCACACAGAGGAGGATCGAGCTGATCCCCGGCTGGTGCGTTATGCCTCTCTGACTGGCTCAACGCCCGCACGCTCATTTTGTGGGTTGACTTAGGGATACGGAGTTCATTCCTAGTCTATGATCAGACCGGACCGAGGGTTGCAACAGCAGATTCGACAGCATGCATGAGGGATCAGGCCGATCCCTGGCTTACGCATTCTGCCTCTCCAATCGGTTGAGCACCCGCTCGCTCGATTCATGGGTTGGCTTAGGCATACGGAGTTCATTCCATGTCTAAGCATAAGGAGTTCATTCCCAGTCTAAGATCGAATCAGATTGAAGGTTGCAGCAGCAGGACCAGCAGTAGGATCGGTAGCATGCAAGGGGGACTGGACCGATCCCCGACTTGTGGATTCTGCCTCTCCGGCCGGTTGAGCGCCTGCACGCTCATTTCATGGGTTGGCTTAGGCATACGGAGTTCATTCCATGTCTAAGCATATGGAGTTCATTCCCAATCTAAGATCGGATTGGACCGAAGGTTACGGTAGCAGGACCAGTAGCAGGATTGACAGTACGTAGGGGTGGACCGAGTAGATCCTCAGCTTGCGTATTCTGCCTTTCTAGCCGGTTGAGCACCCGCACGCTCGTTTCGTGAGTTCGCTTAGGCATACAGAGTTCATTCCATGTCTAAGCCCCAGTCGGACCGAGGGTTGTGGTAGCAAGATCGATAACGGGATCGGCAGTATGCAGAGGGGGATCAGGCTGATTCTTGGCTTACGCATTATGTCTCTCTGACTGGCCTCTCCGGTCAGTTGAGCGCCCTCACTTTCGTTTCGTGGGTTCACTTAGGCATACGGAGTTCATCCTTAGTCTAAGCATACGGAGTTCATTCCCAGTCTAAGATCGAACTAGACCAAGGGTTGTGACAGCAGGATCAACAGCACGCAGAAGGGATCAGACCGATCCCCGGCTTGTGCATTCTGCTTCTCTGGCTGGCTAAGCACCCGCATGCCCATTTCGTGGGTTGGCTTAGGCATTGGGAGTTCATTCCATGTCTAAGCCCCAATCGGACCGAGCGATGTGGCAACGAGACCGGCAACATGCAGAAGGGGACCGGGCCGATCCCTGGCTTTTGTATTATGCCTCTCCGGTTGGCCCAATGCTCAAACGCTCATTTCGTGGGTTGACTTAGGCATACGGAGTTCATTCCCAGTCTAAGATTGGACCAGACCGAAGGTTGCGGTAGCAGAACCAGCAACAGGATCGGTAGCATGCAGGGGGACCGGATCGATCCCCGACTTACATATTCTGCTTCTTCGATCGGTCTCTCTGGCCGGTTGAACGCTTGCACACTCATTTCATGGGTTGACTTAGGCATACGGAGTTCATCCCTAGTCAAGCATACGGAGTTCATTCCTAGTCTAAGATCAGACCGAACTGAGGGTTGTGGCAGCAGGATCGATAGCAGGGAGGGGGGATCGAGCCGATCCCTTGCTTGCGCATTCTACCTCTCCGGTCAGCTGATCCCCCGCATGCTCATTCTGTGGGTTGGCTTAGGCATACGGAGTTCATTCCATGTTTAAGCCCCAGCCGAACTGAGGGTTATGGTAGCAGGACTGACAGCGGGATCAGTAGCACGCAGAAGGGGACTGGGCTGATCCCCGACTTGCGTATTATGCCTCTCCGGTCGACTGAGCACCCGCATGCTCGTTTCATGGGTTGACTTAGGCATATGGAGTTCATCCCCAGTCTAAGCATACGGAGTTCATTCCCAGTCTAAGATCGAACCAGATTGAGGGTTGCGGCAGTAGGATCGACAGCATTTAGAGGGGACCGGGCTGATCCCTGACTTATGCATTCTGCCTCTCCGACCAGCTGAGCGCCCACATGCCTATTTCATGGGTTGGCTTAGGCATAGGGAGTTCATTCCATATCTAAGCCCCAACCGGACCAAGGGTTGTGGCAGCGGGACTGGCAGCACGCAGAGGGGGACCGAGCCGATCCCCGGCTTGTGCATTATGCCTCTTCGGTCGGCTCAACGCCCGAACGCTCATTTCATGGGTTGACTTAGGCATACGAAGTTCATTTCCAGTCTAAGATCAGACCGGACCGAGGGTTGCGACAGTAGGATCGACAGCACGTAAGGGGGACCGGACTGATGCACGGCTTGCACATTTTGCCTCTCCAGTCAGCTGAGTGCCCGCATGCCCGTTTTGTGGGTTGGCTTAAGCATATGGAGTTCATTCCATGTCTAAGCCCTAGCCGGACTGAGGGTTGTGACAGCGGGACCGACAGCACGTAGAGGGGGACCAGGTTGATCCCTAACTTGTGCATTATGCCTCTTCCATCGGCTCAGCACCCGTGCACTCATTTCGTGGGTTGACTTAGGCATACAGAGTTCATTCCCAGTCTAAGATCGAACCAAATTGAAGGTTACGGTAGTAGGATCGATAGCACGCAGGGGGGATCGAGCCGATCCTTAACTTATGCATTTTGCCTTTTCGATCGGTTGAGCGCCCGCATGCTCAATTTGTGGGTTGGCTTAGGCATACGGAGTTCATTCCGTGTCTAAGCATATAGAGTTCATTCCCAATCTAAGATCAGACTAGACCGAGGGTTGCAGTAGCAGGACCAGTAGCAAGAATAACAGTATGCATGGGGGATCGAGCTGATCCCCGATTTGTGCATTCTGCCTCTTCGGCTAGCTGAGCGCCCACAGGCTCATTTCATGGGTTGGCTTAGGCATACAGAGTTCATTCCATGTCTAAGCCCCAGTCGAACTGAGGGTTATGGCAGCAAGACCGACAGCGGGATCGATTGCACGCAGAGAGGGACCGGACTGATCCTCGACTTGTGCATTATGCCTCTCTGACCGACCTCTTCGATCGGTTGAGCGCCCGTACGCTCATTTCGTGGGTTGACTTAGGCATATGGAGTTCATCCCCAGTCTAAGCATACGAAGTTCATTTCCAGTCTAAGATTAGACCGGATCGAGGGTTGCGACAGTAGGATCGACAGCACGTAGGGGGGACCGAGCTAATCCTTGGCTTGCACATTCTGCCTCTCTGGCCGGCTGAGCGCCTGCATGCCCGTTTCGTGGGTTGGGTTAGGCATAGGGAGTTCATTTCGTGTCTAAGCCCCAGTCGAACTGAGGGTTGTGGCAGCGGGATCGGTAGCATGCAAAGAGGGACCGGGTTGATCCCCGGCTTGCGCATTATGCCTCTCCGGCCGGCTGAGCACCCGTACGCTCGTTTCGTGGGTTGGCTTAGGCATACGAAGTTTATTCCATGTCTAAGCATACGGAGTTCATTTCCAGTCTAAGATTTTGAGCCACGGTGCACATGTTGGGCTCGGGCATGTGCTGGTGTCACATTTTTTTCACTCGGGGCACCATCGTCGGAGCATCACCGGAGATCCTAACTGGTGACCTTGGGGGTTCCGACGATTGGGGGGGTCGGGGGGTTGTACGAACATGATGTCCGATGGGTGCTGGTACTTATGTCACGGGCTCCGACCTTAGACTCAAAAACCGTGCGACCTGAAGCTTGGAATCTCCTCGTGTATGCCTAAGTCAGCCTAAAACACAAGCGTACGGGCACTAGAACAGCGGGAAGGGCTGATTACGCAAGTTAAAGAGAAATAGGATAAGAAGGCAGAATTCTAGAAATGCTCATGTATTCACTGAAATGGAAGTGTTTGATGGTGTATAAATGAGGAAGGAGCAGCCTTCTATTTATAGTTGAGGCTCCAGCTTACACTTAATGGTAATATCCCTAGAATAAAGGCTAAAATCATGGGATTATATAGATTACAATCAATCAGGATGCTAACTCTTGATTTTTCGGGTCAACCAAATCTGCCAGGATGCTGCTGCTGATCCTGCCTGCTTCCAGAAGCTTTCCTTGCATGTCCAGCACCTTGGGCCTTCTGGATGTTGTCCAGGTAGCTTGTATGCCAGGCCTTGGTCTCACGGGCTGGCCTGGAAGTTGGGCGGGCATTCTGAACTCCTTTGCTAGGCTTTGCGCACAGATACCCACCAGCACGCCTGGTCTGCGGGCCTCAACCTCTGGCTCACCTACTGGTGCACCTGATGTGCCTGGGGTGCTCGCCCAGGGCGTGACATTCTCCCCCACCTGATTGTGCAACACCCTTATTGTGTCTTCTGCATGGTACTGCCTGATTTGGTCTCCGAACTGCCATAAGTCATCTGTTGGTTCCCAGCTCGCCTCACTGTCTGGAAGTCCCTTCCAGCGTACCAAGTACTCTTGTCTTGGCTAATAGTTCTTTTGTCTCACCTCTCGATCAGCTATGATGCTGTGGACCTCCTTCTCATATGAGGCCTTTGCTCCTAATGGTGCACGCTTTGACTCTGCCCGTCCTGGATCTCCCTCATCCTCATGGAACGGCTTCAGCATGCTCACATGGAACACCGGGTGTACCCTCGACTTGGGTGGCATATCCAGCTTGTAGGCAACCTTGCCTACCCTCTTGACTACTCGAAAAGGTCCCTCATACCTCCGGACTAGGCCTTTGTGCAGCCCCCTATGGTGCACAATGGGATGCAGCTTCACCAACACCAAGTCTCCAACTTGGAACTGCATGTCCCGCCTATTCTGGTCTGCCCACTTCTTTGACCTCTTGGCCGCCTTGTGTAGACAAACTCTGGCCAAGTCAGTTTGCTCCTGCCATGCCTTGGCAAACTTGTATGCTGCTGGATTCGACCCTGTATAACCTATAGCAATCGAACCGGGTGTTAGTGGTTGTTGCCCTATCACAACCTCAAATGGGCTCTGGTTCGTTGCCTCGCTCCTTTGCAAGTTGTAGGAAAACTATGCAATATCTAGTAGCTTTGGCCAGTCCCTTTGTGTGGCACTCACATAGTGTCTAAGGTAGACCTCCAATAGTCCATTCACTTGTTCTGTCTGCCCATCGGTCTGCGGATGCATACTGGTGGAAAAGTTCAAGTCTAGCCCCAACAGCTTGAAAAACTCAGTCCAGAACCTGCCCGTGAAACGCCCGTCCTGATCACTAACAATGGTCCTCGGCACTCCCCAGTACTTAACCATGTTCTTCGAGAACAATCGAGTTACCTCCTCGGCTGGGCACTCTTTGGTTGCTGGAATGAAGATTCCATACTTGGAAAACCTGTCCACCACTACCATGATGCTTCCAAACCCTTCTGCTTTGGGTAGACCGACTATAAAGTCTAGAGAAACACTCTCCCATGGTCACTATGGCACTGGTAATGGCTCCAAGAGACCGCCTGGTTTCTTGAGCTCCACCTTATCCTATTGGCACACAAGACAAGTCTTCACATAGGCCTCCACATCGTCCCTCATGTGTGGCCAGTAGT
Source organism: Durio zibethinus (assembly GCF_002303985.1). Next base: position 28,905,417 of record NW_019167826.1, on the reverse strand, counting down.
ATCGGTCCTCGATCAGCGCCAAGGTACGGCTCACTCCGGGGTGTCCAGCCCACCTTGAATCATGGCATTCTTATAAAATTTCCATGCGGAGCTTCCCATGCTACGGCACAAATAGTCTACTACCGTTGGTGTATAGCAAGCCATCATGCAACCAAAATCGCCTAGTATTACCTTGCTGGGTGTACTCCATTAAAGCCTTGGCTATAGGATCATACGCAAGTCCCTCATTGATGCGCAGCACCAGTGACCCCTCTGGTTGGCTAATGGCAGCAAGGTTAGCCTTTTTGCTCAGGGCGTCTGCCACTAGGTTCGCCCGCCCCGGCTTGTACTCCATCTAGAAATCAAATTTTGCAAGAAAATCTTGCCATCTCGCCTGCTTGAGGGACAGCTTCTTTTGTGTCTGGAAGTAACTAGTCGCCACATTATTTGTCCTATCCATGAACCTCGACCCCAACAGGTAATGGCACCAAGTGTGCAAGTAGTGCACCACTGCAGTCATCTCCTTCTCTTGGACCGTGTACTTGCACTCAGTCTCATTCAGCTTCGTGCTCTCGAACCATGACTGGACATCCCTTCTACATCAACATGCTCCCTATGGCAAAGTCTGATGCATCTGTATGCACCTCATACGGCTTGGCATGGTCTGGCAAGGCCAAGACTAGCTCTTCGATCACAGCCTGCTTCAACCTGTCAAAGGCTTCCTGGCACCCTGACGCTCCACTCCCATGTTTTCCCTTTCTTGAGCAAGTCAGTCAATGGCGTGGCTATTGCTGAGTGACCTTTGATGAAGTGCCTGTAGTAGTTAACTAGCCCAAGGAATGATCTCAACTTAGTGACCTTGGCTGGCGGTTGCCACTCCAGGATGGCATGTATCTTACCTTCATCCATGCGTATCCTGCCACCTCCCACTATGTGGCCAAGGAACGGGATCTCCTACTGGGGGAATGAGCACTTCTCCCTCTTAACAAATAGCTTGTGCACCTGTAACACCTCGAACACCTGTCTCAAGTGGTCTACATGCTCTCTCAAAGTCTGGCTGTAGATCATAATGTCATCCAAATAAAGCACAACAAACCGATCAAGGAATGACTGAAGTACCTTGTTCATAAGGGTGCAGAATGTTGCTGGGGCATTCGTGAGTCTGAAAGGCATCACCAAGAACTCATACGAACCATACCAAGTGACACATGCTATCTTTGGCTCATTTCCCTCCGTGATCCTGACTTGATAGTAGCCTGACCTCAAATCCAGCTTGGTGAACCACCTTGCACTCCCAAGTTGATCGAACAAGTCCGTAATGAGTGGGATGGGGTACTTGTTCTTGATGGTCAGCTTGTTCAAAGCCCGGTAGTCGATGCACAGCCACAACGACCCATCATGCTTGCGCTAAAATAGAACCGATGCACCATAGGGTGCCTTCGATGGCTTGATGAAGCCAGCATCAACTAACTCTTTAAGCTGCTTCCTCAACTCCTTCAACTCTGGTGGAGACCTTCAGTAAGGGGCTCTAGCTGGTGGCTTGGCCTCGAACACCAGCTCGAGCTTGTGGTCCACCTCCCTCTTAAGTGGTAGCTTGCTAGGTAGCTTTGCGGGCATCACATCACTAAAGGTCTTCAGCACCTTTAGCACCTCCAAGGGTGACTCGATCTCCTTCTCCCTCAGCTCATCATATTTCAGGGCTGCCAAGAAGGTTTCTTCTTATCTGCTTACCGCCTTGGTAAATTGGATGGCTGACACCACTCGCGACCCAACTCCAGACCCTCTCTTCAATGGCACTAGGCATTGGCACCGTGCATCCAAGATGCAAACACAATCGGCAAAAGGCACAAGGAGGGTGTTAATCCGAACAAGGAAATCCAACCCAATCACAAACTCATAGTTGTCAAGGGGTATTACCTCAATGGTCTCCTTGCCTTTCTAGTCTCCAAGCTGCAACTCCACTCCCTACATTACTCTAATGGCTGGAACTTCATTGGAGTTCATCATTTTAATGGTACCAGTCCCTTTCTGCACCTTTAGTCCGAGCTTTCAGGCTCTATCACTTGAAATAAAAAGATGTGAGGCACCTATGTCCACCAGTGCACTCACCTTCTGACCCACAACCATCAGATTCGCAAACATCAAGCCCTTTGGCTTGCGGCTCCCCTTACTCTGGACAACATTGAGCACCAACGACCCAAGCTTTGCTGCTTCTGACTCTAGCTCCTTATCAGACTCTTTGTCTACAGCAGCCAGCTTGCCCTTCTGTGAGCAATTACGCGTTATGTGGCTCCCTCCACATAGGTAGCATGCTAGTGGCTCTCGGTCCCCCTTTGCTTGATAGTGGCTTCCTCTCACCATCCTTGGTTGAACGGTCTCGGTCTCTATCCTTGGACTCTCGATCATGGTCCTTCCCCTTGGACTGCTTCTTCCAGTCCCTATCATCCCTACCCTTACCCTTGGGCTTGGTAGACTTGAACTTGTTCAGAGGCTTCAACTCTATCAAGGCCTCGACAGTAGTCATGGCTTTAGCCAAGTCATGAACTCTTCTCTGTTGTAGCTCATGCTTCACCCACAGCTTCAGCCCATCCATGAAAGCAAATAAGGCATCCTTTTTGCCTAGATCCGAGATCTGTAGCATCAGTTCAGAGAATTTTTGGACCTATTCCCTTATGTCCCCTTGCTAGCTCAACCTGCGTAACTTTGCCTGCTCCTCATCATCGGCATACTCCAAGTAAAATTGTTTTCTAAACTTTTTTTCGAACTCTGCCCAGGTTCCAATCTTGGCGCTCCCACACCTGACATCATCACACCTGTGCCTCTACCACAATAAGGCTACATTAGTGAGATACATAGCAGTGGTGCTTACCTTTATCGCCTCATCTTGCATGCTCATGGCCTGGAAGTACTGCTCCATACCCCAAAGGTAGTTATCTACTTCCTTGGCCGCCCTAGTCCCCTTGAACTCCTTAGGCTTGGGGACATCCAATATGGACTTGGACATTCCAGCAAACATGCCATTCCCAATGGCAGTCTTGCAAGCAATGAGCTCACTGGTAAGCTCCTTCATCCGCTGGCGCATGGCCTCCATGCCATCGCGCAAGATCAGCACTTCAGCCTCCAAGGTCTAATTCTTTTGGGTGAACACGTCTAAGCCTTTGTTGAGAGCAGCTTGCAACTCCCTTTGGATCTCCTCTCTCATGGAGTCTAGCGATGCAATGTGAGTCTCTACCCCCTCAAGCTTCTCCCCCATGTCACCCATGGTCACCTCCACCTTGGCCAGCCTACCGTCCATGGTAGACCAGATATATCTAGAACTGGCTTTCCTTCCTCTTTCACACCCATGCTCTTAGGCCTCTGGTTGTTGGTTAGCAGCGTCACTTTGGGATGCCATCTCGACAGCACGCAGAGGGATCGGGCTGATCCCCGACTTCCGCATTCTGCCTCTCCGATCGGTTGAGTGCCCACACGCCCGTTTTATGGGTTGGCTTAGGCATAGGGAGTTCATTCCATGTCTAAGCCCCAGCCGGACTGAGGGTTGTGGTAGCGGGACCGGAAGCACGCAGAGGGGGATCGGGCCGATCCCTGGCTTGCGCATTATGCCTCTCCCGTCGACTCAGCGCCCGCATGTTCATTTCATGGGTTGACTTAGGCATACGAAGTTCATTCCTAGTCTAAGATCAGACCGAACCGAGGGTTGTGGCAGCAGGATCGACAGCACGCAGGGGGGACTAGGTCAGTCCCTGGCTTATGCATTCTACCTCTCTGGCAGGCTGAGCGCCCCCACACTCATTTCATGGGTTGGCTTAGCCATACGAAGTTCATTCCATGTCTAAGGATATAGAGTTCATTCCCAATCTAAGATCGAACCGAACCGAGGGTTACGGTAGCAGGACCAGCAGTAGGATCGATAGCTCGTAGGAAGAGATTGGGCCGATCCCCGGCTTGCGCATTCTGCCTCTCCGACTGGCTAAGCGCCTGCACACTCATTTCGTTCGTTGGCTTAGGCATATGGAGTTCATTCCATGTCTAAGCCTCAGTCGGACCGAGGGTTGGGGTAGCAGGACCGACAGCGGGATCGGCAGCACGTAGAGGGGGACCAAGCTGATCCCTAGCTTACGCATTATGCCTCTCCGACTGGCCTCTTTGGCTGGCTGAACGTTCGCACTCTCTTTTCCTGGGTTGACTTAGGCATACATAGTTCATCCCCAGTCTAAGCATACGGAGTTCATCCCCAGTGTAAGATCGGATCGGACCGAGGGTTGCGACAGTAGGATCGACATCACGCAGGGGGGATTGGGCCGATCCTTGACTTACGCATTCTACCTCTTTGGCCGGCTAAGCTTCGCACGCCCGTTTCGTGGGTTGGCTTAGGCATAGGGAGTTCATTTCATGTCTAAGCCCCAGCCAGACCGAGGGTTGTGGTAGTGGGATCGACAGCACGCCGAGGGGGACCGGGTCGATCCCCGGCTTGCGCATTATGCCTCTTCGGCCAGCTCAATGCCTGAACGCTCATTTTGTGGGTCGACTTAGGCATACGGAGTTCATTCCCAGTCTAAGATCGAATCGGATCGAGGGTTGCGGTAGCAGGATCGATAGCCTGCAGGGGGGATCGGGTCGATCCCCAGCTTGCGCATTCAGCCTCTCTGACCAGCTGAGCACCCTCACGCTCAATTCGTGGGTTGGCTTAGGCATACAGAGTTAATTCCATGTCTAAGCATACAGAGTTCATTCCCAGTCTAAGATCAGACCGGACCGGGGGTTGCGACTGTAGGACCAGCAGCAGCATCGACAGCACGCAGGGGGGACCGGGCCGATCCCCGACTTGTGCATTCTGCCTCTCTGGCCGACTGAGCGCCCGCACGCTCGTTTCATGGCCTGGCTTAGGCATACGGAGTTCATTCCATGTCTAAGCATACGGAGTTCAATCTCAGTCTAAGAGTTTGAGCCACGGTGCACATGCTAGGCTCAGGCATGTGCTGGTGTCGCATTTTTTTGCCTGGGGCACCATCGCCGGAGCATCGTCGGAGAGCCTAATCGGTTGCATTGGAAATTCATCCCCAGTCAAAGCATACGAAGTTCATTCACAATCTAAGATCAGATCAGACTAATGGTTGCGGTAGCAGGATCGGCAGCACGCAGGGGGGACCGGGTCGATCCCCGACTTGCGCATTCTTTCTCTTCGATCGGCTGAGCGCCCGCACGCTCGTTTTATGGGTTGGCTTAGGCATAGGGAGTCCATTCCATGTCTAATCCCCAGTCAGATCGAGGGTTGTGGTAGTGGGACTGACAGCACACAGAAGGGGACTGGGTCGATCCCCAGCTTGCGCATTCTGGCTCTCTAGCCGGCTAAGCGCCCGCATGCTCGTTTCGTGGGTTGGCTTAGGCATACGGAGTTCATTCCATGTCTAAGCATACGGAGTTCATTCCCAGTCTAAGAGTTTGAGCCATGATGCACATGCTGGGCTCGGGCATGTGCTGGTGCCACATTTTTTTCACCCGGGGCAACATCACCAGAGCATCGTCGGAGAGCCTAACCGGTGGCATTGGGGGTTCCGACGATTGGGGGGTCGGGGGGTGTGCACACATGATGTGTGATGGGGGCTGGTACTTGGCCCTTATATTGGCCCCCTATCCCTCATCAAACCTCGAGAACTGACACCCCCTTAAAGAGCATTTGAGATTTTATAGGTTTGCTACCAGTAGCCATTAAAGTGTCTGAAATGGGGAGACTTTTTTCAAACGGTCACAAAATCTTGTCCACTTTGAGTTTTTGGCTGAATTTTGTGCATGCCAACAAAAATACAAGGATCACCTCTACCAAATTTGGGGACAAAACTCTTTCTAAAAAAATTTTAAAAAATCTCAAACCTCAAAAAGTTTCGAAAATCATGAAAAATAGAAAACGGTCGTCTTGCCATGAAACTTCACATGAAGGCTTAGGGGACCATTGTATGAATTTACAAGCCATAAAAATGGCATTGGCATGGCAGAAATATGAAGATGTGTTTGAACCCACATACCACCCGTTCGATCCCCGGCTTGCGCATCCTGCCTCTCTGGTCGGTTGAGCGCCCATACGCTCATTTCGTGGGTTAACCTAGGCATACGGAGTTCATCCCCAGTCTAAGCATACGGAGTTCATTCCTAGTGTAAGATCGGATTGGAACGAGGGTTGTGACAGCAGGATCGACAGCACGTAGGGGGGACCGGGCCGATCCCCGGCTTGCACATTTTGCCTCTCCGACCGGCTAAGCACCCGCACGCCCGTTTCATGGGTTGGCTTAGCCATAGGGAGTTCATTTCATGTCTAAGCCCCAGTCGGACTGAGGCTTGTGGCAGCGGGATTGGCAGCACGCAAAGGGGGATCAGGTCGATCCCCGACTTTCGTATTACGCCTCTTCGGTCGGCCTTTTCGGTCTGCTGAACGCCCGCACGCTTATTCCATGGGTTGACTTAGGCATACGGAGTTCATCCCTAGTCTAAGGATACAAAGTTCATTCCCAGTCTAAGATCGGACCAGACCGAGGGTTGCGACAGTAGGATCGACAGCATGTAGGGGGGCCGGACCGATCCTCGGCTTGCACATTCTACCTCTCCGGCCGGCTGAGCGCCTGCACGCCCGTTTCATGGGTTGGCTTTGGCATAGGGAGTTCATTCCATGTCTAAGCCCCAGCCGGACCGAGGGTTGTGGTAGTAGGACCGGCAGTACGCAGAGGGGGACTGGCCTGATCCCCGACTTGCACATTATGCCTCTCCGACTGGCTCAGCACCCACACGCTCATTTCATAGGTTGACTTAGGCATACGGAGTTCATTCCCAGTCTAAGATCAAACCGGACTGAGGGTTGTGGCAGCAGGATTGATAGCACGCAGGGGGAACCAGGCTGATCCTCGGTTTACGCATTCTGCCTCTCCGACCGACTGAGCTCCCACACGCTCATTTCGTGGGTTGGCTTAGGCATATGGAGTTCATTCCATGTCTAAGCATACGGAGTTCATTCCTAGTCTAAGATCAAACCAGATTGAGGGTTGCGACAGCAGGACCAGCAGTAGGATCGACAGCACATAGGGGGAACTGGGCTGATCCCCGACTTGCACATTCTGCCTCTCCGGCCAGCTGAGCGCCCGCACGCTCATTTCGTGGGTGGGCTTAGGCATACGGAATTCATTCCATGTCTAAGCCCCAGCCGAACCGAGGGTTGTGGTTGTAGGACCGACAGCGGGATCGATAGCACGCAGAGGGGGATCGGGCTGATCCCTGACTTACGCATTATGCCTCTCCGACCAGCTGAGCGCCCACACGCTCATTCTGTGGGTTGACTTAGGAATATGGAGTTAATCCCCAGTCTAAGCATATGAAGTTCATTCCCAGTCTAAGATCGGATTGGATCAAGGGTTGTGGTAGCAGGATCGACAGCACGCAGCGGGGACCGGGTCGATCCTCGGCTTACGCACTCTGCCTCTCCGACCGGCTGAGCGCCCGTACGCCCGTTTCGTGGGTTGGCTTAGGCATAGGGAGTTCATTCCATGTCTAAGCCCTGACCAGACTGAGGGTTGTGGCAGCGGGATCGGCAGCATGTAGAGGGGGACTGGGCCGATCCTCGGCTTGCGCATTATGCCTCTCCTGCACGCTCATTTCCCACACGCTCATTTCGTGGGTTGACTTAGGCATACGGAGTTCATTACCAGTCTAGGATCGGACCGGATCGAGGGTTGCGATAGCAGGATCGATAGCACACAGTGGGGCACTGGGCCGATCCCTAGCTTACGCATTTTGCCTCCCTGACCGACTGAGCGCCCGCACGTTCGTTTCGTGGGTTGACTTATGCATACGGAGTTCATTCCACATCTAAGCATACGGAGTTCATTCCCAGTCTAAGATCGGACTGGACCGAGGGTTTCGACAGTAGGATCGATAGCATGCAGGGGGGACCGGGTCGATTCCCAGCTTGCACGTTCTGCGTCTCCGATCGACTGAGCGCCCGCACGCCCGTTTCGTGGGTTGGCTTAGGTATAGGGAGTTCATTCCATATCTAAGCCCCTACTGGACTGAGGCTTGTGGCAGCTGGACCGACAGCACAGAGAGGGGGACCGGGCCGATCCCTGGCTTGAGCATTAAGCCTTTTCGGCCGGCTCAGCGCCCGCATGCTCATTTCGTGGGTTGGCTTATGCATACGGAGTTCATTCCCAATCTAAGATCAGATCGGACCAAGGGTTGCTACAGCAGGATCGGCAGCACGCATGGGGGACCGGGCCGATCCCCAACTTACGATTCTGCCTCTCTGGTCGACTGAGCGCGTGCACGCCCGTTTCACGGGTTGGTTTAGGCATAGGGAGTTCATTCCATGTCTAAGGCCCTATTGGACTGAGGGTTGTGGCAGCGGGTCCTGCAGCATGCAGAGGGGGACCAGGTCGATCCCTGGCTTGCGCATTATGCCTCTTCGATCGGCTCAGCGCCCGCACGCTCATTTCATGGGTTGAGTTATGCATACAGAGTTCATTCCCAGTCTAAGATTGAACCAGACCAAAGGTTACGGCAGTAGGATCGACAACACGCAGGGGGGATTGGGCCAATCCCCAGTTTGCGCATTCTGCCTCTCTGGCCGACTGAGCGCCAGCACGGTCGTTTCGTGGGTTGGCTTAGGCATAAGGAGTTCATTCCATGTCTAAGCATACGGAGTTCATTCCCAGTCTAAGATTTTGAGCCACGATGCACATGCTGGGCTCGGGCATTTGCTGGTGTCACATTTTTTTCACCCGGGGCACCATTGTTGGAGCATCGTCGGAGAGCCTAACCGGCGGCATTAGGGGTTCCGATGATTGGGGGGGTCGGGGGTGTGCGCACATGATATGCGATGGGTGCTGGTACTTGGCCCTTATATTGGCCCCCAATCCCTCGTCAAACCTCGAGAACTCACACCCCCTTAAAGAGCAATTGAGATTTTATAGGTTTGCTGCCAGTAGCCATTAAAGTGTTTGAAATGGGGACACTTTTTTCACACGGTCACAAAATCTTCTCCACTTTGAGTTTTTGGCTAAATTTTTTTATGCATGCCAACAAAAATACAAGGATCACCTCTACCAAATTTGGGACAAAACTCTTTCTAAAAATAATTTAAAAAATCTCGAACTGTAAAAAGTTTAAAAATCGTGAAAAATAGAAAACAGGTCATCTTGCCACGAAACTTCACATGAAGGCTTAGGGAACCATTTGTATGAATTTACAGCCATAAAAATGGCAATTGGCATCGCAGAAATATGAAGATGTGCTTGAACCCACCTACCACCCGTTCGATCCCTGACTTGCACATCCTGCCTCTCTGGTCAGCTGAGCGCCTGCGCGCTCGTTTCGTGGGTTGACTTAGGCATACAGAGTTCATCCCCAGTCTAAGCATATAGAGTTCATTCCCAGTCTAAGATCAGACCGGACCGAGGGGTTGCAGCAGCAGGATCGGCAGCATGCATGGGGGATCGGGCCGATCCCCAGCTTGCGCGTTCTGCCTCTCCGGTCGGCTGAGCGCCCGCACGTCCATTTTATGGGTTGGCTTAGGCATAGGGAGTTCATTCCACGTCTACGCCCTAGCTGGATTGAGAGTTCTGGCAATGGGACTGGCAGCACACAGAGGGGGACCCGATCGAGTATTATGCCTCTCCGGTCGGCCTCTCTGGCCGGCTGAGTGCCCACACCCTCATTTTGTGGGTTGACTTAGGCATACGAAGTTCATCACCAGTCTAAGCATACAGAGTTCATTCCCAGTCTAAGATCAGACCGGATCGAGGGTTACGGTAGTAGGATCGGCAGCACGCAGAGGGGACCGGGCCAATCCCCCGGCTAGCACATTCTACCTCTCCGGTCGGCTGCGCCCCCACACGCCCGTTTCGTGGGTTGGCTTAGGCATAGGGAGTTCATTCCATGTCTAAGCCCCAGTCAGATTGAGGGTTGCGGTAGCGGGACCGGCAGCACGCAGAGGGGGGTCGGGTCGATCCTCGACTTACGCATTATGCCTCTCTGGTCGGCTCAGCGCCTACACGCTTGTTTCATGGGTTGACTTAGGCATACAGAGTTCATTCCCAATCTAAGATCAGACCGGACCAAGCGTTACGACAGCAAGATCGACAGCACGCAGGGGGGATCGGGCCGATCCCTAGCTTGTGCATTCTGCCTTTTCGATCTACTGAGTGCTCGCACGTTCATTTCATGGGTTGGCTTAGGCATAGGGAGTTCATTCCATGTCTAAGAATACTGAGTTCATTCCCAGTCTAAGATCTGACTGGATCGAGCATTACGATAGCAGGACCAGTAGCAGGATCGACAGCACACAGAAGGGGATCGGGTTGATCCTCGACTTACGCATTCTATCTCTCTGTCCGGACTGAGTGCCCGTACCCTCGTTCCATGGGTTGGCTTAGGCATACGAGTTCATTCCATGTCTAAGCCCCAGCCGGACCAAGGGTTGTGGCAGCAGGACTAGTAGTGGGATCGATAGCACGTAAAAGAGGACTGGGCTGATCCCTGACTTACGCATTATGCCTCTCTAGCCGGCCTTTCCGGTCGGTTGAGCGCCCGCACACTCATTTCATGGGTTAACTTAGGCATACGGAGTTCATCCTCAGTCTAAGCATACGAAGTTCATTCCCAGTCTAAGATCAGACCGGACGGAGGGTTGCGACAGCAGGATTGGTAGCACGTAAGGGGGACCGGGCTGATCCCCAGCTTGCTCATTCTGCCTCTTCGGCCGATTGAGTGCCCACATGCCTGTTTCGTGGGTTGGCTTAGGCATAGGGAGTTCATTCCATGTCTAAGCCCCAGTCGGACCGAGGGTTGTGGTAGCGGGACCGGCAGCACGTAGAGGGGGACTGGGTCGATCCTCGGCTTGTGCATTATGCCTCTTCAACCGGCTCAACGCCTGCACGCTTGTTTCGTGGGTTGACTTAGGCATACGGAGTTTATTCCCAGTCTAAGATTAGATCGGATCAAGGGATGCGGTAGTAGGATCCATAGTATGCAGGTGGGACCGGGGCGATCCCCGGCTTGCACATTCTACCTCTCCGACCGGCTGAGCGCCCACACGCTCATTTCGTGGGTTGGCTTAGGCATACGGAGTTCATTCCATGTCTAAGCATACGAAGTTCATTCCCATCTAAGATTGGATCAGACCGAGGGTTGCGATAGCAGGACCAGCAACAGGATCGGTAGCAAGTAGGGGGGGACCGGGCCGATCCCAGCTTGCGCATTCTGCCTTTCGGTCGGCTGAGCGCCCGCAGGCTCGTTTCATGGGTTGGCTTAGGCATACAGAGTTCATTCCATGTCTAAGCCCCAGCCAGACCGAGGGTTGTGTCAATAGGACTGATAGCAGAATTGGCAGTACGCAGAGGGGGATCGGGCTGATCCCCGGCTTGCGCATTTTGCCTCTCCGACCGGTTGAGGGACCGCACACTCGTTTCGTGGGTTGGCTTAGGCATACGGAGTTCATTCCATGTCTAAGCATATGGAGTTCATTCCTAGTCTAAGATTTTGAGCCATGGTGCACATGCTGGGCTCGGGCATGTCCTGATGCCGTATTTTTTTTGCCCGGGGCACTATCGTCGGAGCATCGCCGGAGATTGGGGACACTTTATTCAAACGGTCACAAAATCTTCTCCACTTTGAGTTTTTAGCTGAATTGTTTTGTGCATGCCAACAAAAATAAAAGGATCACCTCTACCAAATTTGGGAACAAAACTCTTTCTAAAAAAATTTTAAAAAATCCCGAATCGTAAAAAGTTTCAAAAATCGTGAAAAATAGAAAACGGGTCGTCTTGCCATGAAACTTCAGATGAAGGCTTAGGGGACCATTGTATGAATTTACAATCCATAAAAATGGCATTGGCACGGCAGAAATATGAAGATGTGCTTGAACCCACCTACCACCCATTCGATCCCCGACTTGCGCATCCTGCCTCTCTGGTCGGCTGAGCGATCGAACGCTCGTTTCGTGGGTTAACTTAGGCATACGGAGTTCATCCCCAGTTTAAGCATACGAAGTTCATTCCCAGTCTAAGATCGAACTGGATCGAGGGTTACCGCAACAGGATCGACAGCACGTAGGGGGGACCGGGCCAATCCCCAGCTTGTGCATTCTGCCTCTCCGACCGATCGAGCGCCTGCATGCTGTTTCCTGGGTTGGCCTAGGCATAGGGAGTTCATTCCATGTCTAAGCCCCAGCCGGACCGAGGGTTGTGGTAGCAGGACCGACAACGGGATCGGCAGCACGCAGAGGGGGATCGGGCTGATCCCCGGCTTGCGCATTATGCCTCTCCCACCGGCTGAGCGCTCGCATGCTTGTTTCATTGGTTGACTTAGGCATACGGAGTTCATTCCTAGTCTAAGATCGGATCGGACCGAGGGTCGCGACAGCAGGATCGACTGTACGTAGGGGGCACCGGGCCGATCCCCGACTTGTGCATTCTGCCTCTCTGACCGGTTGAGCACCCGCACACCCGTTTTGTGGGTTGGCTTAGGCATAGGGAGTTCATTCCATGTCTAAGCCCCAGTTAGATGAAGGGTTGTTGCAGCGGGACCGGTAGCACGCAGAGGGGAATCGGGTCGATCCCCGGCTTGCGCATTATGCCTTTTCGGTCTGCTCAGTACCCGTACGCTCGTTTCATGGGTTGACTTAGGCATACAGAGTTCATTCTCAGTCTAAGATCAGACCGGACTGATGGTTGCAGTAGCAGGATCGATAGCACGCAAGGGGGGACCGGGCCGATCCCCGACTTGCGCATTCTGCCTCTCCGACTGGGTGAGTGCCCGCACGCTCGTTTCATGGGTTGGCTTAGGCATACGGAGTTCATTCCATGTCTAAGCATACGGAGTTCATTCCCAGTCTAAGATCGGATCGAACAGAGGGTTGTGATAGCAGGACCAGCAGCAGGATCGACAGCACACAGGGGGGAACCGGGCTGATCCCCAACTTGCGTATTCTTCTTCTCAGGCCGGCTGAGCGCCCGCACGCTTGTTTCATGGGTTGGCTTAGGCATACGGAGTTCATTCCATGTCTAAGCCCTAGTCGGACTGAGAGTTGTGGCAGCAGGACCGACAGTAGGACCGACAGCACACAGAGGGGGACTAGGCTGATCCCTGACTTGTACATTATGCCTCTCCGACCAGCTGAGCGCTCGCACACTCGTTTTGTGGGGTGATTTAGGCATACGGAGTTCATCCCTAGTCTAAGCATCAGGAGTTCATTCCCAGTCTAAGATCGGATCGTACCGAGGGTTACGATAGCAGGATCCGTAGCACACAAGGGGGACCGGGCCGATGCCCGACTTGCGCATTCTATCTCTCCGACCGGCTGAGCGTCTGCACGCCTGTTTCGTGGGTTGGCTTAGGCATAGGGAGTTCATTCCCTATCTAAGCCCCAGCCGGACAAAGGGTTATGGCAGCAGGACTGACAGCACGCAGAGGGGGACCGGCCCGATCCCCGGCTTACGCATTATGCCTCTTCGGTTGGCTCAGCGCCCACACGCTCGTTTCATGGGTTGACTTAGGCATACGGAGCTCATTCCCAGTCTAATATGAGATCGGATCAAGGGTTGCGACAGCAGGATCGACAGCACGCAAGGGGGGACCGAGTCGGTCCCCGGCTTGTTTATTCTGCCTCTTTGACCAGTTGAGTGCCCATATGCTCGTTTTGTGGGTTGGCTTAGGCATACGGAGTTTATTCCTTGTCTAAGCATACAGAGTTCATGCCTAGTCCATGATCAGACCGGATCGAGGGTTGCGGCAGTAGGATTGACAGCATGCAGGGGGGACTGGGTCGATCCCCGGCTTACGCATTTGCCTCTCCGGACGGCTGGGCACCCGCACGCTCATTTCGTGGGTTGACTTAGGCATACGAAGTTCATCCCAATCTAAGTATATAGAGTTCATTCCCAGTCTAAGATTGAATCGGACTGAGGGTTACGGCAGCAGGATCAGCAGCATGTAGGGGGGACTGGGCCGATCCCCGGGCTTGTGAATTCTGCCTCTTCGATCGACTGAGCGCCGACATGCCTGTTTCGTTGGTTGGCATAGGCATAGGGAGTTTATTCCATGTCTAAGCCCCAGCCAAACCGAGGGTTGTGGTAGCGGGACCGACAGCACGCAGAGGGCGATCGGGCCAATCTCTGGCTTGCGCATTATGCCTCTCCGTCCGGTTCAGTGCCCGTACACTCGTTTCATGGGTTGACTTAGGCATACGAAGTTCATTCCCAGTCTAAGATCAGACTAGACCGAGGGTTACGACAGTAGGATCGACAGCACGCAGGGGGGACCGGGTCGGTCCCCGGCTTGCGCATTCTGCCTCTTCGACCGGCTAAGCGCCCACACGCTCGTTTTGGGTGTTGGCTTAGGCATACGGAGTTCATTCCATGTCTAAGCATATGGAGTTCATTCCCAGTCTAAGATCAGACTGGACTGAGGGTTACGACAGTAGGATAAGCAGTAGGATCGACAGCATGCAAGGGGGACCGGGCCGATCCCTGGCTTGAGCATTATACCTTTCCGGCCGACTGAGTGCCCGCACGTTCGTTTCATGGGTTGGCTTAGGCATCCGGAGTTCATTCCATGTCTAAGCCCCAGTCAGATCGAGGGTTGTGGCATCGAGACTGGCAGCACGTAGGGAGGGACCAGGTCGATCCCCGTCGTGCGTATTATTCCTCTTCGACCGGCTCAGTGCCCGCACGCTCATTTTGTGGGTTGACTTATGCATACGGAGTTCATTCCCAGTCTAAGATCGGACCGAACTAAGGGTTGCGGCAGCAAGATCGACAGTACGTAGAGGGGATCGGGTCGATCCTCAGCTTGCGCATTCTGCCTCTCCGACCGATTGAGTGCCCACACGCTCGTTTCATGGGTTGACTTAGGCATACGGTGTTCACCCCCAGTCTAAGCATACAGAGTTCATTCCTAGTCTAAGATTACACTGGATCGAGGGTTGCGACAGCAAGATCGGCAGCATGCAAGGGGGGACCGGGCCGATCCCTTGCTTGCACATTCTGCCTCTCCGGCCGACTGAGCGCCCGCACGCTCATTTCGTTGGTTGGCCTAGGCATAGGGAGTTTATTCCATGTCTAAGCCCCAATCAAACTGAGGGTTGCGGCAGCGGGACCGGTAGCACCCAGAAGGGGATTGGGTCGATCCCCGACTTGCGTATTATGCCTCTCTGGCCGGCTCAATGCCCGCATGCTTGTTTCGTGGGTTGACTTAGGCATACAGAGTTCATTCCCAGTCTAAGATCGAACCAGACCGAAGGTTACGGCAGCAGGATCAACAGCACACAGGGGGGATCGGGTCGATCTCTGACTTACGCATTCTACCTCTCTTTTCGGTTGAGCGCCCCCACACTCGTTTCATGGGTTGGCTTAGGCATATGGAGTTCATTCGATGTCTAAGCATATGGAGTTCATTCCCAGTCTAAGATCAGACCAGACAGAGGGTTGCGGCAGCAAGACCAGCAGTAGGATCAACAGCATGAAGGGGGGACCGGACCGATCCCCTACTTGTGCATTCTGCCTCTCCGGCTGGCTGAGTGCCTGCACGCTCGTTTCGTGGGTTGGCTTAGGCATACAGAGTTCATTCCACATCTAAGCCCCAGTCGGACTGAGGGTTGTGGCAGCAGGACTGGCAGCAGGATCGACAGCACACAGAGGGGGACCGGGCTGATCCTCGACTTACGCATTATACCTTTCCGACCGATTGAGCGCCCGTACGCTCATTTTGTGGGTTGACTTAGGCATACGGAGTTCATCCCCAGTCTAAGCTTACAGAGTTCATTCCCAGTCTAACATCAAACCGGACCGAGGGTTGCCGGTAGCAGGATCGGTAGCACGTAGGAGGGATCGGGCCGATCCTCGGCTTACGCATTCTGCCTCTTCGGCCGACTGAGCGCCCTCACGCTCATTTCGTGGGCTGGCTTAGGCATACGAAGTTCATTCCATGTCTAAGCCCCAGTCGGACCGAGGGTTGTGGCATCGGGATTGGTAGCACGCAGAGGGGGATCGAGCCAATCCCCGTCTTGCGCATTATTCCTCTCTGGCCGGCTCAGCACCCGCACGTTCATTTTGTGGGTTGACTTAGGCATACGGAGTTCATTCCCAGTCTAAGATTGGATCAAACAGAGGGTTACGGTAGCAGGATCGATAGGACGCAGGGGGGACCGGGTCGATCCCCTGCTTGCGCATTCTACCTCTCCAGTCGGCTGAGTGCCCGCACGTTGATTTCTTGGGTTGGCTTAGGCATACGGAGTTCATTCCATGTCTAAGCATATGGAGTTCGTTCCTAGTCTAAAATCGGACCGAACCAAGGGTTGCAGTAGCAGGACCAGCAACAAGATCGATAGCACGTAGGAGGAGATCGGGCCGATCCTCGGCTTGTACATTCTACCTCTTCGGTCGGTTGAGTGCCCGCATGCTCATTTAATGGGTTGGCTTAAGCATGCGGAGTTCATTCCATGTCTAAGCCCCAGCCGGACCGAGGGTTTTGGCAGCAGGACAGCAGCGGGATCGATAGCATGTAGAGGGGGACCGGGCTGATCCCCGACTTACGCATTATGCCTCTCCAGTCGGCCTTTCCGATCGGCTGAGCACCCGTACGCTCGTTTCGTGGGTTGACTTAGGCATACGGAGTTCACCCCCAGTCTAAGCATACAGAGTTCATTCCCAGTCTAAGATCGGATCAGATCGAGGGTTGAGATAGCAAGATCGGTAGTTAGCAAGGAGGACTAGGCCGATCCTCAGCTTGCGCATTCTGCCTCTCCGGTTGACTGAGCACCCGCACGCCCGTTTCATTGGTTGGCTTAGGCATAGGGAGTTTATTCGATGTGTAAGCCCAGCCGGACTAAGGGTTGTGGCAGGGGGACCGACAGTACGTAGAGGGGGATCAGATTGGACTGACAACACGTAGAGGTTTGTGACAGCAGGATCGACAGCACGCAGGGGGGACTGGGTCGATCCCCGGCTTGCCCATTCTACCTCTCCGACCGGTTGAGCACCTGCACGCTCATTTCGTGTGTTGGCTTAGGCATACGGAGTTCATTCCATGTCTAAGCATATAGAGTTCATTCCCAGTCTAAGATCAGACCGAACCGAAGGTTGTAGCAGCAGGACCAGCAGTAGGATCGACATCATACGGAGTTCATTCCATGTCTAAGCCCTAGTTGGATCGAGGGTTGTGGTAGTAGGACCGGTAGCGGGATCGACAGCACACAGAGGGGGATCGGGTTGATCCCTAGCTTGCATATTATGCCTCTTTGATCGGCCTCTTCGATCGGCCTCTCCGATCGACTGAGTGCCCGTACGCTCGTTTCGTGGGTTGACTTAGGCATACGAAGTTCATCCCCAGTCTAAGCATACGGAGTTCATTCCCAGTCTTAGATCGGACCGGACCGAGGGTTGCGACAGCAGGATCGACAGCACGCAAGGGGGATCGGGCCGATCCTCCGCTTCCACATTCTGCCTCTCCGATCGACTGAGTGCCTGCACGCCCATTTCGTTGGTTGGCTTAGGCATAGGGAGTTCATTCCATGTCTAAGCCCTAGCCGGACCGAGGGCTGTGGTAGCAGGACCAGCAGCATGGAGAGGGGGACCGGGCCAATCCCTAGCCTGCACATTATGCCTCTTCGATCGGCTCAGCGCCCGCACGCTTGTTTCATGGGTTGACTTATGCATACGGAGTTCATTCCCAGTCTAAGATCGCACCGAACCAAGGGTTGCGGTAGCAGGATCGATCGCACGCAGGGGGGACCTGGCTGATCCTTGGCTTGCGCATTCTACCTCTCCGGCCGGCTGAGCTCCCGCATGCTCGTTTCATGGGTTGTACATACCAAAAAAAATACAAGGATCACCTCTACCAAATTTGGGGACAAAACTCTTTCTAAAAAAATTTTAAAAAATCCCGAAACACAAAATGTTTCAAAAAACGTGAAAAATAGAAAACGGGTCGTCTTGCCATGAAACTTCACATGAAGGCTTAGGGGACCATTGTATGAATTTACAAGCCATAAAAATGGCATTGCCATGGCATAAATATGAAGATGTGCTTGAACCCACCTACCACCCGTTCGATCCTCGGCTTGCGCATCCTGCATCTCTGGTCGACTGAGTGCCCGCACGCTCGTTTCGTGGGTTGACTTAGGCATACGGAGTTTATTCCTAGTCTAAGATCGGACCGAACTGAGGGTTGCGGCAGCAGGATCGATAGCACGCAGGGGGGACCGAGCCAATCCCCGGCTTGCACATTCTACCTCTCCGGCCGACTGAGCGCCCTCACACTCATTTCGTGGGTTGGCTTAGGCATACGGAGTTCATTCCATGTCTAAGCCCCAGCCGGACCGAGGGTTGTGGCATCGGGACTGGCAGCACATAGAGGGGGATCGGGCCAATCCCCGTCTTGTGCATTATTCCTCTTTGGCTGGCTCAGCACCTGCATGCTCATTTCGTGGGTTGACTTAGGCATACGGAGTTCTAACCTCTGGCTCACCTGATTTTTAGGGTCAACCAAATCTGCCAGGATGCTGCTGCTGATCCTGCCTGCTTCTAGAAGCTTCCCTTGCGTGTCCAGCACCTTGGTCCCTTTTGGATGTGGGGTGGGCAGCTTGTATGCCAGGCCTCGGTCTCACGGGCTGGCTTGCAAGTTGGGCGGGCGTTCTGAAGTCGTTTGCTAGGCTTTGCGCGTCGATACCCGCCAGCACGCCTGGTCTGTGGGCCTCAACCTCTGGCTCACCTGCTGGTGCGCCTGATGCGCCTGGCGTGTCCCCCCAGGGTGTGACACTTGGCCCTTATATTGGCCCCCTATCCCTCATCAAACCTTGAGAACTCGCACCCCCTTAAAGAGCATTTGAGATTTTATAGGTTTGCTGCTAGTAGCCGTCAAAGTGTCTGAAATGGGGACATTTTTTTCAAACGGTCACAAAATCTTCTCCACTTTGAGTTTTTAGCTGAATTTTTTTATGCATACCAAAAAAAATACAAGGATCACCTCTACCAAATTTGGGGACAAAACTCTTTCTAAAAAAATTTTAAAAAATCCTGAACCATAAAATGTTTCAAAAATCATGAAAAATAGAAAACAGGTCGTCTTGCCATGAAACTTCGCATGAAGGCTTAGGGGACCATTGTATGAATTTACAAGCCATAAAAATGGCATTGCCATGGCATAAATATGAAGATGTGCTTGAACCCACCTACCACCCGTTCGATCCTCGGCTTGCGCATCCTGCATCTCTGGTCGACTGAGTGCCCGCACGCTCGTTTCGTGGGTTGACTTAGGCATACGGAGTTTATTCCTAGTCTAAGATCGGACCGAACTGAGGGTTGCGGCAGCAGGATCGATAGCACGCAGGGGGGACCGGGCCAATCCTCGGCTTGCACATTCTACCTCTCCGGCCGACTGAGCGCCCTCACACTCATTTCGTGGGTTGGCTTAGGCATACGGAGTTCATTCCATGTCTAAGCCCCAGCCGGACCGAGGGTTGTGGCATCGGGACTGGCAGCACGTAGAGGGGGATCGGACCAATCCCCGTCTTACGCATTATTCCTCTCTGGTCGGCTCAGCACCTGCACACTCATTTCATGGGTTGACTTAGGCATACGGTGTGCGTGCATGATGTGCGACGGGTGCTGGTACTTGTGTCACGAGCTCCGACCTTAGACTCAGAAACCGTGCGGCCTTGGGCTTGGAATCTCCTCCTTTATGCCTAAGTCAGCCTAAAACACAAGCGTACGGGCACAAGAACAATGGGAAGGGCTGATTACGCAAGTTAAAGAGAAACCAGATAAGAAGGTAGAATTCTGGAAATGCTCTTGTATTCACTGAAATAGAAGTATTTGATGGTGTACAAATGAGGGAGGAGCAGCCCTCTATTTATAGTTGAGGCTCCAGCTTACACTTAATGGCAATATCCCTAGAATAGAGGCTAAAATCATGAGATTATACAGATTACTATCAATCAGGATGCTAACTCTTGATTTTCAGGGTCAACCAAATCTGCCAGGATGCTACTGTTGATCCTGCCTGCTTCCAGAAGCTTCCCTTGCGTGTCCAGCACCTGGGGCCCTTCTGGATGTGGTGTGGGTAGCTTGTATGCCAGGCCTTAGTCTCATGGGCTGGCCTGCAAGTTGGACGGGTGTTCTGAACTCATTTGCTAGGCTTTGCGTGTACATACCTGCCAGCATGCCTGGTCTATGGGCCTCAACCTCTGGCTCACCTGCTGGTGCGCCTGATGTTCCTGGCACGCCCGCCTAGGGCGTGACATTCTCCCCCACCTGATTGCACAATGCCCTTATTGCGTCTTCTGTATGGTACTGCCTGATCTGGTCCCTAAACTGCCATAAGTCATCTGCTGGTTCCCAGCTCACCTCACTGTCTGGAAGTCCTTTTTAGTGCACCAAGTCTTGGTGTACCCTCGGCTTGGGTGGCATATCCAGCTTGTAGGCAACCTTGCCTACCCTCTTGACTACTCGGAAAGGTCCCTCATACCTCCGGACTAGGCCTTTGTGCAGCCCCCTGTGGCGCACAATGGGATGCAGCTTCACCAACACCAAGTTTCCAACCTGGAACTGCACGTCCCGCCTATTCTGGTCTGCCCACTTCTTTGACCTCTTGGCCACCTTGTGTAGACAAACTCTGGCCAAGTCAGTTTGCTCCTGCCATGCCTTGGCAAACTTGTATGCTGCTGGATTTGACCCTGTATAACCTACAGCAATCGAACCAGGTATTAGTGGTTGTTACCCTGTCACAACCTCAAATGGGCTCTGGTTCGTTGCCTCGTTCCTTTGCAAGTTGTAGGAAAACTGTGCAATATCTAGTAGCTTTGGCCAGTCCCTTTGTGTGGCACTCACATAGTGCCTGAGGTAGACCTCCAATAGTCCATTCACTTGTTCTGTCTGCCCATCGATCTGCGGATGCATGCTGGTGGAAAAGTTCAAGTCTAACCTCAATAGCTTAAACAACTCAATGCAGAACCTACTCGTGAAACGCCCGTATGGTCCTCGGCACTCCCCAGTACTTAACCATGTTCCTCAGGAACAATCGAGCTGCCTCTTCGACTGGGTACTCTTTGGTTGCTGGAATGAAGATTCCATACTTGTGAAACCTGTCCAGCACTACCATGATGCTTCTAAACCCTTCTGCTTTGGGTAGACTGACTATAAAGTCTAGAGAAACACTCTCCCATGGTCGCTCTGGCATTGGCAATGGCTCCAAGAGACCGCCTGGTTTTTTGAGCTCCATCTTGTCCTGTTGGCACACAAGACAAGTCTTCACATAGGCCTCCACATCATCCCTCATGTATGGCCAGTAGTACCGGTCCTTGATCAGCACCAAGGTGTAGCTCACTCCGGGGTGTCTAACCCACCTTGAATCATGGCATTCTTGCAAAACTTCCTTGCGGAGCTTCCCGTGCTGTGGCATAAATAGTCTACAGCCCCTAGTGTATAGCAAGCCATCCGGCAACCAAAACTGCCTACTCTTACCTTACTGGGTGTACTCCATCAAAGCCTTGGCTGTAGGATCATGCGCAAGTCCCTCCTTGATGCACGGCACCAGTGACCCCTCTGGTTGGCTAATGGCAGCAAGGTTAGCCTTTCTGCTCAGGGCATCTACCACTAGGTTCGCCTGCCCCAGCTTGTACTCCATCTGGAAATCAAATTCCGTAAGAAAATCTTGCCATCTCGCCTGCTTGGGGGCAGCTTTTTTTACGTCTAGAAGTAGCTAGTTGCCACATTGTCTGTCCTAACCATAAACCTCGACCCCAACAGGTAATGGTGCCAAGTGCGCAAGCAGTGCACCACTACAGTCATCTCCTTATCTTGGACCGTGTACTTGCACTGAGTCTCGTTTAGCTTCCTACCTCGAACGCGACTGGACGCCCCTCTTACATCAACACACCCCTTATCGCAAAGTCTGATGCATCTGTATGCACCTCATACGGCTTGGCATGGTCTGGCAAGGCCAAGACTGGCTCCTCAGTCACAACCCGCTTCAACCTGTCAAAGGCTTCTTGGCACCCTGCGCTCCACTCCCATGCTTTCCCTTTCTTGAGCAAGTCAGTCAATGGCGTGGCTATTGCTGAGTGACCTTTGATGAAGCACCTGTAGTAGTTGACCAGCCCAAGGAATGATCTCAACTCAGTGACCTTGGCTGGCGGTTGCCACTCCAGGATGGCGTGTATCTTGCCTCCATCCATGCGTATCCTGCCACCTCCCACTATGTGGCTAAGGAACGGGATCTCCTGTTGGGCGAATGAGCACTTCTCCCTCTTGACAAACAGCTTGTGCGCCCGTAACACCTCAAACACCTATCTCAAGTGGTCTACATGCTCTCCTAAAGTCTAGCTGTAGATCACAATGTCATCCAAATAAACCACAACAAACCGATCAAGGAATGACTAAAGTACCTTGTTCATAAGGGTGCAGAATGTTGCTGGGGCATTTATGAGTCCGAAAGGCATCACCAAGAACTCATACGAACCATACCGAGTGACACATGCTATCTTTGGCTCATCTCCCTCCGCGATCCTGACTTGATAGTAGCCTAACCTCAAATCCAACTTGGTGAACCACCTTGCACTCCCAAGTTGATCGAACAAGTTCACAATGAGTGGGATGGGGTACTTGTTCTTGATGGTCAACTTGTTCAAAGCTCGATAGTCTATGCACAGCCGTAATGACCCATCATGCTTGCGCTGAAATAGAACCGGTGCACCATAGGGTGCCTTCGATGGCCTGATGAAGCCAGCATCAACTAACTCTTTGAGCTGCTTCCTCAACTCCTCCAACTCTAGTGGAGACATTCGGTAAGGGGCTCTAGCTGGTGGCTTGGCCTCGGACACTAGCTCGATCTTATGGTCCACCTCCCTCTTAGGTGGTAACTTGCTAGGTAGCTTTGCGGGCATCACATCACTACAGGTCTTCAGCACCTTTAGCACCTTCAAAGGTGACTCGGTCTCCTTCTCCCTTGGCTCATCACATTTCAGGGCTGCCAAGAAGGTGTCTTCTTATCTGCTTATCGCCTTGGCAAATTGGATGGCTGACACCACCCGCGACCCAACTCCAGACCCTCTCCTCAATGACACTAGGCATTGGCACCGTGCATCCAAGATGCAAACACAATCAGCAAAAGGCACAAGGAGGGCCTTAATCCAAACAAGGAAATCCAACCCAATCACAAACTCATAGTCGTCAAGGGGTATTACCTCAATGGTCTCCTTGCCTTTCCAGTCTCTAAGTTGCAACTCCACTCCCCGCGCTACTCCAATGGCTGGAACTTCCTTGGAGTTCACCGTTTTGATGGTACCAATCCCTTTCTGCACCTTTAGTCTGAGCTTTCAGGTTCCATCACTTGAAATAAAAAGATGTGAGGCACCTGTGTCCACCAGTGCGCTCACCTTCTGACTCGTAACCATTAGATCCGTAAACATCAAGCCCTTTGGCTTGCGGCTTCCTTTACTCTGGATAGCATTGAGCACTAATGACCCAAGCTTTATTGCCCCTGACTCTGGCTCCTTGTCAAACTCCTTGTCTACAGCAGCCAGCTTGCCCTTCTACGGGCAATTGCACGCTATGTGGCTCCCTCCACATAGGTAGCATGCTAGTGGCTCTCGATCCCCCTTTGCTTTCCACTTGCCTGCTGGTGGCTTCCTCTCGCCATCCTTGGTGAATGGTCTCGGTCTCCATCCTTGGACTCCTAGTCACGGTCTTTCCCTTTGGACTACTTCTTTTGGTCCCTATCATCCCAGCCCTTATCTTTAGGCTTGGTAGACTCGAACTTGTTCAGAGGCTTGAACTCTATCAAGGCATCGGCAGTAGTCATGGCTTTAGCTAAGTCATGAACTCCTCTCCTTTGTAGCTCATGCTTCACCCACGGTTTCAGCCCATCCATGAAAGCAAATAAAGCATCCTTCTCGTCAAGATCCGAGATTTGTAGCATCAGTTCAGAGAATTTCTGGACATACTCCCTTATGTCCCCTTACTGGCTCAACCTGCGCAACTTTGCCCGCACCTCATCATCGGCATACTCCAGGTAAAATTATTCTCTGAACTCCTTTTGGAACTCTACCCAGGTTCCAATCTTGGCGCTCCCACACCTGACATCATCACACCTGCACCTCCACCACAATAAGGCTACATCAGTGAGATACATAGCAGCGGTGCTTACCTTTATCGCCTTGTCTTGCATGCCCATGGCCTGGAAGTACTGCTCCATACCCCAAAGGTAGTTATCTACTTCTTTGGCCACCCTAGTCCCCTTGAACCCCTTAGGCTTGGGGACATCCAATCTAGACTTGGAACACTCCAGCAAACATGCCATTCCCAATGGCAGTCTTGCAAGCAACGAGCTCACTGGTAAGCTCCTCCATCCGCTGGTGCATGGCCTCCATGCCATCGCGCAAGGTCAGCACTTCAGCCTCCAAGGTCTGATTCTTTTGGGTGAACACATCCAAGTCTTTGTTGAGAGCAGCTTGCAGCTCACTTTGGATCTCCTCCCCCATGGAGTCTAGCGATGCAATGTGAGTCTCTACCCCCTCAAGCTTCTCCCCCATGTCGTCCATGGTCACCTCCACCTTGGCCAGCCTACCGTCCATGGTAGACCAAATATCTCTAGAACTGGCTTTCCTCCCTCTTCCATGCCCATGCTCCTGGGCCTCTGGTTGTTGGTTAGCAGCGTCACTTTGGGATGCCATCTCCTCTAACCTGCACAACACAAACACACAGAATCGAGCTTGCTCTGATACCAACTATCACGGGCTCTGACCTTAGACTCAGAAACCATGTGGCCTTAGGCTTGGAATCTCCTCCTTTATGCCTAAGTCAGCCTAAAACACAAGGGTACAGCCACTAGAACAACGGGAAGGGCTGATTACGCAAGTTAAAGAGAAACAAGATAAGAAGGTAGAATTCTAGAAATGCTCTTGTATTCACTGAAACAGAAGTGTTTGATTGTGTACAAATGAGGGAGGAGCAGCCCTCTATTTATAGTTGAGGCTCCAGCTTACTCTTAATGGCAATATCCCTAGAATAAAGGCTAAAATCATGGGATTATATAGATTACAATCCATTAGGATGCTAACTCCTGATTTTTAGGGTCAACCAAATCTGCCAGGATGCTGCTGCTGATCCTGCCTGCTTCTAGAAGCTTCCCTTGCGTGTCCAGCACCTTGGGCCCTTTTGGATGTGGGGCGGGCAGCTTGTATGCCAAGCCTTGGTCTCACAGGCTGGCCTGCAAGTTGGGCGGGCGTTCTGAAGTCGTTTGCTAGGCTTTGCGCGTCGATACCCACCAGAACGCCAGGTCTGCGGGCCTCAACCTCTGGCTCACCTGTTGGTGCACCTGATGTGCCTGGCGTGCCCCCCAGGGTGTGATACTTGGCCCTCTATCCCTCATCAAACCTTGAGAACTCACACCCCCTTAAAGAGCATTTGAGATTTTATAGGTTTGCTGCCAGTAGCAATTAAAGTGTCTGAAATGGGGACACTTTTTTCAAACGGTCACAAAATCTTCTCCACATTGAGTTTTTAGCTGAAATTTTTTGTGCATACCAAAAAAAATACAAGGATCACCTCTACCAAATTTGGGGAAAAAAATCTTTCTAAAAAAATTTTAAAAAATCCCGAACCACAAAATGTTTCAAAAATCATGAAAAATAGAAAACGGGTCGTCTTGCCACGAAACTTCACATGAAGGCTTAGGGAACCATTGTATGAATTTACAAGCCATAAAAATGGCATTGCCATGGCATAAATATGAAGATGTGCTTGAACCCACCTACCACCCGTTCGATCCTCGGCTTACGCATCCTGCCTCTTTGGTCGGCTGAGCGCCCGCACGCTCGTTTCGTGGGTTGACTTAGGCATACAGAGTTTATTTCCAGTCTAAGATCAGACCAAACCGAGGGTTGCGGCAGCAGGATCGACAGCACGCAGGGGGGACCGAGCCGATCCCCGACTTGCACATTCTGCCTCTCCGATAGGCTCAACGCCTGTACGCTCGTTTCGTGGGTTGACTTAGCCATACGAAGTTCATTCCCAGTCTAAGATCGGATCGGACCGAGGGTTACGACAGCAGGATCAACAGCACGCAGGGGGGGACCGAGCCAATCCCTGGCTTACACATTCTGCCTTTCCGGCTAGCTGAGCGTCTGCACGCTCGTTTCATGGGTTGGCTTATGCATACGGAGTTCATTCCATGTCTAAGCATGCAGAGTTCATTCCCAGTCTAAGATCAGACCTAATCGAGGGTTACGGCAGCAGGATCGACAGCACACATGGGGGGACTGGGCCGATCCCTGACTTGCGCATTTTGCCTCTCCGACTGGCTGAGCACCTACACGTTCGTTTCATGGGTTGGCTTAGGCATATGGAGTTCATTCCATGTCTAAGCCCCAGCCGGACCGAGGGTTATGGTAGCAGGACTGGCAGCGGGATCGACAGCACGCAGAGGGGGATCGAGCTGATCCCCGGCTTACGCATTATGCCTCTCCGGTCGGCTTAGCACCTGCACGCTCATATCATGGGTTCACTTAGGCATACGGAGTTCATCCCCAGTCTAAGCATATGGAGTTCATTCCCAGTCTAAGATCGAACCTGACCGAGGGTTGCGGCACAGGATCGGTAGCACGTAGGGGGGACTAGGCCAATCCGCAGCTTGCGCATTCTGCCTCTCCGGCCGACTGAGTGCCGCACACCCGTTTCGTGGGTTGGCTTAGGCATAGGGAGTTCATTCCATGTCTAAGCCCCAACCGGACTGAGGGTTGTGGCAGCACAACCGGTAGCGAGATCAACAGCATGCAGAGGAGGATCGGGCTGATCTCCAACTTACGCATTGTGCCTCTCCGGTTGGTTGAGCGCCTGTACGCTCATTTCATGGGTTGACATAGGCATACGGAGTTCATCCCCAGTGTAAGCATACGGAGTTCATTCCCAGCCTAAGATCGAACCAGATTGAGGGTTGCGACAGTAGGATCGGCAGCACGCAGGGGGGATCGAGTCGATCCCAGCTTGTACATTCTGCCTCTTCGGCCGGTTGAGCGCCCGCACGCCCGTTTCATGGGTTGGCTTAGGCATAGAGAGTTCATTCCATGTCTAAGCCTCAGTCGGACCGAGGGTTGTAGCAGTGGGACCGAGGGTTGTAGCAGTGGGACCGACAGCACGCAGAGAGGGACCGGGCTGATCCCTGGCTTACACATTATGCCTCTTTGGTCGGCTCAGCGCCCGCACACTCGTTTCGTGGGTTGACTTCTACATACAGAGTTCATTCCCAGTCTAAGATCGAACCGGATCGAGGGTTGCGGCAGCAGGATCGATAGCACACAGGGGGGACTAGGTCGATCCCCGGCTTGCGCATTCTATTTTTCTGACCGGTTGAGCGCCCGTACGCTCGTTTCATGGGTTGGCTTAGGCATACGGAGTTCATTCCCAGTCTAAGATTTTGAGCCACGGTGCACATGCTGGGCTCAGGCATGTGCTAGTGCCTCATTTTTTTCGCCCGGGGCACCATCGTCGGAGCATCACCGGAGAGCCTAACCGACGGCATTGGGGGTTCTGACGATTGGGGTGGCCAGGGGGTGTGCGCACATGATGTGCGATGGGTGCTGGTACTTGGCCCTTATCTTGGCCCCCTATCCCTCATCAAACCTCGAGAAGTCACACCCCCTTAAAGAGCATTTGAGATTTTATAGGTTTCCTGCCAATAGCCATTAAAGTGTCTGAAATGGGGACACTTTTTTCAAACGATCATAAAATCTTCTCCACCCGTTCGATCCTCGGCTTACTCATCCTGCCTCTCTGGTTGGCTGAGCGCCCACACGCTCATTTCGTGGGTTAACTTAGGCATACGGAGTTCATCCTGAGTCAAGCATATGGAGTTCATTCCCAGTCTAAGATCAGATCGGACCAAGGGTTGCGACAGCAGGATTAGCAGCACGCAGGGGGGACCGAGCTGATCCTCAGCTAGAGCATTCTACCTCTCCAGCCGGCTGAGCGCCCGCACGCCCGTTTTATGGGTTGGCTTAGGCATAGGGAGTTCATTCCATGTCTAAACCCCAGCCGGACCGAGGGTTGTGGCAACGGGACCGATAGCACACAAAGGGGGACCAGGCTGAACTTGATTTGCGCATTATGCCTTTTGGCCGGTTCAGCACCCGCACGCTCGTTTCATGGGTTGACTTAGGCATACAGAGTTCTTTCCTAGTCTAAGATCAGATCGGATCGAGGGTTGTGGCAGCAGGATCGATAGCACGCAGGGGGGACCGGGTTGATCCTCGGTTTACGTATTCTACCTCTTCGGCCGGTTGAGCACCCGCACGCTCGTTTCATTGGTTGGCTTAGGCATACAGAGTTCATTCCATGTCTAAGCCCTAGCCAGACTGAAGGTTGTGGTAGCAAGATCGACAGCGGTATCAGTAGCACACAGTGGGGGACTAGGCTGATCCGCGACTTACGCATTATGCCTCTTCGATCGGCCTCTCTGGTCGGCTGAGCGCCCGCACACTTATTTCACGGATTGACTTAGGCGTACGGAGTTCATCCCCAGTCTAAGCATAAAGAGTTCATTCTCAGTCTAAGATCGGACCGAACTGAGGGTTATGGTAGCAAGATCGACAGCATGCAGGGGGGATAGGGCCGATCCCCGACTTGCACATTCTGGCTCTCCGGTCGGCTGAGCGCCAACACGCCCATTTCATTTGTTGGCTTAGGCATAGGGAGTTCATTCCAAGTCTAAGCCCCAGTCGGACCGAGGGTTGCGGCAGCGGGATCGGCAGCACGAAGAGGGAGATCGGGCCGATCCTCAACTTGTGCATTATGCCTCTTAGGTCGACTCAGCACCCGCACGCTCATTTCATAGGTTGACTTATGCATACGAAGTTCATTGCCAGTCTAAGATCAGACCGGACCGAGGGTTATGGTAGCAAGATCGACAGCATGTAGGGGGGACAGGGCCGATCCTCGGCTTGCGCATTCTGCCTCTCCGACCGGCTGAGTGCCCGCACACTCGTTTCGTGGGTTGGCTTAGGCATATGGAGTTCATTCCATGTCTAAGCATACGGAGTTCATTCCCAGTCCAAGATTTTGAGGCACGGTGCACATACTGGGCTCGGGCATGTGCTGGTGCCGCATTTTTTTCGCCCGGGGCACCATCGCCGAAGCATCACCGGAAAGCCTAACCGGCGGCATTGGGGGTTCCGACGATTAGGGGGGTCGGGGGATGTGCGCACATGATGTGTGATGGGTGCTGGTACTTGGCCCTTATATTGGCCCCCTATCCTTCATCAAACCTCTAGAACTCACACCCCCTTAAAGAGCATTTGAGATTTTATAGGTTTGCTACCAGTAGCCATTAAAGTGTCTAAAATGGGGACACTTTTTTCAAACGATCAAAAAGTCTTCTCCGCTTCGAGTTTTTAGCTGAATTTTTTTGTGCATGCCAACAATTGTGAAAAGTGAAAATTGTGAAACTCTTTCTAAAAAAATTTTAAAAAATCCCGAACCGTAAAAAGTTTTAAAAATTGTGAAAAATAAAAAACGGGTCATCTTGCCATAAAAACTTCACATGAAGGGGTAGGAGACCATTGTATGAATTTACAAGCCATAAAAATGGCATTGGCACGGCAAGAAATATGAAATATGGTTGCTTGAAACCAACTACACCCGTTCGATCCCCGACTGGCCATCCTGCCTCTCTGGTTGGCTGAACGCTGACCTCGTTTCCTGGGTTTGAATTAGGCAAGATGGGAAGTTCAATCCCAGTCTAAGCATACAAAGTTCATCCCAGTTAAGATCGGAACAAAGACCGAGGGGTTGCAGCTTGTAGGATCGAAAGCACGTAGAGGGGGACTAGGCCGATCCTCAGCTGCGCATTCCTGCCTCTCAAGACGGCTGAACGCCCAGTACGCCCCGTTCGTGGGTTGGCTTAAGGCACTAGGGAACGTTTCCATTTCCATGTCTAAGCCCCAACTGAACCAAGGGTTGTGGTAGCGGGACCGACAGCGCGCAGAGGAAGATCAGGTCGATCCTCGGCTTGCGCATTATGCCTCTTCGGCTTGCTCAGCACCCGCACGCTCGTTTCGTGGGTTAACTTAGGCTTACGGAGTTCATTCCTAGTCTAAGATCAGATCGGATCGAGGGTTGCGGTAGCAGGATCGATAGCACGCAGAAGGGGACCGGGTCGGTCCCTGGCTTGCATATTCTGCCTCTCCTACTGGCTGAGCCCCCACACGCTCGTTTCGTGGGTTGGCTTAGGCATACGGAGTTCATTCCATGTCTAAGCATATGGAGTTCATTCCCAATCTAAGATCGAATCGGATCGACGGTTGTGGTAGCAGGACCAGTAGCAGGATCGACAACAGGCATGGGGGACCGGGCCATTCCCCGGATTGTGCATTTTGCCTCTTCAGTTGGTTGAGCACTCGCATGCTCGTTTCGTGGCTTAGCTTAGGCATACGGAATTCATTCCATGTCAAAGCCCCAGTCGGACCGAGGGTTGTGGTAGTAGGACCGACAGTGGGATCGATAGCATGCAGAGGGGGATTGAGCTGATCTCAGGCTTGGGCATTATGTCTCTTCGGCTAGCCTCTCCGACCGGATGAGCACCCGTACGTTCGTGTCATGGGTTGACTTAGGCCTACGGAGTTCATCCTCAGTCTAAGCATACGGAGTTCATTCCCAGTCTAAGATCGGATCGGATCGAGGGCTGCGGCAGCAAGATCGACAGCATGCAAGGTGGACCAGGCTGATCCCCGACTTACGCATTCTACCTCTCCGGCCTGCTGAGCACCCGCATGCCCGTTTCGTGGGTTGGCTTAGGCATAGGGAGTTCATTCCATGTCTAAGCCCCAGCTGGATGGAGGGTTGTCGCAGCAGGACCGATAGCAAGCAGATGGGGACCGGGCTTATCCCCGACTTGCACATTATGCCTCTCCGGTTGGCTCAGTGCCCAAACTCTCATTTCATGGGTTGACTTAGGCATACAGAGTTCATTCCTAGTCTAAGATCGGATCGGACTGAGGGTTGCGGCAGTAGGATCGACAGCACACAGGGGGATCGGGTCAGTCCCCGGCTTGCGCATTCTACCTCTTCGATCGGCTAAGCGCCAGCACGCTCGTTTCGTGGGTTGGCTTAGCCATACGGAGTTCATTCCATCTCTAAGCATATGGAGTTCATTCCTAGTCTAAGATCGGATCAGATCGAGGGTTGTGGCAGCAGGATCGGCAGCGTGCAGGGGGACCGGGCCGATCCAGGGCTTGCGCATTCAACCTCTCTGACCGGTTGAGTGCTCGCAGGCTCGTTTCATGGGTTGGCTTAGGCATACGGAGTTCATTCAATGTCTAAGCCCTAGCCGGACCGAGAGTTATAGCAGTAGGACTGACAGCAGGATCGACAGCATGCAGAGGGGGATCAAGCTAATCCCCGGCTTGTGCATTATGTCTCTTCGACCAGCCTCTCCGTTCGATTGAGCGTACGCATGCTCGTTTTGTGGGTTGAATTAGGCATACAGATTTCATCCCCGGCTTGCGCATTCTGCCTCTCTGGTCGGTTGAGCGCCTGCATGCTCGTTTCGTGGGTTGACTTAGGCATACGGAATTCATCCCCAGTCTAAGCATATGGAGTTCATTCCCAGTCTAAGATCGAATCGGACCAAGGGTTGCGACAACAGGATCGGTAGCACGCAGGGGAGACCGGGCTGATCCCCGACTTGAGCATTCTTCCTCTCCGACCGGCTGAGCGCCCGCACACCCGTTTCATGGGTTGGCTTTGGCATAGGGAGTTCATTCCATGTCTAAGCCCCAACCGGACTGAGGGTTGTGGCAGTGGGACCGACAGCATGCAGATGGGGATCGGGCTGATCCCCGACTGGCACATTCTGCCTCTTCGGTCGGCTGAGCGCCCGCACACTCATTTCGTGGGTTGGCTTAGGCATACGGAGTTCATTCCATGTCTAAGCATACGAAGTTCATTCCCAGTCGAAGAGTTTGAGCCACGGTGCACATGCTGGGCTCGGGCATGTGCTAGTGCCGCCTTTTTTTCACTCGGGGCACCATCATCGGAGCATCGTCGGAGAGCCTAACTGACGGCCTTGGGGGTTCGGGCGATTAAGGGGGCCGGGGGTGTGCGCACATGATGTGCGATGGGTGCTGGTACTTGGCCCTCATATTGGCCCCCTATCCCTCAACAAACCTCGAGAACTCACACCCCCTTAAAGAGCATTTGAGATTTTATAGGTTTGCTGCCAGTAGCCATTAAAGTGTCTAAAATGGGGACACTTTTTTCAAACCATCACAAAATCTTCTCCACTTCCAGTTTTTAGCTGAATTTTTTTATGCATGCCAACAAAAGTATAAGGATCACCTCTACCAATTTTGGGGACAAAATTCTTTCTAAAAAAATTTTGAAAAATCTCGGACCGAAAAAAGTTTTGAAATCGTGAAAAGTAGAAAACGGGTCGTCTTGCCATGAAACTTCACATGAAGGTGTAGGGGACCATTGTATGAATTTACAAGCCATAAAAATGGCTTTGGCATGGCAGAAATATGAAGATGTGCTTGAACCCACCTAACACCTGTTCGATCCCCGGCTTGCGGATCTTGCCTCTCCGGTTGGCTGAGCGTCCACACGCTCATTTCGTGGGTTGACTTAGGCATACGGAGTTCATCCCCAGTCTAAGCATACAAAGTGCATTCCCAGTCTAAGATCAGACTGGACCGAGGTTGTGACAGTAGGATCGGTAGCACGCAGGGGGGATCGAACCGATCCCCGGCTTATGCATTCTACCTCTTTGGCCGGCTGAGCACCCGCACACCCGTTTCGTGGGTTGGCTTAGTATAGGGAGTTCATTCCATGTCTAAGACCTGATCGGGATCGACAGCACATAGAGAGGGATCGGGTCTATCCCCAGCTTGTGCATTATGCCTCTCCGGCTGACTCAGCACCTGCACACTCGTTTCGTAGGTTGACTTAGGCATACGAAGTTCATTCCCAGTCTAAGATCAGATCAGACCGAGGGTTGTGGCAGCAAGATCGACAGCACGCAGGGGGGGACCGGGTTGATCCCCAGCTTGCGCATTCTACCTCTCCGGTCGGCTGAGCGGCCGCACACTCGTTTTGTGGGTTGGCTTAGGCATACGGAGTTCGTTCCATGTCTAACCATACGGAGTTCTTTCCCATTCTAAGATCAAACTGGACCAAGGCTTGCAATAGTAGGACCAGCAGTAGGATCGGTAGCACGTAGGGGGGGACCAGGTCGATCCCCAGCTTGCACATTCTACCTCTTCGGTCGGTTGAGCGCCTGCACACACGTTTATTTCGTGGGTTGGCTTAGGCATACGAAGTTCATTCCATGTCTAAGCATACAGAGTTCATTCCCAGTCTAAGATCAGACTAGATCGAGGGTTGCGGCAGCAGGACCTGCAGCAGGATTGATAGCCCACAGGGGGGGATCGGGTCGTTCCTTGGCTTGCGCATTCTACCTCTTCGGCCGGTTGAGTGCCTGCACGCTCGTTTCGTGGCTTGGCTTCGGCATACGAAGTTCATTCCATGTCTAAGCCCCTGTCGAACCGAGGGTTGTGGTAGCAGGACTGACAGCAAGATCGACAGCACGCAGAGGGGGACCGGGTCGATCCCCGGCCTGCACATTATGCCTTTTTGGTCGGCTGAGTGCCCGCATGGTAGTTTCATGGGTTGACTTAGGCATACAGTCTAAGCATATGGAGTTCATTCCCAGTCTAAGATCGGACCGAACCGAGGGTTGCGACAACAGGATTGGTAGCACGTAAGGGGGATCGAGCCGATCCTCGGCTTGCGCATTCTACCTCCCTGGTAGACTGAGCCCCCGCACGCCCGTTTCCTGGGTTGGATTAGGCATAGAGAGTTCATTCCATGTCTAAGCCCCAGTCGGACCGAGGGTTGTGGCAGCGGGATCGATAGCACGTCGAGTGGGACTTGGTCGATCCCCGGCTTGCGCATTATGCCTCTTCGATCGACTCAGTGCCCGTACACTCATTTCGTGGGTTGACTTAGGCATACAGAGTTCATTCCCAATCTAAGATCGGACCGGACCGAGGGTTGTGGTAGCAGGATCGATAGCATGTAGGGGGGACCAGGTCGATCCCCGGCTTTCGCATTTCGCCTCTCCGGTTGGCTTGCATATTCTGCCTCTCCGGCCGGCTGTGTGCCCGGACGCCCATTTCGTGGGTTGGCTTAGGCATAAGGAGTTCATTTCATGTCTAAGCCCCAGTCGGACCGAGGGTTATGGCAGCGGGATCGGTAGCACGCAGAGGGGGATCGACTAATCCCTGGCTTGCGCATTATGGCTCTTCGGTCGGTTCAGTGCCTACACGCTCATTTCGTGGGTTGACGTATGCATATGGAGTTTATTTGCAATCTAAGATTGGACTGGACCGAGGGTTGCGACAGTAGGATCGATAGCACGTAAGGGGGACCGGGCCGATCCCCAGCTTGCGTATTCTACCTCTTTGACCAGTTGGGCACCTGCACGCCCGTTTTGTGGGTTGGCTTAGGCATAGGGAGTTCATTCCATGTCTAAGCCTTAGCAGGACCGAGGGTTGTGGCAGCGGGACCGGCAACACGCAAAGGGGGATCGGGTCGATCCTCAGCTTGTGCATTATGCCACTTCGACCGGCTCAGCACCCGCACGCTCGTTTTGTGGGTTGACTTATGGATATGAAGTTTATTCCCAGTCAAAGATCGGACCAGACAGAGGGTTATGGCAGCAGGATCGATAGCACGTAGGGGGGACCGGGTCAATCCTCGACTAGCGTATTCTGCCTCTCTGGCCGGCTGACCACCCGTACGCTCATTTTGTGGGTTGGCTTATACAGAGTTGATTCCATGTCTAAGCCCCAGCCGGACCGAGGGTTGTGGCAGCAGGACCGGTAGCGAGATCGACAGCACACAGAGGGGGACCGGGCTGATCCCCGACTTATGCATTATGCCTCTTTGGCCCCGCAGGCTCGTTTTGTGGGTTGACTTAGGCATACGGAGTTCATCCTCAATCTAAGATACGGAGTTCATTCCCAGTCTAAGATCAGACCAAACCGAGGGTTGCAGTAGCAGGATCGCCAGCACGTAAGGGGGACCGGGCCGATCCCTAACTTGCGTATTCTGCCTCTTCGGCCGGCTGAATGCCCGCATGCCCGTTTCATGGGTTGGCTTAGGCATAGGGAGTTCATTCCATGTCTGAGCCCCAGCCGGACAGAGGGTTGTGGTAGCGGGATCGGTAGCACGCAGAGGGGGACTGGGTCGATCCCCGACTTGCGCATTATGCCTTTTCGACAGCTCAACGCCCGCACGCTCATTTCATGGGTTGACTTATGCATACGGAGTTCATTCCCAGTCTCAGATCGGACCGGACCGAGGGTTGCGACAGCAGGATTGACAGCTCACAAGGGGGGACCGGGGTGATCCCCGTCTTGCGCATTCTGCCTCTCCGATCGGCTGAGCGCCAGCACGCTCATTTCATGGGTTGGCTTAGGCATACTAAGTTCATTCCATGTCTAAGCATACGGAGTTCATTTCCAGTCTAAGATTTTGAGCCACGGTGCACATGCTGGGCTCAGGCATGTGCTGGTGCTGCATTTTTTTCGCCCAGGGCACCACCGTCGGAGCATCGTCAGAGCGTCGTCGGAGAGCCTAAACAACGGCATTGGGGGTTCGGGCGATTGGGGGGGCCGGGGGGTGTGCACACATGATGTGCGATGGGTGGTGGTACTTGGCCCTTATATTGGCCCCCTATCCCTCATCAAACCTCGAGAACTCACACCCCCTTAAAAAGCATTTGAGATTTTATAGGTTTGCTGCCAGTAGCCATTAAAGTGTCTAAAATGGGGACACTTTTTTCAAACGGTCACAAAATCTTCTCCACTTCGAGTTTTTAGCTGAATTTTTTTGTGCATGCCAAAAAAAATACAAGGATCATCTCTAATAAATTTTGGGGACAAAACTCTTTCTAAAAAAATTTTAAAATATCTAGAACTGCAAAAATTTTCAAAAATCGTGAAAAATAGAAAACGGGTCGTCTTGCCACGAAACTTCACATGAAGGCTTAGGGGACCATTGTATGAATTTACAAGCCATAAAAATGGCATTGGCATGGCAAAAATATGAAGATGTGCTTGAACCCACCTACCACCCGTTCGATCCCCGGTTTGCGCATCCTGCCTCTCTGGTCTGTTGAGTGCTCGCACGCTTGTTTCACGGGTTGACTTAGGCATACAGAGTTAATCCCCAGTCTAAGCATACGAAGTTCATTCCCAGTCTGAGATCGGACCGGACCAAGGGTTGCGGTAGCAGGGTCGACAGCACGTAAGGGGTACCGGGCCGATCCCCGACTTACGGATTCTGCCTCTCCGATCGGTTGAGCGCCCGCACACCCGTTTCATGGGTTGGCTTAGGAATAGGGAGTTCATTCCATGTCTAAGCCCCAGTCAGACCGAAAGTTATGGCAGCGGGATCGGTAGCACACAGAGGGCGACTAGGTCGATCCTCGACTTGCGCATTATGCCTCTCCGGTCGGCTCAGCGCCTGTAGGCTCGTTTCATGGGTTAACTTAGGCATACGGAGTTCATTCCAGTCTAAGATCAGACCGGACTGAGGGTTGCGGCAATAGGATCGACAGCACGCAAGGGGGGACAAGGCTGGTCTCCGACTTGCGCATTCTACCTCTCTGATCGGTTGAGCGCCTGTACGCTCGTTTCGTGGGTTGGCTTAGGCATACAGAGTTCATTCCATGTCTAAGCATACGGAGTTCATTCACAGTCTAAGATTTTGAGCTACGGTGCACATGCGGGGCTCGGGCATGTGCTGGTGCTGCATTTTTTTCACCCGAGGTACCATCGCCGGAGCATCGTCAAAGCATCGCCGGAGAGGCTAACCGACAGCATTGGGGGTTCCGATGATTAGGGGGCTGGGGGTGTGTGCACATGATGTGCGATGGGTGCTGGTACTTGGCCCTTATATTGGGCCCCTATCCCTCATCAAACCTCGAGAACTCACATCCCCTTAAAGAGCATTTAAGATTTTATAGCTTTGCTACCAGTAGCCACTAAAGTGTCTGAAATGGGGACATTTTTTTCAAACGATCACAAAATCTTCTCCACTTCGAGTTTTTAGCTGAATTTTTTTGTGCATGCAAAAAAAAAACAAGGATCACCTCTACCAAATTTGGGGACAAAACTCTTTTTTAAAACATTTTAAAAAATCCCGAACTGTAAAAAGTTTCAAAAATCATGAAAAATAGAAAACGGGTCGTCTTGCCTTGAAACTTCACTTGAAGGCTTAGGGGACCATTGTATGAATTTACAAGCCATAAAAATGGCATTGGCATGGCAGAAATAGGGAGATGTGCTTAAACCCACCTACCACCCGTTCGATCCTCGGCTTGTGCATCCTGCCTCCCTGGTCGACTGAACGCTCGCACGCTTGTTTCGTGGGTTGACTTAGGCATACAGAGTTCATCCCCAGTCTAAGTATACGGAGTTCATTCCTAGTCTAAGATCAGACCGGATCGTGGGTTGCGACGGTAGGATCAACAGCACGCAAGGGGACCGGGTCGATCCTCGGCTTGTGCATTCTGCCTCTCTGGCCGGCTGAGCACCCGTACGCCCATTTCGTGGGGTTGGCTTAGGTATAGGGAGTTCATTCCATTTCTAAGCCCTAGCTGGACTGAGGGTTGTGGTAGTGGGACCGGCAGCACGCGGAGGGGGATTGGGCCGATCCCTAGCTTGCGCATTATGCCTCTTCGACCGGCTCAGCGCCCGCACGTTCGTTTCATGGGTTGACTTATGCATACGGAGTTCATTCCCAGTCTAAGATCAAATCAGACTGAGGGTTACGGCAGCAGGATTGACAGCATGTAGGGGGGACCGGGCCGATCCCTGGCTTGCACATTCTGCCTCTCCGACCGACTAAGTGCCCACACGCTCTTTTCGTGGGTTGGCTTAGGCATACGGAGTTCATTCTTTGTCTAAGCATACAGAGTTCATTCCCAGTCTAAGATTTTGAGCCACGGTGCACATACTGGGCTCAAGCATGTGCTGGTGCCTCATTGTTTTCGCTCGAGGCACCATCGTCGGAGCATTGCCGGAGAGCCTAACTGACTGCATTGAGGGTTCCGACGATTGGGGGGACGGGTGGGTGTGCGCACGTGATGTGCGATGGGTGCTGATACTTGGCCCTTATATTGGCCCCCTATCCCTCATCAAACCTTGAGAACTCAGACCCCCTTAAAGAGCATTTGAAATTTTATAGGTTTGCTGCCAATAGCCATTAAAATGTCTGAAATGGGGACACTTTTTTGAAACGATCACAAAATCTTCTCCACTTCGAGTTTTTAGCTGAATTTTTTTATGCATGCCAACAAAAATACAAGGATCACCTCTACCAAATTTGGGGACAAAAATCCTTCTAAAAAAATTTTAAAAAAACCTAAACCGAAAAAGTTTCAAAAATCATGAAAAATAGAAAACGGGTCGTCATGCCACAAAACTTCACATGAAGGCTTTGGGGACCATTGTATGAATTTACAAGCCATAAAAATGGCATTGGCATAGCAGAAACATGAAGATGTGCTTGAAGCCACCTACCACCCGTTCGATCCCCGGCTTGCGCATCCTGCCGCTCTGGTCGACTGAACGCTCGCACGCTCGTTTTGTGGGTTGACTTAGGCGTACGAAGTTCATCCCCAGTCTAAGCATACAGAGTTCATTCCCAGTCTAAGATCAGACCGGACCAAGGGTTGCGACAGCAGGATCGATAGCACGTAGGGGGGACCGGATCGATCCCCGACTTGCGCATTCTACCTCTCCGACCGGCTGAGCCTCCGTACGTCCGTTTCGTGGGTTGGCTTAGGCATACGGAGTTCATTCCATGTATAAGCCCTAGTCGTACCAACGGTTGTGGCAGGGAGACCAGTAGCATGCAGAGGGGGATCGGGACGATCCTCGACCTGCGCATTATGCCTCTCCGATCGGCTCAATGCTCGCACGCTCATTTTGTGGGTTGACCTAGGCACACGGAGTTCATTGCTAATCTAAGATTAGATCAGACCGAGGGTTACAGCAGTAGGACCGACAGCTCGTAGGGGGGACCGGGTCGGTCCCCGACTTATGCATTTTGCCTCTCGGGTCGGCTGAGCTCCCGCACGCTCATTTCGTGGGATGGCTTAGGCATACGGAGTTCATTCCATGTCTAAGCAGACGGAGTTCATTCCCAATCTAAGATCAGACCGGAACGAGGGTTGCAGCAGTCGGACCAACAGCAGGATTGGTAGCACGTAGGGGGGACCGGACCGAGGGTTGTGGCAGCGAGACCGGCAGCGCACAGAAGAGGATCGAGCTAATCCCTGGCTTGCGTATTATACCTCTTCGGCTGATTCAGCATTCGCACGGTCGTTTCGTGGGTTGACTTATGCATACGGAGTTCATTCCCAGTCTTAGATCAGATCGGACCGAGGGTTACAACAGCAGGATTGATAGCACGTAGGGGGGACCGAGTTGATCCTCGGCTTGCGCATCTGCCTCTCCGATTGGCTGAGTGCCCACACGCTCATTTCATGGGTTGGCTTAGGCATACGGAGTTCATTCCAAGTCTAAGCATACAGAGTTCATTCCCAGTCTAAGATTTTGAGCCACGGTGCACATGCTTGGCTCGGACATGTGCTGGTGCTACATTTTTTTCGACCAGGGCACCATCGTCGGAGCATCGTCGGAGAGCCTAACCGGCGGCATTGGGGGTTCCGACGATTGGGGGGGCTGGAGGGTTGTGCGCACATGATGTGCGATGGGCACTGGTACTTGGCCCTTATATTGGCCCCCTATCCCTCACGCCCCCTTAAAGAGCATTTGAGATTTTATAGGTTTGCTGCCAATAGCCATTAAAGTGTCTAAAATGGGGACACTTTTTTCAAACGATCACAAAATCTTCTCCACTTCGAGTTTTTAGCTGAATTATTTTTTGACTACCAAAAAAAATACAAGGATCACCTCCACCAAATTTGGGGACAAAACTCTTTCTAAAAAAATTTTAAAAAATCTCGAACCGCAAAAAGTTTCAAAAATCATGAAAAATAGAAAACCGATCGTCTTGCCATGAAACTTCACATGAAGGCTTAGGGGACCATTGTATGAATTTACAAGCCATAAAAATGGCATTGGCATGGTAGAAATATGAAGATGTGCTTGAACCCACCTACCAGCCGTTTGATCCCCCACTTATGCATCCTGCCTCTCTGGTCGACTGAGCACCCGCATGCTCGTTTCATGGGTTGACTTAGGCATACAGAGTTCATCCCTAGTCTAAGCATATGGAGTTCATTCCCAGTCTA
The DNA here is from genome assembly GCF_002303985.1 of Durio zibethinus. The sequence goes on along the minus strand of NW_019167826.1, from coordinate 28,865,088 downwards.
AGATCAGATCGGATCAAGAGTTACGACAGCAGGATCGACAGCACGTAGGGGGGATCAGGTCGATTCCCAACTTGCGCATTCTGCCTCTCCGACCGACTAAGCACCTGTACGCCCATTTCGTGGGTTGGCTTAGCCATAGGGAGTTCATTCCACATCTAAGCCCCAGCCGGACTGAAGGTTGTAGTAGCAGGACCGGTAGCACACAAAGGAGGATCGGGTCGATCCCCGACTTGCGCATTATGCCTCTCCAGCTGGCTCAATGCCTGCACGCTCGTTTCGTGGGTTGACTTAGGCATACGGAGTTCATTCCCAGACTAAGATCAGACCGGACCATGGGTTGCGGTAGCAGGATCGACAGCACACAGGGGGGACCGGGTCGATCCCCGACTCGTTCATTCTGCCTCTCCGGTCGACTGAGCGCCCGCACGCTTATTTCGTCGGTTGGCTTAGGCATACAGAGTTCATTCCATGTTAAGCATACGGAGTTCATTCCCAGTCTATGATCGAACCAGGCCGAGGGTTGTGGTAGCAGGGCCAGCAGCTGGATCGGCAGTACGTAAGAGGGGATCGGGTCGATCCCCGACTTGCGCATTCTGCCTCTCTAGCCGGTTGAGCTCCACACACGCTCATTTTTTGGGTTGGTTTAGGCATACAAAGTTCATTCCATGTCTAAGCCCCAGCCGGACCGAGGGTTGTGGTAGCAGGACCGACAGCGGGATCGGCAGCACGCAGAAGGGGACCGGACTGATCGCCCGCACGTTCGTTTCGTGGGTTGACTTAGGCATACGGAGTTCATCCCCAGTCTAAGCATACGGAGTTCATTCCCAGTCTAAGATCGGACCGAATCGAGGGTTGCGACAACAGGATTGGTAGCACGTAGGGGGACCAAGCCGATCTTCAGCTTGCGCATTCTGCCTCTCCAGTCGGCTGAGCGCCCGTACGCCCGTTTCTTGGGTTGGATTAGGCATAGGGAGTTCATTCCGTGTCTAAGCCCCAATCGGACTGAGGGTTGTGGCAGCGGGATCGACAGCACGTCGAGTGGGACTGGGTCGATCCCCGACTTGCGCATTATGCCTCTTCGATTGACTCAGCACCCGTACACTTATTTCGTGGGTTGACTTAGGCATACTGAGTTTATTCCCAGTCTAAGATCAGATCGGACCGAGGGTTGTGGCAACAGGATCGACAGCATGTAGGGGGGACCAGGTCGATCCCTGGCTTTCGCATTCTGCCTCTCCGATCGGCTGAGCACCTGTATGCTCGTTTCATGGGTTGGCTTAGGCATGCGGAGTTCATTCCATGTCTAAGCATATGGAGTTCATTCTCAGTCTAAGATCAGACCAAACCGAGGGTTACGACAGCAGGATCGACAGCACGTAGGCTTGCGCATTCTGCCTCTCTACCCGACTGAGCGCCTGAACGCTTGTTTCGTGGGTTGGCTTAGGCATACAGAGTTCATTCCATGTCTAAGCCCCAATCAGACCGAGGGTTGTGGTAGCAGGACCGACGGGATCGACAGCATGCAGAGGGGGATCTGACTGATCTCCAGCTTGCATAATATGCCTCTCCAATCGGTTCAGTGCCCGCACTTTCGTTTCATGGGTTGACTTAGGCATACAGAGTTCATCCCTAGTCTAAGCATACGGAGTTCATTCCTGGTCTAAGATCAGACTGGATCAAGGGTTCGACAGTAGGATCGACAGCACGCAGAGGGGACCGGGCCGATCCCCGGCTTGCGTATTCTACCTCTCCGACGGGCTGAGCACCCGCATGCCCGTTTCATGGGTTGGCTTAGGCATAGGGAGTTCATTCCATGTCTAAGCCCCAGTCGGACCGAGGGTTGTGGCAGCGAGACCGACAGCACACAGAGGGGGAACGGGCTGATCCTTGGCTTGCGTATTATGCCTCTTGGGTCGGCTTAGCGCCTATACGCTCGTTTCGTAGGTTGACTTATGCATACGAAGTTCATTCCCAGTCTAAGATCAGACCGGATTGAGGGTTGTGACAGCAGGATCGACACCACGCAAGGGAGATCGAGCCGATCCCCAACTTGCGCATTCTACCTCTTCGGCCAGTTGAGCGCCCACGCGCTCATTTCGTGGGTTGGCTTAGGCATCGGAGTTCATTCCTTGTCTAAGCATACGGAGTTCATTCCCAGTCTAGGATTTTGAGCCACAGTGCACATGCTGGGCTCGGGCATGTACTGGTGCTACATTTTTTTCACCTAGGGCACCAACGTCGTAGCATCGTCGGAGAGCCTAACCGGCGGTATTAGGGCTTCCGACGATTGGGGGTTCGGGGGGGTGTGCACACATGATGTGTGATGGGTGCTGGTACTCGGCCCTTATATTGGCCCCCTATCCCTTATCAAACCTCGAGAACTCACACCCCTTAAAGAGCATTTGAGATTTTATAGGTTTGCTGCCAGTACCCATTAAAGTGTATGAAATGGGGACACTTTTTTCAAACGGTCACAAAATCTTCTCCACTTCGAGTTTTTACATGAATTTTTTTGTGCATGCCAACAAAATACAAGGATCACCTCTACCAATTTTGGGGACAAAACTCTTTCTAAAAAAATTTAAAAAAATCCCGAACCGTAAAAAGTTTGAAAAATCGTGAAAAATAGAAAACGGGTCGTCTTGCCACTAAACTTTACTTGAAGGCTTAGGAGACCATTGTATGAATTTACAAGCCATAAAACTGGCATTGGCATGGCAGAAAGATGAAGATGTGCTTCAACCCACCTAACACCCGTTCGATCCCCGACTTACGCATCCTGCCTCTTTGGTCGATTGAGCGCCCGCACGTTCATTTCGTGGGTTGACTTAGGCATATGGAGTTCATCCCTAGTCTAAGTATACGGAGTTCATTCTCAGTCTAAGATCGGATCGGACCGAGGGTTACCGTAGTAGGATCGACAGCACGCAGGGGGGACCGGGCTGATCCCTAGTTTGCGTATTCTGTCTCTCCGACCGACTGAACGCCCGCACGCCTGTTTCATTCCATGTCTAAGCCCCAGCCGAACTGAGGGTTGTGACAGCGGGATCGACAGCACACAAAAGGGGATCGGGCCGATCCCGGGCTTGCACATTATGCCTCTCCGATTGGCTCAATGCCCGCACGCTCATTTTGTGGGTTGACTTAGGCATACGGAGTTCATTCCCAGTCTAAGATCGGACTGGACCAAGGTTGTGGTAGCAGGATCGACAGCACGTAGGGGGCCCAGGTCGATCCCCGGCTTGTGCATTCTGCCTCTCTGGCTGGCTGAGCGCCCGCACGCTCTTTTCGTGGTTTCGCTTAGGCATACGGAGTTCATTCCATGTCTAAGCATACGGAGTTCATTCCCGGTCTAAGATCAGATCAGACCGAGTGTTGCAGTAACAAGACCAACAGCAGGATCGACATCACGTAGGGGGACCGGACCGATCCTCGGCTTGCGCATTCTGCCTCTTCGATCGATTGAGCGCCCGTACGCACATTTCATGGGTTGGCTTAGGCATACGGAGTTCATTCCATGTCTAAGCCCAAGCCAGACCGAGGGTTGTGGCAGCAGGATCGACAGTGGGATCGATAGACCAGGCTTATCCCCGGCTTACGCATTATGTCTTTCTGGTCGGCTGAGCGCCCGTATGCTCATTTCATGGGTTAACTTAGGCATACGGAGTTCATTCCTAGTCTAAGCATACGGAGTTCATTCCTAGTCTAAGATCGAACCAAACTAAGGGTTGTGGCAGCAGGATCGACAGCACACAGGGGGGATCAGGTTGATCCCCTGCTTGCACATTCTACCTCTTCGGTCGGCTAAACGCCAGCACGCTCATTTTGTGGGTTGGCTTAGGCATATGGAGTTCATTCCATGTCTAAGCATACGGAGTTCATTGCCAGTCTAATATTTTGAGCCATGATGCACATGCTGGGCTCGGTCATGTGCCGGTGTCGCATTTTTTTCGCTCGGGGCACCATCGTCGGAGAGCCTAATCGACGGCATTGGGGGTTTCGATGATTGGGGGGCCGGGGGGTGTGCACACATGATGTGCGATGGGTGCTGATACTTGGCCCTTATATTGGCCCCCTATCCCTCATCAAACCTCGAGAACTCACACCCCCTTAAAGAGCATTTGAGATTTTATAGGTTTGCTGCCAGTAGCCATTAAAGTGTCTAAAATTGGGACACTTTTTTCAAATGATCACAAAATTTTCTCCACTTCGAGTTTTAAGCTGAATTTTTTTGTGCATGCCAAAAACAATTCAAGGATCGCCTCTACCAAATTTGGGGACAAAACTCTTTGTAAAAAAATTTTACAAAATCCTGAACCGCAAAAAGTTTTGAAAATCGTGAAAAATATAAAACGGGTCGTCTTGCCGTGAAACTTCACATGAAGATGTAGGGGACCATTGTATGAATTTACAAGCCATAAAAATGGCATTGGTAGGGCAGAAATATAAAGATGTGCTTGAACCCACCTACCACCCGTTCGATCCCCGGTTTGTGCATCCTGCCTCTCTGGTCGACTGAGTGTCCGCACGCTCGTTTCATGGGTTGACTTAGGCCTACGGAGTTCATCCCCAGTCTAAGCATTCGGAGTTCATTCCTAGTCTAAGATTGGACCGGACCGAGGGTTGTGGCAGTAGGATCGGCAGCACGTAGGGGAGACCGGGCCAATCCCCAGCTTACGCATTCTGCCTCTTCGATCGGCTGAGCGCCCGCACGCTCGTTTCATGGGTTGGCTTAGGCATAGGGAGTTCATTCCATGTCTAAGCCCCAGTCAGACCGAGGGTTATGGCAGCGAGACCGACAAGCACGTAGAGAGGGATCGAGTCGATCCCTGGCTTGCGCATTATGCCTCTCTAGTCGGCTCAATGCCCACATGCTCGTTTCGTGGGTTGACTTAGGCATACAGAGTTCATTCCCAGTCTAAGATCAGACCGGACCGAGGGTTGCGACAGCAGGATCGATAGCACGCAGGGGGCGACCCGACCGATCCCCGACTTGTACATTCTACCTCTCCAGCTAGCTGAGGGCCCGCACGCTCATTTCATTTATTGGCTTAGGCATACAGAGTTAATTCCATGTTTAAGCATACAAAGTCCATTCCCAGTCTAAGATCAGACCGGACCGAGGGTTGCATCGGCAACATGCAGGGGGACCGGGTCATTCCTCGATTTGTGCATTCTACCTCTCCGACTGGCTGAGCGCCCACACGCTCATTTCATGGGTTGGCTTAGGCATACAGAGTTCAACCCATGTCTAAGCCCTAGCCAGACCGAGGGTTATGGTAGCAGGACTGGTAGCGGGATCGACAGCACGCAGAAGGGGAATCCTCGGGTTACGCATTATGCCTCTTCGGTCGGCTGAGTGCCCGCACGCTCATTTCATGGGTTGACTTAGGCATACGAAGTTCATCCCCAGTCTAACCATATGGAGTTTATTACCAGCCTAAGATCAGACTAGACCGAGGGTTGCGACAGCAGGATCGACAGCACGTAGAGGGGACCAGGCCGATCCTCGGCTTGCGTATTTTGCCTCTTCGACGGGTTGAGCACCCGGACGCCTGTTTCATGGGTTGGCCTAGGCATAGGGAGTTCATTCCTTGTCTAAGCTCCAGCCAGACCGAGGGTTGTGGCAGCGGGACCAACAGCACACAGAGGGGGATCGGGTCGATCCCCAGCTTGCGCATTATGCCTTTTCGACCGACTCAGTGCCCGCACGCTCGTTTCATGGGTTGACTTAGGCATACGGAGTTCATTCCCAGTCTAAGATCGAACCGGACCGAGGGTTGCGGTAGTAGGATCGACAGCATGCAGGGAAGAACCGAGCTAATGCTCGGCTTGTGCTTTCTACCTCTTCGACTGGCTGAGCACCCGCACGCTCGTTTCGTGGGTTGGCTTAGGCAGACGGGGTTCATTCCATGTCTAAGCATATAGAGTTCATTCCCAGTCTAAGATCGGACTGGACCGAGAGTTGCGATAGCAAAACCAGCAACAGGATCGACAGCACGTAGGGGGGACCGGGCTGATCCCCGACTTGCGCATTCTACCTCTTCGGCCAGCTAAGTGCTCGTACGCTTGTTTCATGGGTTGGCTTAGGCATACGGAGTTCATTCCATGTCTAAGCATATGGAGTTCATTCCTAGTCTAAGATTGGATCGGATCGAGAGTTACGACAGCAGAACCAGCAGTAAGATCGATAACATGCAGGAAGGATCGAGCTGATCCCCGGTTTATGCATTCTGCCTCTCCACCCGACTGAGCGCCTGCACGCTCTTTTCGTGGGTTGGCTTAGGCATACGGAGTTCATTCCATGTCTAAGCCCCAGCTGGATCGAGGATTGTGGCAGCAGGATCGACAGTGGGATTGATAGCACGTAGAAGGTGATCGAGCTGATCCCCGGCTTGTGCATTATGTCTCTCCGGTCGACCTCTCCAGTCGACTGAGCACTCGAACACGCATTTCATGGGTTGACTTAGGCATACGAAGTTCATTCCCAGTCTAAGATCAGATCAGACCGAGGGTTGTGGCAGTAGGATCGACAGCACGGAGGGGGGATCGGGTCAGTCCCTAGCTTGCGCATTCTGCCTCTCTGGTCGGCTGAGCACCGCACACTCATTTCGTGGTTTGGCTTAGGCATACGGAGTTCATTCCCAGTCTAAGATTGGATCGGACTGAAGGTTACGGCAGCAGGATCGACACCACGTAGGGGGGATCGGGTTGGTCCCCCGCTTACACATTCTGCCTCTCCGATCGGTTGAGCGCCCGCACACTCATTTCATGGGTTGGCTTAGGCATACGGAGTTCATTTCACGTCTAAGCATACGGAGTTCATTCCCAGTCTAAGATTGGATCGGATCGAGGGTTGCAGCAGTAGGACCAGCAGCAGGATCAGCAGCATGCAGGAGGGACCGGGCTGATCCTCGACTTATGTATTCTGCCTCTCTGGCCGACTGAGCTCCGAAATGTTCTTTTTACAGGTTGGCTTAGGCATACGGAGTTCATTCCATGTCTAAGCCCTAGCCGGACCGAGGGCTGTGGTAACAGGACCGATAATGGGATTGACAGCATCTAGAGGGTGACCAAGCTGATCCCCGACCTGTGCATTATGTCTCTCCGGCCGACCTCTCCGGTCGACTGAGCGCCTGTACGCTCGTTTCGTGGGTTGACTTAGGCATACGGAGTTCATCCCCAGTCTAAGCATACGGAGTTCATTCCCAATCTAAGATCGGATCGGACTGAGGGTTACGATAATAGGATCGACAGCATGCATGGGGGACCGAGCCAATCCCAGGCTTGCGCATTCTACCTCTCCAGCCGACTGAGTGCCCGCACGCTCGTTTCATGGGTAGGCTTAGGCATACAGAGTTCATTCCATGTCTAAGCCTCAGCTAGACCGAGGGTTGTGGTAGTAGGACTGACAGCGGGATCGGCAGCACGCAGAGGGGGACTAGGCTGATCCCCGGCTTGCACATTATGCCTCTTCGGCCGACCTCTCCGACTGGCTGAGCGCCCACACGCTCGTTTTGTGGGTTGACTTAGGCATACGGAGTTCATCCCCAGTCTAAGCATACAGAGTTCATTTGCAGTCTAAGATCGGACCGGATCGAGGGTTGCGGTAGTAGGATCGGTAGCACGTAGGGGGGATCAAGCCGATCCCCAACTTGGGCATTCTGCCTCTCCGTCCGACTGAGCGCCCGCACGCCCGTTTCGTGGGTTGGCTTAGGCATAGGGAGTTCATTCCATGTCTAAGCCCCAGCCAGATCGAGGGTTGTGATAGTGGGATCGACAGCACGCAAAGGAGGATCGGGCTGATTCCCGACTTATGCATTATGCCTCTTCGACCAGCTCAGTGCCTGCATGCTCATTTCGTGGGTTAACTTATGCATACGGAGTTCATTCCTAGTCTAAGATCGGAACGGACCATGGGTTGCAGCAGCAAGATCAACAGCACACAGGGGGGACCAGGCAGATCCTCGACTTGCGCATTCTACCTTTCCGATCGGCTGAGCGCCCGCACGCTCGTTTCATGGGTTGGCTTAGGCATACAGAGTTCATTCTATGTCTAAGCATACGGAGTTCATTCCCAATCTAAGATTTTGAGCCACGGTGCACATACTGGGCTTGGGCATGTGCTGGTGCCACATTTTTTCGCCCGGGGCACCATCGTCGGAGCATCGTCGGAGAGCCTAACCGGCGGCATTGGGGGTTCCGGTGATTGGGGGGGCCGGGGGGTGTGCGGACATGAGGTGCGATGGGTGCTGGTACTTGGCCCTTATATTGGCTCCCTATCCCTTATCAAACCTCGAAAACTCACACCCCCTTAAAGAGCATTTGAGATTTTATAGGTTTGCTACCAGTAGCCATTAAAGTGTCTGAAATGGGGACACTTTTTTCAAATGGTCACAAAATCTTCTCCACTTCAATTTTTTTTATGCCAACAAAAATACAAGGATCACCTCTACCAAATTTGGGCACAAACCTCTTTCTAAAAATATTTTAAAAAATCTCGAACCGTAAAAAGTTTCAAAAATCGTGAAAAATAGAAAACGGGTCGTCTTGCCACGAAACTTCACGTGAAGGCTTATGGGACCATTGTCTGAATTTACAAGCCATAAAAATGGCATTGGCCTAGTAAAAATATGAAGATGTGCTTGAACCCACCTACCACCCGTTCGATCCTCGACTTGTGCATCCTATCTCTCTGGTCGACTGAGCGCCGACGCGCTCGTTTCGTGGGTTGACTTAGGCATATGGAGTTCATCCCCCATCTAAGCATACGGAGTTCATCCCCAGTCTAAGTAGATGGAGTTCATTCCTAGTCTAAGATCGAACCGAACTGAGGGTTGCGACAGTAGGATCGGTAGCACACAAGGGGGATTGGAACGATCCCCGACTTACGCATTCTGCCTCTCCAGTCAACTGAGCACCTGCACGCCCATTTCATGGGTTGGCTTAGGCATAGGGAGTTCATTCCATGTCTAAGCCCTAGTCGGATCGAGGGTTGTGGCAGCGAGACCGACAGCACGTAATGGGGGACTGGGCCGATCCTCGGCTTACGCATTATGCCTCTCCGGTTGGCTCAATGCCTGTAAACTCGTTTCGTGGGTTGACTTAGGCATACGTAGTTCACTCCAAGTCTAAGATCAGACCGGACCGAAGGTTGTGGCAGCAGGATCGATAGCACGCAGGAGGGACCAGGCCGATCCCCAGTTTGCACATTCTTTCTCTCCGACCGATTGAGGGCCCGCACGTTCATTTCATGGGTTGGCTTAGGCATACGGAGTTCATTCCATGTCTAAGCCCTAGCCGGACCGAGGGTTGTGGCAGTGGGACCGACAGCACATAGAGGGGATCGGGCCGATCCCTAATTTTTGTATTATGCCTCTCCGGTCGGCTCAGTGCCCGCACGCTGATTTTATGGGTTGACTTAGGCATACGGAGTTCATTCCCAATCTAAGATCAGACCAGACCGAGGGTTGCGGTAGCAGGATCGACAGCACGCAGGGGGGATCCGGTCGATCATCGGTTTGTGCATTCTACCTCTCCGGCTGGCTGAGTGCCCGAATGCTCGTTTCATGGGTTGGCTTAGGCAAACGGAGTTCATTCCATGTCTAAGCATACGGAGTTCATTCCCAGTCTAAGATCAGACCGGACCGAGGGTTGCGACAGTAGGACCAGCAGTAGGATCGATAGCACGAAGGGGGGATCGGGCTGTTCCCCGGTTACGTATTCTGCCTCTCCGACCAATTGAGCACCCGCACGCTCGTTTCATGGTTGGCTTAGGCATACGGAGTTCATTCCATGTCTAAGCCCCAGCCAAACCGAGGGTTGTGGCAGCAGGACTGGTAGTCGAATTGGCAGCATGCAAAGGGGGATCGGGCTAATCCCCGACTTGCACATTATGCCTCTTCGGTCGGCCTCTCCGACCGACTGAGCACCCGCACGCTCGTTTCATGGGTTGACTTAGGCATACGGAGTTCATCCCCAGTCTAAGCATACGGAGTTCATTCCCAGTCTAAGATTGGACCGGATAGAGAGTTGTGACAGTAGGATCGGGAGCACGCAAGGGGGACCGAGCCGATCCTCGGCTTTCGTATTTTGCCTCTCCGATCGACTGAGCACCCGCACGCCCATTTCGTGGCTTAGCTTAGGCATAGGGAGTTCATTCCATGTCTAAGCCCTAGTCGGACCGAGAGTTATGGTAACGGGACCGGTAGCACGCAGAGGGGGATCAGGTCGATCCCTGACTTGCGTATTATGCCTCTTCGATCGACTCAACGCCTGCACGCTCGTTTCGTGGGTTGACTTATGCATACGGAGTTCATTCTTAGTCTAAGATCAGACCAAACTGAAGGTTGCAACAGCAAGATCGATAGCACGCAAGGGGGACCGGAATGATCCCCGGCTTGCACTTTCTGCCTCTCCGATCGACTGAGCGCCTGCATGCTCATTTCGTGGGTTGGCTTAGGCATACGGAGTTCATTCCATGTCTAAGCATACGGAGTTCATTCCCAGTCTAAGATCGGATCGGACCGAGGGTTGTGGTAGCAGGACCAGCAGTAGGATCCGTAGCACACAGGGGGGGACCGGGTCGATCCTCGGCTTGCGCATTCTGCCTCTCCGGCCGACTGAGCGCCCGCACGCTCATTTCGTGGGTTGGCTTAGGCATACGGATTTCATTCCATGTCTAAGCCCCAGTCGGACCGAGGGTTGTGACTACAGGACCGGCAGTGTGATCGACAGCACGCAAAGGGGGACCGAGCTGATCCCTGGCTTGCACATTATGCCTCTTCAATCGGCCTCTCTGGCCAACTGAGCACCCGTAATCTCGTTTCGTGGGTGACTTAGGCATACGGAGTTCATCCCCAGTCTAAGCATACAGAGTTCATTCCTAGTCTAAGATTGAGCCAAACCGAGGGTTACGACAGCAGGATCGATAGCACGCAGGGGGACCGGGCCGATCCCCGGCTTGCGCGTTCTACCTCTTCGGCCAGTTGAGCACCCGTATGCCCATTTCTTGCGTTGGCTTAGGCATAGGGAGTTCATTCCATGTCTAAGCCCCAGCCAGACCAAGGGTTGTGGCAGCGAGACCGACAGCACGCAGAGGGGGACCTGGCCGATCCCCAGCTTGCGCATTATACCTTTTCGGTCGGCTCAACGCCCGCACGCTCATTTCGTGGGTTGACTTTTGCATACGAGTTCATTCCCAGTCTAAGATCAGACCAGACCGAGGGTTGCAGTTGCAGGATCGACAGCACGAAGGGGAGGACCGAGCCAATCCCCGGCTTGTGCATTCTGCCTCTCCGACTGCCTGAGCGCCCGTACGCTTGTTTCGTGGGTTAGCTTAGGCATACGAAGTTCATTCCATGTCTAAGCATATGATGTTCATTCCCAGTCTAAGATTTTGAGCCACGGTGCACATGCTGGGCCCGAGCATGTGCTGGTGCCTTATTTTTTTCACCCGAGGTACCATCGTCGGAGCATTGTCAGAGTATCGCCGGAGAGCCTAACCGGCGGTATTGGGGGTTCAGACGATTGGGGGGGCCGGGGGATGTGCGCACATGATGTGCGATGGGTGCTGGTACTTAACTTAGGCATACGAGTTCATCCCCAGTCTAAGCATACGGAGTTCATTCCCAGTCTATGATCGGACCGAACCGAAGGTTGTGGTAGTAGGATCGATAGCACGCAGGAGGGATCGGGCTGATCCACAGCTTGCTCTTTCTACCTTTCCGGCCGGTTGAGTGCCCGTACGCCCATTTCGTGGATTGGCTTAGGCATAGGGAGTTCATTCCATGTCTAAGCCCCAGTCGGATCGAGGGTTGTGGTAGCGGGATCGGTAGCACGCAGAGGGGGATCGGGTCGATCCCTGGCTTGCGCATTATGCCTATCCTGTTGGCTCAGCGCTCGTATGCTCATTTCATGGGAAGACTTAGGAATATAGAGTTCATTCCCAGTCTAATATCGGATCGACCCTAGGGTTATGACAGCAGGATCGATAGCATGCAGGGGGGGATCAGGTCGATCCCCAGCTTGCGCATTCTGCCTCTCCGGCCAACTGAGCGCCCGCACGTTCGTTTCATGGGTTGGCTTAGGCATACAGATTTCATTCCATGTCTAAGCATATGGAGTTCATTCCCAGTCTAAGATTCGAACGGACCGAGGGTTGTGGCAGCAGGATCGGCAGCACGTAGGGGGGACCAGGCCGATCCTCGACTTGCGCATTCTGCTTCTCCGGCCGGTTGAGCACTCGCACGCTCGTTTCATGGGTTGGCTTAGGCATACGGAGTTCATTCCATGTCTAAGCCCCAGCCGGATTGAGGGCTGTGGCAGCAGGACTGGCAGTGGGATCGACAGCACGTAGAGGGGGATCGGGCTGATCCTCGGCTTACGCATTATGCCTCTCCAGCAGGCTAAGCGCCCGCACGCTCGTTTCATGGGTTGACTTAGGCATACGAAGTTCATCCCTAGTCTAAGCATACGGAGTTCATTCCCAGTCTAAGATCGAACCGGATCAAGGTTTGCGGTAGCAGGATCAGTAGCACGCAAAGGGGACCGGGCCAATCCCCGACTTGCGCATTCTGCCTCTCCAGTCGGCTGAGCGCCCACACGCCCATTTCGTGGGTTAGATTAGGCATAGGGATTTCATTCCATGTCTAAGCCCCAGCCGGACCGAGGGTTGTGGTAGCGAGATCGATAGCACGCAGAGGGGGATCGGGCCGATCCCTGGCTTGCGCATTATGCCTCTTCAGTCGGTTCAGCGCCCGCACGGTCGTTTCGTGGGTTAACTTATGCATACGGAGTTCATTCCCAGTGTAAGATCAGACCGGACGGAGGGTTGTGGCAGCAGGATGGACAGCACACATGGGGGACCAGGTCGATCCTCGGCTTGCGCATTTTGCCTCTCCAGCTGGCTGAGCCCCCGCACGCTTGTTTCGTGGGATGGCTTAGGCAAACGGAGTTCGTTCCATGTCTAAGCATACGGAGTTCATTCCCAGTCTAGGATTTTGAGCCACAGTGCACATGCTAGGCTCGGGCATGTGCTGGTATCTGATTTTTTTCGCTCGAGGCACCATCGTCGGAGCATCACCGGAGAGCCTAACCGACGGTATTGGGGGTTCCGGCGATTGGGGGGCCGGGGGGTGTGCTCATATGATGTGCAATTGGTGCTGGTACTTGGCCCTTATATTGGCCCCCTATCCCTCATCAAACCTTGAGAACTCACTCCTCCTTAAAGAGCATTTGAGATTTTATAGGTTTGTTGCCAGTAGCCATTAAAGTGTCCGACATGGGGACACTTTTTTGAAACGGTCACAAAATCTTCTCCACTTCGATTTTTTAGTTGAATTTTTTTGTGCATGCCAACAAGAATACGAGGATCACCTTACCAAATTTGGGGACAAAACTCTTTCTAAAAAAATTTTAAAAAATCTCGAACCGCAAAAATTTTCAAAAATTGTGAAAAATAGAAAACGAGTCATCTTGCCACGAAACTTCACATGAAGGCTTAGGGGACCATTGTATGAATTTACAAGCCATAAAAATGGCATTGGCATAACAGAAATATGAAGATGTGCTTGAACCCACCTATCACCCGTTCGATCCCTGGCTTGCACATCCTGCCTCTCCGGTCGGCTGAGTGCCCGCACGCTGGTTTCGTGGGTTGACTTAGGCATACAGAGTTCATCCCCAGTCTAAGCATATGGAGTTCATTCCCAGTGTAAGATCAGACTAGACCGAGGGTTATGGTAGCACGCAGGGTGGATCGAGTTGATCCCTAGCTTGTGCATTCTGCCTCTTCGGTCGGCTAAGCGCCAGCACGCTCATTTCATGGGTTGGCTTAGGCATACGGAGTTCATGTCATGTCTAAGAATACGGAGTTCATTCCCAGTCTAAGATCGAAATGGATCGAGGGTTGCGGCAGCAGGATCGACAGCACGCAGAGGGGGCTGGGTAAATCCCCGGCTTATGTATTCTGCCTCTCCAACTGGCTGAGCACCTGCACGCTCATTTCGCAGGTTGGCTTAGGCATACGAAGTTCATTCAATGTCTAAGCCCCAGTCGGACAGAAGGTTATGGTAGTAAGATCGGCAGCGAGATTGACAGCACACAGAGAGGGACCGGGCTGATCCCCGGCTTGCGCGTTATGCCTCTCCGGTTGGCTGAGCACCCGTAAGCCCGTTTTATGGGTTGCTTAGGCATAGGGAGTTCATTCCATGTCTAAGCCCCAGCCGGATCGAGGGTTGCGGCAGCAGGACCGACAGCGTGATCGATGGCACGCAGAGGGGGACCAAGCTGATCCCCGGCTTGCACATTATGCCTCTCCGGCTGGCTGAGCACTCACTCGCTGGTTTCATGGATTGACTTAGGCATACGGAGTTCATCCCAGTCTAAGCATACAGAGTTCATTCCCAGTCTAAGATCAGACCAAACAGAGGGTTGCGGTAGCAAGATTGACAGCACGCGATGGGGATCGGGCCGATCCCCGACTTGCATATTCTGCCTCTCCGGTCGGCTGAGCGCCCGCACGCCCATTTGGTGGGTTGGCTTAGGCATAGGGAGTTCATTCCATGTCTAAGCCCCAGCTGGATCGGGGGTTGTGGTAGCAGGATCGGTAACACGCAGATGGGGATCAGGCTGGTCCCTGACTTGTGTATTATGCCTCTTCGGTCGGCTCAGTGCCCGCACATTCATTTTGTGAGTTGACTTATGCATACGGAGTTCATTCCCAGTCTAAGATCAGATCGGACCGAGGGTTGTGGCAGCAGGATCGACAGCACGCAGGGGCGGATCGGGTCGATCCCTGGCTTGCTCATTCTACCTCTCTGGCCTGCTAAGCGCCCGCACGCTCGTTTCGTGGGTTGGCTTAGGCATATAGAGCTCATTCCATGTCTAAGCATATGGAGTTCATTCCCAATCTAAGATTTTGAGCCACGGTGGAGATGCTAGGCTCAAGCATGTGCTGGTGCCACATTTTTTTCACCCAAGGCACCATCACCGGAGCATCACTGGAGAGCTTAACCGACGGTATTGGGGGTTCCAGCGATTGGGAGGGCCGAGGCGGTATATGCACATGATGTTCGGTGGGTGCTGGTACTTGGCCCTTATATTGGCCCCCAGTCCCTCATCAAACTTCAAGAACTCACACCCCCTTAAAAAGCATTTGAGATTTTATAGGTTTGCTGCCAGTAGCCATTAAAGTGTCTGAAATGGGGACACTTTTTTCAAACGGTCACAAAATCTTCTCCACTTCGAGTTTTTAGCTGAATTGTTTTGTGCATTCCAAAAAAATACAAGGGTCACCTCTACCAAATTTGGGGACAAAACTCTTTCTAAAAAAATTTTAAAAAATCCCGAACCGTAAAAAGTTTTGAAAATCATGAAAAATAGAAAACGGGTCGTCTTGCCACGAAACTTCACATGAAGGCTTAGGGGACCATTGTATGAATTTACAAGCCATAAAAAAGGCATTGGCATGGCAGAAATATGAAGATGTGCTTGACCCACCTACCACCCGTTCGATGCCCGGCTTGCGCATCCTGCCTCTCTGGTCGGCTGAGCGCACGAACGCTCGTTTTGTGGGTTGACTTAGGCATATGGAGTTCATCCCCAGTCTAAGGATACAGAGTTCATTCCTAGTCTAAGATCAGACCGGACCAAGGGTTGCGGCAACAGGATTGACAGCACGCAGGGGGGACCAGGCCGATCCTCGACTTACGCATTTTGCCTCTCCGGCCGACTGAGCACCCGCACGCTCGTTTCGTGGGTTGGCTTAGGCATACAAAGTTCATTCCATGTCTAAGCATACGAAGTTCATTCCCAGTCTAAGAACGGATCGGACTGAGGCTTACGACAATAGGACCAGCAACAGGATCGGTAGCACACAGGGGGGATCGAGCCGATCCTCGACTTTTGTATTCTGCATCTTCGGCCTTCTGACCGCCCGCACGCTCATTTCGTGGGTTGACTTAAGCATACGGAGTTCATCCCCAGTCTAAGAATACGGAGTTCATTCCCAATCAGAATCATTTTGTGGGTTAACTTATGCATACGAAGTTTATTCCCAGTCAAAATCAGATCGGATCGAAGGTGGCAGCAACAGGATTGACAGCACGCAGGAGGGGATCGGGCCGATCCCTAGCTTGCACATTCTACCTCTCCAATTGGCTGAGCACCCGTACGCTCATTTCATGGGTTGGCTTAGGCATATGGAGTTCATTCCATGTCTAAGCATACGGAGTTCATTCCCAGTCTAAGATTTTGAGCCACGGTGCATATGTTGGGCTCGAGCATGTGATGGTGCCACATTTTTTTCACCAGGGGCACCATCGTCGGAGTATCGTCAGAGAGCCTAAACAACGGATTGGAGGTTCTGATGATTGGGGGGCAGCACGACTGGCAGCACGCAGGAGGGACTGGGCCGATCCTCGACTTACGCATTCTGTCTCTCCGGTCGGTTGAGCATAGGGAGTTCATTCCATGTCTAAGCCCCAGTCAGATCGAGGGTTGTGGCAGTAGGACCAACAGCACGCAGAGGGGGATCGGGTCAATCCTTAGCTTGTGCATTATGCCTCTTCGACCGGTGCAGCACCTGCACGCTCATTTCATGGGTTGACTTATGCATACGGAGTTCATTCCCAGTCTAAGATCGGATTGGACCAAGGGTTACGGCATCAAGATCGACAGCATGCAGGGGGGATCGGGCCGATCCTCGACTTACGCATTCTGCCTCTCCGACCGATTGAGTGCCTGCACGCTCGTTTCATGGGTTGGCTTAGGCATACGAAGTTCATTTCATGTCTAAGCATACAGAGTTCATTCCCAGTCTAAGATCGGATCGGATCGAGGGTTGCGACAGCAAGACCGACAGTAGGATCGACAGCACGTAGGGGGGACTGGGCCGTTCCCCGACTTATGCATTCTGCCTCTCCGACTGGCTGAGCACTTGCACGCTCATTTCGCAGGTTGGCTTAGGCATACAGAGTTCATTCCATGTCTAAGCCCCAGTTAGACAGAGGGTTGTGGCAGCAGGACTGGCAGTGGGATCGGCAGTGGGATCGGTAGCACACAGAGGGGGATCGAGCTGATCCCTGGCTTGCACGTTATGCCTCTCCAGCCGACCTCTCCGGTCGACTGAGCGCCTGCACGCTCGTTTCGTGGGTTGACATAGGCATACGGAGTACATCCCCAGTCTAAGCATACGGAGTTCATTCTCAGTTTAAGATTGAATCAGACCGAGGGTTGCAGCAGTAGGATCGGTAGCACACAGGGGGGATCGGGTTGATCTTCGGCTTACGCATTCTGCCTCTTCAGTCGACTGAGTGCACGCACGCCCATTTCATGTGTTAGCTTAGGCTTAGGGAGTTCATTCCATGTCTAAGCCCCAGTCGGACCGAGGGTTACAGTAGCGAAATCGGTAGCACACAGAAAGGGATCAGGCTGGTCCCTAGCTTGTGCATTATGCCTATCTGACCAGTTCAGTGCCCGTACGCTCATTTCATGGGTTGACTTAGGCATACAGAGTTTATTCCTAGTCTAAGATCGGACCGGACCGAGGGTTATGGTAGCAGGATCGACAGCACATAGGGGGGATCGAGCTAATCCCTTGGTTACACATTCTGCCTCTCTTGCCGGCTGAACGCCCGCACGCTCGTTTCATAGGTTGGCTTAGGCATACGGAGTTCATTCCATGTCTAAGCATACGGAGTACATTCCCAGTCTAAGATTGGACCAGACCGAGGGTTGCGACCCCAGGACCAGCAGCAGGATCGACAGCACACAGGAGGGGACCGGGTCGATCCCCGGCTTGCGTATTTTACCTCTCCGGTTGGCTGAGTGCCTGCATGCTCATTTCGTGGGTTGGCTTAGGCATACAGAGTTCATTCGATGTCTAAGCCCCAGTCAGACCGAGGGTTGTGGCAGTAGGACCGGTAGCATGTAGAGGGGGATCGGGCTGATCCCCGACCTGTGCATTATGCCTCACTGATCGACCTCTCCGGTGGGCTAAGTGCCCGCTTGCTCGTTTCGCTGGTTGACTTAGGCATAGCGAGTTCATCCCCAGTCTAAGCATAGGAGTTCATTCCCAGTCTAAGATCGGATCAGACCGAGGGTTGCGATAGCAGGATCGGCAGCACACAGAGGGGACCAGACCGATCCCTGACTTACGCATTCTACCTCTCCGGCCGGCTAAGCGCCCGCACGCCCATTTCATGGGTTGGCTTAGGCATAGGGAGTTCATTCCATGTCTAAGCCCTAGCCAGATTGAGGGTTGTGGCAGTGGGACAGACAGCATGCATAGGGGGATCGGGCTGATACCCAGCTTGCGCATTATGCCTCTTCAACCGGCTCAGCGCCCGAACGCTCGTTTCGTAGGTTGACTTATGCATACGGAGTTCATTCCCAGTCTAAGATCAGACCAGATCGAGGGTTATGGCAGTAGGATCGACAGCACGTAGGGGGACCAGCCTGATCCCTGGCTTGCGCATTCTGCCTCTCCTATCGGTTGAGCGCCCGCACGCTTATTTCATGGGTTGGCTTAGGCATACGGAGTTCATTCCATGTCTAAGCATACGGAGTTCATTCCCAATCTAAGATTTTGAGCCACGGTGCACATGCTATGCTCGGGCATGTGCTGGTGTCATATTTTTTTCACTCGGGCCACCATTAGCGGAGAGCCTAACCCGCGGCATTGGGGGTTCCGGCGATTGGGGGGCCGGGGGGTGTGCGCACATGATGTGAGATGGGTGCTGGTACTTGGCCCTTATATTGGCCCCCTATCCCTCATCAAACCTTGAGAACTCACACCCCCTTAAAGAGCATTTGAGATTTTATAGGTTTGCTGCCAGTAGCCATTAAAGTGTCTGAAATGGGGACACTTTTTTCAAACGGTCACAAAATCTTCTCCACTTCGAGTTTTTAGCTGAATTTTTTTATGCATGCCAAAAAAAATGCAAGGATCGTTTCTACCAAATTTAAGGGTAAAACTCTTTCTAAAAAAAGTTTTAAAAATCCCATACCGCAAAAAGTTGCAAAAATCATGAAAAATAGAAAACGGGTCGTCTTGCCACAAAACTTCACATGAAGGCTTAGGGAACCATTGTATGAATTTACAAGCCATAAAAATGGCATTGGCATGGCGGAAATATGAAGATGTGCTTGAATCGACCTGCCACCCGTTCGATCCCCGACTTATGTATCCTGCCTCTTTGGTCGGCTGGGCGCCCGTACGCTCGTTTGGTGGGTTGACTTAGGCATACGGAGTTCATCCCCAGTCTAAGCATACAAAGTTCATTCCCAGTCTAAGATCAGCCAGACCGAGGGTTGTGATAGCAGGATCGGTAGCACGCAGGGGGGACCGGCCCGATCCCCGACTTGCGCATTCTGCTTCTCCAGCCGGCTGAACGCCCGCACGCCTGTTTTGTGGGTTGGCTTAGGCATAAGGAGTTCATTCCATGTCTAAGCCCTAGCCGGACCGAAGGTTGTGGCAGCGAGACCGACAGCATACTTAGGGGGATCGGGCGATCCCCGACTCAGCGCCCACACGCTCATTTCATGGGTTGACTTAGGCATACGAAGTTAATTCGCAGTCTAAGATCAGATCAGATTGAGTGTTGCAGTAGCAGGATCGACAGCACGCAAGGGGGGTCCGGATCGGTCCTTGGCTTGCACATTCTACCTCTTCGACCGGTTGAGCACCCGTACTCTCATTTTTTGGGTTGGCTTAGGCATACAGAGTTCATTCCATGTCTAAGCGTACGGAGTTCATTCCCAGTCTAACATCAGACTGGATCGAGGGTTGTGGCAGTAGGACCAGTAGCAGGATCGACAGCATGCAGGGGGATCGGGTCGATCCCGACTTACACATTCTACCTCTCCAGTCAGCTGAGCGCCCGCACGCCCGTTTCGTGGGTTGGCTTAGGCATAGGGAGTTCATTCCATGTCTAAGCCCCAGCCGGATCGAGGGTTGTGACAGCGGGACTGGCAACACGCAGAGGGGGATCGGGCCGATCCCCGGCTTGCACATTATGCCTCTCTGATCGACTCAGCGCCCGAACACTCATTTCATGGGTTGACTTAGGCATACGGAGTTCATTCCCTATCTAAGATTAGACCGAACCGAGGGTTACGACAGCAGGATTGACAGCACGCAGGGGGGGACCATACCGATCCTCAGCTCGCACATTCTACCTCTCTGGCCGGCTGAGCACCCGCGTGCTCGTTTTGTGGGTTTGCTTAGGCATACGAAGTGCATTCCAGTCTAAGCATATGAAGTTCATTCCGAGTCTAAGATCAGATCGGTCTGAGGCTTGCGGTAGTAGGACCAGCAACAGGATCGACAGCATGCAGGGGGGACCGAGTCAATCCCTGGGTTGCGTATTCTGCCTCTCCGACCTTCTGGCCACCCGCACGCTCATTTCTTGGGTTGACTTAAGCATACGGAGTTCATCCCCAGTCTAAGATCAAACCGGATCAACGATTGCAGCAGCAGGATCGACAACACGTAGGGGGACCGGGCCGATGCCCGACTTGTGCATTCTGCCTCTCCGACCGGAGCACCTGCACGCCCGTTTCATGGGTTGGCATAAGCATAGGGAGTTCATTCCATGTCTAAGCCCCAGCCAGACCAAGGGTTGTGGTAGTGGGACCAACAGCACGCAGAGGGGGACCGAGCCAGTCCCTAGCTTGTGCATTCTGCCTCTTCGATCGGTTGAGCGCCCGAATGCTCGTTTCGTGGGTTGGCTTAGGCATACGAAGTTCATTCCCAGTCTAAGAGTTTGAGCCAGGGTGCACATTTTGGGCTCGAGCATGTGCTGGTGCCGTATTTTTTTCACCTAGGGTACCATCGCCAGAGCATCGTCGGAGAGCCTAATCGGCGGTATTGGGGCTTCCAGTGATTGGGGGGCCAGGGGGTGTGCGCACATGATGTGCGATGAGTGCTGGTACTTGGCCCGTATATTGGCCCCCTATCCCTCATCAAACCTCGAGAACTCACACCCCCTTAAAGAGCATTTGAGATTTTAAAGGTTTGCTGCCAGTAGCCATTAAAGTGTCTGAAATAGGGACACTTTTTTCAAATGATCACAAAATCTTCTCCACTTTGAGTTTTTAGCTGAATTGTTTTTGTGCATGCCAAAAAAAATACAAGGATCACCTCTACCAAATTTGGGGACAAAACTCTTTCTAAAAAAATTTTAAAAAATCTGAACCGCAAAAAGTTTCAAAAATCATGAAAAAGAGAAAACGGGTCATCTTGCCACGAAACTTCACATGAAGGCGTAGGGGACCATTGTATGAATTTACAAGCCATTAAAATGGCATTGGCATGGCAGAAATATGAAGATGTGCTTGAACTCACCTACCACCCGCTCGATCCCCAGCTTGCTCATCCTGCCTCTCTGGTCGACTGAGCGTCCACATGCTCGTTTAATGGGTTGACTTAGGCATACGGAGTTCATCTCTAGTCTACGTATATGCAGTTCATTCCCAGTCTAAGATCAGACTGGACCTTGGGTTGTGGCAGCAGGATTGGTAGCATGCAGCGGGGACTAGGTCGATCCTCGACTTACGCATTCTGCCTCTCCGGTCGACTGAGTGCCCGCACGCCCGTTTCTTGGGTTGGCTTAGGCAAAGGGAGTTCATTCCATGTCTAAGCCCCAATCAGACCGAGGGTTGTGGCAGTGGGACTGACGGCACGCAAAGGGGGACCGAGCGGATCCCCGACTTACGCATTATGCCTCTCCGATCAGCTCAACGCCCGAACGTTCATTTCATGGTTGACTTAGGCATACAGAGTTCATTCCCAGTCTAAGATCGAACCAGACCGAGGGTTGTGACAGTACGATCAACAGCACGCAGGGGGGACCCGGTCGATCCCCGGTTTGCATGTTCTGCCTCTCCGGCCGACTGAGCACCCATACGCCCGTTTCATGGGTTGGCTTAGGCATAGGGAGTTCATTCCATGTCTAAGCCCCAGCCGGACCGAGGGTTGTGGCAGTGGGACCGGTACCGCGCAGAAGGGGACTGAGCCAATCCCTGGCTTATGCATTCTGCCTCTCCGGCCGGTTGAGTGCCCGCATGCTCATTTAGTGGGTTGGCTTAGGCATACGGAGTTCATTCCATGTCTAAGCATACAGAGTTCATTCTCAGTCTAAGATCGGACCAGACCGAGGCTTGTGGTAGCAGGACCAACAGTAGGATCAACAGTACACAGGGGGGATCGGGCCGATCCCCGACTTGCGCATTTTGCCTCTCCGGCCGACTGAGCGCCCACATGCTCATTTCGTAGGTTGACTTAGGCATACGGAGTTCATCCCCAGTCTAAGCATACGGAGTTCATTCCCAATCTAAGATCGAACCAGACTGAGGGTTGCGGCAACAGGATCGATAGCATGTAGGCGAGATCGGGCCAATCCTTGGCTTACGCATTCTACCTCTCTGGCAGGCTGAGCGCTCGTACGCCCGTTTCGTGGGTTGGCTTTGGCATAGGGAGTTCATTCCATGTCTAAGCCCCAGTCAGACCGAGGGTTGTGGCAGCGGGATCGATAGCACGCTAAGGGGTACTAGGCCAATCCCTGGCTTGCACATTATGCCTCTCCAGCCAGCTCAGTGCCCGAACGCTCGTTTCGTGGGTTGACTTAGGCCTACAGAGTTCTTTCCTAGTCTAAGATCGAACCAGACCGAGGGTTGTGGTAGTAGGATCGACAGCATGCAATGGGGGCATACGGAGTTTATCACCAGTCTAAGCATACAGAGTTCATTCCCAGTCTAAGATCGAATCGGATCGAGGGTTACGACAGCAAGATCGACAACACGCAGGGGGGACCGAGCCAATCCCCGGCTTGCGTATTCTGCCTCTCCGGCCGGTTGAGCACCCATACGCCCGTTTCATGGGTTGGCTTAGGCATAGGGAGTTCATTCCATGTCTAAGCCCCAGCTGGACCGAGGGTTGTGGCTGCAAGACCAGCAGCACACAGAGGGGGATCGGGCCGATCCCCGGCTTGCGTATTCTACCTCTCCGGTCGGCTGAGCGCCCGCACACTCGTTTTGTGGGTTGGCTTAGGCATACGGAGTTCATTTCATGTCTAAGCATAAAGAATTCATTTCCAGTCTAACAGTTTGAGCCACATTGCACATACTGGGCTTGGGCATGTGCTGGTGCTAGATTTTTTTCGCTCGGGGCACCATCGTTAGAGCATCATCGGAGAGCCTAACCGGCGGCATTGGGGGTTCCGGTGATTGGGGGGGCCGGGGGGCTGTGCACACATGATGTGCAATGGGTGCTGGTACTTGGCCCTTATATTGGCCCCCTATCCCTCATCAAACCTCGAGAACTCACACCCCCTTAAAGAGCATTTTAGATGTTATAGGTTTGCTGCCAGTAGCCATTAAAGTGTCTGAAATGGGGGCACTTTTTCAAATGGTCACAAAATCTTCTGCACTTCTAGTTTTTAGCTAAATTTTTTTTTGCATGCCAACAAAAATAAAAAGAATCACCTCTATGAATTTGGGGACAAAAATCTTTCTAAAAAAATTTTAAAAAATACCGAACCGTAAAAAGTTTCAAAAATCATGAAAAATAGAAAACGTGTCGTCTTGCCACGAAACTTCACATGAAGGTGTAGGGGACCATTGTATGAATTTAGAAACCATAAAAATGGCATTGGCACAACAGAAATATGAAGATGTGCTTGAACCCACCTACCACCCGTTCGATCCCCGACTTGCGCATCCTGCATCTCTAGTTGGCTGAGCGTCCGCACGCTCGTTTTGCGGGTTGACTTAGGCATACGGAGTTCATCCCCAGTCTAAGCATATGGAGTTCATTCTCAGTCTAAGATCAGACCAGACCGAGGGTTACGATAGCAGGATCGACAGCAAGCAGGGGGGATCAGGCCGATCCCCGGCTTGCGCATTCCGCCTCTCTGACCGACTGAGCACCCGCACGCCCGTTTCATGGGTTGGCTTAGGCATAGGGAGTTCATTCCATGCCTAACCCTAGCTGGAGCGAGGGTTGTGGCAGCGGGATCGACAGCATGCAGAGGGGGACCGGGCCAATCCCTGGCTTGGACATTATGCCTCTTTGGTCGGCTCAACGCCCGCACGCTCGTTTCATGGGTTAACTTAGGCACACTGAGTTCATTCCCAGTCTAGGGTTAGATTAGACTGAGGGTTACGACAGCAGGATCGGTAGCATGCAGGAGGGATCGGGCTGGTACCTGGCTTACGCATTCTGCCTCTCTGACCGGCTAAGCGCCCGCACACTCATTTCGTGGGTTGGCTTAGGCATACGGAGTTCATTCCATGTATAAGCATACGGAGTTCATTCCCAATCTAAGATTAGACCAAACTAAGGGTTGTGATAGCAGGACCAGCAGCAGGATCGGCAGAACGTAGGGGGGACCGGGTCGATCCCCGACTTGCGCATTTTGCCTCTTCGACCGACTGAGCACCCGTACGCTCGTTCCATGGGTTGGCTTAGGCATACAGAGTTCGTTCCATGTCTAAGCCCTAACCAGATCGAGGGTTGTGGTAGCAGGACCAGCAGCGGGATCGATAGCACGCGGAGGGGGATTGAGTTGATCCCCGGCTTACGCATTATGCCTTTTCGACTGGCTGAGTGCCAATACGCTCATTTTATGGGTTGACTTAGGCATACGGAGTTCATCCCCAGTCTAAGCATACGAAGTTTATTCCCAGTCTAAGATCGGATTGGATCGAGGGTTGCGATAGTAGGATTGACAACACACAGTGGGGACCGGGCCGATCCCCGGCTTGCACATTCTGCCTCTCTGGCTGGCTGAGCGCCCATAGCCCCATTTCGTGGTTTGGCTTAGGCATAGGGAGTTCATTCCATGTGTAAGCCCCAGTCAGACCGAGGGTTGTGGCAGTGGGACCGGCAGCACGCAGAGGGGGATCGGGCTAATCCTCGGCTTATGCATTACACATCTCCGGCCGACTTAGCGCTCGAAAACTTTTTTTGTGGGTTGACTTAGGCATACGGAGTTCATTCCCAGTCTAAGATCGGATCGGATCGAGGGTTGCGACAGCAGGATTGATAGCATGTAGAGGGGGATCAGGTCGGTCCCCGACTTGCGCATTTTGCCTCTCCGGCCGACTGAGCGCCCAGACGCTCATTTCGTGGGCTAGCTTAGGCATACGGAGTTCATTCCATGTCAAAGCATATAGAGTTCATTCCCAATCTAAGATCAAACCGGACCAAGGGTTACAGTAGCAGAACCAACAGTAGGATCGGTAGCACATAGGGGGGATCGGGTCAATCCCTGGCTTGCATATTCTGCCTCTCTAGTCGACCTCTCCGATCGACTGAGCACCCGTACGCTCGTTTCATAGGTTGACTTAGGCATACGGAGTTCATCCCCAGTCTAAGCATACGAAGTTCATTCCTAGTCTATGATCGAATCGGATCAAGGATTGCAGCAGCAAGATCGACAACACGTAGGGGGGACCGGGTCGATCCCCGGCTTATGCATTCTGCCTCTCCGATCGGCTGAGCACCCGCACACTGTTTCGTGGGTTACCTTAGGCATAGGGAGTTCATTCCATGTCTAAGCCCCAGCCAGACTGAGGGTTGTGGCAGCGAGACCGGCAGCACGAAGAGGGTGATCGGGCCGATCCCCGGCTTGTGCATTCTGCCTCTCCGACCGACTGAGTGCCCGCACGCTTGTTTTGTTTGTTGGCTTAGGCATATAGAGTTCATTCCATGTCTAAGCATACGAAGTTCATTCCCAGTCTAAGAGTTTGAGCCACGGTGCACACGCTAGGCTCGGGCATGTACTGGTGCTGCATTTTTGTCACCCGGGGCACGATCATCGGAGCATCATTGGAGCATTGCCGGAGAGCCTAACCGACGGCATTGGGGGTTCCGGCAATTGGGGGGGCGGGGGGTTGTGCGCACATGATGTGCGATGGGTGCTGGTACTTGGCCCTTATATTGGCCCCCTATCCCTCATCAAACCTTGAGAACTCACACCCCTTTAAAGAGCATTTGAGATTTTATAGGTTTACTGCCAGTAGCCATTAAAGTGTCTGAAATGGAGACACTTTTTTCAAACGGTCACAAAATCTTCTCCACTTCAGTTTTTAGCTGAATTTTTTTGTTCATGCCAACAAAAATACAAGGATCACCTCTAGCAATTTTGGGGACAAAACTCTTTCTAAAAAAGGTTTAAAAAACCCCGAACCGTAAAAAGTTTCAAAAATCATGAAAAATAGAAAACGGGTCGTCTTGCCATGAAACTTCACATGAAGGCGTAGGGGACCATTGTATGAATTTACAAGCCATAAAAATGGCATTGTCGTGGCAGAACTATGAAGATGTGCTTGAACCCACCTACCACCCGTTCGATCCCTGGCTTACGCATCCGGCCTCTCTGGTCTGCTGAGCATCCGCACACTCATTTTGTGGGTTAACTTAGGCATACGGAGTTCATCCCTAGTTTAAGATCAAATCGAACTGAGGGTTACGGTAGTAGGATTGACAGCACACAGGGGGGACCAGGTCGATCCCCGGCTTGCGCATTCTACCTCCCAGGTCGGTTGAGCGCCCGCACGCCCATTTCGTGGTTTGGCTTAGGCATAGGGAGTTCATTCAATGTCTAAGCCCCAACCGGATCGAGGGTTGTGGCAGCGGGACCGACAGCACGCAGAGGGAGATCGAGCCGATCCCCAGCTTGCGCATTATGCCTCTCCGGCAGGCTCAGCGCTTGCACGCTCGTTTCATGGGTTGACTTAGGCATACAGTGTTCATTCCCAGTCTAAGATCAGACTAGACCGAGGGTTATGGTAGCAGGATCAACAGCATGTAGGGGGGACCGAGTCGATCCCCGACTTGCGCATTCTGCCTCTCCGGTCGGTTGAGTGCCCCCACGCTCGTTTCATGGGTTGGCTTAGGCATACAGAGTTCATTCCATGTCTAAGCCCCAGTTGGATCGAGGGTTGTGGCAGTAGGACCGGCAGCAGGATCAACTGCACGCAGAGGGGGCTGGGCTGATCCCCGACTTTTGCATTATGCCTCTTCGGCCGACCTCTCCGGTCGACTGAGAGCCCGCACGCTGGTTTAATGGGTTGACTTAGGCATACGGAGTTCATCCCCAGTCTAAGCATATGGAGTTCATTCCCAGTCTAAGATCAGACTGGACCGAGGGTTGCGACAGCAGGAACGGCAACATCGAAGGGGACTGGGCCAATCCCTGACTTGCGCATTCTGCCTCTCCGGTTGGTTGAGCACCCGCATGCCCATTTCTTGGGTTGGCCTAGGCATAGGGAGTTCATTCCATGTCTAAGCCCTAGCCGGACAGAGGGTCATGGCAACAGGACAGGCAGTACACAGAGGGGGACTGGGTCGATCCCCGGCTTGCGTAGTATGCCTCTCTGACTGGCTCAGCGCCCGAACGCTCATTTCGTGGGTTGACTTAGGCATACGGAGTTCATTCCCAGTCTAAGATCGGATTGGACTGAGGGTTGCGGCAGCAGGATCAATAGCACGTAGGAGGGATCAATCCGGTCCTTAGCTTGCACATTCTGCCTCTCCGACCGGCTGAGCGCCCGCACGCTCATTTCATGGGTTGGCCTAGGCATACGAAGTTTATTCCATGTCTAAGCATATGGAGTTCATTCCTAGTCTAAGATCGGACTGGACCGAGGCTTGCGGCAGTAGGACCAGCAGTAGGATCAGTAGCACGTAGGTGGGGATCGGGCTGATCCCTGGCTTGCGCGTTCTGCCTCTCTGACCGGTTGAACACCCGTACGCTCATTTCATGGGTTTAACTTAGGCATATGGAGTTCATTCCCAGTCTAAGATTGGATCGGACCAAGGGTTGCGACAGCAGGATCGACAGCACGTCGGGGGGATCGAGCTGATCCCTGACTTATGCATTCTGCCTCTCTGGTCAGCTGTGCGCCCGTACGCTCATTTCGTGGGTTGGCTTAGGCATACGAAGTTTATTCCATGTCTAAACATACGGAGTTCATTCCCAGTCTAAGATTAGATCAGACCGAGGGTTACGGCAGCAGGATTGATAGCACGTAAGAGGGGATCGGGTCGATCCCCAGCTTGCACATTCTGCCTCTCCGACCGGCTGAGCACCCGCACGCTTGTTTCGTGGGTTGGCTTAGGCATACAGAATTCATTCCCTGTCTAAACCCTAGTCGGATCGAGGGTTGTGGTAGCATGACTGGTAGCTAGATCGACAGCACGCAGAGTGGGATTGGGCTAATCCTCGACTTGCGCATTATGCCTCTCCGATCGACCTCTCCAGCCGACTGAAAGCCCGCATGCTCGTTTTGTGGGCTGACTTAGGCATACGGAGTTCATCCCAAGTCTAAGCATACGGAGTTCATTTCCAGTCTAAGATCGGACAGAACCGAGGGTTGCGGTAGCAGGATCGACAGCACGCAGGAGGGATCGGGCCAATCCCTGACTTGCGCATTCTGCCTCTCCGGCCGACTGAGCACCCACACGCCCGTTTATGGGTTGGCTTAGGCATAGGGAGTTCATTCCATATCTAAGCCGCAGCCAGACCAAGGGTTGTGGTAGTGGGATCGGTAGCATGTAGAGGGTGACCAGGCCGATCCCCGGCTTAGGCATTATGCCACTTCGGTCAGCTCAACGCCCGCACGCTCATTTCGTGGGTTGACTTAAGCATACGGAGTTCATTACCAGTCTAAGATCGGACCAGACCGAGGGTTGCGATAGTAGGATCGACAGCACGCAGGAGGGGATTGGGTCGATCCCTGGCTTGCACATTCTGCCTCTCCGGTCGGCTAAGCACCCGCACGCTCGTTTCGTGAGTTGGCTTAGGCATACGGAGTTCATTCCATGTCTAAGCATATGGAGTTCATTCCCAATCTAAGATCAGATCGAACCCGAGGGTTACGACAGTAGGACCAACAGCAGGATCAGTAGCACGTAAGGGGGGGACCGAGCCAATCCCCGACTTGTGCATTCTGCCTCTCCGACCAGCTGAGCGCCCGCACGCATGTTTCGTGGGTTGGCTTAGGCATACGGAGTTCATCCCCAGTCTAAGCATACGGAGTTCATTCCCAGTCTAAGATCAAATTGGACCGAGGGTGGTGGCAGCAGGATCGGCAGCACGCAGGGGGGATCGGGCCGATCCCCGGCTTGCTCATTCTACCTCTTCAGTCGGCTGAGTGCCCGTATGCTCGTTTCATGGGTTGACTTAGGCATACGGAGTTCATCCCCAGTCTAAGCATACGAAGTCCATTCCCAGTCTAAGATCAGACCGGATCAAAAGTTGCGACAGCATGCAGGGGGGATCGAGCCGATCTCCGGGTTGTGCATTCTGCCTCTTCGATCGGCTGAGCACCCGTACACCCATTTCATGGGTTGGCTTAGGCATAGGGAGTTCATTCTATGTCTATGCCCCAGTGGGACTGATAGCACGTAGAGGGGGACCGGGCTGATCCCCGACTTGCGTATTATGCCTTTTCGACCGACTGAACGCCCGAACGCTCGTTTCGTGGGTTGACTTAGGCATATGGAGTTCATTCCCAGTCTAAGATCGGACCGGACCAAGGGTTGCGATAGCAAGATCGACAGCATGCAAGGGGGATCGGGCCGATCCTCGGCTTATGCATTCTGCCTCTCCGTCCGGCTGAGTGCCCGCACGTTCGTTTCATAGGTTGGCTTAGGCATACGGAGTTCATTCCATGTCTAAGCATACGGAGTTCATTCCCAGTCTAATACTGGACCGAACCGAGGGTTACGGCAGCAGGATAAACAACATGCAGTGGGGGACCGACTCGATCCCTGGCTTGCGCATTCTACCTCTCCGACCGACTGAGCACCCGCACACTCGTTTCATGGGTTGGCTTAGGCATCCAGAGTTCATTCCATGTCTAAGCATACGGGGTTCATTCCCAGTCTAAGATTTTGTTCCACGGTGCACTTGCTGGGCTCAGGCATGTGCTGGTGCCATAATTGTTTCGCCCGGGGCACCATCACTAGAGCATGGCCGGAGAGCCTAACCGACGGCATTGGGGGTTCCAGCAATTGGGGGGTGCCAGGGGGTGTGCGCACATGATGTACGATGGGTGCTGGTACTTGGCCCTTATATTGGCCCCCTATCCCTCAACAAACCTCGAGAACTCACACCCCCTTAAAGAGCATTTGAGATTTTATAGGTTTGCTGCCAGTAGCCATTAAAGTGTCTGAAATGGGGACACTTTTTTCAAACGCTCGTTTCGTGGGTTGACTTAGGCATACGGAGTTCATCCCCAGTCTAAGCATATGGAGTTCATTCCCAGTCTAAGATTGAACTGGACCGAGGTTGCGGTAGCAGGATCGGTAGCACGCATAAGGGACCGGGTCGATCCCCGACTTGCGCATTCTGCCTCTCTGGCCGGTTGAGCACCTGTACGCCCGTTTCGTTGGTTGGCTTAGGCATAGGGAGTTCATTCCTTGTCTAAGCCCCAACTGGACAACAGGTTGTGGGAACGAGACCGGTAGCATGCAGGGGGGACCGGGCCGATCCCCGGCTTGCGCATTCTGCCTCTTCGATCGGCTGAGCACCCGCACGCTCATTTCATGGGTTGGCTTAGGCATCTAGAGTTCATTCCATGTCTAAGCATACGAAGTTCATTCCCAGTCTAAGATTTTGAGCCACGGTGCACATGCTAGGCTCAGCATGTTCTGCTGCCACATTTTTTTTGCCCGAGGCACCATCGTCGGAGCCTCGTCGGAGAGCCTAACTGGCGGCATTGGGGTTCCGACGATTGGGGGGCCGGGGGGGTGTGCGCACATGATGTGTGATGGGTGCTGGTACTTGGCCCTTATATTGCCCCCTATCCCTTATCAAACCTCGAGAACTAACACCCCCTTAAAGAGGAATTGAGATTTTATAGGTTTGCTGCCAGTAGCCATTAAAGCGTCTGAAATGCAGATACTTTTTTCAAACGGTCACAAAATCTTCTCCACTTTGAGTTTTTAACTAAATGTTTTTGTGCATGCCAAAAAAAATACAAGGATCACCTCTACCGAATTTGGGGACAAAACTCTTTCTAAAAAAATTTTAAAAAATCCCGAACCACAAAAAGTTTTAAAAATCATGAAAAATAGAAAACGGGTCGTCTTACCACGAAACTTCACATGAAGGCTTAGGGGACCATTGTATGAATTTACAAGCCACAAATATGGCATTGGCATGGCAGAAATATAAAGATGTGCTTGAACCCACCTACCACTCGTTCGATCCCCGACTTATGCATCCTACCTCTCTGGTCGACTGAGCACCCACACGCTCGTTTTGTGGGTTGACTTAGGCATACAGAGTTCATCCCCAGTCTAAGCGTATGGAGTTCATTCCCAGTCTATGATCGGACCAGACTGAGGGTTACGGTAGCAGGATCGACAGCACGCAGGAGGGACTAGATCGATCTTCGACTTGCGCATTCTGCCTCTCCGGCCGACTGAGCGCCCGTACGCCCGTTTCGTGGGTTGGCTTAGGTATAAGGAGTTCATTCCATGTCGAAGCCCCAGTCGGACCGAGGGTTGTGGCAGCAGGATCGACAGCACGCAGAGAGGGATCGGGCCGATCCCCAGCTTGCACATTATGCCGCTCTGACAGGCTCAGCGCCCGTATGCTCATTTTGTGGGTTGACTTATGCCTACGGAGTTCATTCCCAGTCTAGGATCAGACCGGACCGAGGGTTGTGATAGCAGGATTGATAACACGCAGGAGGGGACCAGGTCATTCCCCGACTTGTGCATTCTATCTCTCTGACTGGCTAAACACCCACAAGCTCGTGTCGTGGGTTGGCTTAGGCATACGGAGTTCATTCCATGTCTAAGCATACGGAGTTCATTCCCAATCTAAGAACGGACTGGACCAAAGGTTGCGACAGTAGGACCAGCAGCAGGATCAGTAGCATACAGGGGGACCAGATCGATCCCCAGCTTACGAATTCTGCCTCTCCGACCGGCTGAGCGCCCGCATGCTTGTTTCATGGGTTGGCTTAGGCATACGAAGTTCATTCCATGTCTAAGCCCCAGTCGGATCGAGGGTTGTGGCAGCAGGACCGACAGCGGGATCGACAACATGCAGAAGGGGATCGGGCTGATCCTCGGGTAATGCATTGTGCCTCTTCGGCCAGTTGAGCACCCGCACGCTCATTTCGTGGGTTGACTTAGGCATACGGGGTGCATCCCCAGTCTAAGCATACGGAGTTCATTCCCAGTCTAAGATCGGGCCGGACTGAGGGTTACGGCAGCAGGATCGACAGCACGTGGGAGGGACCGGGTCGGTCCTTGGCTTACGCATTCTACCTCTCTGGCCGACTGAGCGCTTGCACGCCCGTTTCGTGGGTTGGCTTAGGCATAGGGAGTTCATTCCACGTCTAAGCCCCAGCCAGACTAAGGGTTGTGGCAGTGAGACCGACTGCACGCAGAGGGAGATCGGGCCGATCCCCGACTTGCGCATTATGCCTCTCCGGCCGGCTCAGTGCCCGCACGCTCATTTCGTGGGTTAACTTATGCATACGGAGTTCATTCCTAGTTTAAGATCGGGCCAGACCGAGGGTTGCGGTAGCAGGATCGATAGCACGTAGGGGGACTGGGATGATCTCGGGCTTATGCATTCTGCCCCTCCGGTCGGCTGAGCGCCCGCACGCTCGTTTCATGGGTTGGCTTAGGCATACGGAGTTCATTCCATGTCTAAGCCCTAGCTGGACCGATGGTTGTGGCAGCAGGATCGGTAGCACGTAGAGGGGGATCGGGCTGACCCCCGGGTTGCGCATTATGCCTCTACGGTCTGCTCAGTGCCCGTACGCTCGTTTCATGGGTTGACTTAGGCACACGGAGTGCATTCCCAGTTTAAGATCTGACTGGACTGAGGGCTGCGGTAGTAGGATCGATAGCACGCAAGGGGGGCCAAGTCGGTCCCCGACTTACGCATTCTGCCTCTCTGACCGATTGAGCGCCCGCACGCTCGTTTCATGGGTTGGCTTAGACATACAGAGTTTATTCCATGTCTAAGCATACTGAGTTCATTCCCAGTCTAAGATTAGATCGGATCGAGGGTTACAGCAGCAGGATTGACAGCATACAGGGGGGACAGGGTCGATCCCCGGCTTACACATTCTGCCTCTTCGGCCAGCTGAGCTCCTGCACGCTCATTTCGTAGGTTGACTTAGGCATACAGAGTTCATCCCCAGTCTAAGCATACAAAGTTCATTCCCAGTCTAAGATCGGACTGGACCGAGGGTTGCGATAGCAGGATCGACAGCACGTAGGGGGGGTCAGGTCGGTCCCCGGCTTGCTCATTTTGCCTCTCCGCCGGTTGAACGCCCGCACGCTCGTTTCGTGGGTTGGCTTAGGCATATGGATTCATTCCATCTCTAAGCATACTGAGTTCATTCCCAGTCTAAGATCAGACCGAATCGAGGGTTACGATAGCAGGACCAGCAGGAAGATCGGTAGCACGTAGAAGGGGACTGGGCCGATCCCCAGCGTAAGCATTCTGCCTCTCCGATCGGCTGAGCTCCCGCACGCTCATTTCGTGGGTTGACTTAGGCATACAGAGTTCATCCCCAGTCTAAGCATACCAAGTTCATTCCCAGTCTAAGATCAGATCGGATCGAGGGTTGTGGCAGCAAGATCGGTAGCACGCAGGGGGGACGGGGCTGATCCCCGGCTTGCGCATTCTGCCTCTCTGATCGACGGAGTGCCCGATGCTCGTTTCATGGGTTGGCTTAGGCATAGGGAGTTCTTTCCATGTCTAAGCCACAGGCGGACCGAGGGTTATGGCTGCGGGATCGACAGCACGTGGAGGGGGATCAGGCCAATCCCCGGCTTGCGTATTATGCCTCTCCGACCGGCTCAGCGCCCACACGATCGTTTTGTGCGTTAACTTAGGCATACGGAGTTCATTCCTAGTCTAAGATCGAAATGAATCGAGGGTTGTGATAGTAGGATCGACAGCACGCAGGGGGGATCGGGACAGTCCCCAGCTTTTGCATTCTGCCTCTTCGACCGGCTGAGCGCCCACATGCTCGTTTCATGGGTTGCCTTAAGCAGATTGAGTTCATTCTATGTCTAAGCATACAGAGTTCATTCCCAGTCTAAGATCAGACCGGATCGAGGGTTACGACAGCAGGACCAGTAGTAGGATTAGTGGCACGCAGGAAGGATCGGGCCGATCCTTGGCTTCTGCATTCTGCCTCTCTGATCGGCCTGCATGCCCATTTTGTGGGTTGGCTTAGGCATATAGAGTTCATTTCATGTCTAAGCCCCAGCCGGATCGATGGTTGTGGCAACAGGACCGACAACGAGAATAATAGCACGCAGAGGGGGATCGGGCTGATCCCCGGCTTGCGTATTATGCCTTTCCGGCCAGCCTCTCCGGTAGGCTAAGCGCCCGCACGCTCATTTTTTGGGTTGACTTGAGGCATGCGAAGTTCATCCCCAGTCTAAGCATACAAAGTTCATTCCCAGTCTAAGATTGGACCGGACCGAGGGTTGCGACAACAGGATCGACAGCACGTAAGGGGGATCGAGCCGATCCCCGGCTTGCGCATTCTGCCTCTTCGATCGGCTGAGCGCCCGCACACCCGTTTCATGGGTTGGCTTAGGCATAGGGAGTTCATTCCATGTCTAAGCCCCAGCCGGACCGAGGGTTGTGGCAGCGGGATTGGCAGCACGCAGAGGGGAACAAGCCAATCCTCGACTTGTGCATTATGCCTCTCCAACTCGCTCAGTGCCCGAATGCTCATTTCGTGGGTTAACTTAGGCATAAAAGTTCATTCCCAGTCTAAGATTGAACCGGATTGAGAGTTGCGGCAGCAGGATCGACAGCACGCAGGGTGGACTGGGCTAGTCCCCGGCTTGCACATTCTACCTCTTCAGCCAGTTGAGTGCCCACACCCTCGTTTCATGTGTTGGCTTAGCCATACAGAGTTCATTCCATGTCTAAGCATATGGAGTTCATTCCCAGTCTAAGATCGGATCGGATCGGGGGTTACGAAAGCAGGACCAGCAGCAAGATCGACAGCACGCAGTGGGGGATCAGGTTGATCCCCTTTTTATGCATTTTATCTCTTCGTGGTTGAGCGCCCGCAGGCTCGTTTTATGCGTTGACTTTGGCATATGGAGTTCATCCCTAATCTAAGCATATGGAGTTCATTCCCAATCTAAGATCGGATCGAATCGAGGGTTACGGTAGTAGGATCGACAGCACGCAGGGCCTTTCTAGTCGGCTGCACGCTTGCACAACCATTTTTTGGGTTGGCTTAGGCATAGGGAATTCATTCCATGTCGAAGCCCCAGTCGGATCGAAGGTTGCGACAGCGGGACCGACAAGCACGCAGAGGGGGACCGGGTCGATCCCCGGATTGTGCATTATGCCTCTTCGATCGGCACAACGCCTGCACGCTCATTTCATGGGTTGACTTAGGCATACGAAATTTATTCCCAGTCTAAGATCAGACCAGACCGAGGGTTCCTACAGCAGGATCAGCAGGATCAGCAGCACGCAGGGGGGGAGATCCCTGGCTTACGCATTCTACCTCTCATTCGGCTGAGCGCCCGAACGCCCATTTCATGTGTTGGCTTAGGCATAGGGAGTTAATTCCATGTCTAAGCCCCAGTCGAACCGAAGATTGTGGCAGCGGGACTGACAGTACGCAGAGGGGGATCGGGTCGATCCCCGGCTTGCACATTATGCCTCTCCGGTCGGCTCAGCACCCGAATGCTTGTTTCGTGGGTTAACTTAGGCATACGGAGTTCATTCGCAGTCTAAGATCGGACCCGGACCGAGGGTTGCAGCAACGGGATCCGCAACACATAAGGGGGGATCAGGCCAATCCCTAGCTTGCACATTCTGCCTCTCTGGCCGGCCTCTTCGGTTGACTAAGTGCCCGTATGCTCGTTTCATGGGTTGACTTAGGCATATAGAGTTCATCCCCAGATTAAGCATACGAAGTTCATTCCCAGTCTAAGATCAGACCAGACCGAGGGTTGTGACAGTAGGATCGGTAGCACGTAGGGGGGATCGGGCCAATCCCCAGCTTACGTATTCTGCCTCTCCAGCCAGCTGAGAGCCCGTACGCCCGTTTCATGGGTTGGCTTAGGCATAGGGAGTTCATTCCATGTCTAAGCCCCAGCCAGATCGAGGGTTCTGGTAGTTGGACCGGTAGCATGTAGAGGGGACCGAGCTGCTCCCTGGCTTGCGCATTCTACCTCTCTGGCCAACTGAGTGCCCGTATGCTCATTTCGTGGGTTGGCTTAGGCATACAGAGTTCATTCCATGTCTAAGCATACGGAGTTCATTCTCAGTCTAAGAGTTTGAGCCACGGTGCACATGCTTGGCTCAGGCATGTGCTGATGCCACATTTTTTTCACTCGGGGCACCATCACCGAACCATCGTTAGAGAATCGTCGAAGAGCCTAATCGACGGCATTTTGGGTTCCGGCGATTAGGGGGCCCTGGGGGCGTGTGCACATGATGTGCGATGGGTGTTGGTACTTGGCCCTTATATTGGCCCCCTATCCCTCATCAAACCTTGAGAACTCACACCCCCTTAAAGAGCATTTGAGATTTTATAGGTTTGCTGCTAGTAGCCATTAAAGTGTCTGGAATGGGGACACTTTTTTCAAACGGTCACAAAATCTTCTCCGCTTTAAGTTTTTAGCTGAATTTTTTTATGCATGCCAAAAAAATGCAAGGATCACCTCTACCAATTTTAGGGACAAAACTTTTTCTAAAAAAATTTTAAAAAATCTCGAACCCCAAAAGGTTTCAAAAATCATGAAAAATAGAAAATGGGTCGTCTTGCCACGAAACTTCACATGAAGGCTTAGGGGACCATTGTATGAATTTACAAGCCATAAAAATGGCATTGGCAAGACAAAAATATGAAGATGTGCTTGAACCCACTTACCACCCATTCGATCCCCGGCTTGCGCATCCTACCTCTCTAGTCGGCTGAGCGTCTGCACGCTCGTTTCATGGGTTGACTTAGGCATACGGAGTTCATCCCAGTCTAAGCATACGGAGTTCATTCCCAGTCTAAGATCAGATCAGACCGAGGGTTGCGGCAGCAAGATCGACAGCACGCAGAGGGGATCGAGCCGATCCCCAGCTTGCGCATTCTGCCTCTCCGGTTGGCTGAGTGCCCGCACACCCATTTCGTAGGTTGGCTTAGGCATAGGGAGTTCATTCCATGTCTAAGCCCCAGTCGGACTGAGCGTTATGGCAGTGGGACCGATAGCACGCAAAGGGGGATCGGGTCGATCCCCGGCTTGCGCATTATGCCTCTCCGTTTGAGTCAGCGCCCGCACGCTCGTTTCGTGGGTTGACTTAGGCATACAGAGTTCATTCCCAGTCTAACATCGGATCGGATCAAGGGTTGTGGCAGCAGGATTGACAGCACGTAGGGGGGATTGGGCCGGTCCCCAACTTGCGCATTCTGCCTCTCCGATCGTCTGAGCGCCCGTATGTTCGTTTCGTGGGTTGGCTTTAGCATACGGAGTTCATTCCATGTCTAAGCATACAGAGTTCATTCTCAGTCTAAGATCCGACTAGACCGATGGTTACGGTAGCAAGACCAGTAGCAGGATCGGTAGCATGCAAGGGGGATCGGGTTGATCCCCAGCTTACGCATTCTGCCTTTCCGATCGACCTCTCCTATCGGCTGAGCGCCTGCAGGCTTGTTTCATGGGTTGACTTAGGCATACGGAGTTCATCCCCAGTCTAAGCATACAGAGTTCATTTCCAGTCTAAGATCAGACCAGACTGAGGGTTATGACAACAGGATCAGTAGCACGTAGGGGGGATCAGGCCGATCCCCGGCTTGCGCATCTGCCTCTTCGGCTGGCTGAGCGCCCGCACGCTTGTTTCATGGGTTGGCTTAGGCATAAGGAGTTCATTCCATATTTAAGCCCCAGCAAGGTCGAGAGTTGTGGCAGTGAGACCGGCAGCACGCAAAGGGGGATCGGGCTGATCCCCGACTTGCGCATTCTGCCTCTCCGGTCGACTGAGCGCCTACACGCTCGTTTCGTGGGTTGGCTTAGGCATACGAAGTTCATTCCATGTCTAAGCATATGAAGTTCATTCCCAGTCTAAGAGTTTGAGCCATGGTGCACATGCTGGACTTAGGCATGTGCTGGTGCTACATTTTTTTTCGCCTGGGGCACCACCGTCGGAGCATCGCCAGAGCATCACCGAAGAGCCTAACCAACAGCATTGGGGGTTCCGACGATTAGGAGGGTCGAGGGTGTGCACACATGATGTGCGATGGGTGTTGGTACTTGGCCCTTATATTGGCCCCCTATCTCTCATCAAACCTCAAGAACTCACACCCCCTTAAAGAGCATTTGAGATTTTACAGGTTTGCTGCCAGTAGCCATTAAAATGTCTGAAATGGGGACACTTTTTTCAAACAGTCACAAAATCTTCTCCACTTCGGTTTTTTTATACCAACAAAAATAAAAGGATCACCTCTACCAAATTTGTGGAAAAACCTCTTTCTAAAAAAATTTTAAAAAATCTCGAACCGTAAAAAGTTTTGAAAATCGTGAAAAATAAAAAACGGGTCGTCTTGCCACGAAACTTCATATGAAGGCTTAGGGAACCATTGTATGAATTTACAAGCCATAAAAATGGCATTGGAATGGCAGAAATATGAAGATGTGGTTGAACCCACCTACCACCCGTTCGATCCCCAGCTTGCGCATCCTGCCTTTCTGGTCGGCTGAGCGCCCGCACGCTCGTTTCGTGGGTTGACTTAGGCATACGGAGTTCATCCCCAATCTAAGAATATGGAGTTCATTCCTAGTATAAGATCGGACTGGACCAAGGGTTGCGATAGCAGGATCCGCAGCAGGATTGACAGCATGCAGTGGGGACCGGACCGATCCCCGACTTGCGCATTCTGCCTCTACGGCCATCTGAGCACCCACACGCTCATTTCGTGGGTTGGCTTAGGCATACAGAGTTCATTCCAAGTCTAAGCCCCAGCTGGACTGAGGGTTGTGGCAGCAGGACCGGCAACGGGATCGGCAGCACGTAGAAAGGGATTGAGCTGATCCCCGGCTTGCGCATTATGCCTCTCCGACCGGCTGAGTACCCGTACGCTCGTTTCGTGGGTTGACTTAGGCATACGGAGTTCATCCCCAATCTAAGCATATGGAGTTCATTCCTAGTCTAAGATCGGACCGGATCGAGGGTTGCGACAGTAGGATTGGTAGCACGCAGGGGGGATCGGGCTGATCCCCAGCTTGCGCATTTTGCCTCTCCGGTCAGCTGAGTGCCCGCACGCCTATTTCGTGGGTTGGGCTTAGGCATAGGGAGTTCATTCCATGCCTAAGCCCCAGTCGGACCGAGGGTTGTGGTAGCGAGACCGATAGCATGCAGAGGAGGATCAGGTCGATCCTCGACTTGCGCATTATGCCTCTTCGGTCGACTCAGCGCCCGCACGCTCATTTCATGGGTTGACTTATGCATACGGAGTTCATTCCTAGTCTAAGATTGAACTGGACCGAGGGTTACTGTAGCAGGATCGACAGCATGCAGGGGGGACCGATCGATCCCCAGCTTGCGCATTCTGCCTCTCCGACCGATTGAACGCCCGCACGCTCGTTTCGTGGGTTGGCTTAGGCATACGGAGTTCATTCCATGTCTAAGCATACGGGGTTCATTCCCAGTCTAAGATTTTAAGCCAAGGTGCACATGTTGGGCTCGGGCATTGCTAGTGTCACATTTTTTTCACCCGGGGCACCATCGCCAGAGCACCGTCAGAGCATCGCCAGAGAGCCTAACCGACAATATTGGGGGTTCCCACGATTGGGGGGCCGGGGGGTGTACGCACATGATGTGCGATGGGTGCTGGTACTTGGCCCTTATATTGGGCCCCTATCCCTCATCAAACCTTGAGAACTCACACCCCCTTAAAGGGCATTTGAGATTTTATAGGTTGGCTGCCAGTAGCCATTAAAGTGTCTGAAATGGTGACACTTTTTTCAAACAGTCACAAAACCTTCTCCACTTCGAGTTTTTAGCTGAATTTTTTTGTGC
The DNA here is from genome assembly GCF_002303985.1 of Durio zibethinus. The sequence goes on along the minus strand of NW_019167826.1, from coordinate 28,825,048 downwards.
ATGCAAACAAAAATACAAGGATCACCTCTACCAAATTTGGTTACAAAACTCTTTCTAAAAAAATTTTAAAAAATCCCGAACCGTAAAAAGTTTCAAAAATCATGAAAAATAGAAAATGGGTCCTCCTGCCATGAAACTTCACATGAAGGCTTAAGGGAGCATTGGCATGATAGAAATATGAAGATGTGCTTGAACCCACCTACCATGTAAGGGGGGATCGAGCCGATCCCCAGCTTGCACATTCTGCCTCTCCGACTGGCTGAGCGCCCGCATGCTCGTTTCGTGGGTTGGCTTAGGCATATGGAGTTCATTCCATGTCTAAGCCCCAATCGGACTGAGGGTTGTGGTAGTAGGACCGGTAGCGGGATCGACAGCACGTAGAGGAGGATCGAGCTAATCCCTGATTTATGCATTATGCCTCTTCGATCGGCCTCTCTGGTCGGTTGAGCACCCACACGCTCGTTTCGTGGGTTGACTTAGGCATATGGAGTTCATCCCCAGTCTAAGCATACGAAGTTCATTCCCAGTCTAAGATCGGATCAGACCGAGGGTTACGGTAGCAAGATCGACAGGATGCAGAGGAGACCAGGCCGATTCTTGACTTACATATTCTGCCTCTCCGATGGGTTGAGTGGCCTCACACTCATTTCGTGGGTTGGCTTAGCCATAGGGAGTTCATTCCATGTCTAAGCCCCAGCTAGATCAAGGGTTGTGGCAATGGGATAGGTAGCACGCAAAGAGGGACTGGGCCGATCCTCGGCTTGCACATTATGCCTCTTTGGCCGGCTCAACGCCCGTACGCTCGTTTCGTGGGTTGACTTATGCATACGGAGTTCATTCCCAGACTAAGATTGGACCGAACTAAGGGTTCTGACAGTAGGATCGACAGCATACAGGAGGGGACCAGGCCGATCCCCGGCTTGCGCATTCTACCTCTCCGACCAACTGAGCGCCCGCACTCTCGTTTCGTGGGTTGGCTTAGGCATATGGAGTTCATTCCATGTCTAAGCATACGGAGTTCATTCCTAATCTAAGATTTTGAGCCACGGTGTACATTCTGGGCTAGGGCATGTGCTGGTGCTGCATTTTTTTCACCCAGGGCACCATCGCCAGAGCATCACCGGAGAGCCTAACCAGCGGCATTGGCGGTTCCGACGATTGGGGGGCGGGGGGTGTGCGCATATGATGTGCGATGGGTGCTGGTACTTGGCCCTTATATTGCCCCCCTATCCCTCATCAAACCTCAAGAACTCACACCCCCTTAAAAAGCATTTGAGATTTTATAGGTTTGCTGCCAGTAGCTATTAAAGTGTCTGAAATGGGGACACTTTTTTCAAAGGGTTACAAAATCTTCTCCACTTCGAGTTTTTAGCTGAATATTTTTGTGCACACCAACAAAAATACAGGGATCACCTCTACCAAATTTGGGGACAAAACTCTTTCTAAAAAAATTTTAAAAAAATCTCGAACCGTAAAAAGTTTCAAAAATCGTGAAAAATAAAAAACGGGTAATCTTGCCACGAAACTTCACATGAAGGCTTAGGGGACCATTGTATGAATTTACAAGCCATAAAAATGGCATTGGCATGGCAGAAATATGAAGATGTGCTTGAACCCACCTACTACCCGTTCGATCCCCAGCTTGCGCCTCCTGCCTCTCCGGTCGACTGAGTGCCCGTACGCTCGTTTCGTGGGTTGACTTAGGCATACGGAGTTCATCCCCAATCTAAGCATACGGAGTTCATTCCTAGTCTAAGATCAGACCTGACTGAGGGTTGCGGCAATAAGATTGACAGCATGTAGGGGGGACCGGGCCGATCCCCAGCTTGCGCATTCTACCTCTCCGACAGGCTGGGCGCCCACATGCCCGTTTCATGGGTTGGCTTAGGCATAGGGAGTTCATTCCATGTCTAAGCCCCAACTGGATTGAGGGTTGTGGCAGCGAGATCGGTAACACGCAGAGGGGGACTGGGTCGATCCCGGCTTGCGCATTATGCCTATCCGGCTAGCTCAGCGCCCGCACGCTCGTTTCATGGGTTGACTTAGGCATACAGAGTTCATTCCCAATTTAAGATCAAACCGGACCGAGGGTTACGATAGCAAGATCGATAGCACGCAGAGGGTACCAGGCCGATCCTCGACGTGTGCATTCTGCCTCTCCTACCGGCTGAGCGCCCACACGCTCATTTCATGGGTTGGCTTAGGCATACAGAGTTCATTCCATGTCTAAGCATACGGAGTTCATTCCCAATCTAAGATTGGACCAGACCGAGGGTTGCGGTAGCAGGTCCCGCAGCAGGATCGACATCACTCAAGGAGGGACTGAGCCGATCCTCGGCTTGCGCATTCTGCCTCTCTGGCCGGCTGAGCACCTGTATGCTCGTTTCATGGGTTGGCTTAGGCATACGGAGTTCGTTCCATGTCTAAGCCCCAGCCGAACCGAGGGTTGGGGTAGCAAGACCGGTAGCGGGATCAGCAGCACGCAGAGGGGGATCGAACTGATCCCAGCTTACGCATTATGCCTTTTCGATCAGCCTCTTCGGTCGGTTGAGCACCCGCACGCTCATTTCGTGGGTTGATTTAGGCATACGGAGTTCATCCCCAGTCTAAGCATGCGGAGTTCAATTCCTAGTCTAAGATCAAGCCAGACAGAGGGTTATGGAAGCAGGATCGGTAGCACGCACGGGGGATCAGGCTAATTCCCGGCTTCCGTATTCTGCCTCTCCGACCGACTGAGCGTCTGCACGCCCATTTCATGGGTTGGCTTAGGCATAGAGAGTTCATTCCATGTCTAAGCCCCAGCCAAACCAAGGGTTGTGGTAGTGAGACCGGTAGCATACAGAGGGGGACCGGGTCGATCCCTGACTTGCGCATTATGCCTCTTCAATTGGCTCAGCACCCCCACACTCGTTTCGTGGGTTGACTTATGCATACGGAGTTCATTTCCAGTCTAAGATCAGACCGGACTGATGGTTGCAGCAGCAAGATCGACAGCATGAAAGGGGGACTGGGTCGATCCCCAGCTTGCGCATTCTACCTCTTCTGCCGACTGAGCGCCCGTACGCTCGTTTCGTGGGTTGGCTTAGGCATATGGAGTTCATTCCATGTCTAAGCATACGGAGTTCATTCCCAATCTAAGATTTTAAGCCACGGTGCACATGCTGGGCTCGGGTATGTGCTGGCGCCGCATTTTTTTTGCTCGGGGTAGCACGCAGAGGGGGATCAAATTGATCCCGACTTGCGCATTATGCCTCTTCGACCAGCCTCTTCGGTCGGTTGAGCATCCGCACGCTCATTTCATGGGTTGACTTAGGCATACAGAGTTCATCCTTAGTCTAAGCATATGGAGTTCATTCCCAATCTAAGATCGGATCGGACCGAGGGTTGCGGTAGTAGGATCGACAGCACGTAAGGGGGACCGAGTTGATCCCCGCCTTACGTATTCTATCTCTCCGACCAGCTGAGCACCCGCATGCCCATTTCATTGGTTAGCTTAGGCATAGGGAGTTCATTCCATGTCTAAGCCCCAGCCAGATCGAGGGTTGTGGCAGCGAGACCGGTAGAACGTAGAGGAGGACCGGGCCGGTCCCCTGTGTTACGGACTAAGCCTTCTCTCAACAAGTAATAGACCGTGCTTCACTTGAATGGGCACTCCCAACCAAGTCAGCCTTCAATAGATCGATAACTGAACAAATAACAATAAGCTATGGTTAGTCCCAAGCATTCACAATAAGACACAATATATCGAGATCGATCTCAAGCACACATACAAGAAGCCATATTCGCATCAAGAAAAAGAAAAACACATCGAGGTAACAATCGGGACATTCAATCAGGGTGAGTTTTATTATAGTCAGGAATCATACATCGAGACCTCCCACCATCACAAGGGCTAGGGGGCATCCCTTGGTGGGTGACCTAGGCTCGCATAGCAATCGATGAGATAGCCCAACACTACGCTGTCGGCTCACCCCCCTAAAGAGCCTTAGAGATTTTAGAGCTATGCTACTAGTAACCATTACAATGTTTGAAATGGGGACACTTTTCCTAGCACAAGGGATCTACCCGACCATGGCCCTATACATGGGTGGCTTATGACAACCTAAGTCCCGATCATGGCCCTATACAAGGTTGGCTCATGACATCCTCCCCCACCTATTCTATCGACGTCCTCGTTGACTCACTGGCTTGAAATTCTTTGATCTTCCTTTGAAATCTCTGGAGGTCATATTCTCTCTCCCAGCTAGTTTCTTCTAGTCCTAATCCCTCCCACTTCATTAGGTACTCCCGAACTAGTCTTCGAGATATCTTGGTTTCCCTGTCAGCTAAGATCTCTTTAACTCGATGCTCCGAAGATGGCTTCATGGTGATGGCGGCTCTGGTTGGCTCCCTTTGGCTAGGATCTATAGGATCTACATGGAAAGGTTTCAAGTTGCTCACATGAAATACTGGATGCACCTTCATCCACTTTGGTGGGTTGATTTTGTAAGAAGCATTCCTCACCTTGGAAAGGACCCTTACTGGACCTTTATATTTGTGCACTAGTCTACGATCTCTCTTTCTCAAGAACCTGGCTTGTTCAGGAACTAGTCGGACAAGAACCAAATCACCAACTTGAAATTGTTGAGCCCTACGACCTTTGTTTGCCCATTTCTTCATCTGCTTTGATGCTTTCTCCAGTTAGGCTTGTGTAATCTCTGTGTTTTGTTTCCACTCCTTGCTGAGATTGAAGGCTCTCAAATTTTTTCCTCCATATTGTTCCAAGGAAGTGTGGGGTAGCCTTGGTAATTATCTAGTGACCACCTCAAATGGGCTCTTATTGGTGGAAGAGCTTTTGTTGAAATTAAAACAGAGTTGAGCCACATCCAATAATGAAGGCCAGTCTTTCTAATTGGCTTGAACAAAGTGCCTCAAGTATTCCTCTAATAATCCATTGAACCATTCCGTTTGACCATCGATTTGAGGGTGATAGCTTGAGGAGATGTTGAGTTGGGACCCCAATATCTTGAAAAGTTCTCTCTAGAAGGACCCCGTGAATCTCGGATCTCGATCGCTGACAATGTTTTGAGGGAGACCCCAGTATTTGACCATATGTTTGAACAATAGTTGAGCTGTGTCTTCTGCTGTGCAATACTTGTGAACGGGAATGAATGTGGTGTACTTAGAGAATCGGTCAATCACCACCAAAATAGCTCCAAGGTCACCAACCTTGGGTAGGCTCGAAATTAAATCGAGGGAGATGTTTTCCCATGATTTGGCGGGTACTGGTAGTGGTTCAAGCATGCCTGTAGGTTTTCTCCTTTCAACCTTGTCTTGTTGGCAAATGAGGCAAGTCTTCGTATAGTCCATCACATCTTGTCACATGTAAGGCCAATAGTATCCCTGTTTCAATAACACCAAAGTGTGTTGCCAGCCCGGGTGTCCTGCACATGGTGTGTCATGACATTCCCTCATCAGCATCTGTCTCAGACCTTCTGCTCTTGGCACAAACACTCGAGGCCCCTTTGTCTATAAGATCCCATTTTCTTGCCAGAAGTACTTGGACTTCCTTTCTTCCACTAGCTTCAGGATGGCACAAGCTTGCGGGTCCTTCCCTAAGTGATCTCCAATCAACTTGTGAATGTCTGTAGTGGCTCTGCTAGCCGCCATTGGGGCAATTCTTCTAAGGGCCACTAAATCTGCTCGCTTGCTCAATGCATCAGCCACTTGATTGGTCTTTCCAGTGGTGTACTCAAAATAAAAGTCAAACTCAACTAAAAATTCCTGCCACCTAGCCTGTTTTGCCGTAAGCCTTGGTTGGGTGAGAAAATGGCTAACGGTCGCATTGTCTATCTTCACGACAAAGTGTGAACCCAACAAGTAATGTCGCCAAGCCCTCAAGTAGTGAACCACTACCAGGAGTTCTTTTTCTTGGGCCGTATATTTCCTTTCAGCTTCACTTAGCTTCCTACTTTCAAATGCTACCGGTTGATGTTGTTGCAAAAGCACTCTTCCAATAGCAAAATCAGATGCATCCGTCTGAACTTGGAAAGGCTTTTCAATATCAGGGAGAGCTAAGATGGGATCCTTCATAATAGCATCTTTCAATCCCTCGAAGGCCTCTTGGCACTCACTCGTCCAACACCATTTATGCTCATTCTTCAATAGCTCCGTGAGGGCCGTGGTCTTGCGAGAGTACCCTTCCACAAACCTTCTATAATAGTTGGCTAGTCCCAAAAATGAGCGGAGCTCACTAACGTTCTTCGGTGTTGTCCACTCCTTGATGGCCCTAACCTTTTCCATGTCCATTCGAATGTGGCCACGTTCGACAATGTGACCGAGAAAATAGATTTGGGTTTGAGCAAATGCACACTTCTCTCTTTTTACGTATAACTGGTGGTCCTGTAATCTTTGAAGTACCTGGCATAGGTGTTCTTGATGTTCTTCCAAGGTGGAGCTATATACCACTATATCGTCTAAATAGATGACTACAAATTTGTCTAGGTAGTCATGGAATACCTGATTCATCAATGTACAAAATGTGGCAAGAGCATTGGTCAGTCCAAAGGGCATAACAAGAAATTCAAATGCACCATACCGTGTCACACAAGTGGTCTTTGGCTCATCTCCCTCAACGATTTTGACCTGATGGTAGCCAAATCTCAGGTTCAATTTGGAGAAGTACTTGGCCTAGCTCAATTGATCAAACAAGTCTGCTATAAGGGGGATGGGATATTTGTTTCTTACGGTGACTTTGTTCAGGGCCCTATAGTCAACACATAATCGTAAACTTCCATCATGCTTCTTCTGAAATAGCACTGGCATTCTGAAATGACCCTTTGATGGTCTGATGAACTCGGCTTGTAGCAGCTCATCTAACTGTTTTCTTAGTTCGGCCAACTCTGGCAGGGCCATGCAGTAAGGAGCTCTAGCAGGGGGTTTCGCTCCTAGAAGGAGCTCAATTTCATGGTCCATTGCTCGTCGAGGGGGTAGAACCTTAGGCAACATCTCTGGCATCACCTCTTCGAATTCTTCCAACACTTTTCCCACACCATCAGGTATTGGTTCTACTTCTGACCCTTCTTTGTAGATCGACACAGCCATAAATGAGGGTTCCCCTCTCTTTACCCCTTCTTTGAACTGCAAAGTTGAAATCATTTTCTTCCCACTCTTTAGTAAGATGTTGGCTGGCACCACACATGGGTTTTCCCCTAAGAACAACAAGCAGCTAGTAGCGGGGATAGGGATGACCTGAGCCAACATCATGAAGTCCAATCTGAGAACAACATCAAAGTCATCCATGGGGAAAACTGTAAAGTCTACCTTCTCTTCCCATGGCCCCAATTGGGTTGTCACACTCTTGGAGCTTCCACTGATCATAAAGGCTGGCGAGTTGACCGCCTTCATTCATCCATAATTTTTACTAATCTGAAGACCATAACTTTTTGCTTCTTCTGGTGTGATGAAAGTGTCGGTTGCACCCATATCCACCATAGCCTTAGTGGCTTTCTCATTGATCGTCAAGTTCACATACATCAAGCCTCTACTCTGCTCTTTCTTTATGGTGTCCAATTGGGTGCAGAGGGCATTAAGGAACCTTATTGAACCAATCATGGCTGGCTCCTCTTCAGCTTCTTCAATGCTCTCTGGCACTTTTATGGACTCTTGAGACGAGGTCCTTAAGGCATCAAGGGCTCCCCTATGCGGGCATTCAGCCACCCAATGCGGCCCCTTGCAAAAAAAGCAAGCTAACGATTGGCTAGGCTTGAAAATCCCTGCGTTGCTTGTCTTGGGTTGGGTGCTATCTCGACCAAAAGACCTCATGTTTGATCCCCCACTGAAGGGTCGGTCCAACCTGGTCATTTTCCCCCCACTCCCAAAGTTGAAGCTACTGCTAGCTGATGGAGGATTTTTCCATTTTGAAGAGCCATCATTGTAATCGTGGAGATATTCAGCTACAGCCATGGCCGTGGCCATGTCTGTAGCTTTTTGCCTTTGTAGTTCTATCCTCGCCCAAGGCTTAAGGCCCTCAAGAAAATAGAACATCTTGTCCTTTTCGAACATGTCTCGAATATCCAACATCAGGGTAGAAAAGCTCCTTACAAACTCTCGCACCATTCTGTTTGCACCAATTCTCAAAATCTCCTTTGAGCCATATACTCTACATTCTCAGGGAAAAACTGGTTTTTCAATTCTTGCTTCAGATCCTTCCAAGTCTTAATTGGGCACTCGTCATCGACAAACTTGGAGCACCACCACAGCTTGGCATCCCCTACGAGGTACATCGACGCCATTGCTACCTTGTCTTCCTCTGAATCCGTGTGTACAGCTCGAAAGTACTGCTCCATGTCAAACAAGAAATTTTCAAGTTCCTTATCATCCCTTGCCCTTTCATAGCATCGAGGCTCCGGCACCTTGGGCCTTTTTTCCCTTTCCATTGAGCTTGAACCCGATCTGGCCATAGCCATTTGTAGGATGCTCACCTGTGCTCTGAGCTCCTCAAACTCCTTTTGAAGAATGTTCAAGGCATCTCTAGCCCCTTCGCTCATGTTGTGGAGAGTATCGAACAACTCCCGCTGGGTTGTCTCGATCTCCCTCACTCGGTCTTTAGTCGCCATATGAGTTTTCATTACAGCCACCATGGCCTCAAGTTCCTCAATTCTCTATTGATGATTGGGTCCACCACTTGTGGCCATCTCATCCATTTTTCTAGCACTTCTCAACCGTGCTCTGATACCATGTGTCACGGACTAAGCTTTCTCTCAGCAAGCAATAGACCGTGTGGCACTTGAATGGGTGCTCCAAACCAAGTTAGCCTTCAATAGATCGATATCTGAACAAAAAACCATAAGCCATGGTTAGTCCCAAGCATTCACAATAAGACACAATATATCGAGATCGATCTCAAGCACACACACAAGAAGGCATATTCGCATCGAGAAAAAAAAACACATCGAGGCAACAATCGAGACATTCAATCGGGGTGAGTTTTATTATAGTCAGGAATCATACATCAGGACTTCCCACCATCACCAGAGCCAGGGGGCAGCCCTTGGTGGGTGGCCTAGGCTCGCATAGCAACCAGTGAGACAGCCCAACACTACGCTACCGGCTCACCCCCTTAAAGAGCCTTAGAGATTTTAGAGCTATGCTACTAGTAACCATTACAATGTTTGAAATGGGGACACTTTTCCTAGCACAAGGGATCTTTTTCCTAGCATAAGGGATCTACCCGGCCATGGCCCTATACATGGGTCGCTTATGGCAACCTAAGTCCCGGTCATGGCCCTATACAAGGTTGGCTCATGACACCCGGCTTGCACATTATGCCTCTCCGATCGGCTCAGCGCTCGCACGCTCATTTCATAGGTTGACTTAGGCATACAGAGTTCATTCCTAGTCTAAGATCAGACCAAACCGAGGGTTACGGTAGCAGGATCGACAGCACGCAGGGGGGATCGAGCTGATCCCCGGCTTGCCCATTCTGCCTCTCCGACCGACTGAGCGCCCGCACGGTCGTTTCGTGGGTTGGCTTAGGCATACAGAGTTCATTCCATGTCTAAGCATACGGAGTTCATTCCCAGTCTAAGATCAGATCAGACCGAGGGTTACGGCAGTAAGACCAGTAGCAGGATCGACAGCACGCAGGGGGGACCGAACCGATCCTCGGCTTGCACATTCTGCCTCTCTGACTGGCTGAGCACCCGCACGCTCATTTTGTGGGTTGGCTTAGTCATACGGAATTCATTTCATGACTAAGCCCCAAGTGGACTGAGGGTTACGGTAGTAGGACCGACAGCGAGATCGACAGCACGCAGAGGGGGATCGGGCTGATCCTCGACTTATGCATTATGCCTCTTCGGCTAGCCTCTCCGGCCGACTGAGTGCCCGCACGCTCGTTTCGTGGGTTGACTTGGGCATACGGAGTTCATCCCTAGTCTAAGCATACAGAGTTCATTTCCAGTCTATGATCGAATCAGACCGAGGGTTACGGCAGCACATAGGGGGGACTGGGCCGATCCTCAGCCTGCGCATTATGCCTCTCCGACTGGCTTGGCACCCGCACACTCATTTTGTGGGTTGACTTGGGCATACGAAGTTCATTCCCAATCTAAGATCAGATCGGATCGAGGGTTGCGACAGCAGGATCGATAGCACGCAAGGGGGATCGGGTCGATACCCGGCTTGCGCATTCTGCCTCTCCGGCCGGTTGAGTGCCCGCACGCCCATTTCATGGGTTGGCTTAGGCATAGGGAGTTCATTCCATGTCTAAGCCCCAGCCAGACTGAGGGTTATGGCAGTGAGACCGATAGCACGTAGAGGGGGATCGGGCCGATCCTCGGCTTGCGAATTATGCCTTTTTGATCGACTCAGCACCCGCATGGTCATTTCGTGGGTTGACTTATGCATACGGAGTTCATTCCCAGTCTAAGATCAGACCAGACCGAGGGTTGTGGTAGCAGGATCGATAGTAAACAGGGGGGATGGAGTTGATCCACGACTTGCACATTCTGCCTCTCCGGCCCGCTGAGCGCCCGCACGCTCGTTTCGTTGTTTGGCTTAGGCATACGGAGTTCATTCCATGTCTAAGCATACGGAGTTCATTCCCAGTCTAAGATTTTGAGCCATGGTGCACACACTGGGCTCGGGCATGTGCTAGTGCCACATTTTTTTTGCTCGGGGCACCATCATCGGAGCATCGCCGGAGAGCCTAACCGACGGCATTGGGGGTTTCGGCGATTGGGGGGGCTGGGGGGTGTGCGCACATGATGTGTGATGGGTGCTGGTAGTTGGGCCTTATATTGGCCCCCTATCCCTCATCAAACCTCGAGAACTCACACCCCCTTAAAGAGCATTTGAGATTTTATAGGTTTGCTGCCAGTAGTCATTAAAGTGTCTGAAATGGGGACACTTTTTTCAAATGGTCACAAAATCTTCTCCACTTCGACTTTTTAGCTGAATTTTTTTGTGCATGCCAAAAAAAATACAAGGACCACCTCTACCAAATTTGGGGACAAAACGTTTTCTAGAAAAATTTTAAAAAATCCCGAATCGAAAAAAGTTTGGAAAATCGTGAAAAATAGAAAACGGATCGTCTTGCCACGAAACTTCACATGAAGGCTTAGGGGACCATTGTATAAATTTACAAGCCATAAAAATGGGATTGGCATGGTATAAATATGAAGATCTGCTTAAACCCACCTACCACCTGTTCGATCCCCGGCCTACGTATCCCGCCTCTTTGGTCAGCTAAGCGGCCGCACGCTCGTTTCATGAGTTGACTTAGGCATACGGAGTTCATCCCCAGTCTTAGCATACAGAGTTCATTCTCAGTCTAAGATCAGATTGGATCGAGGGTTGCGACAGCAGCATCGACAGCATGCAGGGGGGACCAGGCCAATCCTCGACTTACGCATTCTACCTCTCCGACCGGCTGAGCACCCGCATGTCTATTTCATGGGTTGGCTTAGGCATAGGGAGTTCATTCCATGTCTAAGCCCCAACCAGATCGAGGGTTATGGTGGCAGGACCGACAGCATGTAGAGGGGGACCGGGTCGATCCTCGGCTTGTGCATTATGCCTCTCCGGTCAGCTCAGCACCTACACGCTAATTTCTTGGGTTGACTTAGGCATACGAAGTTCATTCCTAGTCTAAGATCGGATTGGACCGAGGGTTACGGCAGCAGGATCGACAGCACGCTGGGAGGGATCGGGCCAATCCTCACCTCTCCAGTCGGCTGAGCGCCCGCATGCTTGTTTCGTGGGTTGGCTTAGGCATATGGAATTCATTCCATGTCTAAGCCCCAGTCGGACCGAAGGTTGTGGCAGCAGGACCGACAGTGGGATCGGTAGCACGCAGAGGGGGACCGGGTTGATCCCAGGCTTAGACATACGGAGTTCATTCCATGTCTAAGCATACTGAGTTCATTCCCAGTCTAAAATCAGATCGGATCAAGGGTTACGGTAGTAGGACCAGCAGCAAGATCTGTAGCACGTAGGGGGGACCGAGCTAATCCTCGGCTTGTGCATTCTGCCTCTCCGATCGGTTGAACGCTCGTACGCTTGTTTCATGGGTTAGCTTAGGCATACGGAGTTCATTCCATGTCTAAGCCCCAACCGGATCGATTGTTGTGGTAGCAGGATCGACAACGGGATCGGCAGCACACAGAGAGGGATCGGGCTGATCCCTGGCTTGTGCATTATGTTAATTTGGCCAACCTCTCTGATCGATTGAACGCCTGCACGCTCGTTTCATGGGTTGACTTAGGCATACGAAGTTCATCCCTAGTCTAAGCATACGGAGTTCATTCCCAGTCTAAGATTGGATCAGATCGAGGGTTGCAGTAGCAAGATCGACAGCATATAGGGGGGATCGGACCGATCCCTGGCTTGCCCATTCTACCTCTCCGATCGCCTGAGCGCCCGCACGCCCGTTTCGTGGGTTGGCTTAGGCATAGGGAGTTCATTCCATGTCTAAGCCCCAGCCGGATCAAGGGTTGGGCAACAGGATCGATAACACGCAAAAGGGGATCAGGCTGATCCCCGGCTTGTGCATTATGCCTCTTCGATCGGGTCAACGCTCGAACGCTCATTTCATGGGTTGACTTAGGCATACGGAGTTCATTCCCAGTCTAAGATCAGACCGGATCGAGGGTTTCGATAATAGGATCAACAGTGCGTAGGAAGGGACCGAGCCAGGCCCCGACTTGCGCTTTCTGCCTTTCCGGTCAGCTGAGCGCCTGCGCACTCATTTCGTGGGCTGGTTTAGGCATATGAGTTCATTCCATGTCTAAGCATACGAAGTTCATTCCCAGTCTAAGATTAGATTGGATCGATGGTTGCGGTAGTAGGACCACAGCAGGATCTACAGCATGCAAGGGGGGACCAAACCGATCCCTGGCTTGTGGATTCTGCCTCTACGATCGGCTGAGCGCCTACATTCTTGTTTCGTGGGTTGACTTAGGCATATGGAGTTCATCCCCAGTCTAAGCATACGGAGTTCATTCCCAGTCTAAGATTGAATCGGACTGAGGGTTACGGTAGCAGGATTGGAAACACGTTGGAGGGACCGGGTCGATCCCCAGCTTGCGCATTCTGCCTCTCTGGCCGACTGAGCGCCCGCACGTCCGTTTCATGGGTTGGCTTAGTCATAGGGAGTTCATTCCATGTCTAAGCCTCAGCCAGACCGAGGGTTACAGCAGCAGGATCGACAGCACGCAGAGGGGGATCGGGCCAGTCCCCGACTTACGCATTCTACCTTCTGGTCGGTTGAGCACCCACACGCTCGTTTCGTGGGTTGGCTTAGGCATACGGAGTTCATTCCATGTCTAAACATACAGAGTTCATTCCTAGTCTAAGATCAGACCGGACCGAGGGTTACGACAGCAGGACCAGTAGTAGGATTGGCAGTATGCAGGGGGACCGGGTCGATCCTTGACTTGCGCATTCTACCTCTTCGATCGGCTAAGTGCTCGCACGCTCGTTTCGTTGGTTGGCTTAGGCATACGAAGTTCATTCCATGTCTAAGCCCCAGTTGGACTGAAGGTTGTGGCAGTAGGACCGGTAACGGATCGGCAGCATGCAGAGGGGGATCGGGCTGATCCCTGACTTACGCATTATGCCTCTTCGGCCGGCTGAGTGTCCGCACGTTCGTTTCGTGGGTTGACTTAGGCATACAGAGTTCATCCCCAATCTAAGCATACGAAGTTCATTCCCAGTCTAAGATCGAACCAGACCGAGGGTTGTGACAGTAGGATGGACAGCACGTAGGGGGACCGGGTCGATCTCGGCTTGCGTATTCTTTCTCTCTGGCGCACGCTCGTTTCGTGGGTTGGCTTAGGCATAAGGAGTTCATTCCATGTCTCAGCCCCAATCGGACTGAGGGTTGTGGCAGCGGGACTAACATCACGCAGAGGGGGATCAAGCCGATCTTCAGCTTACGCGTTACGCCTCTCTGGCCAGCTCAGCGCCCGCATGCTCATTTCATGGGTTGACTTAGGCATACGGAGCTCATTCTCAGTCTAACATCAGACCAAACTGAGGGTTGCAGCAGCAGGATCGACAGCATGTAGGAGGGGACCAGGCTGATCCCTAGCTTATGCATTCTGCCTCTTCGACTGGCTGAGCGCCTGCACCATCGTTTCGTGGGTTGGCTTAGGATACGGAGTTCATTCCATGTCTAAGCCCTAGTCAAACCGAAGGTTGTGGCAGCAGGACCGGCAGTGGGATCGACAGCACGCAGAGGGGGACCGGGTTGATCCCCGACTTAGGCATACGGAGTTCATTCCATGTCTAAGCATACGGAGTTCATTCCCAGTCTAAGATCAGATTGGATTAGAAGTTGCAGTAGCAGGACCAGCAGTAGGATAGACAGCATGCAGAGGGGATCGAGCTGATACCCAGCTTGCAGATTCTACCTCTCCAGCTGGCTGAGCGCCCGCATGCTCAATTCGTGGGTTGGCTTAGGCATATGGAGTTCATTCCATGTCTAAGCCCCAGTCGGACCAAAGGTTGTGGTAGTAGGACCGGTAGCGGGATCGGCAGCACGCAGAGGGGGATCGAGCTGATCCCCGACTTACTCATTATGCCTCTCTGGTTGGCCTCTCCGGTCGGTTGAGAGCCCGCACGCTCGTTTCATGGGTTGACTAGGCATATGGAGTTCATCCCCAGTCTAAGCATACGGAGTTCATTCCCAGTCTAAGATCGGAACTGGACCGAGGGTTGCGGCAGTAGGATCGATAGCATGCAGGAGGGATCGGGTCGATCCTCGATTTACGCATTCTACCTTTCCGGTCGGTTGAGCGCCTGCACACACGTTTCGTTGGTTGGCTTAGGCATAGGGAGTTCATTCCATGTCTAAGCCCTAGCCAGACTGAGGGTTGTGGCAACGAGACTGATAGCATGCAGAAAGGGATCGAGCCAATTCTCGACTTGCGCATTATGACTCTCCGACCTGCTCAGCCTCCGGACGCTCGTTTTATGGGTTGACCTAGGCATACGGAGTTCATTCCCAACCTAAGATTAGATCGAACCGAGGGTTGCAGTAGCAGGACCTACAGTAGGATCAGCAGCATGCATGGGGGGATCGAGCCGATCCCCGGCTTGCGCATTCTGCCTCTCCGATCGGCCTCTCCGGTCGGCTAAGCGCCCATACGCTCGTTTTGTGGGTTGACTTAGGCATACGAAGTTCATTCCCAGTCTAAGCATATGGAGCTCATTCTCAGTCTAAGATACTGGATCGAGGGTTACGGCAGCAGGATCGGCAGCACGTAGGGGGGATAGGGTCGATCTTCGACTTGCGCATTCTACCTCTTCGGTCGGCTGAACACCTGCACGCCCGTTTCGTGGCTTGGCTTAGGCCTAGGGAGTTCATTCGATGTCTAAGCCCCAGCCGGACCAAGGGTTGTGGCAGCGGGACTGGCAGCACGCAGAGGGGGATCGAGTCGATCCCCAGCTTGCGCATTCTGCCTTTTCGACCGGTTGAGCGCCCGCATGCTCGTTTCGTGGGTTGGCTTAGGCATACGGAGTTCATTCCATTTCTAAGCATATGAAGTTCGATCCCAGTCTAAGAGTTTGAGCCATAGTACACATGCTGGGCTCGAGCATGTACTGGTGCTGCATTTTTTTTGCCCGAGGCACCATTGTCGAGGCATTGCCAGAGAGCCTAACCGACAGTATTGGGGATTCCGACGATTGGGGAGCCGGGGGGTGTGTGCACATGATGTGCGATGGGTGCTGGTACTTGGCCCTTCTACTGGCCCCCTATCCCTCATCAAACCTCGAGAACTCACACACCCTTAAAGAGCATTTGAGATTTTATAGGTTTGCTGCTAGTAGCCATTAAAGTGTCTGAAATGGGGACACTTTTTTCAAACGGTCACAAAATCTTCTCCACTTCCAGCTTTTAGCTAAATTTTTTTATGCATGCCAACAAAAATACAAGGATCACCTCTACCAAATTTTGGGACAAAACTCTTTCTAAAAAAATTTTAAAAAATCCCAAATCGCAAAAAGTTTTGAAAATCATGAAAAATAGAAAACAGGTCGTCTTGCCATGAAACTTCACATGAAGGCGTAGGGGACAATTGTATGAATTTACAAGCCATAAAATGGCATTGCCATGATAGAAATATGAAGAAGTGCTTGAACCCACCTACCACCCGTTCGATCCCCGGCTTGCACATCCTGCCTCTTTGGTCGGCTGAGCATCCACACGCTCGTTTTATGTTTTGACTTAGGCATACGAAATTCATTCCCAGTCTAAGATCAGACCAAACCTAGGGTTGCGATAGCAGGACCAGCAGCAGGATCGACAGCACACAGGAGGGGATCGGGCTGATCCCCGACTTGTGAATTCTGGCTCTCTCACCGGCTGAGCGCCCGCACGCTTGTTTCGTGGGTTGGCTTAGGCATATGGAGTTCATTCCATGTCTAAGCCCCAGTCGAACCGAGGGTTGCGGCAGCAGGACCAGGCTGATCCCCGACTTGTGCATTATGCCTCTCCGGCTCCTCTCCGGCTGACTGAGCACCCACACCCTCATTTCGTGGGTTGAATTAGGCATACGGAGTTCATTCCTAGTCTAAGCATACGAAGTTCATTCCCAGTCTAAGATCGAACTGAACCGAGGGTTGCAGCAGAGATTGGTAGCACGCAGGGGGATCGGGCCGATTCTCGGCTTGCGCATTCTGCCTCTCCGGTCGGCTGAGTGCCCGCACGCCCATTTCATGGGTTGGCTTAGGCATTAGGAGTTCATTCCATGTCTAAGCCCCAGCCGAACCGAAGGTTGTAGCAGCGGGATCGACAGCACGTAGAAGGGGATCGGGCCGATCCCTGGCTTACGCATTATGCCTCTCTGATCGGCTCAGCGCCCGTACACTCGTTTCGTGGGTTGACTTAGGCATACGGAGTTCATTCCCTGTCTAAGATTGGATCAGACCGAGGGTTGCAGAGCAAGATCGACAGCATGCAGGGGGGGACCGGACCGATCCCCAGCTTGTGCATTCTGCCTCTTCGGCCTGCTGAGCGCACGCACGCTTGTTTTGTGGGTTGACTTAGGAATACAGAGTTCATTCCATGTCTAAGCATACAGAGTTTATTCCCAGTCTAAGATCAGATCGGACTGAGGGTTGCAGCAGCAGGACCAGCAGCAAGATCGACAGCATGCAGGAGGGATCGGGCCAATCCCTGGCTTGCGTATTTTGCCTCTCTGGCCGACTGCACGCCCGCACGCTTGTTTCGTGGGTTTGCTTAGGCATACGGAGTTCATTCCATGTCTAAGCCCTAGCTGGATCGAGGGTTGTGGCAGCAAGACCGGCAACAGGATTGACAGCACGTAGAGGGGAATTGGGTTGATCCCTGGCTTGCGCATTATGCCTCTCCGGCCGGCAGAGCACCCACACGCTCATTTCGTGGATTGACTTAGGCATACGGAGTTCATCCTTAGTCTAAGCATACAGAGTTCATTCCCAGTCCAAGATCAGACTGGATCGAGGGTTGCGGCAGCAAGATCGACAGCACGCAGGGGTGACCAGGCCAATCCCCAGCTTGGGCATTTTGCCTCTTCGGCCGACTGAGCGCCCGTACGCTCGTTTCGTGGGTTGGCTTAGGCATAGGGAGTTCATTCCATGTCTAAGCCCCAACCAGATCGAGAGTTGTGGCAGCGGGACTGGCAGCACACAGAGGGGGATCGAGCCAATCCCCGGCTTGCGCATTATGCCTTTCCGACCGGCTCAGCGCCTGAACACTCATTTCGTGGGTTGACTTAGGCATATGGAGTTCATTCCCTATCTAAGATCGGCCCAGATTGTGGGTTGCGGCAACAGGATCAACAGCACGTAAGGGGGACTAGACCGGTCTCCAACTTGCGCATTCTGCCTCTCCGGCTGACTGAGCGCCCGTACGCTCGTTTCATGGGTTGGCTTAGGCATACAGAGTTCATTCCATGTCTAAGCATACGGAGTTCATTCCCAGTCTAAGATCAGACCGGATCGAGAGTTACGATAACAGGACCCGTAGTAGCATCGGTAGCACACCGAGAGGGACCGGGCCGATCCCCGACTTGCACACTCTGCCTCTACGATAGGCTAAGCGCCTGCACGCTCATTTCGTGGGTTGGCTTAGGAATATGGAGTTCATTCCAGTCTAAGCCCCAGTCGGACTGAAGGTTATGGCAGTAGGACCGGCAGTAGGATCGACAGTAAGAAGAGAGGGATCGAGCTGATCCTCAGATTACATATTATGCCTCTCCGGTCGACCCAGCGCCCGCACGCTTTTTTCGTGAGTTGACTTAGGCATATGAAGGTCATCCTCAGTCTAAGCATACAGAGTTTATTCCCAGTCTAAGATCAGATTGGACCGAGGGTTGCGGTAGTAGGATCGACAGCACGCAGGGGTGACCAGGTCGATCCCCGACTTGGGCATTTTGCATCTCCGCACGCCTGTTTCGTGGGTTGGCTTAGGCATAGGGAGTTCATTCCATGTCTAAGTCCTAGCCGGATCGAGAGTTGTGGTAGCGGGACCGACAGCACGTAAAGGGGGATCAGACTGATCCCTGGCTTGCGCATTATGCCTCTCCGACCGGCTCAGCGCCTAAACGCTTATTTCGTGGGTTGACTTAGGCATATGGAGTTCATTCCCAGTCTAAGATCAGACCGAAACGAGGGTTACAGCAGCAGGATCGACAGCATGCAGGGGGATCGAGTCGGTCCCTAGCTTTTGCATTCTGCCTCTCCGATCGATTGAGCACCTGCACGCTCGTTTCATTGGTTAGCTTAGGCATACGGAGTCCATTCCATGTCTAAGCTTACGGAGTTCATTCCCAGTCTAAGATCGGATCGGACCAAGGGTTGTGACAGCAGGACCAGTAGTAGGATCGGCAGCATGCAGGGGGGGATCGGACCAATCCCCTGCTTGCGCATTTTGCCTCTTCGGCCAACTGAGTGCCCGCACGCTCGTTTCGTGGGTTAACTTAGGCATACGGAGTTCATCCCTAGTCTAAGCATACGGAGTTTAGTCCCAGTCTAAGATCGGATCGGACCGAAGGTTGTGACAGTAGGATCGGTAGCACGCAGGGGGGATCGGGTCGATCCCCGGCTTGCGCAATCTGCCTCTCGGGCCGGCTGAGTGCCCACATGCCCGTTTCATGGGTTGGCTTAGGCATAGGGAGTTCATTCCATGTCTAAGCCCCAACCGGATCGAGGGTTGTGGCAGCGGGACCGGAGCATGCAGAGGGGGACCGAATCGATCCCCGACTTTCACATTATGCCTCTTCGGTCAGCTCAGTGCCCGCACGCTCGTTTCATGGCTTAACTTAGGCATACGAAGTTCATTACCAGTCTAAGATTGAACCGGACCGAGGGTTGCGACAGCAGGATCAACAGCACGCATGCGGGACCTACCGAGCCGTTCGATCCCCGGCTTGCGCATCCTGCCTCTCTGGTCGGTAGATCACCCACACGCTCGTTTCATGGGTTGACTTAGGCAGACGGAGTTCATCCCCAGTCTAAGCATACAGAGTTGATTCCCAGTCTAAGATCAAACCAAACCGAGGGTTATGGTAGCAGGATCGGTAGCACGCAGAGGGGACCGGGCCGATCCCCCCTTGTGCATTCTCCTGCTCCGGTCGGCTGAGCGCCCGCCGCCCGTTTCGTGGTTGGATAGGCATAGGAGTTCATTCATGTCTAAGCCCAGTCAGACCGAGGGTTGTGGCAACAGGACCGGCAGCACGCAGGGGGGGACTAGGCCGATCCTCGGCTTGCGCATTATGCCTTTTCGGTCGGCTCAGCGCCCGCACGCTTGTTTCATGGGTTGACTTATGCATACGAAGTTCATTCCCAATCTAAGATCAGACCGGATCGAGGGTTGTGGCAGCAGGATTGATAGCACGTTGGGGGGGATCGGGCCGATCCCAGGCTTGCGCATTCTCCCTCTTCAGCCGACTGAGCACCCGCACGCTAGTTTCGTGGGTTGGCTTAGGCATACGGAGTTCATTCCATGTCTAAGCATACGGAATTCATTTCCAGTCTACCACGGTGCACATGCTGGGCTCAGGCATGTGATGGTGCTGCATTGTTTTTGCTCGGGGCACTATCGTCGGAGCATCGTAGGAGAGCCTAACCGGCGGTATTGAGGGCTTCAGCGATGGGGGCCCAGGGGGTGTGCGCACATGATGTGCGATGAGTGCTGGTACTTGGCCCTTATATTGGCCCCCTATCCCTCATCAAACCTTGAGAACTCACACCCCCTTAAAGAGCATTTGAGATTTTATAGGTTTGCTGCCAGTAGCCATTAAAGTGTCTGAAATGGGGACACTTTTTTCAAATGATCACAAAATCTTCTCCACTTCGAGTTTTTAGCTGAATTTTTTTGTGCATGCCAAAAAAAATACAAGGATCACCTCTACCAAATTTGGGACAAAACTATTTCTAAAAAAATTTTAAAAAATCTCGAATTGCAAAAAGTTTCAAAAATCGTGAAAAATAGAAAACGGGTCGTCCTACCACGAAACTTCACATGAAGGCTTAGGGGACCATTGTATGAATTTACAAGCCATAAAAATGGCATTGGCATGGTAGAAATATGAAGATGTGCTTGAACCCACCTACCACCCATTCGATCCCCGGCTTACGCATCCTACCTCTCTGGTTGGCTGAGCGCCCGCACGCTTGTTTCGTGGGTTGACTTAGGCATACGGAGTTCATCCCCAATCTAAGCATATGGAGTTCATTCCTAGTCTAAGATCAGACCGGACCGAGGGTTGCGACAGCAGGATCGACAGCATGCAGAGGGGATCGGGCCGATCCTCAGCTTGCGTATTCTACCTCTCCGGTCGGCTGAGCGCCCGCACACCCGTTTCATGGGTTGGCTTAGGCATAGCGAGTTCATACCATGTCTAAGCCCTAGCCGGACCGAGGGTTGTGGCAGCGGTACCGGTAGCACGCAGAGGGGGACTGGGTTAATCCTCGACTTGCGCATTATGCCTCTCCGATCGACTCAGCGCCCGCATGTTCGTTTCATGGGTTGACTTAGGCATACGAAGTTCATTCCCAATCTAAGATTGGACCAAAATGAGGGTTGCGGCAGCAAGATAGATAGCACGTATGGGGGACCGGGTTGGTCCCTGGCTTACGTATTCTACCTCTCTGGTCAACTGAGCGCTTGCACGCTTGTTTCGTGGGTTGGCTTAAGCAGACGGAGTTCATTCCATGTCTAAGCATACGGAGCTCATTCCTAGTCTAAGATTGGACCAGACCGAGGGTTGCGACAATCGGACCAGCAGCAGGATCAACAGCACGCAGGGGGGACCGAGTCTATCCCCGGCTTGCACATTTTGCCTCTTCGGTCGACCGAGTGCCTGCACACTCGTTTCGTGGGTTGGCTTAGGCATACGGAGTTCATTCCATGTCTAAGCCCCAGTCGGACCATGGGTTTTGGCAACAGGATTGGCAGCTGGATTGTCAGCACTGAAGGGGGACCGGGTTGATCCTCGGCTTGCGCATTCTGCCTCTCCTGTCAGCTAAGCGCCCGCATGCCCGTTTCGTAGGTTGGCTTAGGCATAGGGAGTTCATTCCATGTCTAAGCCCCAGTCGGACCAAGGGTTGTGGCAACAGGACCGATAGCACGCAGAGTGGGATCGGGTCGATCCTTGGCCTACGCATTATGCCTTTTCGACTGGCTCAATGCCTGTACACTTGTTTCATGGGTTGAGTTAGGCAAACAGAGTTCATTCCCGATCTAAGATCAGACTAAACCGAGGGTTGTGGCAGCAGGATCGACAGTACGTAAGGAGGACTGGGTCGGTCCCCGACTTGCGCATTCTGCCTCTCCGATCGACTAAGCGCCCGCACGCTCGTTTCGTGGGTTGGCTTTGGCATACGGAGTTCATTCCATGTCTAAGCATACGGAGTTCATTCCCAGTCTAAGATTAGACCAGATCGAGGGTTGTGGCAGCCAGACCAACAGCAGGATCGGCAGCATATAGGGGGGATCGAGTCGATCCCCAACTTACGCATTCTGCCTCTCTGGCTGGCTGAGTACCCGCACGCTCATTTTATGGGTTGGCTTAGGCATACAAAGTTCATACCATGTCTAAGCCCCAGTCGAACTAAGGGTTGTGGCAGCAGGACCGACAGCGGGATCGATAACACGAAGAGGGGGATCGGGCTGATCCTCGACTTGCACATTATGCCTCTCTGATCGGTTGAGCACCCGCACACCCATTTCGTGGGTTGGCTTAGGCATAGGGAGTTCATTCAATGTCTAAGCCCCAGCCAGATCGAGGGTTATGGCAGCGGGACCGATAGCTCGCTGAAGGGGATCGGGCCGATCCCCGGCTTGCGCATTATGCCTCTTCGACGAGCTCAGCGCCAGCACGCTCGTTTCATGGGTTGACTTATGCATACGGAGTTCATTCCCAGTCTAAGATCAGACCGGACCAAGGGTTACGGTAGTAGGATCGACAGCACGCAGGGAGGATTGGGCCGATCCCCGACTTGTGCATTCTGCCTCTCCGGTCGGCTGAGCGCCTGCACGCCCATTTCGTGGGTTGGCTTAGGCATAGGGAGTTCATTCAATGTCTAAGCCCCAGTCAGACCGAAGGTTGTGGCAGTAGGACCGATAGTACGTTGAGGGGGATCGGGCCGATCCCCGACTTGCGCATTATGCCTCTTCGGCCAGCTCAGCACCTGCACGCTCGTTTCATGGGTTGATTTATGCATATGGAGTTCATTCCCAGTCTAAGATCGAACCGGACTGAGGGTTGCAGTAGCAGGATCGATAGCACGTAGGGGGGACTGGGCCAATCCCCGGCTTGCACATTTTGCCTCTCCGGCCAGCTGAGCGCCCGCACGCTCGTTTCGTGGGTTGGCTTAGCCATACGAAGTTCATTCCATGTCTAAGCATATGGAGTTCATTCCATGTCTAAGCATACGGAGTTCTTTCCCAGTCTAAGATTTTGAGCCACGGTGCACATGGTGGGCTCGGACATGTGCTGGTGCCACATTTTTTTCGCTCGGGGCACCATCACCGGAGCATCGTCTGACAGCCTAACCGACGACATTGGGGGTTCTGATGATTGGGGGGCCGGGGGGTGGTGCACATGATGTGCGATGGGTGCTGGTACTTGGCCCTTATATTGGCCCCTTATCCCTCATCAATCCTCGAGAACTCACACCCCCTTAAAGAGCATTTGAGATTTTATAGGTTTGCTGCCAGTAGGCATTAAAGTGTCTGGAATGGGGATGCTTTTTTCAAACGATAACAAAATCTTCTCCACTTTGAGTTTCTGGCTGAATTTTTTTGTGCATGCCAACAAAAATACAAGGATCACTTCTACGAAATTTGGGGAGAAAACTCTTTCTAAAAAAATTTTAAAAAATCCGAAACCTTAAAAAGTTTTGAAAATCATGAAAAATAGCAAATGGGTCATCTTGCCACGAAACTTCACATGAAGGCGTAGGGGACCATTGTATGAATTTACAAGCCATAAAAATGGCATAGGCATGGCAGAAATATTAAGATGTGCTTGAACCCACGTACCACTCGTTCGATCCCCGGCTTAGGCATTCCCAGTCTAAGATCGAACTGGACCAAGGGTTGCAGCAGCAGGATCGATAGCACGCAGGGGGGATTGGGCCAATCCTCGACTTGCGCATTCTGCCTCTCTGATCGACTGAGCGCCTGCACGTCCGTTTCATGGGTTGGCTTAGGCATAGTGAGTTCATTTCATGTCTAAGCCCCAGCCGGATCGAGGGTTGTGGCAGCGAGACTGGCAGCACGTAGAGGGGGATCGGGCTGATCCCTAATTTGTACATTCTACCTCTCTAGGCTGTTGAGCGCTCACACGCTTGTTTCGTGGGTTGACTTAGGCATACGGAGTTCATCCCCAATCTAAGCATACGGAGTTCATTCCCAGTCTAAGATCAGACCAGAGTGAAGGTTACGACAGTAGGATTGATAGCACGTTGGGAGGGAAAGGGTCGATCCCCAGCTAGTGCATTCTACCTCTCCGATCGACTGAGCGCCCGCACGCTCGTTTCGTGGGTTGGCTTAGGCATACGAAGTTCATTCCATATCTAAGCATACGGAGTTCATTCCCAGTCTAAGATCAGATCGGATCAAGGGGTACGGTAGCAGGACCAGCGACAGGATCGACAGCATGTAGGGGTGGATCAGGTTGATCCCCGGCTTGTGCATTCCACCTCTCCGATCGATTGAGCGCCCGTATGCTCGTTTCATGGGTTGGCTTAGGCATCGGACTTTATTCCATGACTAAGCCCCAGCCGGACCAAGGGTTGTGGCATCAGGACCGACAGCGGGATCTGTAGCACGTAGAAGAGGCCCGGGCTAATCCCCGGCTTGTGCATTATGTCTCTCCGGTCAGCCTCTCCGACCGACTGAGCACCTGCACGCTCATTTCGTGGGTTAACTTAGGCATACGAAGTTCATCCCCAGTCTAAGCATGAGGAGTTCATTCCCAGTCTAAGATCGGACCGGACTGAGGGTTGCAGCAGCAGGATCGACAGCATGTATGAGGGACCGGGTCGATCCTTGACTTGTGCATTCGGCCTCTCCAGTCGGTTGAGCGCCCGCACGCCCGTTTTATGGGTTGGCTTAGGCATGGGGAGTTCATTCCATGTCTAAGCCCCAGTCGGACTGAGCGTTGTGGCAGCAGACCGACAGCATGTAGAGGGAGATCGAGTCGATCCCCAGCTTGCACATTCTACCTCTCCGACCGGCTGAGCACCCGTACGCTCGTTTCGTGGTTTGGCTTAGGCATACGAACTTCATTCCATGTCTAAGCCCCAGCCGGATCGAGGGTTATGGCAATAGGATCGGTAGTGGGATCGACAACACGCAGAGGGGGACAGAGCTAATCCTGATTTGCACATTATGCCTCTTCGACCGGCCTCTTCGGCGGCTGAATGCCCGTACGCTCGTTTCATGGGTTGAATTAGGCATATAGAGTTCATCCCCAGTCTAAGCATACAGAGTTTATTCCTAGTCTACGATCGAACCGGACTGAGGATTACGATAGCTGGATTGACAGCACGTAGGGGGATCGAGCTGATCCCTGACTTGTGCATTCTGCCACTCTGGCTGGCTGAGTGCCTGCACGCCCATTTCGTGGGTTGGCTTAGGCATAGGGAGTTCATTCCAGGTCTAAGCCCCAGTCGGACAGAGGGTTGTGGCAGCGAGACTGACAGCATGCAGAGGGGGATCGGGCCGATCATCGGCTTGCGCATTGTGCCTCTCCGATTGGCTCAACGCTCGAACGCTCATTTCGTGGGTTAACTTAGGCATACGGAGTTCATTCCCAATCTAAGATCGGATCGAGGATTGCGGCAACAGGATCGACAGCATGCAGGGGGGATCGGGCCGATCCCTGACTTACGCATTATGTTTCTTCGATCGACTGAGCGCCCGTACGCTCGTTTTATGGGTTGGCTTAGGCATACGGAGTTCATTCCATGTGTAAGCATACGGAGTTCATTCCCAGTCTAAGATCAGACCGGATTGAGGGTTGCGACAGCAGGACCAATAGCGGGATCGATAGCACGTAGAGGTGCCCAAGTCGATCTTTGGCTTGCGTATTTTGCCTCTCCAACCGGCCTCTCCGATCGGTTGAGCGCTCGCACGCTCGTTTCGTGGGTTGACTTAGGCATATGGAGTTCATCCCCAGTCTAAGCATATGGAGTTCATTCCCAGTCTAAGATCGAACTGAATCGAGGGTTGCGATAGTAGGATCGGCAGCACGCAGGGGGGATCGGGCCGATCCCCGACTTGCGCATTCTGCCTCTCCGGCCGACTGAATGCCCGCACGCCTGTTTCGTGGGTTGGCTTAGGCATGGGGAGTTCATTCCATGTCTAAGCCCCAGCTGGACCGAGGGTTGTGGTAGCGGACTGACAGCATGCAGAGGGGGATCGAGTCGATCCCCAGCTTGCACATTCTACCTCTCCGACCGGTTGAGCACCCGTACGCTCGTTTGGTGGTTTGGCTTAGGCATACGAACTTCATTCCATGTCTAAGCCCCAACCGGACCGAGGGTTGTGGTAGCAGGACCGGCAGTGGGATTGACAACACGCATAGGGGGATCGAGCTAATCCCTGACTTGCGCATTATGCCTCTTCGACCGGTCTCTCCGACCGGCTGAACGCCCGTACACTCGTTTCATGGGTTCACTTAGGCATACGGAGTTCATCCCCAG
The DNA here is from genome assembly GCF_002303985.1 of Durio zibethinus. The sequence continues at coordinate 28,798,864 of NW_019167826.1, read as the reverse complement.
TCTAAGCATACGAAGTTTATTCCTAGTCTAAGATCGAACCGGACCGAGGATTGCGATAGCTGGATCGACAGCATGCAGGGGGATTGAGGTTGATCCCCAACTTGTGCATTCTGCCACTCTGCTCGCACGCCCATTTCGTGGGTTGGCTTAGGTATAGGGAGTTCATTCCATGTCTAAGCCCCAACCGAACTGAGGGTTGTGGCAGCAAGACCAGCAGCACGCAGAGGGGGATCAGGCCGATCCTCGACTTGCACATTATGCCTCTCCGATCGGCTCAGCACCTGCACGCTCGTTTTGTGGTACGACTTAGGCATACAGAGTTCATTCCCAGTCTAAGATCGGATCAGACCAAGGGTTACGGTAGCAGGATTGACAGCACGTAGGGAGGATCGGGCCAGCCCCTGGCTTACGCATTCTGCCTCTCTGGCCGACTGAGCGCCCGTACGCTCGTTTCGTGGGTTGGCTTAGGCAGACATAGTTCATTCCCAGTCTAAGATCAGACCGAACCGAGGGTTGTGGTAGCAGGACTAGCAGCAGGATCGACAGTACGTAGGGGGGATCGGGTCGATCCTCGACTTGCGCATTCTGCCTCTTCGACCGACTGAGCGCCCGCATACTCATTTCGTGGGTTGGCTTAGCCGTACAGAGTTCATTCCATGTCTAAGCCCCAGTCGGACCGAGGGTTGTGGCAGCAGGATCGACAGTGGGATCAGCAGCACGCAAAAGGGGACCGGGCTAATCCCCGACTTGTGCATTACGCCTCTCTGACCGACTTTTTCAGCTGGCTGAACGCCCACACGCTCGTTTGATGGGTTTACTTAGGCATACAGAGTTCATCCCCAGTCTAAGCATACGGAGTTCATTCCCAGTCTAAGATCAGATCGGACAGAGGGTTACGGCAGCGGGATTGGCAGCACACAGGGGGATCGGGTCAATACCCGACTTACACATTCTGCCTCTCCGACCGGTTGAGCGCCCGCACGCCCGTTTCATGGGTTGGCTTAGGCATAGGGAGTTCATTCCATGTCTAAGTCCCAGCCAGACCGAGGGTTATGGCAGCGGGACCGGTAGCACGCAGAGGGGGATCGGGTCGATCCCCGGCTTGCGTATTATGCCTCTCTGGTCGGCTCAGCACCCGAACGCTCGTTTCGGGGGTTGACTTAGGCATACGAAGTTCATTCCCAATCTAAGATCGGACCAGACTGAGGGTTGTAGCAGCAGGATCGATAGCACGCAAGGGGGATCGGGCCAGTGCCTGACTTTCGCATTCTGCCTCTCCGACCGGTTGAGCTCCCGTATGCTAGTTTCATCGGTTGGCTTAGGCATACAGAGTTCATTCCATGTCTTAGCATACGGAGTTCATTCCCAGTCTAAGATCAAACAGTATCGAGGATTACGGCAGCAGGACCAGCAGTAGGATCGGTAGCACGCAGGGGGGACCGGGTCGATCACTAGCTTGTGTATTCTACCTGTTTGGCAAGCCTCTCCGATTGGCTGAGCATCAGCATGCTCATTCGTGGGTTAACTTAGGCATACGGAGTTCATCCCCAGTCTAAGCATACGGAGTTCAATCTCAGTCTAAGATCGAACCGGACCGAGGGTTGCGACAGTAGGATCCACAGCACGTAGGGGGGACCAAGCCGATCCTCAGCTTGCGCATTTTGCCTCTCCGGCCGATTGAGCGCCCGCTCACCCGTTTCGTGGGCTGGCTTAGGCATAGGGAGTTCATTCCATGTCTAAGCCCTAGCCGGATCGAGGGTTGTGGCAGCGGGATCAGCAGCACGTAGAGGGGGTCTGGGCCAATCCCCGGCTTGCGCATTATGCCTCTTCGGTCGGCTCAGTGCCCGAACGCTCATTTCATGGGTTGACTTAGGCATACGGAGTTCATTCCCAGTCTAAGATCGGATCAGACCGAGGGTTGCAGCAGCAGGATCGACAGCACGCAGGGTGGATCGAGTCAGTCCCTGACTTGCACATTCTACCTCTCTGGTCGGTTGAGCGCCCGCACGCTCGTTCTGTGGGTTGGCTTAGGCATACGGAGTTTATTCCATGTCTAAGCATACGGGCTTCATTCCCAGTCTAAGATCGGATTGGACTGAGAGTTACGACAGCAGAACCAGCAGCAGGACTAGCAGCAGGATCAGCAGCATGCAGGGGGGATCGGGCTAATCCCCAACTTGCGCATTCTACCGTTTCGGCCGACTGAGCACCCATACGCTCGTTTAATGGGTTGGCTTAGGCATAGGGAGTTCATTCCATGTCTAAGCCCTAGTCAGACCGAGTGTTGTGGCAGCGGGACCGACAGCACGTAGAGGGTACGGGCAGATCCCTGGCTTGTGCATTATGCCTGTCCGACTGGTTTAGTGCCCACACGCTCATTTCATGGGTTGACTTGGGCATACGAAGTACATTCCCAGTCTAAGATTGGACCGGACCGGACCGAGAGTTACGACAGCAGGATCGACAGCACGCTGGAAAGGTCGGGTTCTGTCCCCGACTTATGCATTCTACCTTTCTGATCGACTGAGCGCTCGTACGCTCGTTTCGTGGGTTGGCTTAGTCATACAGAGTTCGTTCCCAGTCTAAGATCAAACCAGACTGAGGGTTGCGATAGCAGGACCGGCAGCAGGATCGACAGCACGCAGGGGGGATCGGGCCAATCCCCAGCTTACGCATTCTGCCTCTCTGGTCGGCTGAGCGCCCGCACACTCGTTTCATGGGTTGGCTTAGGAAACAGAGTTCATTCCATGTCTAAGCCCCAGTTAGACCGAGGGTTGCGACAGCAGGATCGGCAGCACGTAGGGGGGACTGGGCCAATTCCCAACTTACGCATTCTACCTCTCCGGCCGGCTGAGCGCCTGCACACCCATTTCGTGGGTTGGCTTAGGCATAGGGAGTTCATTCCATGTCTAAGCCCCAGTCAGACCTAGGGTTATGGCAGCGGGATCGACAACACGCAGAGGGGGACCGGGACAATCCCTGACTTGCGGATTATGCCTCTCCGGTCGACTCAACGCCTGCACGCTCATTTCGTGGGTTGGCTTAGGCATATGGAGTTCATTCCCAGTCTAAGATCGGACCGGATCGAGGGTTGCAACAGCAAGATCGACAGCACGGAGGGAGGGACCAGGCCGATCCCCAGCTTGCGCATTCTACCTCACCGGTTGACTGAGCGCCCGCACGCTCGTTTCATGGGTTGGCTTAGGCATACGGAGTTCATTCCATGTCTAAGCATATGGAGTTCATTCCATGTCTAAGATCGGACTGGATCGAGGGTTACGGTAGCAGGACCAGCAGCAGGATCGACAGCATGCGGGGGCGATCGGGTTGATCCATGGCTTACTGAGCATTTGCACATTCTCATTTCATGGGTTGGCTTAGGCATACAGAGTTCATTCCATGTCTAAGCCCCAGCCGGACTGAGGGTTGTGGCAGCAGGACCGATAACGAAATCGGCAGGATGCAGAAGGGGATCGGGCTGATCCCCAGCTTGTGAATTATGCCTCTTCGGTCAGCCTCTTCGATCGGTTGAGTGCCCGCACGCTCGTTTCGTGGGTTGACTTAGGCATACAGAGTTCATCCCTAGTCTAAGCATACAGAGTTCATTCCTAGTCTAAGATCAGATCGGACCGAGGGTTACAGTAGCAGGATCGACAGCATTGGGGGATCGGGTCGATTCCCAACTTGTGCATTCTGCCTCTCCGGCCGGCTGAGCGCCCTCACGCCTGTTTCGTGGGTTGGCTTAGGCATACAGAGTTCATTCCATGTCTAAGCCCTAGCCGGACTGAGGGTTGTGGCAGCGAGACCGACAGCACGCAGAGGGGGACCGAGCCAATCCTCGGCTTGTGCATTATGCCTCTCCGGCCGGCTTAGCTCTCGACAGCTCATTTCATGGGTTGACTTAGGCATACGGAGTTCATTCCCAGCCTAAGATCGGACCGGACTGAGGGTTGTGGTAGTAGGATCGACAGCACGCAGGGGGATCAGGTCGATCCCTGGCTTGCACATTCTACCTCTTCGACCGACTGAGCACCCACACGCTCGTTTCATGGGTTGGCTTAGGCATACAGAGTTCATTCCATGTCTAAATGTACAGAGTTTATTCCCAGTCTAAGATCGGACTGGATCGAGGGTTGCAGCAGCAAGACCAACAGCAGGATCGACAGCATGCAGGGGGGACCAGAGTGATCCCCGACTTGTGCATTCTACCTCTTCGACCGACTGAGCGCCTGTATGCTCATTTCATGGGTTGACTTAGGCATACGGAGTTCATCCCCAGTCTAAGCATACGAAGTTGATTCCCAGTCTAAGATCGAACCAGACCGAGGGTTACGGAAGCAGGATCGACAGCACGCAAGGGGGACCGAGCTCATCCCTGGCTTACGTAATCTACCTCTCTGACCGGCTGAGCACCTACATGCTTGTTTCGTGGGTTGGCTTAGGCATACGGAGTTCATTCCATGTCTAAGCCCCAGCTGGACCGAGGGTCGTGGTAGCAGGACCGGCAGCGGGATCGACAACACGCAGAGGGGGACCAGGCTGAACCTCGGCTTGCACATTATGCCTCTCCTATCGGCCTCTCTGGCCGACTGAGCACCCGCACGGTCATTTCATGGGTTGACTTAGGCATACAGAGTTCATCCCCAGTCTAAGCATATGGAGTTTATTCCTAGTCTAAGATTGGACCGGATCAAGGGTTGCGTTAGCAGGATCAACAGCACACAGAGGGGACCGGGTCGGTCCCCGACTTACGCATTGTGCCTCTTCGGTCGGCTCAATGCCTGCACGCTCGTTTTGTGGGTTCACTTATGCATACGAGGTTCATCCCCAGTCTAAGCATACAGAGTTCATTCCCAATCTAAGATCAGATCGGATTGAGGGTTGCGGTAGCAGGATCGGCAGCACGCAGGAGGGATCGAGCCGATCCCCGACTTGCACATTCTGCCTCTCCAGCCAGCTGAGCACCCGCACGCCAATTTCATAGGTTGGCTTAGGCACAGGGTGTTCATTCCATGTCTAAGCCCCAATCAGACCAAGGGTTGTGGCAGCAGGACTGGCAGCACGCACAGGGGGACCGGATTGATCCCTGTCATGCGCATTATGCCTGTTCGGCTGGCTCAGCGCCCGCACGCTCGTTTCATGGGTTGACTTATGCATACGGAGTTTATTCCCATTCTAAGATCAGACCAGACCGAGGGTTGCGGCAGCAGGATCGATAGCGCACTGGGGGGGATCGGGTCGGTCCTTGGCTTGCGCATTCTGCCTTTCCGGTCGGCTGAGCGCCGGCATGCTAGTTTTGTGAGTTGGCTTAGGCATACAGAGTTCATTCCATGTCTAAGCATACGGAGTTCATTCCCAGTCTAAGATCGGACCGGACCGGGGGTTGCAGCAGTAGGACCAGCACCGGATTGACAGCACGTAGGGGGGATCGAGCCAATCAACGGCTTGCACATTCTGCCTCTCCGACCGGTTGAGCACCCGCACGCTCATTTCATGGGTTGGCTTAGGTATACGGAGTTCATTCCATCTCTAAGCCCCAGCCAGACCAAGGGTTGTGGCAGTAGGACTGGTAATGAGATCGGCAGCATGCAGAAGGGGAATGGGTCGATCCTTGGCTTACGTATTATGCCTCTCCGGCCAGCTCAGCACCCGCACGCTTGTTTCGTGGGTTGACTTATGCATACAGAGTTCATTCCCAGTCTAAGATCAGACCGGACTGAGGGTTGCGACAGCAGGATCGACAACACGCAATAGGGGATCGGGTCGGCCCCCGGCTTGCACATTCTGCCTCTTCGGTCGGCTGAGCGCCTGCACGCTCGTTTCATGGGTTGGCTTAGGCATACGAAGTTTATTCCATGTCTAAGCATACAGAGTTCATTCCCAATCTACGATTAGACCGGACCAAGGGTTACGACAGCAGGACCAACAGCAGGATCGACAGCACGCAGAGGGGACCGGGCCGATCCTCGGCTTGCGCATTCTGCCTCTCCGATCGACTGAGCGCCCGCACGCTCGTTTCGTTGGTTGGATTAGGCATACGGAGTTCATTCCATGTCTAAGTCGTAGCCGAACCGAGGGTTGTTGCAGCAGGACCGGCAGCGGGATCGGCAGCACGCAGAGGGGGCCCGAGTTGATCCCTGACTTGCGCATTATGCCTCTCCGACTGGCTGAGCACTTGCACGCTCGTTTCGTGGGTTGACTTTGGCAACAGAGTTCATCCCCAGTCTAAGCATATGGAGTTCATTCCCAGTCTAAGATCAGACCGGACCTAGGGTTGCGGCAGCAGGATCGACAGCACGCAAGGGGGACCGGGTTGATCACCGGCTTGTGCATTTTACCTCTCCAGTCGGTTGAGTGACCGCACGCCCGTTTAGTGGGTTGGCTTAGGCATAGGGAGTTCATTCCATGTCTAAGCCCCAGCCAGACCGAGGGTTGTGGCAGCGGGATCGGGTGCACACAGAGGGGGACCGGGCCGATCCCCGGCTTGTGCATTATGCCTCTTCGATCGGCTCAGTGCCCGCACGCTCATTTCATGGGTTGACTTATGCATACGGAGTTTATTTCCAGTCTAAGATCGGACCGGATCGAGGGTTGAGAAAGCAGGGTCGATTGCATGCAGGGGGGAATGGGTCGATCCCCGACTTGCGCATTCTGCCTCTCCGACCGGTTGAGCGCCCACACACTCGTTTCGTGGGTTGGCTTAGGCATACAGAGTTCATTCCATGTCCAAGCATACAGAGTTCATTCCCAGTCTACGTTGGGGACAATTGCCTCTACGAAATTTGGGGACAAAACTCTTTCTAAAAAATTTTAAAAAATCTCGAACAGCAAAAAGTTTCAAAAATCATGAAAAATAAAAAACGGGTCATCTTGCCACGAAACTTCACATGAAGGCTTAGGGGGCCATTGTTTGAATTTACAAGCCATAAAAATGGCATTGGCATGGCAGAAATATGAAGATGTGCTTGAACCCACCTACCACCCATTCGATCCCCGGCTTACGCATCTTGCCTCTCTGGTCGGCTGAGCGCCCGCACACTCGTTTCGTGGGTTCACTTACGCATACGGAGTTCATACCCCATCTAAGCGTACGGAGTTCATTCCTAGTCTAAGATCGGATCAGATTGAGGGTTACGATAGTAGGATCGGTAGCACGCAGAGGGGATTGGGTCGATCCCCGACTTGTGCATTCTGCCTCTCCGATCGACTGAGTGCCCGCATGCTCGTTTCATGGGTTGGCTTAGGCATACGGAGTTCATTCCATGTCTAAGCATATTGAGTTCATTCCCAGTCTAAGATTGGACCAGACCAAGGGTTACGACAGCAGGACCAGTAGCAGGATCGGTAGCACACAGAAGGGGACCTAGCTGATCCCTGACTTACGCATTATGGCTCTCCGTCTGGCCTCTCCTGTCGTTTGAGTGCCCGCACGTTCGTTTCATGGGTTGACTTAGGCATACAGAGTTCATCCCCAGTCTAAGCATACGGAGTTCATTCCCAGTCTAAGATAGGATTGGACCAAGGGTTGCGATAGCAGGATCGACAGCACGCAGGGGGGACCGAACCGATCCCCGACTTGCGTATTCTGCCTCTCCGACCGGCTGAGCGCTCGCACGCCCATTTCGTGGGTTAGCTTAGGCATAGCCAGTTCATTCCATGTCTAAGCCCCAGCCAGACCGAGGGTTGTGGTAGCAGGACTGATAGCACACAGAGGGGGACCGGGCCGATCCCGCCTTGCGTATTATGCCTATTCGGTCAGCTCAGCGTCTGTACGCTCATTTCATGGCTTAACTTATGCATACGGAGTTCATTCCCAGTGTAAGATCAGACTGGACCGAGGGTTGCTGCATCTGGATTGACAACATGCAGGGGGGACCGGACTGATCTCTGGCTTGTGCATTCTGCCTCTCTGGTCGGCTGAGCGCCCGCATGCTCGTTTCGTGGGTTGGCTTAGGCATACAGAGTTCATTCCATGTCTAAGCATACGGAGTTCATTCCCAGTCTAAGATTTTGAGCCCCGATGCACATGCTAGGCTCGGGCATGTGATGGTGTCGCATTTTTTTTACCCGGGGCATAATTATCGGAGCATCACCGGAGAGCCTAACCGACGGCATTGGGGGTTTCGGCGATTGGGGGGGCCGGGGGGTGTGCACACATGATGTGCGATGGTTGCTGGTACTTGGCCCATATATTGGCCCCCTATCCCTCATCAAACCTCGAAAACTCACACCCCCTTAAAGAGCATTTCAGATTTTATAGGTTTGCTGCCAGTAGCCATTAAAGTGTCTGAAATGGGGACACTTTTTTCAAACGGTCACAAAATCTTCTCCACTTTGAGTTTTTAGCTGAATTTTTTGTGCATGCCAACAAAAATACGAGGATCACCTCTACCAAATTTTGGGACAAAACTCTTTCTAGAAAAATTTTAACAAATCCCAAACCGTAAAAAGTTTCAAAAATCATGAAAAATAGAAAACGTGTCGTCTTGCCACAAAACTTCACATGAAGGCTTAGGAGACCATTGTATGAATTTGCACACTAGAAAAATGGCATTGACATGGCAGAAATATGAAGATGTGCTTGAACTCACCTATCACCCGTTCGATCCTCGGCTTGCGCATCCTACCTCTCTAGTCGGCTGAGCGCCTGCATGCTCGTTTCGTGGGTTGACTTAGGCATACGGAGTTCATCCCCAGTCTAAGCATACGGAGTTCATCCCCAGTCTAAGATCAGACTAGACCGAGGGTTGCGACAATAGGATCGGCAGCACGTAGGGGGGACCAGGTCGATCCCCGGCTTTTGTATTCTGCCTCTCCTGCCGGCTGAGCGCCCGCACGCCCATTTCATGGGTTGGCTTAGGCATAGGGAGTTCATTCCATGTCTAAGCCCCAGTTGGACCGAGGGTTGTGGCAGTGGGACTGACAGCACGAAAAGGGGGACCGGGTTGATCCCCGGCTTGCGCATTATGCCTCTTCGACCGGCTCAGCGCCCGCACGCTCGTTTTGTGGGTTAACTTAGGTATACGAAGTTCATTCCCTATCTAAGATTGGACCAGATTGAGGGTTGCAGCAGCAGGATCGACAGCACACAAGAGGGATCGGGTCGATCCTCGGCTTGCGCATTCTGCCTCTCCGACCAGTTGAGCGCCCGTGTGCTCGTTTCGTAGGTTGGCTTAGGCATACGGAGTTCATTCCATGTCTAAGTATATGGAGTTCATTCCCAGTCTAAGATTTTGAGCCACAGTGCACATGCCGGGCTCGGGCATATGCTGGTGCAGCATTTTTTTCACCCAAGGCACCATCGTCGGAGCATCACCGGAGAGCCTAATCGGTGGCATTAGGGGTTCCGGCGATTGGAGGGGCCGGGGGGTGTGCGCACATGATGTGCGATGGGTGCTGGTACTTGGCCCTTATATTGGCCACCTATCCCTCATCAAACCTCAAGAACTCACAGCCCCTTAAAGATCATTTGAGATTTTATAGGTTTGCTGCTAGTAGCCATTAAAGTGTCTAAAATGGGGACACTTTTTTCAAACAGTCACAAAATCTTCTCCAATTTGAGTTTTTAGCTGAATTTTTTTGTGCATGCCAACAAAAATACAAGGATCACCTCTACCAAATTTGGGGACAAAACTCTTTCTAAAAAAATTTTAAAAAATCCCAAACCGCAAAAAGTTTCAAAAATTGTGAAAAATAGAAAACGGGTCGTCTTGCCACGAAACTTCACATGAAGGCTTCGGGGACCATTGTATGAATTTACAAGCCATAAAAATGGCATTGGCATGGCAGAAATATGAAGATGTGCTTGAACCCACCTACCACCCGTTCGATCCCCGGCTTACACATCTTGCCTCTATGGTCGACTGAGCGCCCGCATGCTCGTTTCATCGGTTGACTTAGGCATACGAAGTTCATCCCCAGTCTAAGCATACGAAGTTCATTCCCAGTCTAAGGTCGGACCGGACCGAGGGTTGCAGCAGCAGGACCAGATTGAGGGTTGTGGCACGGGACCGACAGCACGCAGAGGGGGATCGGGCCAATCCCCAGCTTACGCATATGGCTCTCTGACCAGCTCAGCACCCGCATGCTCATTTCATGGGTTGACTTAGGCATACGGAGTTCATTCCTAGTCTAAGATCAGATTGAACCAAGAGTTACGACAGCAGGATTGACAGCACACAGGGGGGATCGGGTCGATCTTCGGCTTACGCATTCTGCCTCTCCGCCCGGCTGAGCGCCCGCACGCTCGTTTCATGGGTTGGCTTAAAAATACAGAGTTCATTCCATGTCTAAGCATATGGAGTTCATTCCCAGTCTAAGATCGGACCGAACTGAGGGTTGCGACCGCAGGACCAGCAGTAGGATCGGCAGGACGCAAGGGGGACCGAGTCGATCCCCTGCTTGCGCATTCTTCCTCTCTGGCCAGTTGAGTGCCCGCATGCTTGTTTCGCGGGTTGGCTTAGGCATACAGAGTTCATTCCATGTCTAAGTCCCAGTCGAACCGAGGGTTGTGGTAGCAGGACTGGCAGTGGGATCAAAGCACGTAGAAGGGGATCGGGTTGATCCCTGACTTGTGCATTATGCCTCTCCGACCGGCTAAGCGCCTGCACGCTCGTTTCGTGGGTTGACTTAGGCATATGGAGTTCATCCCCAGTCTAAGCATACAGAGTTCATCCCTAGTCTAAGCATACAGAGTTCATTCCCAGTCTAAGATCAGACCGAACCGAGGGTTACGATAGCAAGATAGGCAGCACGCAAGGGGACCGGGCCGATCCCCAGCTTGTGCATTCTGCCTCTCTGGCCGGCAGAGCGCCCGCATGCCCATTTCATGGGTTGGCTTAAGCATAGGGAGTTCATTCCATGTCGAAGCCCCAGCTGGACTGAGGGTTGTGGCAACGAACCGATAGCACATAGAGGGGGATCGAACTGATCCCCGGCTTGTGCATTATGCCTCTTCGGTAGGCTCAATGCCCGCACGCTCGTTTCGTGGGTTGACTTATGCATATGGAGTTCATTCCCAGTCTAAGATCAGACCAGACCAAGGGTTGCAGCAGTAGGATCGACAGCACACAGGGGGAAACGGGTCGATCCTCAGCTTGCGCATTCTGCCTCTCCGATCGACTGAGCACCCGCACGCTCGTTCCGTGGGTTGGCTTAGTCATACGGAGTTCATTCCATGTCTAAGCATACGGAGTTCATTCCCAGTCTAAGATTTTGACCCATGCTGCACATGCTGGGCTCGGGCATGTGCTGGTGCCGTATTTTTTTCACCCAGGGCACCATCGTCGGAGCATCGTCGGAGAGCCAAACCAGCGGATTGGGGGTTCTGGCAATTGGGGCGGTCGGGGGGTGTGCACACATGATGTGCGATGGGTGCTGGTACTTGGCCCTTATATTGGCCCCCTATCCCTCATCAAACCTCGAGAACTCACACCCCCTTAAAGAGCATTTGAGATTTTATAGGTTTGCTGCCAGTTGCCATTAAAGTGTCTAAAATGGGGACACTTTTTTCAAACGGTCACAAAATCTTCTCCACTTCGAGTTTTTAGCTGAATTGTTTTTTGCATGCGAACAAAAACACAAGGATCACCTCTACCAAATTTGGGGACAAAACTCTTTCTAAAAAAGTTTCAAAAAAATCCCGAACCGTAAAAAGTTTCAAAAATCGTGAAAAATAGAAAATGGGTCGTCTTGCCAAGAAACATCACATGAAGGCTTAGGGGACCATTGTATGAATTTGCAAGCCATAAAAATGGCATTGGCATGGCAAAAATATGAAGATGTGCTTGAACCCACCTACCACCCCTTCGATCCCCGGCTTGCGCATCTTGCCTCTCTGGTCGGCTGAGCACTCGCACGCTCGTTTTGTGGGTTGACTTAGGCATACGGAGTTCATCCCCAGTCTAAGCATACGTAGTTCATTCCCAGTCTAAGATCAGACCGGATCGAGGGTTGCGGTAGCAGCATCAGCAGCACGCAGAGGGGGACCGGGCTGATCCCTGGCTTGCGTATTTTGCCTCTCCGGCCAGCTGAGTGCCCGTACGCGCGTTTCGTGGGTTGGCTTGGGCATAGGGAGTTCATTCCACAACTAATTCCCAGCTGAACAGAGGGTTGTGGTAGCGGGATCGACAGCACACAAAGGGGGACCGGGTTGATCCCCGGCTTACGCATTATGCCTCTCCGGCCGGCTCAGTACCCGCACGATCGTTTCATGGGTTGACTTAGGCATATGGAGTTCATTCCCAGTCTAAGATCAGACCACACTGAAGGTTGCGGCAACAGGATCGATAGCACGCAGGCGGCTTGCGCATTCTACCTCTCCGGCCGACTGAGCGCCCGTACGCTCGTTTCGTGGGTTAGCTTAGGCATACGGAGTTCATTCCATGTCTAAGCATACAGAGTTCATTCCTAGTGTAGGATCAGACCGGATCGAAGGTTGTGGCAGCAGGATCGACAGCACGCAGAGGGGACCGGGTCGATCCCCGACTTGCACATTCTACCTCTCCAGTCGACTGAGCGCCCGCACACTCGTTTCGTGGGTTGGCTTAGGCATACAGAGTTCATTCCATGTCTATGCCCCAGCCGGACTGAGGGTTATGGCAGCAGGACCGGTAGCGGGATCGGCAGCACACAGAGGGGGATCGGGCTGATCTCTGGCTTGTACATTATGCCTCTCCAATCAGCCTCTACGGTCGACTGAGCACCCGCACGCTCGTTTAATGGGTTAACTTAGGCATACGGAGTTCATCCCCAGTCTAAGCATACGGAGTTCATTCCCAGTCTAAGATCGAACGAGACCGAGGGTTGCGGCAGTAGGATCCGCAGCATGCCAGGGGGATCGAGCTGATCCCCAACTTGCATATTCTGCCTCTCCGACCGGCTGAGCGCCCGCACGCCCGTTTCGTGGGTTGGCTTAGGCATAGGGAGTTCATTCCATGTCTAAGCCCTAGTCAGACCGAGGGTTGTGGCAGCGGGACCGACAGCACGTAGAGGGGGACTAGGTCGATCCCCAGCTCGCGCATGATGCCTCTTCGGTCGGCTCAGCACCCGCATGCTCGTTTCGTGGGTTGACTTATGCATACGGAGTTCATTCCCAGTCTAAGATCAGATCGGACTGAGAGTTGCGATAGCACGATCGACAGCACGCAGGGGGGATCGAGCCGATCCCTAAGTTGTGCATTCTACCTCTCCGGCCGGCTGAGCACCCGCACGCTCATTTCATGGGTTGGCTTAGGCATACGGAGCTCATTCCATGTCTAGGCATACGGAGTTCATTCCCAGCCTAAGATTTTGAGCCACGATGCACATGCTGGGCTCGGGCATGTGCTGGTGCCGTATTTTTTTCACCCGGGGCACCATCGTCGAAGCATCGCTAGAGAGCCTAACCGACGCATTGGGGGTTCCGACGATTTGGGGGGCCGAGGGGGTGTGCGCACATGATGTGCGATGGGTACTGGTACTTGTGTCATGGGCTTCGACCTTAGACTCAGAGACCATGCGGGCTTAGGCTTGGAATCTCCTCCTTTATGCCTAAGTTAGCCTAAAACACAAGCGTACGGGCACTAGAACAACGGGAAGGGCTGATTACGCAAGTTAAAGAGAAATAAGATGAGAAGGCAGAATTTTGGAAATGCTCTTGTATTCACTGAAACAGAAGTGTTTGATGGTGTACAAATGAGGGAGGAGTAGCTCTCTATTTATTGTTGAGGCTCCAGCTTACACTTAATGGCAATATCCTTAGAATAAAGGCTAAAATCATGGGATTATACAGATTACAATCAATCAGGATGCTAACTCTTGATTTTCAGGGTCAACCAAATCTGCCAGGATGCTGCTGCTGATCCTGCCTGCTTCTAGAAGCTTTCCTTGCATGTCCAGCACCTTGGGCCATTCTGGATGTGGTGCGGGTAGCTTGCATGCTAGGCCTTGGTCTCACGGGCTGGCCTGCAAGTTGGGCAGGTGTTCTGAACTCGTTCGCTAGGCTTTGCATGCAAATACTCGCCAGCACACCTAGTCTGCAGGCCTCATCCTCTGGCTCACCTGCTGGTGCGCCTGATGTGCCTGGCGTGCCTGCCCAGGGCGTGACATTCTCCCCTACCTAATTGCGCAACACCCTCATTGCGTCTTCTGCATGGTACTGCCTGATCTGGTCCCTGAACTGCCATAAGTCATCTACTGGTTCCCAGCTTGCCTCACTGTCTGGAAGTCCCTTTCAGCGCACCAAATACTCTTGTCTTGGCTGATAGTTCTTCCGTCTTACCTCCCGATCAGCTATGATGCTGTGGACCTCCTTTTCATATGAGGCCCTTACTCCCAATGGCGCACGCTTTGACTCTGCCCATCTTGGATCTCCCTCATCCTCATGGAATGGCTTGAGCATGCTCACATGGAACACCGGGTGGAGCCTCGAATTGGGTGGCATATCCAGCTTGTAGGCAACCTTGCCTACCCTCTTGACTACTCGAAAAGGTCCCTCATACCTTCGAACTAGGCCTTTGTGCAGCCCCCTATGGCACATAATGGGATGCAGCTTCACCAATACCAAGTCTCCAACCTGGAACTACGCATCTCACCTATTCTGGTCTGCCCACTTCTTTGACCTCTTGGCCGCCTTGTGTAGACAAACTCTGGCCAAGTCAGTTTGCTCCTGCCATGCCTTGGCAAACTTGTATGCTATTGGATTTGGCCCTGTATAACCTGCAGCAATCGAACTGGGTGTTAGTGGTTGTTGCCCTGTCACAACCTCAAATGGGCTCTGGTTCGTTGCCTCGTTCCTTTGCAAGTTTTAGGAAAACTATGCAATATCTAGCAGCTTTGGCCAGTCCCTTTGTATGGCACTCACATAGTGCCTGAGGTAGACCTTCAATAGTCCATTCACTCGTTCTGTTTGCCCATCGGTCTACGGATGCATGCTGGTGGAAAAGTTCAAGTCTGACCCCAACAGCTTGAACAACTCAGTCCAAAACCTGCCCTGTGAAATGCCCATCCCGATCACTAACACTGGTCCTTGGCACTCCCCAGTACTTAACCATGTTCTTCAAGAACAATCGAGCTACCTCCATAGCTGGGCACTCCTTGGTTGCTGGAATGAAGATTCCATACTTGAAAAACCTATCCACCACTACCATGATGCTTCCAAACCCTTCTGCTTTGGGTAGACCAACTATAAAGTCCAGAGAAACACTCTCTCATGGTCGCTCTGGCACTAGCAATGGCTCCAAGAGACCACTTGGTTTCTTGAGCTCCACCTTGTCCTGTTGGCACACAAGACAAGTCTTCACATAGGCCTCCACATCATCCCTCATGTGCGACCAGTAGTTTCAGTCCTCGATCAATGCCAAGGTACGGCTCACTCCGGGTGTCCAGCCCACCTTGAATCATGGCATTCTTGCAAAACTTCCTTGCGGAGCTTTTCGTGCTGCGGCACAAACAGTCTACTTCCCCTGGTGTACAGCAAGCCATCCTACAACCAAAACCACCTAGTCTTACCTTGCTGGGTGTACTCCATCAAAGCCTTGGTTGTAGGATCATGGACAATTCCCTCCATGATGTGCGGCACCAGTGACCCCTCTGGTTGGCTAATGGTAACAAGGTTAGCCTTCCTGCTCAGGGCATCTGCCACTAGGTTCACTCGCCCCAGCTTGTACTCCATCTGAAAATCAAACTCCGTAAGAAAATCTTGCCATCTCGCCTGCTTGGGGGATAGCTTCTTTTGCGTCTAGAAGTAGCTAGTCGCCACATTGTCCATCCTAACCATGAACCTCGACCCCAATAGGTAATGGCACCAAGTGTGTAAGCAGTGCACCACTGCAGTCATCTCTTTCTCTTGGACCGTGTACTTGCGCTCAGTCTCATTCAGCTTCCTACTCTCGAACGCGACTGGACGTCCCTCCTGCATCAACACGCCCCCATGGTAAAGTCTGATGCATCCGTATGCACCTCATACGGCTTGGCATGGTCTGGCAAGGCCAAGACTGGCTCCTCGGTCACAGCCTGCTTCAACCTATCAAAGGCTTCCTGGCACCCTGCGCTCCACTCCCATGCTTTCCCTTTCTTGAGCAAGTCAGTCAATGGCCTGGCTATTGCTGAGTGACCTCTGATGAAGTGCCTGTAGTAGTTGACCAGCCCAAGGAACGATCTCAACTCAGTGACCTTGGCTGGCGGTTGCCACTCCAGGATGGCATGTATCTTGCCTTCATCCATGCGTATCCTGCCACCTCCCACTATGTGGCCAAGGAACGGGATCTCCTGCTGGGTGAATGAGCACTTCTCCCTCTTGACAAACAGCTCGTGCGCCCGTAACACCTCGAACACCTGTCTCAATTGGTCTACATGATCTCCCAAAGTTTGGCTGTAGATCACATTGTCATCCAAATAAACCACAACAAACTGATCAAGGAATGACTGAAGTACCTTGTTCATAAGGGTGCAGAATGTTGCTGGGGCGTTCGTGAGTCTGAAAGGCATCACCAAGAACTCATACAAACCATACAGAGTGACACATGCTGTCTTTGGCTCATCTCCCTCTACGATCCTGACTTGATAGTAGCCTGACCTCAAATCCAGCTTGGTGAACCACCTTGCGCTCCCAAGTTGATCGAACAAGTTCGTAATGAGTGGGATGGGGTAGTTGTTCTTGATGGTCAGCTTGTTCAAAGCCAGGTAGTCTATGCACAGTCACAACAACCCATCATGCTTGCGTTGAAATAGAACCGGTGCACCATAGGGTGCCTTCGATGGCCTGATGAAGCCAGTATCAAGTAACTCTTTTAGCTGCTTCCTCAACTCCTCCAACTCTGGTGGAGACATTCGGTAAGGGGCTCTAGCTAGTGGCTTAGCCTCGGACACTAGCTCGATCTTGTGGTCCACCTCCCTCTTAGGTGGTAGCTTGCTAGGTAGCTTTGCGGGCATCACATCACTAAAGGTTTTGAGCACCTTTAGCACCTCCAAGGGTGACTCGTCTCCTTCTCCCTTGGCTCATCATATTTCAAGGCTGCCAAGAAGGTGTCTTCTTGTCTACTTATCGCTTTGGCAAATTGGATGGCTGACACCACCCGCAACCCAACTCCAGACCCTCTCCTTAATGGCATTAGGCATTGGCACCGTGCATCCAAGATGCAAACACAATCGATAAAAGGCACAAGGAGGGTGCTAATCCGAACAAGGAAATCCAACTTAATCACAAACTCATAGTCGTCTAGGGGTATTACCTCAATGGTCTCCTTGCCTTTCCAGTCTCCAAGCTGCAACTCCACTCCCCGCGTACTCCAATGGCTAGAACTTCCTTGGAGTTCACCGTTTTAATGGTACCAATCCCTTTCTGCACCTTTAGTCTGAGCTTTCGGGCTCTATCACTTGAAATAAAAAGATGTGAGGCACCTGTGTCCACCAGTGCGCTCACCTTCTGACCCGCAACCATCAGATCCACAAACATCAAGCCCTTTGGCTTACGGCTCCCCTTACTCCGGATAGCATTGAGCACCAACAACCCAAGCTTTGCTGCCCCTGACTCTGGCTCCTCGTCAGACTCCTTGTCTACAGCAGCCAGCTTGACCTTCTGTGGGTAATTGCGCGCTATGTGGCTCCCTCCATATAGGTAGCATGCTAGTGGCTCTCGGTCCCCCTTTGCTTTCCACTTGCCTACTGGTGGCTTTCTCTCACCATCCTTGGTTGAACGATCTCGGTCTTCATCCTTGTACTCCCAATCACGGTCCTTCCCCTTGGACTGCTTTTTTCGGTCTCTATCGTCCTTGCCCTTACCCTTAGGCTTAGTAGACTCGAACTTGTTCAGAGGCTTGAACTCTATCAAGGCCTTGGCAGTAGTCATGGCTTTAGCCAAGTCATGAACTCGTCTCCTTTGTAGCTCATGCTTCACCCATGGCTTCAGCCCATCCATGAAAGCAAATAAGGCGTCCTTCACCATCACCGGAGCATCACCGGAGAGCCTAACAGGCGGCATTGAGGGTTCCGACGATTGGGGGGCCGGGGGGTGTGCGCACATGATGTGTGATGGGTGCTGGTACTTGGCCCATATATTGGCCCCCTATCCCTCATCAAACCTCGAGAACTCACACCCCTTTAAAAAGCATTTGAGATTTTATAGGTTTGCTGCCAGTAGCCATTAAAGTGTCTGAAATGGGGACACTTTTTTCAAATGGTCACAAAATCTTCTCCACTTCGAGTTTTTAGCTGAATTTTTTTGTGCATGCCAAAAAAAATACAAGGATCACCTCTACCAAATTTGGGGAGAAAAATCTTTCTAAAAAAATTTAAAAAAATCCCTAACCGCAAAAAGTTTCAAAAATCATGAAAAATAGAAAATGGGTCGTCTTGCCACGAAACTTCACATGAAGGCTTAGGGGACCATTGTATGAATTTACAAGCCATAGAAATGGCATTGGCATGGCAGAAATATGAAGATGTGCTTGAACCCACCTACCACCCGTTCGATCCCCGACTTGTGCATCCTGCCTCTCTGGTCGGTTGAGCACCCGCACACTCGTTTCATGGGTTGACTTAGGCATACGGAGTTCATCCCCAGTCTAAGCATATGAAGTTCATTCCCAGTCTAAGATTGGACTAGATCGAGGGTTGCGGCAGCAGGATCGGCAGCACGCAGGGGGGACCGGCCTGAGCACCCGCACGCCCATTTCATGGGTTGGCTTAGGGATAGGGAGTTCATTTAATGTCTAAGCCCCAGCTGGACCGAAGGTTGTGGCAGCAGGATCGGCAGCACGAAGAGGGGGATCGGGTCAATCCTTGGCTTACGCATTATGCCTCTTCGATCGGTTCAGCCCCCGTACACTCGTTTCATGGGTTGAGTTAGGCATACAGAATTGATTCCCAATCTAAGATCAGACCGGATCGAGGGTTGCGGTAGCAGGATCAATAACACAGGGGGGGATCGGGTCGATCCTCGACTTGCGCATTCTGCCTCCCCAGTCGACTGAGCACCCACAAGCTCGTTTTGTGGTTGGCTTAGGCATACATAGTTCATTCCATGTCTAAGCATATGGAGTTCATTCCCAGTCTAAGATCGAACTGGATCATGGGTTATGACAGCAGGACTAGCAGTAGGATCGGTAGCACGCAGGGGGGACTGGGCCTATCCCGAGCTTGCGCATTTTGCCTCTCCGACTGGCTGAGCGCCCGCACGCTCGTTTTGTGGGTTGGCTTAGCATGCGGAGTTCATTCCATGTCTAAGCCCCAGCCAGATTGAGGGTTGTGGCAGTAGGACCGGCTGCGAGATCGGTAGCATGTAGAGGGGGATCGGGTTGATCCCCGGCTTGCGCATTATGCCTCTTCGACCGGCCTCTCCGGCAGGCTGAGCACCCGCACGCTCATTTCATGGGTTGACTTAGGCATACGGAGTTCATCCCCAGTCTAAGCATATAGAGTTTATTCCCAGTCTAAGATCGGACCGGACGAGGGTTACGGTAGTAAGATCAGCAGCACACAGGGGGGACCGGGTCGATCCCTGGCTTGCACATTCTGCCTCTCCGGTCGGTTGAGTGCCCGTACGCCTGTTTCGTGGGTTGGCCTAGGCATAGGGAGTTCATTCCATGTCTAAGCCCCAGCCAGACTGAGTGTTGTGGCAGCGAGATCGGCAGCACGCATAGGGGGACTGGACCGATCACCGGCTTGCACATTATGCCTCTTCGGCCGGCTTAGTGCCCGCACGCTCATTTCGTGGGTTGACTTATGCATACAGAGTTCATTCCCAGTCTAAGATCGGATCAGACCGAGGGTTGCGGCAGTAGGATTGACAGCACGCAGGGGGGATTGGGTCGATCCCCGACTTGCCCATTCTACCTCTCCGATCGGCTGAGCGCCCGCACGCTCATTTCGTTGGTTGGCTTAGGCATACAGAGTTCATTCCATGTCTAAGCATACGGAGTTCATTCCCAGTCTAAGATTTTGAGTGACGATGCACATACTGGGCTTGGGCATGTGCTGGTGCCGCATTTTTTTTTGCCCAGGGCACCATCGTCGGAGCATCGTTAGAGAGCCTAACCGGCGACATTGGGGGTTCTGACGATTGGGGGGGCCAAGGGGTGTGCGCACATGATGTGCGATGGGTGCTGGTACTTGGCCCTTATATTGGCCCCTTACCCCTCATCAAACCTTGAGAACTCACACCCCCTTAAAGTGCATTTGAGATTTTATAGGTTTGCTGCCAGTAGCCATTAAAGTGTCTGAAATGGGGACACTTTTTTCAAATGGTCACAAAATCTTCTCCACTTTGAGTTTTTAGTTGAATATTTTTGCGCATGCCAACAAAAATACAAGGATCTCTGCTACCAAATTTTTGGACAAAACTCTTTCTAAAAAAATTTTAAAAAATCTTGAACCGAAAAAAGTTTTAAAAATCGTGAAAAATAGAAAACGGGTCGTCTTGCCACAAAACTTTACATGAAGGCTTAGGGGACCATTGTATGAATTTACAAGGCATAAAAATGGCATTGGCACGGCAAAAATATGAAGATGTGCTTGAACCCACCTACCACTCGTTCGATCCTTGGCTTGCGCATCCTACCTCTCGGTCGGCTGAGCGCCTACACTTTCGTTTCGTGGGTTGACTTAGGCATACGGAGTTCATCCCCAGTCTAAGCTTATAGAGTTCATTCCTAACGTAAGATCGGATCGGACCGAGGGTTACGATAGCAGGATCGATAGCTCGTAAGGGGGATTGGGCCAATCCCCGGCTTTCATATTTTGCCTCTCTGACCAGCTGAGCGCCCGCGCGCTTGTTTCATGGGTTGGCTTAGGCATATGGAGTTCATTCCATATCTAAGCCCCAGTCGGACCGAGGGTTGTGGCAGTAAGATCGGCAGCGGGATCAGCTACATGGAGAGGTGGGCTGGGCTGATCCCCGACTTACGAATTATGCCTCTCCGGCTGGCAGAGTGCCCGTACGCTCGTTTCATGGGTTGACTTAGGCATTTGGAGTTCATCCCCAGTCTAAGCATACGAGTTCATTCCCAGTCTAAGATCAGATCGGATCGAGGGTTGCGGTAGCAGGATCGGTAACACACAGGGGGGATCGGGCCGATCCCCGCCTTACGCATTCTGCCACTCCGGTCGACTGAGCACCCACATGCCCGTTTCGTGGGTTGTCTGAGGCATAGGGAGTTAATTCCATGTCTAAGCCCTAGCCAGATCGAGGGTTGTGGCAACGGGACCGGCAGCACATAGAGGGGGATCGGGCTGATCCTCGACTTGCAGATTATGCCTCTTCGGTCGGCTCAGCACCCACACGCTCATCTTGTGGGTTGACTTATGCATACGGAGTTCATTCCTAGACTAAGATCATACCGAATCGAGGGTTGCGGTAACAGGATCGATAGCAGCAGTGGGGATCGGGTCGATCCCCAGCTTGCGCATTCTACCTCTTTGGCTGGCTGAACACCCGCACGCTCATTTCATGGGTTGGCCTAGGCATACAGAGTTCATTCCATGTCTAAGCATACGGAGTTCATTCCCAGTCTAAGATTTTGAGCCACGGTGCACATGTTGGGTCGGGCATGTGCTAGTGCCACATTTTTTTCACCCGGGGCACCATCGCTGGAGCATCACCGAAGCATCGTCGGAGAGCCTAATCAGCGACATTTGGGGTTCCGACGATTGGGGGTTCGAGGGTCTTTGCGCACATGATGTACGATGGGTGCTGGTACCTGGCCCTTATATTGGCCCCCTATCCATCATCAAACCTCGAGAACTCACACCCCCTTAAAGAGCATTTGAGATTTTATAGGTTTGCTACCAGTAACCATTAAAGTGTCTAAAATAGGGACACTTTTTTCAAACGGTCACAAAATCTTCTCCACTTCGAGTTTTTAGCTGAATGTTTTTGTGCAAGCCAACATGTAAAAAATAGAAAACGGGTCATCTTGCCACGAAACTTCACATGAAGGCTTAGGGGACCATTGTATGAATTTACAAGCCATAAAAATGGCATTGGCATGGCAGAAATTTGAAGATGTACTTGAACCCACCTACCACCCGTTCGATCCCCAACTTGTGCATCCTGCCTCTCTGGTCGGTTGAGCGTCGGCACGCTCGTTTCATGGGTTGACTTAGGCATACGGAGTTCATCCCCAGTCTAAGCATATGTAGCTCATTCCCAATCTAAGATCAGATAGGACTGAGGGTTACGGATGTAGGATCGATAGCACGCAGGGGGGACCGGGTCGATCCTCGACTTACGCATTCTGCCTTTCCGACCGGTTGAGCACCCACACGTCCGTTTCGTGGGTTGGCTTAGGCATAGGGAGTTCATTCCATGTCTAAGCCCCAGCCGGATAGAGGGTTGTGGCAGCGGGATCGACGGCACGTAGAGGGGGACCTGGTCGATCCCCGGTTTGTGCATTATGCCTCTCCGACTAGCTGAGCGCCGACACGCTCATTTCGTGGGTCAGCTTAGGCATGCGGAGTTCATTCCATGTCTAAGCATACAGAGTTCATTCACAGTCTAAGAATTTCAGCCATAGTGCACATGCTGGGCTCGGGCATGTGCTGGTGCCGTATTTTTTTTGCTCGAGGCACCATCATCGGAGAGCCTAACCGACGACATTGGGGGTTCTGACGATTGGGGGGCCGGGGGGTGTGCGCAAATGATGTGCAATGGGTGCTGGTACATGGCCCTTATATTGGGCCCCTATCCCTAATAAAACCTCGAGAACTCACACCCCATCAAAGAGCATTTGAGATTTTATGGGTTCGTTGCCAGTAGCCATTAAAGCGTCTGAAATGGAGACACTTTTTTCAAACGGTCACAAACTCTTCTCCGCTTCGAGTTTTTAGCTGAATTTTTTTGTGCATGCCAAAAAAAATGCAAGGATCACCTCTACCAAATTTGGGGACAAAAATCTTTCTAAAAAATTTTAAAAAATCTGAAACCGCAAAAAGTTTTAAAAATCATGAAAAATAGAAAACGGGTCGTCTTGCCACGAAACTTCACATGAAGGCTTAGGGGACCATTGTATAAATTTACACACCATAAAAATTGCATTGGCATGGCAGAAATATGAAGATGTGCTTAAAGCCACCTACCACCCGTTCGATCCGTAGCTTACACATCCTGCCCCTCGGTCGGCTGAGTGCCCGGACACTCATTTCGTGGTTTGACTTAGGTATATGGAGTTCATCCCCAGTCTAAGCATACGAAGTTCATTCCCAGTCTAAGATCCGACTGGATCGAGGGTTGCAGCAGCAGGATCGATAGAACGCAGGGGGGATCAGGCCGATCCTCGGCTTGCGTATTCTACCTCTCTGACCGGTTGAGTGTTTGCACGCCCATTTCATGGGTTGGCTTAGGCATAGGGAATTCATTCCATGTCTAAGCCCCAGTCGAACCGAGGGTTGTGGCAGCGGGACCGGTAGCACGTAGAGGGGGATCGGGTCGATCCTCAGCTTGCGCATTATGCCTCTCCGGTCGGCTCAGTGCCTGCACGCTCCTTTTGTGGGTTGACTTAGGCATACGAAGTTCATTCCTAGTCTAAGATCAGACCAGACCGAGGGTTGCGACAGCAGGATCGACAGCACGCAAGGGGTGACCGGGCTGTTCCCTGGCTTGCGCATTCTGCCTCTTCGAACGGCTGAGCACCCAAACGCCCATTTCATGGGTTGGCTTAGGCATAGGGAGTTCATTCCATGTCTAAGCCTCATCCGGACCGAGGGTTGTGATAGCGAGATCGGTAGCACGCAGAGGGGGACCGGGTCGATCCCCGACTTGCGCATTATGCCTCTTCGACCGACTCACCGGCCGCACACTCATTTTGTGGGTTGACTTATGCATACGGACTTCATTCCCAGTCTAAGATCAGACCGGATTGAGGGTTACGGCAGTAGGATCGATAGCACACAGTGGGGGATCGGGCTCATCCCTGGCTTCCACATTCTGCCTCTCCGGCCGGCTGAGCACCCGCACGCTCATTTCGTGGGTTGGCTTAGGCATACGGAGTTCATTCCATGTCTAAGCATACAGAGTTCATTCCTAGTCTAAGATTTTGAGCCACGGTGCACATGCTGGGCTCGGGCATGTGCTGGTGCCACCTTTTTTTCACCCGGGGCACCATCGTCGGAGCATCGTCGGAGAGCCTAACCAGCGACATTGGGGGTTCCGGCGATTGGGGGTGCCCGGGGGGATGTGCGTACATGATGTGCGATGGGTGCTGGTACTTGACCCTTATATTGGCCCCTTATCCCTCATCAAACCTCGAGAACTCACACCCCTTTAAAGAGCATTTGAGATTTTATAGGTTTGCTGCCAGTAGCCATTAAAGTGTCCAAAATGGGGACACTTTTTTCTATTGGTCACAAAATCTTCTCCACTTCGCGTTTTTGGCTGAAGTTTTTTTTGCATGCCAACAAAAATACAAGGATCACCTCTACCAAATTTGGGGCCAAAACTCTCTCTAAAAAAATTTTAAAAAATCCTGAACCGTAAAAAGTTTTGAAAATCGTGAAAAATAGAAAACGGGTCGTCTTGCCACGAAACTTCACATGAAGGCTTAGGGGACCATTGTAAGAATTTACAAGCCATAAAAATGGCATTGGAATGGTAGAAATATGAAGATGTAATTGAAGCCACCTACCACTCGTTCGATCCCCAGCTTGCGCATCCTGTCTCTCTGGTCGGCTGAGCGCTCGCACGCTCGTTTCATGGGTTGACTTAGGCATATGGAGTCATCCCCAGTCTAAGTATACAGAGTTCATTCCTAGTCTAAGATCAGACCAGATCGAGGGTTGCGACAGTAGGATCGATAGCATGTAAGGGGGACCGAGCTGATCCCCAGCTTGCGTATTCTGTCTCTCCGATCGGCTGAGTGCCCATATGCCCGTTCTGTGGGTTGGCTTAGGCATATGGAGTTCATCCCATGTCTAAGCCCCAGTCGGACTGAGGGTTGTGGCAGCGAGACCAGCAGCACATAGAGGGGGATCGAGCCGATGCCTGGCTTGCACATTATGCCTTTCCGACTGGTTCAGCGCCTGTACGCTTGTTTTATGGGTTGACTTAGGCATACGAAGTTCATTCCCAGTCTAAGATTGGATCGGACCGAGGGTTGCGGTAGCAGGATCGACAGCACGCAGGAAGGGATCGAGCCGATCCCCGTCTTGCGCATTCTGCCTCTCCGACCGACTGAGCGCCCACACGCTCGTTTCGTGGGTTGGCTTTGGCATACGGAGTTCATTCCATGTCTAAGCATACAGAGTTCATTCCCAGTCTAAGATCAGACCGGACCGAGGGTCAATGTAGCTAGACCAACAGCAGGATCGACAGCACGTATGGGGGACCAAACTGATCCCCGCCTTGCGCATTCTGCCTCTCCGGCCAGCTGAACGCCCGTACACCCGTTTTGTTGGTTGGCTTAGGCATAGGGAGTTCATTCCATGTCTAAGCCCTAGCCAGACCGAGTGTTGTGGCAGCAGGATCGATAGCATGCAGAGGGGGACCGGGGCGATCCCTGGCTTGCGCATTATGCCTTTCTGGTCGGGTCAGAGTTTGTACGCTTGTTTCGTGGGTTGACTTAGGCATACGGAGTTCATTCCCAGTCTAAGAATGGATCAGACCGGGGGTTCTTGTAGCAGGATCGACAGCACGCAGGGGGGACCGGGCCGATCCCCGACTTGCGCATTCTACCTCTCCGACTTGCGCATTCTACCTCTCCAGTCGGCTGAGCACCCGCATGCTCGTTTCGTGGGTTGACTTAGGCATACAGAGTTCATTCCATGTCTAAGCCCCAACCGGACCGAGGGTTATGGCAGCAGGACCGGTAACGAGATTGGTAGCACGCAGAGGGGGATCGGGCTGATCCTCGACTTGCGCATTATGCCTCTTCGGTCGGCCTCTCTGACCGACTGAGCACCCGTACGCTCATTTCGTAAGTTGACTTAGGCATACAGAGTTCATCCCTAGTCTAAGCATACGGTGTTCATTCCCAGTCTAAGATCAGATCAGGCTAAGGGTTGCGGCAGCAGGATCGGTAGCATGTAAAGGGGATCGGGTCGATCCCCGACTTGCACATTTTGCCTCTCTGGCCGACTAAGCGCCCGCACGCTCGTTTCATGGGTTGGCTTAGGCATAGGGAGTTCATTCCATGTCTAAGCCCCAGTCGGACCGAGGGTTGTGGTAACGGGATCAATAGCACGCAGAGAGGGACCAGGTCGATCCCCTGCTTGTGCATTATGCCTTTTCGGTTGGCTTAGTGCCCGCACGCTTGTTTCATGGGTTGACTTATGCATACGAAGTTCATTCCCAGTCTAAGATTGGACCGGACCGAGGGTTACGACAGTAGGATCGACAGCACGCAGGGGGGACCGAGCCGATCCCTGACTTGCACATTCTATCTCTCCGACCGACTGAGTGCCCGTACGCTCGTTTCGTGGGTTGGCTTAGGCATACAGAGTTCATTCCATGTGTAAGCAAACAGAGTTCATTCCATGTCTAAGCAAACGGATTTCATTCCCAGTCTAAGATTTTGAGCCACGATGCACATGTTGGGCTCGGGCATGTGCTGGTGCCACATTTTTTTCGACCGAGGCACCATCGTCAGAGAGCCTAATCGACGGTATTGGGGGTTCCAGTGATTGGGGGGGTCGGGGGGTGTGTGCACTAGAACAACAGGAAGGGCTGATTATGCAAGTTAAAGAGAAATAGGATAAGAAGGTAGAATTCTAGAAATGCTCTTGTATTCACTGAAACGGAAGTGTTTGATGGTGTACAAATTAGGGAGGAGCAGCCCTCTATTTATAGTTGAGGCTCCAGCTTACACTTAATGGCAATATCCCTTGAATAAAGGCTAAAATCATGGGATTATACAGATTACAATTAATCAGGATGCTAACTCTTGATTTTTAGGGTCAACCAAATCTACCAGGATGTTGCTGCTGATCCTGCCTTCTTCCAAAAGCTTCCCTTGCGTGTCCAGCACCTTAGGCCCTTCTGGATGTGGTGCGGGCAGCTTGTATGCCAGGCCTTGGTCTCACGGGCTGGCCTGCAAGTTGGGTGGGCGTTCTGAACTCGTTTGCTAGGCTTTGCACGCATATACCTGCCAGCATGCCTGGTCTGCGGGCCTCAACCTCTGGCTCGCCTGCTGGTGCGCCTGATATGCCTGGCGTACCCACCCAAGGTGTGATATTCTCCCCCACCTGATTACGCAATGCCCTCGTTACGTCTTCTACATGGTACTACCTATTCTGGTCCCCGAACTGCCATAAATCATCTGTTGGTTCCCAGCTCACCTCACTGTCTGGAAGTCCCTTCCAGCGCACCAAGTACTCTTATCTTGATTGATAGTTCTTCTGTCTCACCTCTCGGTCAGCTATGATGCTTTGGACCTCCTTCTCATATGAGGCCCTTGCTTCCACTGGTGCACGCTTTGACTCTGCCCGTCCAGGATCTCCCTCATCCTCATGGAATGGCTTGAGCATGCTCACATGGAACACCGGGTGTACCCTTAGCTTGGGTGGCATATCCAACTTGTAGGCAACCTTGCCTACCCTCTTAACTACTCAGAAAGGTCCCTCATACCTCTGGAATAGGCCTTTGTGCAGCCCCTTATGGCACACAATGGGATACAGCTTCACCAACACCAAGTCTCCAACCTAGAACTGCACGTCCCACCTATTTTGGTCTGCCCACTTCTTCGACCTCTTGGCCGCCTTGTGTAGACAAACTCTGACCAAGTCAGTTTGCTCTTGCCATGCCTTGGCAAACTTGTATACTACTGGATTCGGCCCTTATAACTTGCAGCAATTGAACCGGGTGTTAGTGGTTGTTGCCCTGTCATAACCTTAAATGGGCTCTGGTTCGTTGCCTCACTCCTTTGCAAGTTGTAGGAAAACTACGCAATATCTAGCAGCTTTGGCAAGTTCCTTTGTGTGGCACTCACATAGTGCCTGAGGTAGACCTCCAATAGTCCATTCACTCATTCTGTCTACCCATCGGTCTGTGGATGCATACTGGTGGAAAAGTTCAAGTCTGACCCCAACAGCTTGAACAACTCAGTCCAGAACCTGTCCGTGAAATGCTCGTCCCGATCACTAACAATGGTCCTCGACACTCCCCAGTACTTAACCATGTTCTTCAGGAACAATCAAGCTACCTCCTCGACTGGGCACTCTTTGGTTGCTGGAATGAAGATTCCATACTTGGAAAACCTATCCACCACTACCATGATGCTTCCAAACCCTTCTGCTTTAGGTAGATCGACTATAAAGTCTAGAGAAACACTCTCTCATGGTTGCTCTGGCATTGGCAATGCCTCTAAAAGATCGCCTGGTTTCTTGAGCTCCACCTTGTCCTGTTGGCACACAAGACAAGTCTTCACATAGACCTCCACATCATCCCTCATGTGCGGCCAGTAGTATCGATCCTCGATCAGTGCCAAGGTATGGCTCACTCCAGGGTGTCCAACCCACCTTGAATCATGGCATTCTTGCAAAACTTCCTTGCAGAGCTTCCTATGCTGCGGCACAAACAGTCTACTACCCCTGGTGTACAGCAAGCCATCCTGCAACCAAAATCGCCTAGTCTTACATTGCTGGGTGTACTCCATCAAAGCATTGGCTGTAGGATCATGCGTAAGTCCCTCCTTGATGCATGGCACCAGTGACCCCTCTGGTTGGCTAATGGCACCAAGGTTAGCCTTTCTGCTCAGGACGTCTACCACTAGGTTAACCCACCCTGGCTCGTACTCCATCTGGAAATCAAATTCCGTAAGAAAATCTTGCCATCTTGCCTGCTTGAGGGACAGTTTCTTTTTCATTTGGAAGTAGCTGGTCGCCACATTGTCCGTCCTAACCACGAACCTCGACCCCAATAGGTAATGGCGCCAAGTGTGCAAGCAGTGCACCACTGCAGTCATCTCCTTCTCTTGGACCGTGTACTTGTGCTCAGTCCCGTTTAGCTTTTTGCTCTCGAATGCGACTGGACGTCCCTCCTACATCAACACGCCCCTTATGGCAAAGTCTGATGCATCTGTATGCACCTCATATGGCTTGGCATGGTTTGGCAAGGCCAAGACTGGCTCTTCGATCACAGCCCGCTTCAACCTATTAAAGGCTTCCTGGCACCCACGCTCCACTCCAATGCTTTCCCTTACTTGAGCAAGTCAGTCAATGGCGTGGCTATTGCTGAGTAACCTTTGATGAAGCGCTTGTAGTAGTTGACCAGCCCAAGGAACGATCTCAACTCAGTGACCTTGGCTGGCGGTTGCCACTCCAGGATGGTGTGTATCTTACCTTCATCCATGCATATCTTGCCACCTCCCACTATGTGGCCAAGGAACGGGATCTCTTGTCGGGCGAATGAGCACTTCTCCCTCTTGACAAACAGCTTGTGCGCTCGTAACATCTCGAACACCTGTCTCAAGTGGTCTACATGCTCTCCCAAAGTCTGGCTGTAGATCACAACATCATCCAAATAAACCATAACAAACCGATCAAGGAATGACTGAAGTACCTTGTTCATAAGGGTACAGAATGTTGCTGGGCCGTTCATGAGTTTGAAAGGCATCACCAAGAACTCATACGAACCATACCAAGTGACATATGCTGTCTTTGGCTCATCTTCCTCCGCGATCCTGACTTGATAGTAGCCTGACCTCAAATCCAGCTTGGCGAACCACCTTGCGCTCCCAAGTTGATCGAACAAGCCCGTAATGAGTGGGATGGGGTACTTGTTCTTGATGGTCAGCTTGTTCAAAGCCCGGTAGTCTATGCACAGTCGCAACGACCCATCATGCTTACGCTGAAATAGAACCGGTGCACCATAGGGTGCCTTCGATGGCCTGATGAAGCCAGCATCAAGTAACTCTTTTAGCTGCTTCCTCAACTCCTCCAACTCTGGTGGAGACATTCGGTAAGGGGCTCTAGCTAGTGGCTTAGCCTCGGACACTAGCTCGATCTTGTGGTCCACCTCCCTCTTAGGTGGTAGCTTACGAGGTAGCTTTATGGGCATCACATCACTAAAGGTCTTTAGCACCTTTAGCACCTCCAAGGGTGACTCGATCTCCTTCTCCCTTGGCTTATCATATTTTAAGGCTACCAAGAAGGTGTCTTCTTGTCTGCTTACCGCTTTGGCAAATTGGATGGTTGACACCACCCGTGACCCAACTCCAGACCCTTTCCTTAACGGCACTAGGCATTGGCACCGTGCATCCAAGATGCAAACACAATCGACAAAAGGCACAAGGAGGGCATTAATCCGAACAAGGAAATCTAACCCAATCACAAACTCATAGTTGTCAAGGGTTATTACCTCAATGGTCTCCTTGCCTTTCCAGTCTCCAAGCTGTAACTCCACTCCCTGCGCTACTTTAATGGCTGAAACTTCATTGGAGTTCACCGTTTTGATTGTACCAATCCCTTTCTACACCTGTGTCCACTAGTGCACTCACCTTCTGACCCGCAACCATCAGATCCGCAAACATCAAGCCCTTTGGCTTGCGGCTCCCCTTACTCTGGACAGCATTGAGCACCAATGTCCCAAGCTTTGCTGCCCTTGACTCTGGCTCCTCGTCAGACTCCTTGTCTACAGCAGCCAGCTTGCCCTTCTATGGGTAATTGCGCGCTATGTGGCTCCTTCCACATAGGTAGCATGCTAGTGGCTCTCGGTCCCCCTTTGCTTTCTACTTACCTGCTGGTGGCTTCCTCTCGCCATTCTTGGTTGAACGATCTTTATCTCTATCTTTGGACTCTCGATCACGATTCTTCCCCTTGGACTGTTTCTTTCGGTCCCTATCATCCCTGCCCTTACCCTTGGGCTTGGTAGACTCGAACTTGTTCAGAGGCTTGAACTCTATCAAGGCCTCGACAGTAGTCATGGCTTTAGCCAAGTCATGAACTCCTCTCCTTTGTAGCTCATGCTTCACCCACGGCTTCATCCCATCCATGAAAGCAAATAAGGCATCTTTCTCGCCTAGATCCGAGATCTGTAGCATCAATTTAGAAATTTTTGGACATACTCCCTTATGTCCCCTTGCTGGCTCAGCCTGCGTAACTTTGCCCGTGCCTCATCATCGGCATACTTCGAGTAAAATTATTCTCTGAACTCCTTTTTGAACTCTGCCCAGGTTCCAATCTTGGCGCTCCCACGCCTGACATCATCACACCTATGCCTCTACCATAATAAGGCTACATCAGTGAGATACATAGCAGCGGTGCTTACCTTTATCGCCTTGTCTTGCATGCCCATGGCCTAGAAGTACTGCTCTATACCCCAAAGGTAGTTATCTACTTCCTTGGCCACCCTAGTCCTTTTGAACTCTTTAGGCTTGGGGACATCCAATCTAGACTTGGACACTCTAGCAAACATGCCATTCCCGATGGCAGTCTTGCAAGCAACAAGCTCACTGGTAAGCTCCTCCATCTGCTGACGTATGGCCTCCATGCCATCGCGCAAGGTTAGCACTTCAGCCTCCAAGGTCTGATTCTTTTAGGTGAACACATCCAAGCCTTTGTTGAGAGTAGCTTGCAGCTCACTTTGGATCTCCTCCCCCATAGAGTCTAGCGATGCAATGTGAGTCTCTACCCCCTTAAGCTTCTCCCCCATGTCGCCCATGGTTACCTTCACCTTGGCCAGCCTACTGTCCATAGTAGAATAGATATCTCTAGAACTGGCTTTCCTCCCTCTTCCATGCCATGCTCCTGGGCCTCTGGTTGTTGGTTAGCAGTGTCACTTTGGGATGCCATCTCCTCTAACCTACACAACACAAACACGCAGAATCGAACTTGCTCTGATACCAACTGTCACGGGCTCCAACCTTAGACTCAAAAACCATGCGACCTTAGGCTTGGAATCTCCTCCTTTATGCCTAAGTCAGCCTAAAACACAAGCCTACGAGTACTAGAACAACAGGAAGGGCTGATTACGCAAGTTAAAGAGAAACAGGATAGATAAAAAGGCAGAATTCTAGAAATGCTCTTGTATTCACTGAAACAGAAGTGTTTGATGGTGTACAAATGAGGGAGGAGCAGCCCTCTATTTATAGTTAAGGCTCCAACTTACACTTAATGGCAATATCCCTAGAATAAAGGCTAAAATCATGGGATTATATAGATTACAATAAATCAGGATGCTAACTCCTGATTTTCAGGGTCAACTAAATCTGCCAGGATGCTGCTGCTGATCCTGCCTGCTTCCAGAAGCTTCCCTTGTGTGTCCAGCACCTTTGGCCCTTTTGGATGTGGTGCGGGCAGCTTGTATGCCAGGCCTTGGTCTCACGGGCTGGCTTGCAATTTGGGCAGGCGTTTTGAACTCGTTTACTAGGCTTTGGTGCACCTGTTAGATGTGGTGCGGGCCTCAACCTCTAGCTCGCCTATTGGTGCACCTGAAGTGCCTTGCACGCCCACCCAAGGCATGACACTTGGCCCTTATATTGGCCCCCTATCCCTCATAAAACCTCAAGAACTCAAACCCCCTTAAAGAGCATTTGAGATTTTATAGGTTTGCTACCAGTAGCCATTAAAGTGTCTGAAATGGGGACACTTTTTTCAAACGATCACAAAATCTTCTCCACGTTGAGTTTTTAGCTGAATTTTTTTGTGCATGCCAAAAAAAATACAAAGATCACCTCTACCAAATTTGGGGACAAAAATCTTTCTAAAAAAATTTTTAAAAATCTCGAACCACAAAATGTTTCAAAAATTATGAAAAATAGAAAACGGGTCGTCTTGCCACGAAACTTCACATGAAGGCTTACGGGACCATTGTATGAATTTACAAGCCATAAAAATGGCATTGGCATGGCAGAAATATGAAGATGTGCTTGAACCCACCTACCACCCGTTCGATCCCCGGCTTGCACATCCTGCCTCTCTGGTCGGCTGAGCGCCTGCACGCTCATTTTGCGGGTTGACTTAGGCATACGAAATTCATCCCTAGTCTAAGCATACGAAGTTCATTCCCAGTCTAAGATCGGATCGGACCGAGGTTTACGGTGCAGGATCGGCAGCACGTAGGGGGGATCGGGCCAATCCCTGGCTTGCGCATTCTGCCTCTTCGACCGGCTGAGCGCCCGCACACCCGTTACATGGGTTGGCTTAGGCATAGGGAGTTCATTCCATGTCTAAGCCCCAGCTGGACCGAGGGTTGTGGCAGTGGGACCGACAGCACGCAAAGGGGGACCGGGCCGATCCCCAGCTTTCGCATTATGCCTCCTCGGTCGGCTCAGTGCCCGCACGCTCGTTTTGTGGGTTGACTTAGGCATACGGAGTTCATTCCTAGTCTAAGATTGGATGGGACCGAGGATTACAGCAGCAAGATCGACAGCACGTAGGGGGGACTGGTCCGATCCCTGGCTTATGCATTCTGCCTCTCTGGCCGGCTGAGTGCATGCACACTCGTTTCTTGGGTTGGCTTAGGCATACGGAGTTCATTCCATGTCTAAGCATACGGAGTTCATTCCCAATCTAAGATTGGACCACACCGAGGGTTGCGACAGCAAGACCAGCAGTAGGATCGGCAGCACGCAGGGGGGATCGGGCCGATCCCCTCCTTGTGCATTCTGCCTCTTCGGCTGGCCGAGCACCCGCACACTCGTTTCGTGGGTTGGCTTAGGCATACGGAGTTCATTCCATGTCTAAGCCCTAGCTGGACCGAGCGTTGTGGCAAGAAGATCGACAGCAGGATCAGTAGCACACAGAGGGGGATCGGGCTGATCCCCGGCTTACTCATTATCCCTTTCAGGCCAGCCTCTCCGGTCAGTTGAGCGCCCGAACGCTCGTTTTGTGGGTTGACTTAGGCCTACAAAGTTTATCCCTAATCTAAGCATATGGAGTTCATTCCTAGACTAAAATCAAACCAGACCGAGGGTTGCGACAGCAGGATCGGCAGCATGCAGGGGGATCGAGCCGATCCCTGGCTTGTGCATTTTGCCTCTCCTGCTGGCTGAGCGCCCGTATGCCCGTTTCATGGGTTGGCTTAGGCATAAGGAGTTCATTTCATGTCTAAGCCCCAGCCAGACTGAGGGTTGTCACAGCGGGACCGGCAGCATGCAGAGGGGGACCGGACCAATCCCCGTCTTGTGCATTATGCCTCTCCAGTCGGTTGAGCGCCCACACCCCACACACTCGTTTCGTAGGTTGGCTTAGGCATACGGAGTTCATTCCATGTTTAAGCATACGGAGTTCATTCCCAGTCTAAGATTTTGAGCCACGGTGCACATGCTGGGCTCGGGCATGTGCTGGTGCCACATTTTTTTCACCCGAGGCACCATCGCCGGAGCATCGTCGGAGAGCCTAACCGACGGCATTGGGGGTTCCGACGATTGGGGGGGGCCAGGGGGTGTGCGCACATGATGTACGATGGGTGCTGGTACTTGGCCCTTATATTGGCCCCCTATCCCTCATCAAACCTCTAGAACTCAGACCCCCTTAAAGAGCATTTGAGATTTTATAGGTTTGATGCCAGTAGCCATTAAAGTGTCTGAAATGGGGATACGTTTTTTCAAACGTTCACAAAATCTTCTCCACTTTGAGTTTTTAGCTGAATTTTTTTGTGCAAGCCAACAAAAATACAAGGATCACCTCTACCAAATTTGGGGACAAAACTCTTTCTAAAATTTTTTTAAAAGATCCCAAACCATAAAATGTTTCAAAAATCATGAAAAATAGAAAACGGGTCCTCTTGCCATGAAACTTCGCATGAAGGCTTAGGGGACCATTGTATGAATTTACATGCCATAAAAATGGCATTGGCATGGCAGAAATATGAATATGTGCTTGAACCCACCTACCACCCGTTTGATCCCCGGCTTACGCATCCTACCCCTTTGGTCAGCTGAGTGCCCGCACGCTCGTTTCGTTGGTTGACTTAGGCATACGGAGTTCATCCTCAATCTAAGCATACGAAGTTCATTCCCAGTCTAAGATTAGACTGGAGCAAGGGTTGCGACAGCAGGATCAACAGCACTTAAGGGGGATCGGGCCGATCTTTGGCTAGTGCATTCTGCCTCTCCGACCGACTGAGTGCCTACACGCTCGTTCGTGGGTTGGCTTAGGCATAAGGACTTCATTCCATGTCTAAGCCCCAGCCAGACCGAGGGTTGTGGCAGTGGGACCGATAGCACGCAAAGGGGGATCGGGTCGATCCTCAGCTTGCGCATTCTACCTCTCCGGTGGGCTGAACACCCGTACGCCCCTTTCATGGATTGGCTTAGGTGTACGAAGTTCATTCCAAGTCTAAGCATACAGAGTTCATTCCCAGTCTAAGATTGGATCGGACCGAGGGTTACGGTAGCAGGATCGATAACACGTAGGGGATCGAGTCGATCCCCGACTTACGCATTCTGCCTCTCCGATCGGCTGAGCGCCCGCACACTCGTTTCATGGGTTAGCTTAGGTATACGGAGTTCATTCCATGTCTAAGCCCCAGCCGGAGTAAAGGTTGTGGTAGTAGGACTGGCAGTGGGGTTGGTAGCATGCAGAAGGGGATCGAGCTGATCCCCGACTTGCGCATTATGCCTTTTCAATTGGCTGAGCGCCTACATGCTCGTTTCATGGGTTGACTTAGGCATACGGAGTTCATCCCCAATCTAACCATACAGAGTTCATTCCCAGTCTAAGATCGGATCAGACCGAGGGTTGTGACAGTAGGATCGACAGCACGCAGGAGGGACCAGGCCGATCTCCGGCTTGCGTATTCTACCTCTCTGACTGGCTGAGTGCCCGTACGCCCGTTTCGTGGGTTGGCTTAGGCATACGGAGTTAATTTCATGTCTATGGCCCAGCCGGACCGAGGGTTATTGTAGTGGGACCTGCAGCACGCAGAAGGGGGCCGGGCCGATGCTCAACTTGCTCATTATGCCTCTTCGACCGGCTCAGTGCCGCACATTCGTTTCGTGGGTTGACTTATGCATACGGAGTTCATTCCTGGACTAAGATCAGACTAGATCGAGGGTTGCGATAGCAGGATCAACAGCACGCAAGGGGGATCAGGTCGATCCCCGGCTTGGACATTTTACCTCTTCAGCCGACTGAGTACCCGCACGCTCATTTCGTGGGTTGGCTTAGGCATACGGAGATCATTCCATGTCTAAGCCCCACCTGGACTGAGGGTTGTGGCAGTAGGACCGGCAGCGGGATCGATAGCATGTAGAGGGGGACCGGGCTGATCCTCGGCTTGCGCATTATGCCTCTCCAATCGGCTGAGTGCCCGCATGCCCATTTCATGGGTTGGCTTAGGCATAGGAAGTTCATTCCAAGTCTAAGCCCAAACCAGACCGAGGTTGTGGCAGCGGGACCAGTAGCACGTAGAGGGGGACCGGGCCAATCCTCGGCTCATGCATTATGCCTCTTCGGCTGGCTCAATGCCCGTACGCTCATTTCGTTGGTTGACTTATGCATACAGAGTTCATTCCCAGTCTAAGATAGGATCGGACCGAGGGTTGCGATAGCGGATCGACAACACACAGGGGGGACTGGGCCGATCCCTTGCTTGCGATTCTACCTTTTCGACCGGCTGAGCAACCGTACGCCCGTTTCGTGGGTTGTCTTAGGCATAGGGAGTTCATTCCATGTCTAAGCCCTAGCCGGACCGAGGTTGTGGCTGCGGGACCAGCAGCACGCAGAGGGGGATCGGGCTGATCCCCGAGTTACGCATTATGCCTCTCCGACTAGCTCAGTGCCCGTACACTAGTTTCGTGGGTTGACTTAGGCATACAGAGTTCATTCCCAGTCTAAGATTGGACCGGACTGAGGGTTGTGGCAGCATAATCGACAGCACACAGGGGGGAATCGGGTTTGCGCATTTGCCTCTTCGACCGGCTGAATGCACGTATGCACGCTCATTTCGTGGGTTGGCTTAGGCATACAGAGTTCATTCCATGTCCAAGCATACGGAGTTCATTCCCAGTCTAAGATCAGATCGGACCAAGGGTTGCAGCAGCAGGATCAGCAACACGCAGGAGAGGATCGGGTCGATCCCCGGCTTACGCATTCTGCCTCTTCGACCGGCTGAGCACCAGCACTCTCATTTCGTGGGTTGGCTTAGGCATACGGAGTTCATTCCATGTCTAAGCCCCAGCCGGACCGAGGGTTGTGGTAGCAGGACTGGCAGTGGGATCGACAGCATGCAGAAAGGGATCGGGTTGATCCCTGGCTTACGCATCATGCCTTTCCGATCGGCTGAGTGCCCGCACGCTCGTTTCATGGGTTGACTTAGGCATACGGAGTTCATCCCCAGTCTAAGCATACGGAGTTCATTCCCAGTCTAAGATCAGACTGCACCGAAGGTTGCGGTAATACGATCGGTAGCACACAGGGGGGACTGGGCCCATCCCCGACTTGCGCATTCTGCCTCTCCAACCGGCTGAGCGCCCGCATGCCCGTTTCGTGGGTCGGCTTAGGCATAGGGAGTTCATTCCATGTGTAAGCCCCAGCCAGACCAAGGGTTGTGGCAGTGGGACCGGCAGCACGTAGAGGGGGATCGGGTTGATCCCTGGCTTGCGTATTATGCCTCTTCGGCTAGCTCAGCGCCCGCATGCTCATTTCATGGGATGACTTATGCATATGGAGTTCATTCCCAGTCTAAGATCGGACCGGATCGAGGGTTGTGGTAGTAGGATAGATCACACGCAGGGGGGACCGGGTCGATCCCTGGCTTGCGCATTCTACCTCTCCGATCGGCTGAGCACCCGCACGCACATTTCATGGGTTGGCTTTGGCATACGGAGTTCATTCCATGTCTAAGCATACGGAGTTCATTCCATGTCTAAGCATACGAATTGCATTCCCAGTCTAAGATTTTGAGCCACGAAACTTCACATGAAGGCTTAGGGGACCATTGTATGAATTTATAGGCCATAAAAATGGCATTGGCATGGCACAAATATGAGGATGTGCTTGAACCCACCTACCACCTGTTCGATCCCCGACTTGCGCATCCTGCCTCTCTGGTCGGCTGAGTGCCCGCACGCTTGTTTCATGGGTTGACTTAGGCATACGGAGTTCATCCCAAATCTAAGCATACGGAGTTCATTCCTAGTCTAAGATCAGAACGGACTAAGGGTTGCGACAGCAGGATCGACAGCACGCAGGGGGGACCGGGTCGATCCCTGGCTTGTGCATTCTGCTTCTCCGGCCGGCTGAGTGACCGCACGCCCGTTTCATGGGTTGGCTTAGGCATAGGGAGTTCTTTCCATGTATAAGCCCCAGTCGAACTGACGGTCAGTCCCCGGCTTGCGCATTCTGCCTCTTCGGCTTGCTGAGCGCCTGTACGCTCGTTTCATGGGTCGATTTCGGCATACGGAGTTCATTCCATGTCTAAGCATACAGGGTTCATTCCCAGTCTAAGATCAGACCAAACCGAGGGTTATGACAGCAAGACCAATAGTACGATTGGTAGCACGCAGGGGGATCGGGCCGATCCCCGGTTTGTGCATTCTGCCTCTCTGGTCGGCTGTGCGCCCACATGCTGGTTTCGTGGGTTGGCTTAGGCACACGGAGTTCATTCCATGTCTAAGCATACGAAGTTCATTCCTAGTCTAAGATTTTGAGCCACGATGCACAGGCTGGGCTCGGGCATGTGCTGGTGGCGCATTTTTTTCTTCCAGGGCACCATCGTCGGAGCATCACCGAAGAGCCTAACCGACGACGTTGGGGTTCCGGCGATTGGGGGGTCCGAGGGGTGTGCGCACATGATGTGCGATGGGTGTTGGTACTTGGCCCTTATATTGGCCCCCTATCCCTCATCAAACCTCAAAAACTCACACCCCCTTAAAGAGCATTTGAGATTTTATAGGTTTGCTGCCAATAGCCATTAAAGTGTCTGAAATGGGAACACTTTTTTCAAACGGTCACAAAATCTTCTCCACTTCGAGTTTTTAGCTGAATTTTTTTGTGCATGCCAAAAAAAATACAAGGATCATCTCTGCCAAATTTGGGGACAAAACGTTTTCTGAAAAAATTTTAAAAAATCCCGAACTGCAAAAAGTTTTGAAAATCATGAAAAATAGAAAATGGGTCGTCTTGCCATGAAACTTCACATGAAGGCTTAGGGTACCATTGTATGAATTTACAAGCCATAAAATTGGCATTGGCATCACAGAAATATAAAGATGTGCTTGAACCCACCTACCACTCGTTCGATCCCCGGCTTGTGCATCCTACCTTCCTGGTTGGCTGAGCGCCCGCACACTCGTTTTATGGGTTGACTTAGGCATACAGAGTTCATCCCCAATCTAAGCATATGGAGTTCATTCCCAATCTAAGATCGAACTAGACCGAGGGTTACGACAGCAAAATTGGTAGCACGTAGAGGGGATCGGGCCGATCCCCTGCTTGCACATTCTACCTCTCTGGTCGGCTGAGCAACTGCATGCCCATTTTGTAGGTTGGCTTAAGCATAGGGAGTTCATCCATGTCTAAGCCCCAGCCAGATCGAGGGTTGTGGCAACGGGACCGACAGCACGAAGAGGAGGATCGGGCCAATCCTCGATTTACGCATTATCCCTCTCTGGTCGACTCAGCACCCGCACACTCATTTCATGGGTTGACTTAGGCAAATGGAGTTCATTCCTAGTCTAAGAATGGACTGGACTGAGGGTTGCGGTAGCTGGATCGACAGCACGTAGGGGGTACCGTCGGCTGAGCGCCCTTACGCTCGTTTCATGGGTTGGCTTAGGCATACGGAGTTCATTCCCAGTCTAAGATCAGACCAGACCAAGGGTTGCAGCAGCAGGATCGGCAGCACGCAGGGGGGACCGAGCTGATCCCTAGCTTGCACATTCTGCCTCTCCGATCGACTGAGCACCTGCACACTCGTTTCGTGGGTTGGCTTTGCCATACGAAGTTTATTCCATGTCTAAGCCCCAGTTGAACCGAAGGTTGTGCCAGTAGGACCGACAGCGGGATCGGCAGCACGCAGAGGGGATCGGGCTGATCCCTGGCTTGCGTAATATGCCTCTTCGACCGACCTTTCCGGCAGGCTGAGCGCCTGCATGCTTGTTTTATGGGTTGAGTTTGGCACATGGACTTCATCCCCAGTCTAAGCATAGGGAGTCCATTCCCAGTCTAAGGTCAGACTGGTCCGAGGGTTACGACAGCAGGATCGGTAGCACGCAGGGGTGATCGGGACGATCCCTGGCTTGCGCATTCTACCTCTCCAGCCGGCTGAGTGCCCGCACACCTATTTCGTGGGTTGGCTTAGGCATAGGGAGTTCATTCCATGTCTAAGCCCCAGTTGGATCGAGGGTTGTGGCAGCGGGATCGATAGCACGCAGTGGGGGATCGGGCCGATCCCTAGCTTGCGCATTATGCCTCTTTGATCGGCTCAGCGCCCGTACACTCGTTTTGTGGTTTGACTTAGGCATACAGAGTTTATTCCCAATCTAAGATCGGACTGGACCGAGGGTTACGACAGCAGGATTGACAGCACGCAGGGGGGACCAGGCCTATCCCCGGCTTGTGTATTCTGCCTCTCCGATCGGCTGAGCGCCTGCACACTCGTTTCGTGGGTTGGCTTAGGCATACGGAGTTCATTCCTTGTCTAAGCATACAGAGTTCATTCCCAGTCTAAGATTTTGAGCCACGGTGCACATGTTAGGCTCGGGAATGAGCTGGTGCCACATTTTTTTTGCCCGGGGCACCATCGTCGGAGCATCGCTGCAGAGCTTAACCGACGGCATTGAGGGTTCCGGTGATTGGGGGGGCCGGGGGGTGTGCGCACATGTTGTGCGATGGGTGCTGGTACTTGGCCCTTATATTGGCCCCCTATCCCTCGTCAAACCTCGAGAACTCAGACCCCCTTAAAGAGCATTTGAGATTTTATAGGTTTGCTGCTAGTAGCCATTAAAGTGTCTGAAATGGGGACACTTTTTTCAAACGGTCACAAAATCTTCTCCACTTCGAATTTTTAGCTGAATATTTTTGTGCATGCCAACCGTAAAATTTGGGGACAAAACTCGTTCTAAAACAATTTTAAAAAATCTCGAACCGTAAAATGTTTCGAAAATCATGAGAAACAGAAAATGGGTTGTCTTGCCACGAAACTTCACATGAAGGCTTAAGGGACCATTGTATGAATTTACAAGCCATAAAAATGGCATTGGCACGGCAGAAATATGAAGATGTGCTTGAACCCACCTACCACCCGTTCGATCCCCGGCTTGCGCATCTTGCCTCTCTGGTCGGCTGAGCGCCCGCACGCTCATTTCATGGGTTGACTAAGGCATAGGGAGTTCATTCCATGTCTAAGCCCCAGTCAGACCGGGCTAACAGCATGCATGAGGGATCGAGCCGATCCTCGACTTGCGTATTCTGCCTGTCCGGTCGACTGAGCACCCGCACGCCCCTTTCGTGGGTTGACTAAGGCATAGGGAGTTCATTCCATGTCTAAGCCCCAACCGGACTGAGGGTTGTGACAGCGGGACCGATAGCATGCAGAGGTGGATCGGGCCATCCCCGGCTTTCGCATTACGCCTTTCCGATCGGCTCAACCCCGCACGCTCGTTTGGTGGGTTGACTTAGGCGTATGGAGTTCATTCCTAATCTAAGATCAGACCAGACCGAGGGTTGCGACAGCAGGATTGACAGCATGTAGTGAGGGATCGGATCGATCCCTGTCTTGCGCATTCTGCCTCTCCGACCGGTTGAGCGCCTGCACGCTCGTTTCGTGGGTTGGCTTAAGCATACAAAGTTCATTCCATGTCTAAGCATACAAAGTTCATTCCCAATCTAAGATCGGACCAGACCAAGGGTTGCGGTAGCAGGACCAGTAGTAGGATTGACAGCACGCAGGGGGGACCGGGCCGATCCCCGACTTGCGTATTCTGCCTCTCTGGTCGGCTGAGCGCCCGCATACTTGTTTCGTGGGTTGGTGATGTCTGAGCCCCAGCCAGACCGAGGGTTGTGGTAGTAGAAGCGGTAACGAGATCGACAGCACATAGAGGGGGATCGAGCTGATCCCTAGCTTGCACATTATGCCTCTTTGGTCGGCCTCTCCGGCCAACTGAGCACCCGCACGCTCGTTTTGTGGGTTAACTTAGGCATACGGAGTTCATCCCCAGTCTAAGCATACAGAGTTCATTCCCAGTCTAAGATCGGATCGGACAGAGGGTTGCGGCAGCAGTATCGACAGCACGCAGGGGGGACTGGGTCGATCCCCGGCTTGTGCATTCTAACCCTCCGACTGGCGGAGCACCCGCACGTCCGTTTCGTGGGTTGGCTTAGGCATAGGGAGTTCATTCCATGTCTAAGCCCCAGTCAGACCGAGGGTTGTGGCAGCGGGATTGGCAGCACACAGAGGGGGACCGGGCCGATCCCTGACTTGCGCATTATACCTCTTCGACCGGCTGAACGCCTGCACGCTCGTTCCGTGGGTTGGCTTAGGCATACGGAGTTCATTCCATGTCTAAGCATACGGAGTTCAATCCCAGTCTAAGATTTTGAGCCACGCTGCACATGCTGGGCTCGGGCATGTGCTGGTGCCACATTTTTTTCACCCGGGGTACCATCATCGGAGCATCACCGGAGAGCCTAACTGGCGACAATGGAGGTTTCGATGATTGGAGAGGCCAGGGGGTGTGCGCACTTGATGTGTGATGGGTGCTGGTACTTGGCCCTTATATTGGCCCCCTATCCCTCATCCAACCTCGAGAACTCGCACCCTCTTAAAGAGCATTTGAGATTTTATAGGTTTGCTGCCAGTAGCCATTAAAGTGTCTGAAACGGGGACACTTTTTTCAAACGGTCACAAAATCTTCTCCACTTCGACTTTTTAGCTAAATGTTTTTGTGCATGCCAACAAAAATACAAGGATCACCTCTAATAGATTTGGGGACAAAACTCTTTCTAAAAAAATTTTAAAAAATCCCGAACCGTAAAAAGTTTCAAAAATCATGAAAAATACAAAACGGGTCGTCTTGCCACGAAACTTCACAT
Source organism: Durio zibethinus (assembly GCF_002303985.1). The sequence goes on along the minus strand of NW_019167826.1, from coordinate 28,755,982 downwards.
GAAGGCTTAGGGGACCATTGTATGAATTTACAAGCCATAAAAATGGCATTGGCATGGCAAAAATATGAAGATGTGCTTGAACCCACCTACCACCCGTTCGATCCCCGGCTTGTGCATCCTACCTCTCTGGTCGGCTGAGCGCCCGCACGCTCGTTTCGTGGGTTGACTTAGGCATACAGAGTTCATCCCCAGTCTAAGCATACGGAGTTCATTCCCAGTCTAAGATTGGACCGGACCGAGGGTTGCGACAGCAGGATCGAAGCACGTAGGGGGGACCGAGCCGATCCCCGGCTTGCACATTCCGCCTCTCTGATCGGCTGAGCACCCGCACGACCGTTTCATGGGTTGGCTTAGGCATTGCGAGTTCATTCCATCTCTAAGCCCCATCCGGACCGATGGTTGTGGCAGTGGGACCGGCAACACACAGAGAGGGACCGGGTCGATCCTCGACTTGCGCATTATGCCTCTCCGGTCGGCTCAGCATCCGCATGCACGTTTCATGGGTTGACTTAGGCATATGAAGTTTATTCCCAGTCTAAGATCAGACCAGACCGAGGGTTCCGGCAGAAAAATCGATAGCACATAGGGGGGATCGGGCCGATCCCCAGCTTGCACATTCTGCCTCTCTGGCCGGTTGGGCACCCGCTCGCTCGTTTCATGGGTTGGCTTAGGCATACGGAGTTCATTCCATGTCTAAGCATACGGAGTTCATTCCCTGTCTAAGATTGGATCAAACTAAGGGTTATGGCAGCAGGACCACGCGGATGCTAGACAGGGATGACCGCTATCCTAAGCTTGCGAATGCTCTCAGGCGCTAGCCCCGCAGCGTTGATTTCGGGATTGACTTAGGCATATCAGAGCACATTTCAGTTTAATGATCAATGACCAGAGCTTGTTGTGGTAGCAGGTCGTATAGCACCAGAGGGGCAAAACGAGCCCTGCCTTCGTATTGCTTTCGAATTTGATCCCGACCCTGTTCCGTGGTTGCTTAAAAATAGAAGAATTCATATGTCCAAAGCAACCAAGGGTCGTAGGGTTTGGCTCAGCCGATGAAAGGCAGATGGGGCAACCAGGCCGATCCCCGGTCGATCGTGGGTCTTCGGCAAGCTCAGTCCCATGCTCGTTTAATGGTTGACTTAGCACAAGTTATTCCAGTCTAAGATCAGACTGGACCTAAGGTTGCGGCAGCAGGATCGACAGCACGCAGTGGGGGATCGGGCCGATCCCCGGCTTGCACATTCTGCTTTTCCGATCGACTGAGTGCTCGTACGCCCGTTTCGTGGGTTGGCTTAGGTATAGGGAGTTCATTCCAAGTCTAAGCCCCAGCCAGACCGAGGGATCGGCAGCTCGAAGAAGGGGGTCGGGCCGATCCCCGACTTGCGCATTATGCCTCTTCGGTCGACTTAGCGCCCGCACGCTCGTTCATGGGTTAACTTAGGCAAACATAGTTCATTCCCAGTCTAAGATCGAACCAGACCGAGGGTTGCAGCAGTAGGATCGATAGCATACAAAGGGGACCGGGTCAATCCCTGACCTACCCATTCTGCCTCTCCGCCTAGCCGAGCGCCCGCACACTCGTTTCATGGGTTGGCTTAGGCATACAGAGTTCATTCCATGTCTAAGCATACGGAGTTCATTACCTGTCTAAGATCGGACCGGACTAAGGGTTGCAACAGCAGGACCAGCAACAGCATTGGTAGCACGTAGAGGGTGACCGGGTTGATCCACGACTTGCGTATTCTGCCTCTCCGATCGGTTGAGTGCCCGCACGCTCGTTTCATGAGTTGGCTTAGGCATACGGAGTTCATTCCTTGTCTAAGCCCCAGCCGAACCGAGGATTGTGGCAGTAGAACCGGCAACGGGATCGGCAGCACGCCGAGGGGGACCGGGCTGATCCGCGGCTTGCGCATTATGCCTCTCTGGTCGGCCTCTCCAACCGTCTGAGCGCTCGCACGCTCATTTCGTGGGTTGACTTAGGCATACGGAGTTTATCCCCAGTCTAAGCATACGAAGTTGATTCCCAGTCTAACATCGGACCGGACCGAGTGTTGCGACAACAGGATCGACACCACACAAGGGGGACCGTACCGATCGCCGGCTTGCGCATTCTGCCTCTCCGACCAGTTGAGCGCCCGCATGCCCATTTCGTGGGTTGGCTTAGGCATAGGGAGTTCATTCCATGTTTAAGCCTTAGTCGGACAGAGGATTGTGGCAGCGAGACCTGCAGCACGCAGAGGTGGACTGGGTCGATCCTCGTCTTGTGTATTATGCCTCTTCGATCGGCTCAACACCCGCACGCTCGTATTGTGGGTTGACTTAGGCATACGGAGTTCATTCCCAGTCTAAGATTGGATCGGATAGAGGGTTGTGGTAGCTGGACCAGCAGTAGGATCAACAGCACGCAGGGGGGAACCAGGTGGATCCCCGGCTTGCTCATTCTGCCTCTCCGGCCTACTGAGCGCCCACACGCTCATTTCATGGGTTGGCTTAGGCATACAGAGTTCATTCCATGTCTAAGCCCCAGCTAGATCGAGAGTTGTGGTAGCAGGACCGACAGCGGGATTGGTAGCATGTAGAAAGGGATCGAGCTGATCCCCGACTTGCACATTATGCCTCTCCGGCCGGCCTCTCCAACCGGCTGAGCACTCGCACGCTCATTTCATTGGTTGACTTAGGCATACGGTGTTCATCCCCAGTCTAAGCATATGGAGTTCATTTCCAGTCTAAGATCGGATTGGACTGAGGGTTACGGTAGCAGGATCGACAGCACGCAGGGGGGACCAGGTCGATCCCCAGCTTGCGCATTCTATCTCTCCGGTCGGCTGAGCAGCCACATGTCCGTTTCCTAGGTTGGCTTAGGCATAGGGAGTTCATTCCATGTCTAAGCTCCAATCGGACTGAGGATTGTGGCAGTGGAACAGGCAGCACGTAGAGGGGGACCGGGCCGATCCCCGGCTTGCGCATTATGCCTCTTCGGTCGGTTCAGTGCACGCATGCTCGTTTCGTGATTTGACTTATGCATACGGAGTTCATTCCTAGTGTAAGATCGAACCAGACTGAGGGTTGTGACAGCAGGATAACAGCACGCAGGGGGGATCGGGCCGATCCCCAGCTTACGCATTCTACCTCTCCGGCCGACTGAGCGCCCGTACACTCGTTTCGTGGGTTGGCTTAGGCATACGAAGTTCATTCTCAGTCTAATATTTGAGCCATGGTGCACATACTGGGCTCGAGCATGTGCTGGTGCCGTATTTTTTTCGCCCGAGGCACCATCTCCGGAAGCAGCGCCGGAGAGCCTAACCGGCGACATTGGCGATTCTGGTGATTGGGGGACCTGGGGGGTGTGCGCACATGATGTGCGATGGGTGCTGGTACTTGGCCCTTATAATGGCCTCTTATCCCTCATCAAACCTCAAGAACTCACTCCCCCTGAAAGAGCATTTGAGATTTTATTGGTTTGCTGCCAGTAGCCATTAAAGTGTCTGAAATGGGGACACTTTTTTCAAATGGTCACAAAATCTTCTCCAATTCGAGTTTTTAGCTGAATTTTTTTGTGCATGCCAAAAAAATACAAGGATCGCCACTACCAAATTTGGGGACAAAACTCTTTCTAAAAAAATTTTAAAAAATTCAGAACCGTAAAAGTTTCATAAATCATGAAAAATAAAAAACGGTCATCTTGCCACGAAACTTCACATGAAGGCTTAGGGGACCATTGCATGAATTTACAAGCCATAAAAAAGGCATTGGCATGGTAGAAATATGAAGATGTGCTTGAACCCACCTACCACCCGTTCGATCCCCGGCTTTTGCATCCTGCCTCTCTGGTCGACTGAGCGTCTGCACGCTCGTTTTATGGGTTGACTTAGGCAAACGGAGTTCATCCCCAGTCTAAGCATATGCAGTTCATTCCCAGTCTAAGATCAGACCAGACCGAGGCTTGCGGTAGCAAGAGCGACAGCACGCAGGGGGGACCGGGCCATTCCCCGACTTGTGCAATCTGCTTATCTGGCTGGCTGAGTGCCCGCACGCCCGTTTCATGGGTTGGCTTAGGCATAAGGAGTTCATTCCATGTCTAAGCCCCAGCCGGACCGAGGGTTGTGGTAGTGGGACCGACAGCATGCAGAGAGGGACTGGGTCGATCCCCGGCTTGCAAATTATGCCTCTTCGGTCGGCTTAACGCCCGAACGCTCATTCCGTGGGTTGACTTAGGCATACAGAGTTCAGACTAGACCGTGGGTTGCGATAGCAAGATCAACAACACGTAGGGGGGACCGGGCCGATCCCCGACTTGCACATTCTGCTTCTCCGGTCGGCTAAGCGCACGCACGCTCGTTTCGTGGGTTGGCTTAGGCATACGAAGTTTATTCCATGTCTAAGCATGCGGAGTTCATTCCCAGTATAAGATCGGATCGAAATGAGGGTTATGGTAGTAGGACCAGTAGCAGGATTGACAGCACGCAGCGGGGATTGGGTCGATCCCTGGCTTAAGCATTTTGCCTTTCCGGTTGACTGAGCGCCCACACGCTCGTTTCATGGGTTGACTTAGGCATACGAAGTTCATTCCCAGTCTAAGCATACGGAGTTCATTCCCAGTCTAAGATCTAACCAGATCGAGGGTTGTGACAACAGGATCGGTAGCACACAAGGGGGATCGGGCTGATCCCTGGCTTGCGCATTCTGCCTCTCTAGCCAGCTGAGCGCTCGCACGTCCGTTTCGTGGGTTGGCTTAGGCATAGGGAGTTCATTCCATGTCTAAGCCCCAGTCGAACTGAGGGTTATGGCAGCGATGCTGGTAACACGTAGAGGGGGATCAGGCCGATCCTCGGCTTATGCATTCTGCCTCTATAGCCGACTGAGCACCCGCACGCTCGTTTCATGGGTTGGCTTAGGCATACGCAGTTCGTTCCATGTCTAAGCATGCAGAGTTCATTCCCAGTCTATGAGTTTGAGCCACGGTGCACATGCTGGGCTCAGGCATGTGCTGGTGCCACATTTTTTTCACCTGGGGCACCATCATCGAAGCATCACCGGAGCATTGTCGGAGAGCCTAACATTGGGGGTTCCCGCGATTGGGGGGCCGAGGGGGAGTGCGCACATGATGTGCGATGGGTGCTGGTACTTGTCCCTTATATTGGGCCCCTATCCCTCATCAAACCTTGAGAATTCACACCTTTTTAAAGAGCATTTGAGATTTTATAGGTTTGCTACCAGTAGCCATTAAAGTGTCTGAAATAGGGACACTTTTTTCAAATGGTCACAAAATCTTCTCAACTTTGAGTTTTTAGCTAAATTTTTTTATGCACGCCAACAATAATACAAGGATCAGCTTTACCAAATTTGGGGACAAAACTCTTTCTAAAAAAATTTTAAAAAATCCCAAATCGTAAAAAGTTTTGAAAATCGTGAAAATAGAAAACGGGTCGTCTTGCCACGAAACTTCACATGAAGGTGTAGGGGACCATTGTATGAAATTACAAGCCATAAAAATGGCATTGAAATGGCAGCAATATTAAGATGTGCTTGAAACCACCTACCACCCGTTCGATCCTCGGCTTGCGCATCCTGCCTCTCTGGTCGGCTGAACGTTCGCACGCTCGTTTCGTGGGTTGACTTAGGCATACAGTGTTCATCCCCAGTCTAAGCATACAGAGTTCATTCCCAGTCTAAGATCAGAATGGACCGAGGGTTACGACAGCAGGATCGACAGCACGCAGGGGGGATCGAGTCGATCCCCGGCTTGCGTATTCTGCCTCTCCGACCGGTTGAGCGCCCGCACGCCCGTTCCGTGGTTTGGCTTAGGCATAGGAAGTTCATTCCATGTCTAAGCCCCAGTGGGACTGAGGGTTGTGGCAACAGGACTGGTAGCACACAGAGGGGGATCGGGTCGATCCTCGACTTGCGTATTATGCCTTTCCGATCGGCTCAGTGCCCGAACACTCGTTTCGTGGGTTGACTTAGGCATATGGAGTTCATTCCCAGTCTAAGATCAGATTAGACCGAGGGTTACCGCAGCAAGATCGATAGCACGCAGGGGGGATCGAGTCGGTCCCCGACTTACGTATTCTTCCTTTTCGATCGGTTGAGTGCCTGCACGCTCATTTCATGGGTTGGCTTAGGCATACGGAGTTCATTCCATGTCTAAACATACGGAGTTCATTCCCAGTCTAAGATCGGATAGGACCGAGGGCTACGGTAGCAGGACCAGCAGCACGTAGGGGGGACCAGGTCGATCCCTGGCTTGCGCATTCTGCCTCTCTGGCCGGCTGAGTGCCTGCACGCTCATTTCGTGGGTTGGCTTAGGCATACGAAGTTCATTCCATGTATAAGCCCCAGCCAGACCGACAATGGGATCGACAGCACGCAGAGAGGTACCGGGCTGATCCCCGACTTGTGCATTATGCCTCTTCGGCCGGTTTTTTCGACCGACTGAGCACCCACACGCTCGTTTCGTGGGTTGACTTAGGCATACGGAGTTCATCCCAAGTCTAAGCATACAGAGTTCATTCCCAGTCTAAGATCGGACCGGACCGAGGGTTGTGATAATAGGATCGGCAGCACGCAGGGGGGATCAGGCCGATCCTCAGCTTGCATAAATTTGCCTCTCCGGCCGGCTGAGCACCGGCACACCCATTTTATGGGTTGGGTTAGGAATAGGGAGTTCATTCCATGTCTAATCCCCAGTCGGACCACGGGTTGTGGCAGTGGGATCGATAGCATGCAGAAAGGGATCAGGCTGATCCCCGACTTGTGCATTATGCCTCTTCAATCGCCTCTTCGACCGACTGAGCGCTCGCACACTTGTTTCGTGGGTTGACTTAGGCATACGGAGTTCATCCCCAGTCTAATCATACGAAGTTCAATCCTGGTCTAAGATCGGATCAGACTGAAGGTTGTGGTAGGAGGATCGACAGCATGCAGAGGGGACCGCATCGGTTCTCGGTTTGCACATTCTACCTCTCCGGCCGACTAAGCGCCCGCACGCTCGTTTTGTGGGTTGGCTTAGGCATACAAAGTTCATTCCATGTCTAAGCATATGGAGTTCTTTCCCAGTCTAAGATTGGATCGGACCGAGGGTTGCGGCAGTAGGATCGGCAGCACACAGGAGGGACGGGGTCGATCCTCAGCTTGCGCATTCTGCCTCACCGACTGGCTGAGTGCCCACACGCTCTTTTCGTGGGTTGGCTTAGGCATACGGAGTTCATTCCATGTCTAAGCCCCTGCCGGACCGAGGGTTGTCGCAGCAGGACCGACAGTGGGATCAGCAATAAACAGAGGGGGATCGAGCTGATCCCCGGCTTATGCACTATGCCTTTTCGGCTAGCCTCTCTGGCCGGCTGAGCGCCCGTACGCTCGTTTTATGGGTTGACTTTGGCATACGGAGTTCATCCCCAGTCTAAGCATACGGAGTTCATTCCCAGTCTAAGATCAGATCGGACCGAGGTTTGCGACAGCACGCAAAGGGGACTAGGTCGATCACTGGCTTGCGCATTCTGTGTCTCCGGCTGGCTGAGCACCCGCACGCCCATTTCGTGGGTTGGCTTAGGCATAGGGAGTTCATTCCATGTCTAAGCCCCAGCTGGATCGAGGGTTGTGGCAGTCGGACCGACAGCACGCAGAGGGGGACCGGGTCGATCTTCGGCTTACGCATTATGCCTCTCCGGCTGGCTCAGTGCCCGCACGCTCATTTCGTGGGTTGGCTTAGGCATACGAAGTTCATTCCCAGTCTAAGATCGGATCGGATCGAGGGTTGCGGTAGTAGGATCAACAGCATGCAAGGGGGATCGCGCCGGTCCCTGGCTTGCGCATTCTGCCTCTCCGGTCAGTTGAGCACCCGCACGCTCGTTTCGTGTGTTGGCTTAGGCATACAAAGTTCATTCCCAGTCTAAGATCAGACCGGGCCAAGGGTTGCGGTAGTAGGACCAACAGCAGGATTGGCAGCACGCAGGGGGGATCGGGTCGATCCTCGGCTTGCGTATTCTACCTCTTCGGCCGACTGAGTGCCCGCACGCTCATTTTGTGGGTTCGCTTAGGCATACAAAGTTCATTCCATGTCAAAGCTCTAGTCGGATCGAGGGTTGTGGCAGCAGGACCGGCAGCGAGATCGATAGCATGCGAAGGGGAATCGAGCTGATCCCTGGCTTGCACATTATGCCTCTCCGGCCGATTGAGCGCCTGTACGCTCGTTTCGTGGGTTGACTTAGGCATATGGAGTTCATTCCCAATCTCAGCATATAGAGTTCATTCCCAGTCTAAGATCGAACCGGACCAAGGGTTGCGACAGCCGGATCGACAGCACGCAAGGGGGATCGAGCCGATCCTCAGCTTATGCATTCTGCCTCTCTGGCCGGCTGAGCATCCACACGTCTGTTTCGTGGGTTGGCTTAGGCATAGAGAGTTCATTCCATGTCTAAACGCCAGTCGGATCGAGAGTTGTGGCAGCGAGACCAACAGCACATAGAGGGGGAGCGGGCCAATCCTCGGCTTGCGCATTCTACCTCTCCGGTCGGCTGAGCGCCCACACACTCATTTCATGGGTTGGCTTAGGCATACAGAGTTCATTCCATGTCTAAGCTTACGAAGTTCATTCCCAGTGTAAGAGTTTGAGCCACGGTGCACATGCTGGGCTCGAGCATGTACTGGTGCCACATTTTTTTCACCCGCGGTACCATCGTCGGAGCATCGTCAGAGAGCCTAACCGACGGCATTGGGGGTTCCGGCGATTGGGGGGGCCAGGGGGTGTGTGCACATGATGTACAATGGGTTGGCTTAGGCATACGGAGTTCATTCCATGTCTAAGCCCCAGTCGGACCGGCAGCGGGATCGATAGCATGCAGAGGGGGACCAAGCTGATCCTCGGCTTGTGCATTATGCTTCTTCGATCGGCTGAGCGCTCGCACGCTTGTTTCGTGGGTTGACTTAGGCATACGAAGTTCATCCCCAGTCTAAGCGTACGGAGTTCATTCACAGTCTAAGATCAGACCGGACCAAGGGTTGCGGTAGAAGGATCGACAGCATGCAGGGGGGACTGGGCTGATCCCCGTCTTACGCATTCTGCTACTCCGGCCAGCTGAGTGCCCGCACGCCCGTTTCATGGGTTGGCTTAGGCATAGGGAGTTCATTCCTTGTCTAAGCCCCAGTCGGACTGAGGGTTGTGGCAGCGGGACCAGTAGCACGCAAAGGGGGACCGGGTCGATCCCCGGCTTGCACATTATGCCTCTTCGGCCGACTGAGTGCCCGCACGCTCGTTTCATGGGTTGGCTTAGGCATAGGGAGTTCATTCCATGTCTAAGCCCCAGTCGGACCGAGGGTTGTGGCAGCGGGACCGACAGCACACCGAGGGGACTGGGCCGATCCCTGGCTTGCGCATTATGCCTCTCCGGCCGGTTCAGCGCCCGTACGCTCGTTTCGTGGGTTGACTTAGGCATACGGAGTTCATTCCCAGTCTAAGATGGGACCAGACCGAGGGTTACGGTAGCAGGATCGACAGCATGTAGGGGGATTGGCCCAATCCCCGACTTACGCATTCTGCCTCTCCGATCGGCTAAGCGCCCACACGTTCGTTTTGTGGGTTGGCTTAGGCATACGGAGTTCATTCCATGTCTAAGCATACGGAGTTCATTCCCAGTCTAAGATCAGACCGGACTGAGGGTTGCGACAGTAGGATCGACAGCACACAAGGGGGATCGGGTTGATCCTCGGCTTGCTTATTCTACCTCTCCGACCGGTTGAGCACCCATACGCTCGTTTCATGGGTTAGCTTAGGCATACAGAGTTCGTTCCATGTCTAAGCCCCAACCGGACCGACGGTTGTGGTAGCAGGATTGGTAACGAGATCGGCAGCATACAGAAGGGGATCGGGCTAATCCCTGGCTTTCGCATTATGCCTTTTCGGTCGGCCTTTTTGGCCAGTTGAGCGCCCGCACACTCGTTTCATGGGTTGACTTAGGCATATGGGGTTCACCCCAGTCTAAGCATACGAAGTTCATTCCCAGTCTAAGATCAGACCGGACCGAGGGTTGTCGCAGTAGGATCGGCAGCACGTAGGGGGGATTGAGCCGATCCCTGGCTTGCGTATTCTGCCTTTCCGACCGGTACGTCCATTTCGTGGGTTAGTTTAGGCATAGGGAGTTCATTCCATGTCTAAGCCCCAGCCGGATTGAGGGTTGTGGCAGTGGGACCGGTAGCACGCAGAGGGGGATCGGGTCGATCCCCGGCTTGCACATTATGCCTCTTCGGCCGGCTCAGTGCCCGCATGCTCGTTTCGTTGGTTGGCTTAGGCATACGGAGTTCATTCCATGTCTAAGCATACGGAGTTCATTCCCAGTCTAAGATTTTGAGCCATGGTGCACATGCTGGGCTCGGGCATGTGCTGGTGCCACATTTTTTTCGCCCGGGGCACTATCGTCGGAGAGCCTAATCGACGGCATTGGGGGTTCTGGTGATTGGGGGGCCGGGGGGGTTTGCGCACATGTTGTGTGATGGGTGCTGGTACTTGGCCCTTAAATTGGCCCCCTATCCTTCATCAAACCTCAAGAACTCACACCCCCTTAAAGAGCATTTAAGATTTTATAGGTTTGCTGCCAATAGCCATTAAAGTGTTTGAAATAGGGACACTTTTTTCAAACGGTCACAAAATCTTCTCCACTTCGAGTTTTTAGCTGAACGTTTTTGTGGAGCCAAAAAAAATACAAGGATCACCTCTACCAAATTTGGGGACAAAACACTTTCTAAAAAATTTTAAAAAATCCCAAACCGTAAAAAGTTTTGAAAATCGTGAAAAATAGAAAACGGGTCGTCTTGCCACGAAACTTCACATGAAGGCTTAGGGACCATTGTATGAATTTACAAGCCATAAAAATAGCATTGGCATGGTAGAAATATGAAGATGTGCTTGAACCCACCTACCACCCGTTCATCCCCGACTTGTGCATCCTGCCTCTCCGGTCGGCTGAGCGCTCGCACGCTCGTTTCGTGGGTTGACTTAGGCATACGGAGTTCATCCCCAGTCTAAGCATACGAAGTTCATTCCCAGTCTAAGATCAGACCGGATCGAGGGTTGCGACAACAGGATTGACAGCACGTAGGAGGGATCAGGTCGATCCCTGGCTTACCCATTCTGTCTCTCCGATCGGTTGAGCGCCCGCATGCCCGTTTCGTGGGTAGGCTTAGGCATAGGGAGTTCATTCCATGTCTAAGCCCCAGCCAAACTGAGGGTTGTGGCAGCGGGATCGGCAGCACACAGAGGGTGATCGGGTCGATCCCCGGTGTCACAGACTAAGCTTTCTCTCAGCAAGCAATAGACCGTGCAGCACTTGAATGGGTGCTCCCAACCAAGTCAGCCTTCAATAGATCGATATCTGAACAAATAACCATAAGCCATGGTTAGTCCCAAGCATTCACAATAAGACACAATATATCGAGATCGATCTCAAGCACACACACAAGAAGGCATATTCGCATCGAGAAAAAGAAAAACACATTGAGGCAACAATCGGGACATTCAATCGAGGTGAGTTTTATTATAGTCAAGAATCATACATCGGGACCTCCCACCATCACCAGGGTAGGGGGCAGCCTTTGGTGGGTGGCCTAGGCTCGCATAGCAATCGGTGAGACATCCTAACATTATACTGCCGGCTTACCCCCCTAAAGAGCCTTAGAGATTTTAGAGCTATGCTACTAGTAACCATTACAATGTTTGAAATGGGGACACTTTTCCTAGCACAAGGGATCTACCTGGCCATGGCCCTATACATGGGTGGCTTATGGCAACCTAAGTCCTGGTCATGGCCCTATACAAGGTTGGCTCATGACATCCTCCCCCACCTATTCTATCGACGTCCTCGTCGACTTGCTGGCTTGAAATTCTTTGATCTTCCTTGGAAATCTCTGGAGGTCGTGTTCTCTCTCCCAGCTAGTTTCTTCTAGTCCTAATCCCTCCCACTTCACTAAATACTCCTGAACTAGTCTTTGAGATATCTTGGTTTCCCTATCAACTAAGATTTCTTCGACTCGACGCTTTGAGGGTGACTTCATGGTGATGGTGGCTCTGGTTGGCTCCCTTTGGCTAGCATCTGTAGGATCTACATGGAAAGGTTTCAGGTTGCTCACTTGAAATACTGGGTGCACCTTCATCCACTTTGGTAGGTCAATTTTGTAAGAAGCATTCCCCACCTTGGAAAGGACCCTTACTGGACCTTCATATTTGTGCACCAATCTACAATATCTCTTTTTCAAGAACCTGGTTTGTTCAGGAACTAGTCAGACAAGAACCAAATCACTAACTTGAAATTATTGAGCCCTATGACCCTTTTCTGCCCATTTCTTCATCCGTTTTGATGCTTTCTCCAGGTAGGCTTGTGCAATCTCTGTGTTTTGTTTCCACTCCTTACTGGGATTGAAGGCTCTTGGATTCTTTCCTCCATATTGTTCCAAGGAAGTGTGGGGTAGCCTTGGTAATTATCTGGTGACCACCTCAAATGGGCTCTTATTGGTGGAAGAGCTTTTGTTGGAATTAAAGCAGAGTTGAGCCATGTCCAATAATGAAGGCCAGTCTTTCTGATTGGCTTGAACAAAGTGCCCCAAGTATTCCTCTAATAATCTGTTGAACCGTTCCATTTGACCATCGGTTTGAGGGTGATAGCTTAAGGAGATGTTGAGTTGAGACCCCAATATCTTGAAAAGTTCTCTCTAGAAGGACCCCGTGAATCTCGGATCTCGATTGCTGACAATGTTTTGAGGGAGGCCCAAGTATTTGACCACTTGTTTGAACAATAGTCGAGCTGTGTCTTTCGCTGTGCAATACTTATGAGCGAGAATGAATGTGGTGTACTTAGAGAACCGGTCAATCACCACCAAAATAGCTCCAAGGTCACCGACTTTGGGTAGGCTCGAAATTAAATCGAGGGAAATGCTTTCCCACGATTTGGTGAGTACTGGTAGTGGTTCAAGCATGCTTGCAGGTTTCCTCCTTTCAGCCTTGTCTTATTGGCAAATGAGGCAAGTCTTCGTATAGTCCATCACATCTTGTCACATGTGAGGCCAATAGTATGCCTGTTTCAATAATGCCAAAGTGCGTTACCAGCCCGGGTGTCTCGCCCATGGTGTGTCATGACATTCCTTCATCAGCATCTGTCTCAGACCTTCTGCTCTTGGCACAAACACTCGAGGCCCCTTGGTCCATAAGATCCCATTTTCTTGCCAAAAGTACTTGGACTTCCCTTCTTCCACTAGCTTCAGGATGGCACAAGCTTACGGGTCCTTCCCTAAGTGATCTCCAATCAACTTGTGAATGTCTGTAGTGGCTCTACTAGCCGCTATTGGGGCAATTCTTCTAAGGGCTGCTAAATCTGCGGCCTGTTCAATGCATCAGCCACTTGATTGGTCTTTCCAGCGGTGTGCTCAAAACAAAAGTCAAACTCCGCTAAAAATTCATGCCACCTAGCTTGTTTTGCTGTAAGCCTTGGTTGGGTGAGAAAATGGCTAACGGTCGCATTGTCTGTCTTCACGACAAAGTGTGAACCCAACAAGTAATGTCACCAAGCCCTCAAGCAGTGAACCATCGTTAGGAGTTCTTTTTCTTGGGCCGTATATTTCCTTTCACCTTCACTTAGCTTCCTACTTTCAAACACTACTGATTGATGTTGTTGCAAAAGCACTCCTCCAATAGCAAAATCAGATGCATCCGTCTGAACTTTGAAAGGCTTTTCAATAACAAGGAGAGCTAAGATGGGATCCTTCATAATAGCATTTTTGAATCCCTCGAAGGTCTCTTGGCACTCACTCATCCAACACCATTTATGCTCCTTCTTCAATAACTCCATGAGGGCCGTGGTCTTACGAGAGTACCCTTCCACAAACCTTCTATAATAGTTGGCTAGTCCCAAAAATGAGCAGAGCTCACTAACATTCTTCGATGTTATCCACTCCTTGATGGCCCTAACCTTTTCCATGTCCATTCGAATGTGGCCACGTTCGATAATGTGATCGAGAAAATGGATTTGGGTCTGAGCAAATGCACACTTCTCCTTTTTTACGTATAACTGGTGGTCTTGTAATCTTTGAAGTACCTGGCACAGGTGTTCTTGATGTTCTTCCAAGGTGGAGCTATATACCACTATATCGTCTAAATAGATGACTACAAATTTATCTAGGTAGTCATAGAATACCTGATTCATCAATGTACAAAATGTGGCAGGAGCATTGGTCAGTCCAAAGGGCATAACAAGAAATTCAAATGCACCATACCGTGTCACACAAGTGGTCTTTGGCTCATCTCCCTCAACAATTCTGACCTGATGGTAGCCAGATCTCAGGTCCAATTTGGGGAAGTACTTGGCCCGACTCAATTGATCAAACAAGTCTGCTATAAGGGAGATGGGATATTTATTTCTTACGGTGACTTTGTTCAAGGCCCTGTAGTCAACACATAATCGTAAACTTCCATCATGCTTCTTCTGAAATAGCACTGACGCTCTGAAAGGAGCCTTTGATGGTCTGATGAACCCGACTTGTAGTAGCTCATCTAACTATTTTCTTAGTTCGACCAACTCTGGCGGGGCCATGCGGTAAGGAGCTCTAGCAGGGGGTTTCGCTCCTGGGAGGAGCTCAATTTCATGGTCCACTGCTCGTCGAGGGGGTAGAACCTTAGGCAACATCTCTGGCATCACCTCTTTGAATTCTTCCAACATTTTTCCCACACCATCAGATATTGGTTCTACTTTCAACCCTTCTTTGTAGATCGACATAGCCACAAAGGAGGGTTCCCCTCTCTTTACCCCTTTCTTGAACTGCAAAGCTAAAATCATTTTCTTCCCACTCTTTGGTAAGATGTTGGCTAGCACCACACATGGGTTTTCCCCTAAGAACAACAAGCAGCTAGCGGCGGGGATAGGGATAACCTGAGCCAACATCATGAAGTCCAATCTGAGAACAACATCAAAGTCATCCATGGGGGAAACTGTAAAGTCTACCTTTCCTTCCCATGGCCCCAATCGGGTTGTCACACTCTTGGAGCTTCCACTGATCATAAAGGCTGGCGAGTTGACCGCCTTCATTCATCCATAGTCTTTACTAATCTGAAGACCACACCTTTTTGCTTCTTCTGGTGTGATGAAAGTGTCGGTTGCACCCGTATCCACCATAGCCTTAGTGGCTTTCTAATTGATCGTCAAGTTCACATATATCAAGCCTCTATTCTGCTCTTTCTTTATAGTGTTCAGTTGGGTGTAGAGGGCATTGAGGAACCTTATTGAACCCATCCTGGCTAGCTCCTCTTCAGCTTCTTCAATGCTCTCTGGCACTTTTACGGACTCTTGAGACGAGGTCCTTAAGGCATTAAGGGCTCCCTTGTGTGGGCATTTAGCCACCCGATATGGCCCCTTACAAAGAAAGCAAGCTAGCGGTTGCCTAGGCTTGAAAATCCCTACGTTGCTTATTTTGGATTGGGTACTATCTCAACCGAAGGACCTCCTATCTGATCCCTTACTGAAGGGCCGGTCCAACATGGTCATCTTTCCCCCACTCCCAAAGTTGACACTACTGCCAGCTGATAGAGGATTTTTCCATTTTAAAGAGCCATCATTGTAATCATGGAGACGTTTAGCTACAGCCATGGCCGTGGCCACATCTTGCACTTTCTGCCTTTGTAGTTCTGTCCTCGCCCAAGGCTTGAGGCCCTCAAGAAAATAAAACATCTTGTCCTTTTCGGACATGTCCCGAATATCCAACATCAGGGTAGAAAAGCTCCTTACAAACTCTCACACCATTCCTGTTTGCACCAATTCTTGAAGTCTCCTTCGAGCCATATACTCCACATTCTCAGGGAAAAAATTGGTTTTTCAATTCTTGCTTCAGATCCGTCCAAGTCTTAATCGGGCACTCGTCATCGACAAACTTGGAGTGCCACCACAGCTTGGCATCCCCTGCGAGGTACATCGACGCCATTGCTACCTTGTCTTCCTCTGAACAGCTTAAAAGTACTGCTCCATATCAAACAAGAAATTTTCAAGTTCTTTAGCATCCCTTGCCCCCTCATAGCATCGAGGCTTTGGCACCTTGGGCCTGTTTCCCCTTTCCATCGATCTCGAACCCGATCTGGCGATAGCCATTAGTAGGATGCTCACCTGTGCTCTGAGCTCCTCAAACTCCTTTTGGAGAATGTTCAAGGCATCTCTAGCCTCTTCGCTCATGTTGTGGAGAGTATCAGATAACTCCTGTTGGGTTGTCTCGATCTCCCTCACTCGGTCTTTAGTCGCCATATGAGTTTTCATTATGGCCATCGCGACCTCAAGTTCCTCAATTCTCTATTGATGATTGGGTCCACCACTTGTGGCCATCTCATCCATTTTTCTAGCACTTCTCAACCGTGTTCTGATACCACGTGTCACGGACTAAGCTTTCTCTCAGCAAGCAATAGACCGTGTGGCACTTGAATAGGTCCTCCAAACCAAGCTAGCCTTCAATAGATCAATATCTGAACAAAAAACCATAAGCCATGTTCAATCCCAAGCATTCACAATAAGACACAATATATCGAGATCAATCTCAAGCACACACACAAGAAGGCATATTCGCATCGAGAAAAAGAAAAATATATCGAGGCAAAAATCGGGACATTCAATCGGGGTGAGTTTTATTATAGTCGAGAATCATACATCAGGACCTCCCATCATCACCAGGGCCAGGGGGCAGCCCTTGGTGGGTGGCCTAGGATCGCATAGCAATCGGTGAGACAGCCCAACACTACGCTGCTAGCTCACCCCCTAAAAAGCCTTAGAATTTTAGAGCTATGCTACCAGTAACCATTACAATGTTTGAAATGGGGACACGTTTCCTATCACAAGGGATCTACCCGGCCATGGCCCTATACATGGGTGGCTTATGGCGACCTAAGTCCCGGTCATGGCCCTATACAAGGTTAGTTCATGACACCCGGCTTGCGCATTATGCCTCTCCGACCGACTCAACGCCCGCACGCTCATTTCGTGGGTTCACTTAGCATACGGAGTTCATTCCCAGTCTAAGATCAGACCGGACCGACGGTTGTGACAGCAGGATCGACAGCACACAGAGGGGACCAGACCGATCCTCGACTTACGCATTCTGCCTCTCTGGCTGGCTGAGCGCCCGCACGCTCATTTCATGGGTTGGCTTAGGCAGACGGAGTTCATTCCATGTCTAAGCATACGAAGTTCATTCCCAGTCTAAGATCAAACTGGACCGAGGGTTGCAGTAGCAGAACCAGCAGCAGGATCAGTAGCACGTAGGAGGGGACCAGGCCGATCCCCGGCTTGTGCATTCTGCCTCTCCAGCCGACTGAGCACCCACACGCTTGTTTCATGGGTTGGCTTAGGCATACAGAGTTCATTCCATGTCGAAGCCCCAGTCGGATCGAGGGTTGTGGTAGCACGACCGGTAGCGGGATCGACAGCACACAGAGGGGGATCAGGTTGATCCCCGACTTACGCATTTTACCTCTTCGGCCAGCCTCTCCGACCGGCTGAGCACCCGCATGCTCGTTTCGTGGGTTGACTTAGGCATATGGAGTTCATCCCCAGTCTAAGCATACGGAGTTCATTCCTAGTGTAAGATCAGACCGGACCAAGGGTTGCGACAGCAGGATCGACAGCACGCAGGGGGGATTAGGCCAATCCCCGGCTTACGCATTTTTGCCTCTCCGGCCGACTAAGCGCCCGCACGTCCATTTCGTGGGTTGGCTCAGGCATAGGGAGTTCATTCCATGTCCAAGCCCCAGTCGAATCGAGGGTTGTGGCAGTGGGACCGGCAGCACGCAGAGGGAGACCGGGCTGATCCTCGGCTTGCATATTATGCCTCTTTGGTCGACTCAGCGCCCGCATGCTCATTTTGTGGGTTGACTTATGCATACGGAGTTCATTCCCAGTCGAAGATCAGACCAGACCGAGGGTTGCGGCAGCAAGATCGATAGCACTTAGGGGGGATCAGGCCGATCCTTGGCTTGCGCATTTTACCTCTCCGGCCGACTGAGCGCCCGTGTGCTCGTTTCGTTGGTTGGCTTAGGCATACGGAGTTCATTCCATGTCTAAGCATACGGAGTTCATTCCCAGTCAAAGATTTTGAGCCACAGTGCACATGCTAGGCTCGGGCTTATGCTGGTGCCGCATTTTTTTCACCTGGGGCACCATCGTCGGAACATCGTCGGAGAGCCTAACCGGCAGTATTGGGGGTTCCGATGATTGGAGGGGTCGGGGGGTGTGCGCACATGATGTGCGATGGGTGCTAGTACTTGGCCCTTATATTGGTCCCCTATCCCTCATCAAACCTTGAGAACTCGCACCCCCTGATAGAGCATTTGAGATTTTATAGGTTTGTTGCCAGTAGCCATTAAAGTGTCTAAAATGGGGACACGTTTTTCAAACAGTCACAAAATCTTCTCCACTTCGATTTTTTAGCTGAATTTTTTTGTGCATGCCAAAAAAAATACAAGGATCACCTCTACCAAATTTGGTGGTAAAACTCTTTCTAAAAAAATTTTAAAAAATCCCAAACCGCAAAAAGTTTCAAAAATCGTGAAAAATAAAAAACGGGTCGTCTAGCCACAAAGCTTCCCATGAAGGCTTAGGAGACCATTGTATGAATTTAAAAGCCATAAAAATGGCATTGGCATGGCAGAAATATGAAGATGTGCTTGAACCCACCTAGCACTCGTTCGATCCTCGACTTGCGCATCCTGCCTCTCTGGTTGGCTGAGCTCTCGCATGCTCGTTTCGTGGGTTGACTTAGGCATACGGAGTTCATCCCCAGTCTAAGCATACAGAGTTCATTCCTAGTCTAAGATTGGATTGGACCGAGGGTTGCGACAGTAGGATCAATAGCACACAGGGGGGACCGGGTCGATCCTCGGCTTGCACATTCTGCCTCTCCGGCCGACTGAGCGCCCACACGCCCGTTTCATGTGTTGGCTTAGGCATAGGGAGTTCATTCCATGTCTAAGCCCCAGTCGGACCGAGGGTTGTGGCAGCGGGATGGGTAGCACACATAGGGGGATCGGGTCGATCCCCGACTTGCGCATTATGCCTCTCTGACCAACTCAGTGCCCGTAAGCTCATTTTATGGGTTGACTTAGGCATACAGAGTTCATTCCAAGTCTAAGATTAGACTAGACCGAGGGTTACGGCAGTAGGATCGACAACACGCATGGGGGGATCGGGTTGATCCCCGACTTGCGCATTCTGCCTTTCCGGTCGACTAAGCGCCTGTACCTTCGTTTCATGGGTTGGCTTAGGCATACGAAATTAATTCCATGTCTAAGCATACAGAGTTCATTCCCAGTCTAAGATCAGACTGGATCGCGAGTTGAGGCAGCAGGACCAGCAGTAGGATCAACAGCATGCAGAGGGGACCGGGCTGATCCCCAGCTTATGCATTTTGCCTCTTCGATCAGCTGAGTGCCCGCACGCTCATTTCATGGGTTGGCTTAGGCATACAAAGTTCATTCCATGTCTAAGCATATGGTGTTCATTCCCAGTCTAAGATCGGATCGGACCAAAGATTGCGGTCGCAGGACAAGCAGCAGGATCGACAGCACGTAGGGGGGATCGGGCCGATCCCCGGCTTACGCATTCTACCTCGTCGGCTGGCCTCTTCGACCGGCTAAGTGCCTGCACGCTCGTTTCATGGGTTGACTTAGGCATACGGAGTTCATCCCCAGTCTAAGCAGACGGTGTTCATCCCTAGTCTAAGCATACGGAGTTCATCCCCAGTCTAAGCATACGGAGTTCATTCCCAGTCTAACATTGAACCGGATCGAGGGTTGCAGCAGCAGGATCGGCAGCACGTAGGGGGGATCGAGCCGATCCTCGGCTTGCACATTTTGCCTCTCCGATTGGCTCAGCACCCGCACGCTCATTTTATGGGTTGACTTAGGCATACAGAGTTCATTCCCAGTCAAAGATCAGATCAGAATGAGGGTTGCGGTAGCAGGATCGACATCACGCAGGGGGGACCGACCCGATCCCCGCCTTGCGCATTCTGCCTCTCCAATTGGCTGAGAACCTGCACGCTCGTTTAGTGGGTTGGCTTAGGCATACGGAGTTCATTCCATGTCTAAGCATACAGAGTTCATTCCATGTCTAAGCATACAGAGTTCATTCCAAGTCTAAAATTGGATCGGACCAATGGATGCGACAGCAGGACCAGCAGCAGGATCGATAGCATACAGGGGGGACCGGGCCCCCGGCTTACGCATTCTGCCTCTTCGACCGGCTGAACGCCCACACGCTCATTTCATGGGTTGACTTAGGCATATAGAGTTCATCCCAAGTCTAAGAATACAGAGTTCATTCCCAGTCTAAGATCAGACCGGATCGAGGGTTGCGGTAGTAGGATCGATAGCACGCAGAGGGGATCGAGCCAATTCCCAGCTTGCGTATTCTACCTCTCCGGCCGGCTGAGCACTCGCACACCCGTTTCATGGGTTTCCTTAGCCCCAGCCGGACCGAGGGTTGTGGCAGCGAGACTGGCAACATATAGAGGGGGACCGGTCGATCCCCGACTTGCGCATTATGCCTTTTCGGCTAGCTCAGCGCCCGTACGCTCGTTTCGTGGGTTGACTTATGCATATGGAGTTCATTCCCAGTCTAAGATCGGACCAGACCGAGGGTTGCGACAATAGGATCGACAGCACACAGGGGGATCGGATGAATGCCTGTACGCTCATTTAGTGGGTTGGCTTAGGCATACCGAGTTCATTCCATGTCTAAGCATACGGAGTTCATTCCTAGTCTAAGATCGGACCGGACTGAGGATTGCGGTCACAAGACCAATAGCAGGATCGGTAGCATGTAAGGGGACCGAGCCGATCCTCGGCTTGCATATTCTGCCTCATCGGCTGGCCTCTCCAACCGGTTGAGTGTCCGCACGCTCGTTTTGTGGGTTGACTTAGGCATACGGAGTTCATCCCCAATTTAAGCATATGGAGTTTATTCCCAATCTAAGATCGGACCGGATCGAGGGTTGCGACCGCAGGATCGACAGCACGTAGGGGGGATCAGGTAACGGGACTGACAGCACACAGTGAGGGATCGGGTCGATCCCCATCTTGCGCATTATGCCTCTCCGGTCAGCTTAGCGCCCGAACGCTCATTTCATGGGTTAACTTAGGCATACGAAGTTCATTCCCAGTCTAGGATCAGACCAGACCGAGGGTTACGATAGCAGGATTGACAGCACGTAGGGTGGGACCAGGCCAGTTCCTGACTTGCGTATTCTGCCTCTTCGGCCGACTAAGTGCCCGCACGCTCGTTTCGTGGGTTGGCTTAGGCATATGGAGTTCATTTCATGTCTAAGCATATGAAGTTCATTCCCAGTCTAAGATCAGACCGGACCGAGGATTGCGGCCGTAGGACCAGCAGCAGGATCGGCAGCACGTAGGGGGGATCGGGCCGATCCCCGACTTGTGCATTCTGCCTCACCGGTTGGCCTCTCCGATCGGTTTCGCACCCGCAAGCTCGTTTCATGGGTTGACTTAGGCATACGGAGTTCATCCCCAGTCTAAGCATACAGAGTTCATTCCCAATCTAACATCAAACTGGATCGAGGGTTGCAGCCGCAGGATCGACAGTACACAGGGGGGACCGATCGATCCCCGGCTTGCGCATTTTGCCTCTCCGGCTGACTGAGCACCCGCACGTCCGTTTTGTGGGTTGGCTTAGGCACAGGGAGTTCATTCCATGTCTAAGCCCCAGTTGGACCGAGGGTTGTGGCAGCGGGACCGACAGCACGCAAAGGGGGATCGGTTCGATCCCCGGCTTGCGCATTCTACCTCTCCGACCGATTGAGTGCCCGCACGCTCGTTTCGTGGGTTGGCTTAGGCATACGGAGTTCATTCCATGTCTAAGCATACAGACTTCATTCCTAGTCTAATAGTTTGAGTCACGGTGCACATGCTGGGCTTGGGCATGTGCTGGTGCTGCATTTTTTTCGCCTGGGGCACCATCACCGGAACATCGCCGGAGAGCCTAACCGGCGGCATTGGCTGTTCCGACGATTGTGGGGGCCGGGGGGTGTGCGCACATGATGTGCGATGGGTGCTGGTACTTGGCCCTTATATTGGCCCCCTATCCCTCATCGAACCTTGAGAACTCACACCCCCTTAAAGTGCATTTGAGATTTTATAAGTTTGCTGCCAGTAGCCATTAAAGTGTCTGACATGGGGACACTTTTTTCAAATGGTCAGAAAATCTTCTCCACTTTGACTTTTTAGCTGAATATTTTTTCGCAGGCCAACAAAAATACAGGGATCCCCTCTACCAAATTTGGGGACAAAACTCTTTCTAAAAAAATTTTCAAAAATATCGAACCGTAAAAAGTTTCAAAAATTGTGAAAAATAGAAAATGGGTCGTCTTGCCATGAAACTTCACATGAAGGCATAGAGGGACCATTGTATGAATTTACAAGTCATAAAAATGGCATTGGCATGGCAAAAATATGAAGATGTGCTTGAATCCACCTACCACCCGTTCGATCCCCGGCTTACGCATCCTGCCTCTCTGGTCGGTTGAGCATCCGCACGCTCCTTTCATGGGTTGACTTAGGCATACGAAGTTCATTCCCAGTCTAAAATCGGACTAGATCAAGGGTTGTGGTAGTAGGATCGGTAGCACGCAGGAGGGACTGGGTCGATCTCCGGCTTGCGCAATCTGCCTCTCGGTCGGCTGAGTGCCCACACGCCGATTTTGTGGGTTGGCTTAGGCATAGGGAGTTCGTTCAATGTCTCAGCCCCAACCGGACCGAGGGTTGCAGCAGCGGGACTGACAGTACATAGAGAGGGATTGGGCCGATCCCTGACTTACGCATTATGCCTCTCCGATCGGCTTAGCGCTCGCACGCTCATTTCGTGGGTTAACTTAGGCATACAGAGTTCATTCCCAGCCTAAGATCTGATCGGACCGAGGGTTGCGGTAGCAGGATCGATAGCACGCAGGAGGGGACCGGGCTGATCCCTGGCTTATGCATTCTACCTCTCCGGCCAGTTGAGCGCCCGTACGCTCGTTTCATGGCTTGGCTTAGGCATATGGAGTTCATTCCATGTCTAAGCATACGGAGTTCATTCCCAGTCTAAGATCAGACCAAACTGAGGGTTACGGCAACAAGACCAGCAGCAAGATCGGTAGCACACAAGAGGGGACCGGACCAGTCCCCGACTTACGCATTCTGCCTCTTCGGCCAGCTGAGTGCCCGCACGCTCATTTCGTCGGTTGGCTTAGTCATACGGAGTTCATTCCATGTGTAAGCCCCAGTCGAACTGAGGGTTGTGGCAGCAGGATCGGCAGCGGGATCGGTAGTATGCAGAGGGGGACTGGGCTGATCCCTGACTTGTGCATTATGCCTCTCCGGTCGGTTGAGCACCCGTACGCTTGTTTCGTGGGTTGACTTAGGCATACGGAGTTCATCCCCAGTCTAAGATCGGACCGATGGTTATGGTAGCAGGTTCAGCAGCACGCAGGGGGGATCGAGCTGATCTCTGGCTTACGCATTCTGCCTCTCCGGTCAGCTGAGCACCCGCACGCCCATTTCATGGGTTGGCTTACGCATAGGGAGTTCATTCCATGTGTAAGCCCCAGCTGGACCGAGGGTTATAGCAGCGGGACCGGCAGCACGCAGAGGGGGACTGGGCCGATCCCTGACTTACACATTATGCCGGCTGGCTCAATGCCCGAACACTCATTTCATGGGTTGACATAGGCATACGGAGTTCATTCCAAGTCTAAGATCGAACCGAACTGAGGGTTGTGGCAGCAGGATCGACAGCACACAGGGCAGGACCGAGTCGGTCCTCGACTTATGCATTCTGCCTCTCCGACCGACTGAGTGCCCGCACGCTCGTTTGGTGGGTTGGCTTAGGCATACGGAGTTCATTCCATGTCTAAGCATACGGAGTTCATTCCCAGTCTAAGATCAGACCAGACCGAGGCTTGTGGTAGCAGGACCAGCAACAGGATCAACAGCAAGTAGGGGGGACCCAGTCGATCCCTAACTTGCGCATTCTGCCTCTTCGACTGGCTGAGCGCCCGTATGCTCGATTCGTGGGTTGACTTTGGCATACGGAGTTCATCCCCAGTCTAAGCATACGAAGTTCATTCCCAGTCTAAGATCAAACTAGACCGAGGGTTGCGGTAGTAGCATCGGCAGCACATAGGAGGGACAGGGCCGATCCTTGGATTGCGCATTCTGCCTTTTCGATTGGCTGAGTGCCCGCACGCCCGTTTTGTGGGTTGGCTTAGGCATAGGGAGTTCATTCCATGTCTAAGCCCCAACTGGATCGAGGGTTGTGGCAATGGGACCGACAGCACGCAGAGGGGGACCAGGTCGATCCCCGGCTTATGCATTCTGCCTTTCCGGTCGGCTGAGCACCCGTACGCTCGTTTCGTGTGTTGGCTTAGGCATACGGAGTTCATTCCACGTCTAAGCATACGGAGTTCATTCCCAGTCTAAGAGTTTGAGCCACGGTGCACATGCTGGGCTCAGGCATGTGCTGGTGTCACATTTTTTTTGCCTGGGGCACCATCGTCGGAGCATCGTCGGAGAGCCTAACCGACGACATTCGGGGTTTGGCGATTGGGGGGGCCGGGGGGTGTGCGCACATGATGTGCAATGGGTGCTGGTACTTGGCCCTTATATTGGCCCCCTATCCCTCATCAAACCCGGAGAACTCACGCCCCCTTAAAGAGCATTTGAGATTTTATAGGTTTGCTGCCAGTAGCCATTAAAGTGTCTGAAATGGGGACACTTTTTTCAATCGATCACAAAATCTTCTCCACTTCGAGTTTTTGGCTGATTTTTTTGTGCATACCAACAAAAATACAAGGATCACCTTTACCAAATTTGGGGACAAAACTCTTTCTAAAAATTTTTAAAAAATCTCGAACCGCAAAAAGTTTCAAAAATTGTGAAAAATAGAAAACGGATCATCTTGCCATGAAACTTCACGTGAAGGTGAAGGGGACCATTGCATGAATTTACAAGCCATAAAAATGGCATTGGCATGGCAGAAATATGAAGATGTGCTTCAACCCACCTACCATCCGTTCGAACCCTGGCTTGCGCATCCTGCCTCTCTAGTCGGCTGAGCGTCCATACGCTCGTTTCGTGGGTTGACTTAGGCATACGGAGTTCATCCCCAGTCTAAGCATATGAAGTTCATTCCCAGTCTAAGATAGGATCGGACTGAGGGTTACGGCAGTAGGATCGATAGCACGTAAGGGGGACCAGTCCTATCCCCGGCTTGCGCATTCTACCTCTCCAGTCGTTTTGTGGGTTGGCTTAGGCATAGGGAGTTCATTCCATGTCTAAGCCCCAACTGGATCGAGGGTTGTGGCAATGGGACCGACAGCACGCAGAGGGGGACCAGGTCGATCCCCGGCTTATGCATTCTGCCTTTCCGGTCGGCTGAGCACCCGTACGCTCGTTTCATGTGTTGGCTTAGGCATACGGAGTTCATTCCACGTCTAAGCATACGGAGTTCATTCCCAGTCTAAGAGTTTGAGCCACGGTGCACATGCTGGGCTCAGGCATGTGCTGGTGTCACATTTTTTTTGCCTGGGGCACCATCGTCGGAGCATCGTCGGAGAGCCTAACCGACGACATTCGGGGTTCTGGCGATTGGGGGGGCCGGGGGGTGTGCGCACATGATGTGCAATGGGTACTGGTACTTGGCCCTTATATTGGCCCCCTATCCCTCATCAAACCCGGAGAACTCACGCCCCCTTAAAGAGCATTTGAGATTTTATAGGTTTGCTGCCAGTAGCCATTAAAGTGTCTGAAATGGGGACACTTTTTTCAATCGATCACAAAATCTTCTCCACTTCGAGTTTTTGGCTGATTTTTTTGTGCATACCAACAAAAATACAAGGATCACCTTTACCAAATTTGGGGACAAAACTCTTTCTAAAAATTTTTTAAAAAATCTCAAACCGCAAAAAGTTTCAAAAATTGTGAAAAATAGAAAACGGATCATCTTGCCATGAAACTTCACGTGAAGGTGAAGGGGACCATTGCATGAATTTACAAGCCATAAAAATGGCATTGGCATGGCAGAAATATGAAGATGTGCTTCAACCCACCTACCATCCGTTCAAACCCTGGCTTGCGCATCCTGCCTCTCTAGTCGGCTGAGCGTCCATACGCTCGTTTCGTGGGTTGACTTAGGCATACGGAGTTCATCCCCAGTCTAAGCATATGAAGTTCATTCCCAGTCAAAGATAGGATCGGACTGAGGGTTACGGCAGTAGGATCGATAGCACGCAAGGGGGACCAGGCCTATCCCCGGCTTGTGCATTCTGCCTCTCCAGTCGTTTCGTGGGTTGGCTTAGGCATAGGGAGTTCATTCCATGTCTAAGCCCCAGTCAGACTGAGGGTTATGGCAGTCGGATCGGCAGCACGCAAGGGGGATCGGGCCGATCCCCGGCTTGCGCTTTATGCC
Source organism: Durio zibethinus (assembly GCF_002303985.1). Next base: position 28,729,517 of record NW_019167826.1, on the reverse strand, counting down.
TCTCCGATCGACTCAGCGCCTGCACGCTCATTTCATGGGTTGACTTAGGCATACGAAGTTCACTCCCAGTCTAAGATCGGACCAGACCGAGGGTGCGGCAACAAGATCGACGGCATAAAGGGGGGACCGGGCCGATCCCTGGCTTATGCATTCTGCCTCTCCGACCAGCTGAGCGCCCACACGCTCGTTTTATGGGTTGGCTTAGTCATACGGAGTTCATTCCATGTCTAAGCATATGGAGTTCATTCCCAGTCTAGGATCAGACCGAATTGAGGATTGTGGCAGCAGGACCAGCAGTAGGATCGACAGCATGTTGGAGGGGACCGGGCCGATCCCTAACTTGCGTATTCTACCTCTCCGGCTGGCTGAGCACCCGCACACTCGTTTCATGGGTTGGCTTAGGCATACGGAGTTCATTCCATGTCTAAGCCCCAGCCGGATCGAGGGTTATGGCAGCAGGACTGGCAGCGGAATCAGCAGCACGCAGAGGGGGACTGGAACGATCCCCAGCTTGCGCATTATGCCTCTTCGGCCAGCTAAGAGCCCGCACGCTCGTTTCATGGGTTGACTTAGGCATACGGAGTTCATCCCCAATCTAAGCATACGAAGTTCATTCCCAGTCTAAGATCGGACCGGATCGAGGGTTTCAGCAGTAGGATCAATAGCACGCAAGGGGGACCGAGCCGATCCCCGGCTTGCGCATTCTGCCTCTCCGATCGGCTGAGCGCCCGCACGCCCGTTTGTGGGTTGGCTTAGGCATGGGGAGTTCATTCCATGTCTAAGCCCCAGCCAGACCGAGGGTTGTGGTAACGGGACCGACAACGTGCATAGGGGGATTGGGCCGATCCCTGGCTTGTGCGTTACGCCTGTTCGGTCGGCTCAACACCCGAACACTCGTTTCATGGGTTGACTTAGGCATACAGAGTTCATTCCCAGTCTAAGATTGGACCGAACCGAGGGTTGAGGCAACAGGATCGACAGTACGCAGGGGGGATCGGGTCGGTCCCTGGCTTGCGCATTATTCCTCTTCGGCTAGCTGAGCACCCGCATGCTCGTTTTGTGGTTGGCTTAAGCATACGGAGTTCATTCCCAGTCTAAGATTGGATCAGACCAAGGTTTACAGCAGTAAGACCAGCAGCAGGATCGACAACATGTAGGGGGGACCGGGCCGATCCCCAGCTTGTGCATTCTGCCTCTCCGGCCGAACTCTCCGACCGACAGAGCGCCCGCACGCTCGTTTCGTGGGTTGACTTAGGCATACGGAGTTCATCCCAGTCTAAGCATACGGAGTTCATTCCCAGTCTAAGATCGAACCAGATCGAGGGTTGCGGTAGCAGGATCGACAGCACGCAGGGGACCAAGTCGATCCTCGGCTTATGCATTCTGCCTCTCTGGCCGGTTGAGTGCTGCATGCCTGTTTCGTGGGTTAGCTTAGGCATAGGGAGCTCATTCCATGTCTAAGCCCCAGCCGAATCGAGGGTTGTGGCAGTGGGACCGATAGCATGTAGAGGTGGACCAGGCCGATCCTCGGCTTGCGCATTCTACCTCTCCGATTGACTGAGTGCCCGCACAGTCGTTTCGTGGGTTGGCTTAGGCATACAGAGTTCATTCCATCTCTAAGCATATAGAGTTCATTCTCAATCTAAGAGTTTGAGCCACGATGCACATGCTGGGCTTGGGCATGTGCTGGGGCCGCATTTGTTTCACTCGGGGCACCATCGTTGGAGCATCGCCGGAGAGCCTATCCGACGGCATTGGGGGTTCCGGCGATTGGGGGGCTGGGGGTGTGCGCACATGATGTGCAATGGGTGCTGGTACTTGGCCCTTATATTGGGCCCCTATCCCTCATCAAACCTCAAGAACGCACACGCCCTTAAAGAGCATTTGAGATTTCATAGGTTTGCTGCCAGTAGCCATTAAAGTGTCTGAAATGGGGACACTTTTTTCAAACGGTCACAAAATCTTCTCAACTTCGAGTTTTTGGCTGAAGTTTTTTGTGCATACCAACAAAAATATAAGGATCACCTCTACCAAATTTGGGGACAAAACTCTTTCTAAAAAAATTTTAAAAAATCCGGAACAGCAAAAAGTTTTGAAAATCGTGAAAAATAGAAAACGGGTCATCTTGCCATGAAACTTCACATGAAGGTGAAGGGGACCATTGCATGAATTTACAAGCCATAAAAATGGCATTGGCATGGCAGAAATATGAAGATGTGCTTGAACCCACCTACCATCCGTTCGATCCCTAGCTTGTGCATCCTGCCTCTCTGGTCGGCTGAGCGTCCGCACGCTCGTTTCATAGGTTAACTTAGGCATACGGAGTTCATCCCCAGTCTAAGCATACGAAGTTCATTCCCAGTCTAAGATTGGACCGAACCGAGGGTTGCGACAGTAGGGTCGACAGCACGCAGAGGGGACCGAGCCAATCCCCAGCTTGCGTATTCTGCCTTTTCGGTTAGCTGAGTGCCCGCACGCTCGTTTTGTGGGCTGGCTTAGGCATAGGGAGTTCATTCCATGTCTAAGCCCCAGTCGGACCGAGGGTTGTGGCAGCAAGACCGACAGCATACAGAGGGGGATCGGGTCGATCCCAGGCTTGGGCATTATGCCTCTCCGGTCAGCTCAGTGCCCATACACTCATTTTGTGGGTTGACTTAGGCATACGGAGTTCATTCCCCAGTGTAAGATAGGATCGGACTGAGGGTTGCAGCAGCAGGATCGACAGCACGCAGAGGGGGGGACCAGGCCGGTCCCTCACTTGCGCATTCTGACTTTCTGGCCAGCTGAGCACCTGCACGCTCGTTTCGTGGGTTGGCTTAGGCATACGAAGTTCATTCCATGTCTAAGCCCCAGCCAGACCGAGGGTTGTGGCAGTAGGACCGGCAGTGGGATCGGTAGCACACAGAGGGGGATCGAGCTAATCCTTGGCTTGTGCATTATGCCTCTCCGATCGACCTCTCCAGCTGGTTGAGCGCCCGCACGCTCATTTTGTGGGTTGACTTAGGCATACGGAGTTCATTCCCAGTCTAAGATTGGACCGGACCAAGGGCTATAATAGCAGGATCGGTAGCATGCAGGGGGGATCAGGCCGATCCCTGGCTTGCGCATGTTGCCTCTTCGATCGACTGACTGGCCACACATCCATTTTTTGGGTTGGCTTAGGCATAGGGAGTTCATTCCATGTCTAAGCCCCAGCCGGACTGAGGGTTTTGGTAGTGGGACCGACAGCACACAGACGGGGACTGAGCCGATCCTCGACTTGCGCATTATGCCTCTCCAGTTGGCTCAGTGCCCGAACGCTCGTTTCGTGGGTTGACTTAGGCATACAGAGTTCATTCCCAGTCTAAGATCGAATCAGATCGAGGGTTGCGGTAGCAAGATCGATAGCACGTAGGGGGGACCGAGTCGGTCCCTAGGTTGCGCATTCTGTGTCTCCAGTCGACTGAGCGCTCGCATGCTCGTTTCGTGGGTTGGCTTAGGCATATGAAGTTCATTCCATGTCTAAGCATACTGAGTTCATTCCTAGTCTAAGATCAGACGAGACTGAGGCTTGCGGCAGTAGGACTAGCAGCAGGATCGATAGCATGCAGGGGGGGATTGGGTCGATCCCCGGCTTGTGCATTCTGCCTCTCCAGCGGGTTGAGCACCCGCACGCTCGTTTCATGGATTGACTTAGGCATACGGAGTTTATCCCCAGTCTAAGCATACGGAGTTCATTCCCAGTGTATGATCAAATCGGACTGAGGGTTGCGGCAGTAGGATCAGTAGCATGCAGAGGGGACCGAGCCAATTCCCGGCTTACGCATTCTGCCTCTCCGGTCGGTTGAGCGCCCGCACGCCCATTTCTTAGGTTGGCTTAGGCATAGGGAGTTCATTCCATGTCTAAGCCCCAGCCAGACCAAGGGTTGTGGCAGCAGGATCGGCAGCACGTAGAGGGGGACTGGGCTGATGCCCGGCTTGCGCATTCTGCCTCTCCGGTCGGTTGAGCGCCGGCACGCTCGTTTCGTGGGTTGGCTTAGGCATACGTAGTTCATTCCATGTCTAAGCATATGGAGTTCATTCCCAGTCTAAGAGTTTGAGCCATGGTGCACATGCTGGGCTCAGGCATGTGCTGGTGTCACATTTTTTTTGCCCGGGGCACCATCGTCGGAGCATCACCGGTGTGCCTAACCAACAGCATTGGGGGTTCCGACGATTGGGGGGCCGGGGGGTGTGCACACATGATGTGCGATGGGTGCTGGTACTTGGCCCTTAAATTGGCCCCCTATCCTTCATCAAACCTCAAGAACTCACACTCCCTTAAAGAGCATTTGAGATTTTATAGGTTTGCTGCCAGTAGCCATTAAAGTGTCTGAAATGGGGACACTTTTTTCAAATGGTCACAAAATCTTCTCCACTTCGAGTTTTTAGCTGAATTTTTTTGTGCATGCCAATAAAAATACAAAGATCACCTCTACCAGATTTAGGGAGAAAACTCTTTCTAAAAAAATTTATAAAAATCCCGAACCACAAAAAGTTTCAAAAACTTTGAAAAATAGAAAATGGGTTGTCTTGCCATGAAACTTCACATGAAGGCTTAGGGGACCATTGAATGAATTTACAAGCCATAAAAATGGCATTGACATGGCAGAAATATGAAGATGTGCTTGAACCCACCTACCACCCATTCGATCCTCGGCTTGCGCATCCTACCTCTCCGGCTGGCTGACCGCCCGCACATTCGTTTTGTGGGTTGGCTTAGGCATAGGGAGTTCATTCCATGTCTAAGCCCCAGTCGGATCGAGGGTTGTGGCAGCACGATCGATAGCATTCAGAGGGTGATCGGGCCGATCCCCGGCTTGCAAATTATGCCTCTCCAGCTAACTTAGCACCCACACGCTCGTTTCATCGGTTGACTTAGGCATACGGAGTTCATTCCCAGTCTAAGATCGAACCAGACTGAGGGTTACGGTAGCAGGATCGACAGCACGTAAGGGGGATCGGGTTGGTCCACGACTTACGCATTCTGCCTCTCCGACCGGTTGAATGCCCGCATGCTCGTTTCATGGGTTGGCTTAGGCATACGGAGTTCATTCCATGTCTAAGACCCAGCCGGATCGAGGGTTGGGGTAGCAAGATCGACAGCAGGATCGACAACACGCAGAGGGGGATCGGAATGATCCTCGGCTTGCGCATTATGCCTCTTCGGCCAACCTATCCGACCGGCTGAGGGCCCGCACGCTCATTTCATGGGTTGACTTAGGCATACAAAGTTCATCCCCAGTCTAAGCATACGGAGTTCATTCCCAGTCCACGATCGGAATGGATCGAGGGTTGCGATATCAGGATTGACAGCACGAAGGAGGGATCAGGCCGATCCTCGACTTGTGCATTATGCCTCTTCGGTCGACTGAGCTCCTGCACGCCCATTTCGTGGGTTGGCTTGGCATAGGGAGTTCATTCCATGTCTAAGCCCCAGTCAGATCGAGGGTTGTGGTAGTGGGATCGACAGCACGCAGAAGGGGACCGGACTGATCCCCGGTTTGTGCATTATGTCTCTTCGATCAGCTCAGTGCCCGAACGCTCATTTCATGGGTTAACTTAGGCATACAGAGTTCATTCCCAGTCTAAGATCAGACCGGACTGAGGGTTGCGGCAGTAGGATCGACAGCACGCAGGGCGGATCGAGCCGGTCCTCAGCTTGCGTATTTTATCTCTCCAGCTGGTTGAGCGCCCGTACGCTCGTTTCATGGGTTGGCTTAGGCATACGGAGTTCATTCCCTGTATAAGTGTATGGAGTTCATTCCCAGTCTAAGATCAGACCAGACCAAGGGTTACGACAGCAGGACTAATAGGATCGGTAGCATGTAGGGGGGATCGGGCCAATCCCCGACTTGCGTATCCTGCCTCTCCGGTCGGCTGAGCGCCCGCACGCCCATTTCGTGGGTTGGCTTAGGCATAGGGAGTTCATTAAATGTCTAAGCCCCAACCAGATCGAGGGTTGTGGCAGTGGGATCGGTAGCACGTAGAGAGGGATCGGGCTAATCTCCGACTTGCGCATTCTGCCTCTTCGGCTAACTGAGCGCCCATACGCTCATTTCATGGGTTAGCTTAGGCGTACGGAGTTGATTCCATGTCTAAGCATATGGAGTTCATTCCCAGTCTAAGAGTTTAAGCCACAGTGCACATGCTGGGCTCGGAGAGCCTAACCGACGGCATTGGGGGTTCTGGTGATTGGGGGGTCGGGGGTGTACGCACATGATGTGCGATGGGTGCTGGTACTTGGCCCGTATATTGGCCCCCTATCCCTCATCAAACCTCGAAAACTCACACCCCCTTAAAGAGCATTTGAGATTTTATAGGTTTGCGGCCAGTAGCCATTAAAGTGTCTGAAATGAGGACACTTTTTTCAAACGGTCACAAAATCTTCTCCACTTTGAGTTTTTAGCTGAATTGTTTTGTGCATGCCAACAAAAATACAAGGATCACCTCTACCAAATTTAGAGACAAAACTCTTTCTAAAAAAATTTTAAAAAATCCTGAACCTTAACAAGTTTCAAAAATCGTGAAAAATAGAAAACGAGTCGTCTTGCCACGAAACTTCACATGAAGGTGTAGGGGACCATTGTATGAATTTACAAGCCATAAAAATGGCATTGGCACGGTAGAAATATGAAGATGTGCTTGAACCCACCTACCACCCGTTCGATCCCCGGCTTACGCATTCTGCCTCTGCAGTCGGCTGAACATCTACACGCTCATTTCGTGGGTTGACTTAGGCATACGGAGTTCATCCCTAGTCTAAGCATACGGAGTTCATTCCTAGTCTAAGATTGAACTGGACCGAGGGTTACGACAGTAGCATCGGCAGCACGCAGAGGGGACCGAGCCGATCCTCAGCTTACGCATTCTACCTCTTCGGCCAGTTGAGCACCCGCACGCCCCGTTTCATGGGTTGGCTCAGGCATAGGGAGTTCATTCCATGTCTAAGCCCCTATTGAACAGAGGGTTATGGTAGCGGGACCGATAACATGCAGAGGGGGGTCGGGCCGATCCCCTGCTTGCGCATTATGCCTCTCCGGTCGGCTCAGCACCAGCATGCTCATTTTATGGGTTGACTAAGGCATACGTAGTTCATTGCCAGTCTAAGATCAGACTAGACTGAGAGTTACGGTAGCAGGATTGACAGCACGCAGGGGAGACCGGGTCGATTCCCGGCTTGCACATTCTGGCTTTTCGGTTGGCTGAGCACCCGCACACTCGTTTCATGGGTTGGCTTACGCATACGGAGTTCATTCCATGTCTAAGCATATGGAGTTCATTCCCAATCTAAGATTGGACAAAACCGAGGGTTACGGCAGCAGGATCGACAGCACGCAAGGAGGGATCGAGCCAATCCCCGGCTTGTGCATTCTGCCTCTCCAATCGGCTGAGCGCTCGCACTCTCGTTTTGTGGGTTAGCTCAAGCATACAAAGTTCATTCCATGTCTAAGCCCCAGTCGGACCCAGTGTTGTGGCAGCAGGACCGATAGTGGGATCGGCAGCACGCAGAGGGGGACCAAGTTGATCCCCAGCTTGGGCATTATGCCTCTCCGGCTGGCTCAGCGCTAGAACACTTGTTTCGTGGGTTGACTTAGGCATACGGAGTTCATTCCCAGTCTAAGATCGAACTGGATCGAGGGTTGCGACAGCAGGATCGACGTACGCAGGGGGGATCGGGCTGGTCCCCAGCTTACGCATTCTGCCTCTTCGGTCGGTTGAACGCCTGCACACTCGTTTTGTGGGTTGGCTTAGGCATACAGAGTTCATTCCATGTCTAAGCATACGGAGTTCATTCCATGTCTAAGCATACGAATTTCATTCCTAGTCAAAGATCGGACCAGACCGAGGGTTGCGATAGCAGGATCGATAGCACGTAGGGGGGATCAGGTCGATCCTCGGCTCACGCATTCTACCTCTCTGGCCGACTGAGCGCCCGCACGTTCATTTTATGGGTTGACTTAGGCATACAGAGTTCATCCCCAGTCTAAGCATACGGAGTTCATTTCCAATCTAAGATCGAATCGAATCGAGGGTTGCAACAGCAGGATCGACAGCACGTAGAAGGACCGATCTGATCCTCGACTTACACATTCTGCCTCTCCGGTCGGCTGAGCACTCGCACGCTAGTTTCGTTGGTTGGCTTAGGCATACGGAGTTCATTCCATGTCTAAGCCCCAGCTGGACTGAGGATTGTGGCAGCTAGACCGGTAGCGGGATCGACAGCACACAGAGTGGGATTGGGTTGATCCCCGACTTGTGCATTATGTCTCTCCGACTGGCCTCTCCGACCGGCTGAGCGCCCGCACGCTCATTTCGTGGGTTGACTTAGGCATACAGAGTTCATCCCCAGTCTAAGCATACGGAGTTCATTCCCAGTCTAAGATTGGATCAGACCGAGGGTTGCGGCAATAGGATCGACAGCATGCAGAGAGGATCGGACCGATCCCTGGCTTTGCGCTTTCTGCCTCTCCGACTGGCTGAGCACCCGTACGCCCATTTTGTGGCTTAGCTTAGGCATAGGGAGTTCATTCCATGTCTAAGCCCCAGCGGAACTAAGGGTTGTGGTAGCGGGAACGGTAGCATACAGAGGGGGACCAAGTCGATCTTTGACTTACGTATTATGCCTCTTCGATCGGCTCAGTGCCTGAACGCTCGTTTCGTGGGTTGACTTAGGTATACTGAGTTCATTCCCAGTCTAAGATCAAAACGGATCGAGGGTTGCGGTAGCAAGATCGATAGCACGTAAGGGGGATCGAGCCGATCCCCGGCTTACGCATTCTGCCTCTTCGATCGACTGAGCGCTCGCACGTTCGTTTCGTAGGTTGGCTTAGGCATACAGAGTTCATTCCATGTCTAAGCCCTAGCCGGAATGAGGGTTGTGGTAGCTGGACCGGTAGCGAGATCGATAGCACGTAGAGGGGGACCGGGCTGATCCCCGGCTTGTCATTATGTCTCTCCGACTGGCCTCTCCGACTGACTGAGCGTCTGCACGCTCTTTTCATGGGTTGACTTAGGCATACGGAGCCCATCCCCAGTCTAAGCATACGGAGTTCATTCCCAGTCTAAGATCGGATCAGACCAAGGGTTGCGACAGCAGGATCGACAGCATGCAGGGGGGACCAGACTGATCCCCAGCTTACGCATTCTGCCTCTCTGGCCGGCTGAGTGCCCGTACACCCATTTCATGGGTTGGCTTACGCATAGGGAGTTCATTCCATGTCTAAGCCCCAGCAGAACTAAGGGTTGTGGTTGCGGGACCGGCAGCACGCAGAGGGGGACCGGGTCGATCCCCGGCTTGCGCATTCTGCCTCTCCAGCCGATTGAGCGCCAGCACACTTGTTTCATGGGTTGGCTTAGGCATACAGAGTTCATTCCCAATCTAAGACTTTGAGCCACGATGCACATACTGGGCTCGGGCATGTGCTGGTGCCACATTTTTTTAGCCCGGGGCACCATCGTCGGAGCATCGTCAGAGAGCCTAACCGACGGCATTGGATGTTTCGATGATTGGGGGGGCCGGGGGGTGTGCGCACATGATGTGCGATGGGTGCTGGTACTTGGCCCTTATATTGGCCCCCTATCCCTCATAAAACCTTGAGAACTCACACCCCCTTAAAGAGCATTTGAGATTTTATAGGTTTGCTGCCAGTAGCCATTAAAGTGTCTGAAATGGGGACACTTTTTTCAAACGGTCACAAAATCTTCTCCACTTCAAGTTTTTAGCTGAATTGTTTTGTGCATGCCAACAAAAATAAAAGGATCACCTTGACCAATTTTGGGGACAAAACTCTTTCTAAAAAAACTTTAAAAAATCCCGAACCGTAAAAAGTTTCAAAAATCATGAAAAATAGAAAACGGGTCTTCTTGCCACGAAACTTCACATGAACACTTAGGGGACCGTTGTATGAATTTACAAGCCATAAAAATGGCATTGGCATGCCAGAAATATGAAGATGTGCTTGAACCCACCTACCACCTGTTCGATCCCCGACTTGCGCAACCTGCCTCTCTGGTCGGCTGAGCGCTTGCACGCTCATTTCATGGGTTAACTTAGGCATACGGAGTTCATCTCTAGTCTAAGCAAACGAAGTTCATTCCCAGTCGAAGATCAAACTGGATCGAGGGTTGTGGTAGCAGGATCGATAGCACACTGGGGGGACTGGGCCGATCCCCGACTTGCACGATCTGCCTCTCCGGTTGACTGAGCGCCCGCACGCCCGTTTCGTGGGTTGGGTTACGCATAGGTAGTTCATTCCATGTCTAAGCTTGAGCCAGACCGAGGGTTATGGTAGCGGGACCGGCAGCACGCAGAAGGGGACTGGGTCGATCCCCGGCTTGCGCATTATGCCTCCTGGCTGGCTCAGCGCCCGCACACTCATTTCGTTGGTTGACTTAGGCATACGAAGTTTATTCCCAGTCTAAGATTAGACCAGATTGAGGGTTGTGACAGTAGGATCGATAGCACGCATTGGGGGATCGGGCCGATCCCCGGTTTACGCATTCTAGCTCTCCGACCGGCTGAGCGCCTGCACGCTCGTTCCATGGGTTGGCTTAGGCACAGGGAGTTCATTCCATGTCTAAGCATACGGAGTTCATCCTCAGTCTAAGATCGGACCAGACCGAGGGTTGCGACAGCAAGATCGATAGCATGTAGGGGGGACCGGGTCGATCCCTGGCTTAGGCATTCTACCTCTTCAGCTGGCTGAATGCCTGCACACTCATTTCGTGGGTTGGCTTAGGCATACGGAGTTCATTCCATGTCTAAGCCTTCAGAGTTCATTCTTATTCTAAGATCGGACTGGACCGAGGGTTGCAGTACCAAGACCAGCAGCAGGATCGGCAGCACGCAGGGGGGACCGGGGCGATCCTCAGCTTGCGCATTCTACCTTTCCGACTGGTTGAGCGCCCGCACGCTCGTTTCGTGGGTTGACTTAGGCATACAGAGTTCATCTCCAGCCTAAGCATATGGAGTTCATTCCAATTCTAATATCAGACCGGATCGAGGGTTGTGGCAGCAGCATCAGTAGCACGTAGGGGGATTGGGCCGATCCCCGGCATGCACATTCTACCTCTCCGACCGGTTAAGCACCCACATGCCTGTTTCGTGGGTTGGCTTAGGCATAGGGAGTTCATTCCTTGTCTAAGCCCCAGCTGGACCGAGGGTTGTGGTAACAGGACCGACAGCATGCAGAGAGGGACCGGGCCGATCCCCATCTTGCGTATTCTGCCTCTCCGGCCGGCTGAGCGCCCGCACGCTCGTTTCGTGGTTAGGCTTAGGCATACGTAGTTCATTCCAGGTCTAAGCATACTGAGTTCATTCCCAGTCTAAGAGTTTGAGCCACGATGCACATGCTGGGCTCGGGCATGTTCTGGTACCATATTTTTTTCACCCAGGGCACCATCACTGGAGCATTGCTGGAGAGCCTAACCGACGGCATTGGGGGTTCTGAAGATGGGGGGTCGGGGGCTGGCGCACATGATGTGCGATGGGTGCTGGTACTTGGTCCTTATATTGGCCCCCTATCCCTCATCAAACCTCGAAAACTCACACCCCCTTAAAGAGCATTTGAGATTTTATAGGTTTGCTGCCAGTAGCCATTAAAGAGCCTGAAATGGGGACACTTTTTTCAAACGGTCACAAAATCTTCTCCACTCCAAGTTTTTAGCTGAATATTTTTTTGCATGCCAACATAAATACAAGGATCACCTCTACCAAATTTTGGGACAAAACTCTTTCTAAAAAAATTTTAAAAAATCCTGAACCTAAGAAAGTTTTAAAAATCGTTAAAAATGAAAAACGGGTCGTCTTGCCACGAAACTTCACATGAAGGCTTAGGGGACCATTGTACGAATTTACAAGGCATAAAAATGGCATAGGCAAAAATGTGAAGATGTGCTTGAACCCACCTACCACCCGTTCGATCCCCTGCTTGCGTATCCTGCCTCTCTGGTCGGCTGAGCGTCCGCACGCTCGTTTCGTGGGTTGACTTAGGCATACGAAGTTCATCCCTAGTCTAAGCATATGGAGTTCATTCCCAGTCTAAGATCGGATTGGACAGAGGGTTGCAGTACCATGACCAGCAGTAGGATCGATAGCACACAGAGGGGGACCGAGCCTATCCCCGGCTTGCGCATTATGCCTCTCGGCCGGCTCAGCGCTCGTACGCTCATTTCGTGGGTTGACTTAGGCATACAGAGTTCATTCCCAGTCTAAGATTGGATCGGATCGAGGGTTACGATAGCAGGATCGACAGCATGCAGGGGGGGCCGTATCGATCCTCGGCTTATGCATTCTGTCTCTCCGATCGACTGAGTGCCCGCACCCTTGTTTCATGGGTTGGCTTAGGCATACGGAGTTCATTCCATGTCTAAGCTTACGGAGTTCATTCCCAGTCTAAGATTGGAATGGATCGAGGGTTGCGGCAGCATGACCAGCAGCAGGATCGACAGCACGTAGGGGGGAACGGGCCAATCCTCGGCTTACGCATTTTGCCTCTCTGGCTGGCTGAGTGCCCGCACGCTTATTTTATGGGTTGGCTTAGGCATACGAAGTTCATTCCATGTCTAAACCCCAGTCGGACTAAGGGTTGTGGCAACAGGACCTGCAGCGGGATCGGCAGCATGCAGAGAGGGACCTGGCTGATCCCCGACTTACGCATTATGCCTCTCTGCCTGGCTGAGCACCTACACGCTCGTTTCATGGGTTGACTTAGGCATACAGAGCTCAACCGCAGTCTAAGCATACGGAGTTCATTCCCAGTCTAAGATCGGATCAGACCGAGGGTTGCGACAGTAGGATCGACAGTACACAGGAGGGATCGGGCCGATCCCCGACTTGCGAATTTTGCCTTTCCGATCGGCTAAGCACCCATACGCCCGTTTCATGGGTTGGCTTAGGCATAGGGAGTTCATTCCATGTCTAAGCCCCAGCCGGACCGAGGGTTGTGGCAGCGGGACCGACAGCACGTAGAGGGGGATTGGGTCGATCCTCAGCTTGCGCATTATGCCTCTTCGGTAGGCTCAGCACCCACACACTCATTTCATGGGTTGACTTATGCATACAGAGTTCATTCCCAGTGTAAGATCAGATCGGACTGAGGGTTGCGGCAGCAGGATCAACAGCACGCAGGGGGGAACGGGCTGATCCCCAGCTTGTGCATTCTGCCTCTCCGATCGGCTGAGCGCCCGCATGCTCATTCCGTGGGTTGGTTTAGGCATACGGAGTTCATTCTTAGTCTAAGATTTTGAGCCATGGTGCACATGCTGGGCTCGGGCATGTGCTGGTGCCACATTTTTTTTGCCCGACGGATTAGGGGTTCCGACGATTGAGGGGCCGGGGGGTGTGCGCACATGATGTACGATGGGTGCTGGTACTTTGCCCTTATATTGGCCCCCTATCCCTCATCAATCCTTGAGAACTCACACTCTCTTAAAGAGCATTCGAGATTTTATAGGTTTGCTGCCAGTAGCCATTAAAGTGCCTGAAATGGGGACACTTTTTTCAAACGGTCACAAAATCTTCTCCACTTTGAGTTTTTGGCTTATTTTTTGTGCATGCCAAAAACAAATACAAGGATCACCTCTACCAAATTTGGGGACAAAACTCATTCTAAAAAAATTTTAAAAAATCCCGAACCGTAAAAATTTTCAAAAATTGTGAAAAATAGAAAACGGGTCGTCTTGCCATGAAACTTCACATGAAGGCTTAGGGGACCATTGTATGAATTTACAAGCCATAAAAATGGCATTGGCGTGGCAAAAATATAAAGATATGCTTGAACCCACCAACCACCCGTTCGATCCCCGGCTTGCGCATCCTGCCTCTCTGGTCGACTGAGCGCCCGTACGCTCGTTTCATGGGTTGACATAGGGATACAGAGTTCACCCCAGTCTAACCATACGGAGTTCATCCCCAGTCTAAGATCGGATCAAATCGAGGGTTACGGCTGCAGGATCGGTAGCACGTAGGGGGGATCGGTCTGATCCTCGGCTTGCACATTCTGCCTCTCCGACCTGCTGAGGGCCCGCACGCCCGTTTCATGGGTTGGCTTAGGCATAGGGAGTTCATTCCATGTCTAAGCCCCACCCGGACCGAGGGTTGTGGCAGTAGGATCGATAGCACATAGAAAGGGATCGAGCAGATCCCCGACTTGGGCATTATGCCTCTTCGACTAGCTCAGCGCCTGCACGCTCGTTTCATGGGTTGACTTATACATACGGAGTTCATTCCCAGTCTAAGATCAGACCGGACCGAGGGTTACGACAGTAGGATCGATAGCACGCAGGGAGGACCGGGTCGATCCCCAACTCGTGCATTTTACCTCTTCGATCGGCTGAGTGGCCGCACGTTCGTTTCGTGGGTTGCCTTAGGCATACGGAGTTCATTCCATGTCTAAGCAAACGGAGTTCATTCCCAGCCTAAGATTTTGAGCCACGGTGCACATGCTGGGCTCGAGCATGTGCTGGTGCCACATTTTTTTCACCTAGGGCACCATCACCGGAGCATCGTCGGAGAGTGTAACCGACGGCATTGGGGGCTCCGATGATTGGGGGGCCCGAGGGGGTGTGCAGACATAATGTGCGATGGGTGCTGGTACTTGTGTCACGGGCTCCGACCTTAGACTCAGAAACCGTGTGACCTTAGGCTTGGAATCTCCTCCTTTATGCCTAAGTCAGCCTAAAACACAAGCGTACGTGCACTAGAACAACGGGAAGGGTTGATTACACAAGTTAAAGAGAAACAGGATAAGAAGGTAGAATTCTGGAAATGCTCTTGTATTCACTGAAACGGAAGTGTTTGATGGTGTACAATTAAGGGAGGAGTAGCCCTCTATTTATAGTTGAGGCTCCAGCTTACACTTAATGGAAATATCCCTAGAATAAAGGCTAAAATCATGGGATTATACAAATTACAATCAATCAGGATGCTAACTCCTGATTTTTAGGGTCAACCAAATCTGCCAGGATGCTACTGTTGATGTTGCTGCTGATCCTACCTGCTTCCAGAAGCTTCCCTTACGTGTCCAGCACCTTGGGCCCTTCTGGATGTGGTGTGGGCAGCTTGTATGCCAAGCCTTGGTCTCACGGGCTGGCCTGCAAGTTGAGCGGGCATTCTGAACTCGTTTGCTAGTCTTTGCGTGTAGATACCCACCAGCACGCCTGGTCTACGGGCCTCAAACTCTGGCTCACTTGCTGGTGTGCCTGATGTGCCTGGCGTGCTACCCAGGGCATGACATTCTCCCTCACCTGATTGCGCAACACCTTCATTGCGTCTTCTGCATGGTACTAGTTGATCTGGTCCCTGAACTGCCATAAGTCATCTGCTGGTTCCCAGCTTGCCTCACTATCTGAAAGTCCCTTCCAGTGCAACAAGTACTCTTGTCTTGGCTGATAGTTCTTCTGTCTCACCTCTCGGTCAGCTATGATGCTGTAGACCTCCTTCTCATATAAGGCCCTTGCTCCCAATGGCGCACGCTTTGACTCTACCCATCCTGGATCTCCCTCATCCTCATGGAACGGCTTGAGCATGCTCACATGGAACACCGGGTGTACCCTCAGCTTAGGTGGCAAATCCAGCTTGTAGGCAACCTTGCCTACCCTCTTGACTACTCAAAAAGGTCCCTCATACCTCCAGACTAGGCCTTTGTGCAACCCCCTATGGCGCACAATGGGATGCAGCTTCACCAATACCAAGTCTCTAACCTGGAACTGCATGTCCCGCCTATTCTGGTCTACCTACTTCTTTGACCTCTTACCTGCCTTGTGTAGACAAACTCTGGCCAAGTCAGTTTGCTCCTGCCATGCCTTGGCAAACTTGTATGCTGCTGGATTCGGCCCTGTATAACTTGCAGCAATCAAACCAGGTGTTAGTGGTTGTTGCCCTATCACAACCTCAAATGGGCTCTGGTTCATTGCCTCGCTCCTTTGCAAGTTGTAGGAAAACTGTGCAATGTCTAGCAGCTTTGGCCAGTCCCTTTGTGTGGCACTCACATAGTGCCTGACCCCAATAGTCCATTCACTCGTTCTGTCTGCCTATCGGTCTGCGGATGCATGCTGGTGGAAAAGTTCAAGTCTGACCCCAACAGCCTGAACAACTCAATCCAGAACCTGCCCATGAAATGCCCGTCCCGATCATTAACAATGGTCCTCGACACTCCCCAGTACTTAACCATGTTCTTCAGGAACAATCGAGCTGCCTCATCGGCTGGGCACTCCTTGGTTGCTAGAATGAAGATTCCATACTTGGAAACCTATCCACCACTACCATGATGCTTCCAAACCCTTCTGCTTTGGGTAGACCGACTATAAAGTCCAGAGAAACACTCTCCCATGGTCGCTCTGGCACTGGCATTGGCTCTAAGAGACCGTCTGGTTTCTTGAGCTCCACCTTGTCCTATTGGAACACAAGACAAGTCTTCACATAGGCTTTCACATCGTCCCTCATGTGCGGCCAGTAGTACTGGTCCTTGATCAACGCCAAGGTACGGCTCACTCCGAGGTGTCCAGCCCACCTTGAATCATGGCATTCTTGCAAAACTTCCTTACAGAGCTTCCCATGCTGTGGCATAAATAGTCTACTTCCCCTGGTGTACAACAAGCCATCCTGCAACCAAAACCGCTTAGTCTTACCTTACTGGGCGTACTCCATCAAAGCCTTGGCTGTAGGATCATGCACAAGTCCCTTCTTGATGTGCGGTACCAGTGACCATTCTGGTTGGCTAATGGCAGCAAGGTTAGCCTTCCTGCTCAGGGTGTCTGCCACTAGGTTCTCCCGCCTCGGCTTGTACTCTATCTAGAAATCAAATTTCACAAGAAAATCCTACCATCTCATCTGCTTGGGGGATAGCTTCTTCTGCGTCTGGAAGTAGTTGGTCGCCACATTGTCCGTCCTAACCATGAACCTTGACCCCAACAGGTAATGGCACCAAGTGCACAAGCAATGCACCACTGCAGTCATCTCCTTCTCTTGGATTGTGTACTTGCGTTCAGTCTCGTTCAGTTTCCTGCTCTCGAACGCGATTGGACGTCCCTCCCGCATCAACACACCCCCTATGGCAAAGTCTGATGCATCCGTATGCACCTCATATGGCTTGGCATGGTCTGGCAAGGCCAAGACTGGCTCCTCGATCACAGCCCACTTCAACCTGTCAAAGGCTTCCTGGCACCCTGCGCTCCACTCCCATGCTTTCCCTTTCTTGAGCAAGTCAGTCAATGGCATGGCTATTGCTGAGTGACCTTTGATGAAGCACCTGTAGTAGTTGACCAGCCCAAGGAATGATCTCAACTCAGTGACCTTGGCTGGCGGTTGCCACTCCAGGATGGCATGTATCTTGCCTTCATCCATGCATATCCTGCCACCTCCCACTATGTGGCCAAGGAATGGGATCTCTTGCTGGGTGAATGAGTACTTCTCCCTCTTGAAAAACAGCTTGTGCGCCCGCAACACCTCTAACACCTGTCTCAAGTGGTCTACATGCTCTCCCAAAGTCTGGTTGTAGATCATAATGTCACCCAAATAAACCACAACAAACCGATCAAGGAATGACTAAAGTACCTTGTTCATAAGGGTGTAGAATGTTACTGGGGCATTCGAGAGTCTGAAAGGCATCACCAAGAACTCATACGAACCATACCGAGTGACACATGCTGTCTTTGGCTCATCTCCCTCTGTGATCCTGACTTGATAGTAGCCTGACCTCAAATCCAGCTTGGTGAACCACCTTGCGCTCCCAAGTTGATCGAACAAGTCCGCAATGAGTGGGATGGGGTACTTGTTCTTGATGGTCAGCTTGTTCAAAGCCCGGTAGTCTATGCACAACCACAACAACCCATCATGCTTGCACTGAAATAGAACCAGTGCACCATAGGGTGCCTTCGATGGCCTGATGAAGCCAGCATCAACTAACTCTTTGAACTGCTTCCTTAACTCTTCCAACTTTGGTGGAGACATTCGGTAAGGGGCTCTAGCTGGTGGCTTGGCCTCGAACACCAGCTCGATCTTGTGGTCCACCTCCCTCTTAGGTGGTAGCTTGCTAGGTAGCTTTACGAGCATCACATCATTAAAGGTCTTCAGCACCTTTAGCACCTCCAAGGGTGACTCGATCTCCTTCTCCCTTGGCTCATCATATTTCAGGGCTGCCAAGAAGGTGTCTTCTTGTTTGCTTACTGCCTTGGCAAATTGGATGGCTAACACCACCCGTGACCCAACTCCAGACCCTCTCCTTAATGGCACTAGGCATTGGCATCGTGCATCCAAGATGCAAACACAATCGACAAAAGGCACAAGGAGGGCGTTAATCTGAACAAGAAAATCTAACCCAATCACAAACTCATAGTCATCAAGGGGTATTACCTCACTGGTCTCCTTACCTTTCCAGTCTCCTAGCTGCAACTCCACTCCCCGCGCTACTCCAATGGCTGGAACTTCCTTGGAGTTCATCGTTTTGATGGTATCAATCCCTTTCTATACCTTTAGTCTGAGCTTTCGGGCTCTATCACCTGAAATAAAAAGATGTGAGGCACATGTGTCCACCAGTACACTCACCTTCTGACCCGTAACCATCATATCCGTAAACATCAAGCCTTTGGCTTGCGGCTCCCCTTACTCTGGAACAGCATTGAGCATCAATGACCCAAGCTTTGCTGCCCCTAACTCTGGCTCCTCGTCAGACTCCTTGTCTACAGCAGCCAGCTTGCCCTTCTATGGGTAATTGTGCACTATGTGGCTCCCTCCACATAGGTAGCATGCTAGTGGCTCTCGATCCCCCTTTGCTTTCCACTTGCCTGCTGGTGGCTTTCTCTCACCATCCTTGGTTGAACGGTCTCAATCTCCATCCTTAGACTCCCGGTCATAGTCTTTCCCCTTGGAATGCTTTTTTTGATCCCTATCATCCCTACCCTTACCCTTGGGCTTGGTAGACTCGAACTTGTTCAGAGGCTTGAACTCTATCAAGGCCTCGACAGTAGTCATGGCTTTAACCAAGTCATGAACTTCTCTCCTTTGTAGCTCATGCTTCACCCACGGCTTCAGCCCATCCATGAAAGCAAATAAGGCATCCTTCTTGCCTAGATCCGAGATATATAGCATCAGTTCAGAGAATTTTTGGACATACTCCCTTATGTCCCCTTGCTGGCTCAGCCTGCGTAACTTTGCCCGTGCCTCATCATCGGCATACTCCGGGTAAAATTGTTCTCTGAACTCCTTTTGGAACTTTGCCAAGGTTCCAATCTTGGTGCTCCCATGCCTGACATCATCACACCTACGCCTCTACCACAATAAGGCTACATCAGTGAGATACATAGCAGCAGTGCTTACCTTTATCGCCTCGTCTTGCATGCCCATGGCCTTACTGCTCCATACCCCAAAGGTAGTTATCTACTTCCTTGGCTGCCCTAGTCCCCTTGAACTCTTTAGGCTTGGGGACATCCAATCTGGACTTGGACACTCCAGCAAACATGCCATTCCTAATGGTAGTCTTGCAAGCAACGAGCTCACTAGTAAGCTCCTCCATCTGCTAGCGCATGGCCTCCATGCCATCATGCAAGGTCAGCACTTCACCTCCAAGGTCTGATTCTTTTGGGTGAACACATCCAAGCCTTTGTTGAGAGTAGCTTGCAGCTCACTTTGGATCTCCTCCCCCATGGAGTCTAGCGATGCATGTGAGTCTCTACCCCCTCAAGCTTCTCCCCTATGTCGCCCATGGTCACCTCTACCTTGGCCAGCCTACCATCCATGGTAGACCAGATATCTTTAGAACTGGCTTTCCTCCCTCTTCCATGCCAATGCTCCTGGGCCTCTGGTTGTTGGTTAGCAGCGTCACTTTGGGATGCCATCTCCTCTAACCTGCACAACACAAACACACAGAATCAAACTTGCTCTGATACCAACTGGCACGGGCTCTAACCTTAGACTCAGAAACCGTGTGGCCTTAGGCTTGGAATCTCCTCCTTTATGCCTAAGTCAGCCTAAAACAGAAGTGTACGGGAACTAGAACAACAGAAAGGGCTGATTATGCAAGTTAAAGAGAAACAGGATAAGAAGGCAGAATTCTAGAAATGCCCTTGTATTCACTGAAATAGAAGTGTTTGATGGTGTACAAATGAGGGAGGAGCAGCCCTCTATTTATAGTTGAGGCTCCAGCTTACACTTAATGGCAATATCCCTAGAATAAAGGCTAAAATCATGGGATTATATAGATTACAATCAATCAGGATGCTAACTCCTGATTTTCAGGGTCAACCAAATCTGCCAGGATGCTGCTGCTGATCCTGCCTACTTCCAGAAGCTTCCCTTGCAAGTCCAGCACCTTGGGCCTTTCGGATGTGGTGTGGGCAGCTTGTATGCCAGGCCTTGGTCTCACGGGCTGGCCTGCAAGTTGGGCGGGTGTTCTGAACTCGTTTGCTAGGCTTTGCACGCAGATACCAACCAGTACGCCTGGTCTGCGGGCCTCAACCTCTGGCTGACCTGCTGGTGCATCGGATGTGCCTGGCAGCGCCCGCCCAGGGTGTGACACTTGGCCCTTATATTGGCCCCCTATTCCCTATCAAACCTCGAGAACTCACACCCCTTTAAAGAGCATTTGAGATTTTATAGGTTTGCTACCAGTAGCCATTAAAGTGTCTGAAATGGGGACATTTTTTTCAAACGATCACAAAATCTTCTCCACTTTGAGTTTTTAGCTGAATTTTTTTGTGCATGCCAAAAAAAATACAAGGATCACGTCTACCAAATTTGGGGTCAAAACTCTTTCTAAAAAAAGTTTAAACAATCCTGAACCACAAAACGTTTTGAGAATGTGAAAAATATAAAACGGGTCATCTTGCCACGAAACTTCACATGAAGGCTTAGGGAAAAATTGTATGAATTTACAAGCCATAAAAATGGCATTGGCACGGCAGAAATATGAAGACGTGCTTGAACCCACCTACCACCCGTTCGATCCCCGGCTTGCGAATCCTGCCTCTCTGGTCAGCTGAGCGCCCACACGCTCATTTCGTGGGTTGACTTAGGCATACGGAGTTCATCCCCAGTCTAAGCATACGGAGTTCATTCCCAATCTAAGATCGGACCGGACCGAGGGTTGCGGCATCAGGATCGACAGCACGCAGGGGGGACCAAGCCAATCCTCGACTTGCGCATTCTGCCTCTCTGACTGGCCGAGTGCCCGCACGCTCGTTTTATGGGTTGGCTTAGGCATAGGGAGTTCATTCCATGTCTAAGCCCCGGCCGGACCAAGGGTTGTGGCAGTGGGACCGGTAGCATGCAGAGGGGGACCGGGCTGGTCCCCGGCTTATGCATTATGCCTCTCCGGTCGGCTCAGCGCCCGAACGCTCATTTCGTGGGTTGACTTAGGCATATGGAGTTCATTCCTAGTCTAAGATCGGATCAGACCGAGAGTTGCGACAGCCGGATCGACAGCACGCAGGGGGGATCAGGGCGATCCTTGGCTTGCACATTCTACCTCTCCGGTCGGCTGAGCGCCTGCACGCTCGTTTCGTGGGTTGGCTTAGGCATACAGAGTTCATTCCATGTCTAAGCATACAGAGTTCATTCCCAGTCTAAGATCAGACCGGACCGAGTGTTATGGCAGCAGGACTAGCAGCAGGATCGGCAGCACACAGGGAGGGATCGGACCGATCCTCGGCTTACGCATTCTGCCTCTCCGGTTGATTGAGCGCCCGTACGCTCGTTTCATGGGGTTGGCTTAGGCGTACGAAGTTCATTCCATGTCTAAGCCCCAGCCGGACCGAGGGTTGTGGCAGCAGGACCGGCAGCGGGATCGGCAGCACGCAGAGAAGGATCGGGCTGATCCTTGGTTTGTGCATTATGCCTTTCCGGCCGGCCTCTTCGACGACTGAGCACGCACACTCGTTTCATGGGTTGACTTAGGCATACGAAGTTCATCTCCAATCTAAGCATATGGAGTTCATTCCCAGTCTAAGATCAGACCGGACCGAAGGTTACGGCAGTAGGATCAGCAGCACGCAGGGGGACTGGGCCGATCCTCGGCTTACGTATTCTGCCTCTTGGCCAACTGAGTGCCCTACACACCTATTTCATGGGTTGGCTTAGGCATAGGGGTTCATTCCATGTCTAAGCCCCAACCAGACTGAGGGTTATGGCAGTGGGATTGACAACACGCAGGGGGGACCAGGCCAATCCCTAGCTTGTGCATTCTGCCACTCTGGCCGGCTGAGCGCTCGCATGCCCGTTTCTTGGGTTGGCTTAGGCATAGGGAGTTCATTCCATGTCTAAGCCCCAACCAGACTGAGGGTTGTGGCAGCAGGATCGATAGCACGCAGAGAGGGACCGAACCGATCCCGGACTTGCACATTATGCCTCTTCGGTCGGCTCAGTGCCCGCACGCTCGTTTCGTGGGTTGACTTATGCATATAGAGTTCATTCCCAGTCTAAGATCAGATCGGACCGAGGGCTCCGATAGCAGGATTGACAGCATGCAGGAGGGATCGGGCCGATCCCCGGCTTGTGCATTCTGCCTCTCTGGCCGGTTGAGCGCCCGCATGCTCGTTTCGTAGGTTGGCTTAGGCATACGGAGTTCATTCCATGTCTAAGTCCCAGTAGGACCGAGGGTTGTGGCAGCGGGACCGACAGCATGCAAAAGGGGATCGGACCGATCCCCGGCTTGCGCATTATGCCTCTCCAGTCGGCTCAGCACCTGCACGCTTGTTTCGTGGGTTGACTTAGGCATACGGAGTTCATCCCTAGTCTAAGCATACGGAGTTCATTCCCAGTCTAAGATCGGATCGGACCGAGGGTTACGGTAGCAAGACAAGTAGCAGGATCGACAGCACGCAGGGGGGATCGGGCCGATCTCAGCTTTTGTATTCTACCTCTCCGACCGGCTGAGCGCCCGCATCATGCCCTAGGCGAGTGAGCCAAGCACATCAGGTGCACCAACAGGCAAGACAGAGGTTAAGGCCCGCAGACCAGGTGTGCTGGCAGGTATCTATGTGCAAAGCCTAGCAAACGAGTTCAGAACGCCTGCCCAACTTGCAGGCCAGCCTGTGAGACCAAGGCCTCACATACAAGCTGCTCGTACCACATCCGAAAGGGTCCAAGGTGCTGGACACACAAGGGAAGCTTTTGGAAGTAGGCAGGATCAGTAGCAGCATCCTGACAGATTTGGTTAACCCTGAAAATCAAGAGTTGGCATCCTGATTGATTGTAATCTGTATAATCCCATGATTTTAGCCTTTATTCTAGGGATATTGCCATTAAGTGTAAGCTAGAGCCTCAACTATAAATAGAGGGCTACTCCTCCCTCATTTGTACACCATCAAACACTTCTGTTTTAGTGAATACAAGGGCATATCCAGAATTCTGCTTCTTATCTTGTTTCTCTTTACTTGCGTAATCAGCCCTTCTTGTTGTTCTAGTGCCCGTATGCTTGTGTTTTAGAATGACTTAGGCATAAAGGAGGAGATTCCAAGCCTAAGGCCACACGATTTTTGAGTCTAAGGTTAGAGCCCATGCCAGAGACTCACATTGCATCGCTAGACTCCATGGGGGAAGAGATCCAAAGTGAGCTGGAAGCTGCTCTCAACAAAGGCATGGACGTGTTCACCCGAAAGAATCAAACCTTGGAGGCTGAAGTGCTGACCTTGCGCAATGGCATGGAGGCCATGCACCAGCAGATGGAGGAGCTTGCCAGTGAGCTTGTTGCTTGCAAGACTGCCATTGGGAATGGCATGTTTGTTGGAGTGTCCAAGTCCAGATTGGATGTCCTAAGCCTAAGGAGTTTAAGGGGTCTAGGGCAACCAAGGAAGTAGACAACTACCTATGGGGTATGGAGCAGTACTTCCAGGCCGTGGGCATGCAAGAAGAGGCAATAAAGGTAAGCACCGTTGCTATGTATCTCACTGATGTAGCCTTATTGTGGTGAAGGCGCAGGTGTAATGATGTCAGGCGTGGGAGTGCCAAGATTGGAACCTGGGCAGAGTTCCAAAAAGAGTTCAGAGAACAATTTTACCCAGAGTATGCCGATGATGAGACGTGGGCAAAGTTACGCAGGCTGAGCTAGCAAGGGGACATAAGGGAGTATGTCCAGAAATTCTTTGAACTAATGCTACAGATCTCGGATCTATGTGAGAAGGATGCCTTATTTACTTTCATTGATGAGCTGAAGCCATGGGTGAAGCATGAGCTACAAAGGAGAGGAGTTCATGACTTGGCTAAAGCCATGACTACTGCCGAGGCCTTGATAGAGTTCAAGCCTCTGAATAAGTTCGAGTCTACCAAGCCCAAGGGTAAGGGCAGGGACGATAGGGACTGAAAGAAGTAGTCCAAGAGGAAAGATCATGATCGGGAGTCCAAGGATGGAGATCAAGATTGTTCAACCAAGGATGGTGAGAGGAAGCCACCAGTAGGCAAGTGGAAAGAAAAAGGGGACTGAAAGCCACTAGCATGCTACCTATGTGGAGGGAGCCACATAGCACGCAAGTGCCCACAGAAGGGCAAACTGGCTGCTGTAGACAAGGAGTCTGACGAGGAGCCAGAGTCAGGGGCAGTAAAGCTTGGGTCATTGGTGCTCAATGTTGTCCAGAGTAAGGGGAGCCGTAAGCCAAAGGGCTTGATGTTTGTGGATCTAATGGTTGTGGGTCAGAAGGTGAGCGCACTGGTGGACACAGGTGCCTCACATCATTTTATTTTAGGTGATGAAGCCCAGAAGCTCGGACTAAAGGTGCAAAAATGGATTGGTACCATCAAAACGGTGAACTCCAAGGAGGTTCTAGCCATTGGAGTAGCACGGGGAGTGGAGTTACAGCTTGGAGACTGGAAAGGCAAGGAGACCATAGAGGTAATCCCCTTGATGACTATGAGTTTATGATTGGGTTGGATTTCCTTGTTCGGATTAATGCCCTCTTTGTGTCTTTTGTCAATTATGTTTGCATCTTGGATGCACGGTGCCAATGCCTAGTGCCATTGAAGAGAGGGTCTGGAGTTGGGACACGGATGGTGTCAGCCATCCAATTTGCCAAGGTGATAAGCAGATAAGAAGACACCTTCTTGGCAGCCTTGAAATATGATGAGCCAAGAGAGAAGGAGATCGAGTCACCCTTGGAGGTGCTAAAGGTGTTAAAGACCTTTAATGATGTGATGCCTACAAAGCTGCCTAGCAAGCTACCACCTAAGAGGGAGGTGCACCACAAGATCGAGCTGGTGTCCAAGGCCAAGCCACCAACTAGAGCCCCTTACCGAATGTCTCCACCAGAGTTGGAAGAGTTGAGGAAGTAGCTCAAAGAGTTAGTTGATGCTGGCTTCATCAGGCCATCGAAGGTGCCCTAGGGTGCACCGGTTCTATTCCAGCGCAAGCATGATGGGTCGTTGCGGCTGTGCATAGACTACCAGGCTTTGAACAAGCTGACCATCAAGAACAAGTACCCTATCCCACTCATTGCAGACTTGTTCGATCAACTTGGGAGCGCAAGGTGGTTCACCAAGCTAGATTTGAGGTCAGGCTACTATCAAGTCAAGATTACGGAGAGAGATGAGCCAAAGATATCATGTGTCACTCGGTATGGTTCGTATGAGTTCTTGGTGATGCCTTTCGGACTCATGAACGCTCCAGCAACATTCTGCACCCTTATGAACAAGGTACTTTAGTCGTTCATTCATCGATTAGTTATGGGTTATTTTCTATGACATTATGATCTACAGATAGACTTTGGAAGAGCATGTAGACCACTTGAGATAGGTGTTCGAGGTGTTACGTGCATACAAGCTGTTTGTCAAGAGGGAGAAGTGCTCATTCGCCCAGCAGGAGATCTTGTTCCTAGGCCACATAGTGAGAGGTGGCAGGATACGCATGGATGAAAGCAAGATACACACTATCCTGGAGTGGCAACTGCCAGCCAAGGTCACTGAGTTGAGATCATTCCTTGGGCTGGTTAACTACTACAAGCACTTCATCAAAGGTTACTCAGCAATAGCCACGCCATTGACTAACTTGCTCAAGAAAGGGAGAGCATAGGAGTGGAGCACAGGGTGCCAAGAAGCCTTTGATAGGTTGAAGTAGGCTGTGACCGAGGAGCCAGTCTTGGCCTTGCTAGACCATGCCAAGCCATATGAGGTACATACGGATGCATCAGACTTTGCCATAGGGGGCGTGTTGATACAGGAGGGACGTCCAGTCACGTTTGAGAGCAGGAATCTGAACGAGACTGAATGCAAGTACACGGTCCAAGAGAAAGAGATGACTGTAGTGGTACACTGCTTACGCACTTGGTGCCATTACCTATTAGGGTCGAGGTTCGTGGTGAGGACGGACAATGTGGCGACCAGCCACTTCCAGACGCAGAAGAAGCTGTCCCCCAAGCAGGCGAGATGGCAAGATTTTCTTACAGAATTTGATTTTCAGATGGAGTACAAGCCAGGACGGGCAAACCTAGTGGCAGACGCCTTGAGCAGAAAGGCTAACCTTACTGCCATTAGCCAACCAGAGGGGTCATTGGTGTCGCGCATCAAGGAGGGACTTGCGCATGATCCTACAGCCAAGGCTTTGATAGAGTACACCCAGCAAGGTAAGACTAGGCAGTTTTGGTTATAGGATGGGTTGCTGTACACCAGGGGCAGTAGACTGTTTGTGCCGTAGCACGGGAAGCTCCGCAAGGAAGTTTTACAAGAATGCCATGATTCAGGGTGGGCTGGACACCCCGAAGTGAGCCGTACCTTGGCGCTGATCGAGGATCGGTACTACTGGCGCACATGAGGGATGATGTGGAGGCCTATGTGAAGACTTGTCTTGTGTGCCAATAGGACAAGGTGGAGCTCAAGAAACTAGGGGGTCTTTTAAAGCCATTGCCAGTGCCAGAGCGACCACGGAAGAGTGTTTCTCTAGACTTTATAGTCAGTCTACCCAAAGCAGAAGGGTTTGGAAGCATTATGGTAGTGGTGGATAGGTTTTCAAGTATGGAATCTTCATTCCAACAACCTAGGAGTGCCCAGCCGAGGAGGCAGCTCGATTGTTCCTGAAGAAAATGGTTAAGTACTGGGGAGTGCCGAGGACCATTGTTAGTGATCGGGATGGGCGTTTCACAGGCAGGTTCTGGACTAAGTTGTTCAAGCTGTTGGGGTCAGACTTGAACTTTTCCACCAGCATGCATCCACAGACCGATGGGCAGACAGAGCGAGTAAATGGACTATTGGAGATCTATCTCAGGCACTATGTGAGTGCCACATAAAGGGACTGGCCAAAGCTGCTAGATATTGCACAGTTTTCCTACAACTTGCAAAGGAGCGAGGCAACGAACCAGAGCCCATTTGAGGTTGTGACAGGGCAACAACCACTAACACCCGGTTTGATTGCTGCAGGTTATACAGAGCCGAATCTAGCAGCATACAAGTTTGCCAAGGCATGGCAGGAGCAAACTGACTTGGCCAGAGTTTGTCTACATAAGGCGACCAAGAGGTCGAAGAAGTGGGCAGACTAGAATAGGCGGGATGTGCAGTTCCAGGTTGGAGACTTGGTGTTGGTGAAACTGCATCCCATTGTGCACCATAGGGGGCTGCACAAAGATCTAGTCTGAAGCTATAAGGGACCTTTTCGAGTAGTTAAGAGGGTAGGCAAGGTTGCCTACAAGCTGGATATGCCACCCAAGCTAAAGGTACACCCGGTGTTCCATGTGAGCATGCTCTAGCCGATGAGGGAGATCCAGGATGGGCAGAGTCAAAGTGTGCACCATTAGGAGCAAGGCCCTCATATAAGAAGGAGGTCCACAGTATCATAGCTGATCGAGAGGTGAGATGGAAGAATTATCAGCCAAGACAAGAGTACTTGGTGCGCTGGAAGGGACTTCCAGATAGTGAGGTGAGCTGGGAACTAGTAGATGACTTATGGTAGTTCGGGGACCAGATTAGGTAGTACCATACAGAAGATGCAACGAAGGCATTGCGTAATCAGGTGGGGGAGAATGTCACACCCTGGGCGGGCGCGCTAGGCACATCAGGTGCACCAGCAGGTGAGCCAGACGTTAAGGCCCGTAGACCAGGCATACTGGCGGGTATCTGTGCGCAAAGCCTAGCAAACGAGTTCAGAACGCCCACACAACTTGCAGGCCAGCCTGTGAGACCAAGGCCTGGCATACAAGCTGCTCACACCACATCCAGAAGGGCCCAAGGTGCTAGATACGCAAGGGAAGCTTCTGGAAGCAGGCAAGATCAGTTGGAGCATCCTGGCAGATTTGGTTGACCCTAAAAATCAGAAGTTAGCATTCTAATTGATTGTAATCTGTATAATCCCATGATTTTAGCCTTTATTCTAGGGATATGCCATTAAGTTGTAGCTGGAGCCTCAACTATAAATAGAGGGCTGCTCCACCCTCATTTGTACACCATCAAACACTTCTATTTCAGTGAATACAAGAGCATTTCTAGAATTCTATCTTCTTATCTTGTTTCTCTTTAACTTGCATAATCAGCCCTTCCCATTGTTCTAGTGCCCGCACGCTTGTGTTTTAGGCTGACTTAGGCATAAAGGAGGAGATTCCAAGCCTATGGCCGCACGATTTCTGAGTCTAAGTTAGAGCTCGTGACACCCGCATGCTCGTTTCGTGGGTTGGCTTAGGCATACGGAGTTCATTCCATGTCTAAGCCCTAGCTGGACCGAGGGTTGTGGCAACAGGACCGACAGCGGGATCAGGAGCATGTAGAGAGGGATCGGGCTGATCCCCGATTTATGCATTATGCCTCTCCGACCGACTGAGCTCCGGCACGCTCATTTCATGGGTTGACTTAGGCATACAGAGTTCATCCCCAGTCTAAGCATATGGAGTTCATTCCTAGTCTAAGATCAGATCGGATCGAGACTTACGACAGCAGGATTGATAGCAAGCAGGGGGGACCAGGCCGATCCTCGACTTAAGCATTCTACCTCTCCGATCGGTTGAGCACCCGTACGCTCGTTTCATGGGGTTGGCTTAGGCATACGGAGTTCATTCCATGTCTAAACCCCAGTCGGACCGAGGGTTGTGGCAGCAGGACCGGCAGCGAGATCGGTAGCACGTAGAGAGGGATCGGGTTGATCCTTGGCTTGTGCATTATGCCTCTCCGGCCGGCTGAGCACCCGCACGCTCATTTCCTGGCTTGACTTAGGCATACAGAGTTCATCCCCAGTCTAAGCATACAAAGTTCATTCCCAGTCTACGATCAGATCGAATTGCGCATTGCGACAGCAGGATCGACAGTACACAGGGGGGGCTCGAGTCGATCCCCGGCTTGCACATTCTACCTCTCCGGTCGGCTGAGCGCTCGCACGCTCGTTTCGTGGGTTGGCTTAGGCATACAGAGTTCATTCCATGTCTAAGCATACGGAGTTTATTCCCAGTCTAAGAGTTTGAGCCATGGTGCACATGCTGGGCTCGGGCATGTGCTGGTGCCACATTTTTTTCGCCTGAGGCACCATCACCGGAGCATCGTCGGAGAGCCTAACTGGCGGCATTGGGGGTTCCGACAGTTGGGGGGGCCGGGGGGTGTGCGCACATGATGTGTGATGGGTGCTGGTACTTGGCCCTTATATTGGCCCGCTATCCCTCATCAAACCTCCACAACTCACACCCCCTTAAAGAGCATTTGAGATTTTATAGGTTTGCTGCCAGTAGCCATTAAAGTGTCTGAAATGGGGACACTTTCTTCAAACGATCACAAAATCTTCTCCACTTCGAGTTTTTAGCTGAATTTTTTTGTGCATGCCAACAAAAATAAAAGGATCACCTCTACCAAATTTTGGGACAAAACTTTTTCTAAAAAAAGTTTAAAAAATCTCGAACTGTAAAAAGTTTCAAAAATCATGAAAAATAGAAAACGGGTCGTCTTGCCATGAAACTTCACATGAAGGCTTAGGGGACCATTGTATAAATTTACAGGCCATAAAAATGGCATTGGCATGGCAAAAATATGAAGATGTGCATGAACCCACCTACCGCCCGTTCGATCCCCGGCTTGTGCATCCGGCCTCTCTGGTCGGCTGAACGTCCGTACGCTCGTTTCGTGGGTTGACTTAGGCAAACGAAGTTCATCCCCAATCTAAGCATACAGAGTTCATTCCCAGTCTAAGATCAGATCAGACTGAGGGTTGCGACAGCAGGATCAGCAGCACGTAGGGGGATCGAGTCGATCCCCGGCTTGCACATTCTGCCTCTCCGACTGGCTGAGCACCCGCACGCCTATTTCGTGGGTTGGCTTAGGCATAGGGAGTTCATTCCATGTCTAAGCCCCAGCCAGACCGAAAGCATATAGAGGGGGACCGTGTCGATCCCTGGCTTTCGCATTATGCCTCTCCGACCGACTCAGCGCCCGAACGCTCATTTTGTGGGTAGACTTAGACATACAGAGTTCATTCCTAGTCTAAGATCAGATCGGACCGAGGGTTATGGTAGCAGGATCGACAGCATGCAAGAGGGATCAGGCCGATCCTCGCTTGCGCATTCTGCCTCTTCAACCCACTGAGCGCCCGCAAGCTCGTTTCATGGGTTGGCTTAGGCATACGGAGTTCCTTCCATGTCTAAGCATACAGAGTTCCTTCCCCATCTAAGATTGGACCGGACCGAGGGTTGCGACAGCAAGACCAACAGCAGGATCTACAGCACGCATGGGGGATCGAGCCAATCCCCGGCTTGCGCATTCTGCCTCTCCGATCGGCTGAGCGCCCGCACACTCTTTTCATGGGTTGACTTAGGCATACGGAATTCATCCCCAATCTAAGTATACGAAGTTCATCCCCAATCTAAGCATACGGAGTTCATTCCTAGTCTAAGATCAGACCGGACTGAGGGTTATGGTAACAGGATCGGTAGCACGCAGGGGGGACCGAGCCGATCCCCGGCTTACGTATTTTGCCTCTTCGGCCGGTTAAGCGCCCGTACACCCATTTCGTGGGTTGGCTTAGGCATAGGGAGTTCATTCCATGTCTAAGCCCTAGCCAGACCGAGGGTTTTGGCAGTGGGATCGATAGCACGTAGAGGGGCACTGGGCCAATCCTCGGCTTGCGCATTCTACCTCTCCAGCCGGTTGAGCACCTGCACACTCATTTCGTGGGTTGGCTTAGGCATACGGAGTTCATTCCATATCTAAGCATACAGAGTTCATTCCCAATCTAAGAGTTTGAGCCACGGTGTACATGCTGGGCTTGAGCATGTGCTGGTGTCGCATTTTTTTTACCCGGGGCAACATTGCCGAAGCATCACCAGAGAGCCTAACCGACGGCATTGGGGCTTCTGTTCAATGGGGGGCCGGGGGTGTGCGCACATGATGTGTGGTGGGTGCTGGTACTTGACCCTTATATTGGCCCCCTATCCCTCATCAAACCTCAAGAACTCACACCCCCTTAAAGAGCATTTGAGATTTTATAGGTTTGCTACCAGTAGCCATTAAAGTGTCTGAATTGGGGACACTTTTTTCAAACGGTCACAAAATCTTCTCCACTTTGAGTTTATAGCTGAATTTTTTTGTGCATGCCAACAAAAATACAAGGATCACCTCTACCAAATTTGCGAGCAAAACTCTTTCTAAAAAAATTTTAAAAAATCTTGAACCCAAAAAGTTTCAAAAATCATGAAAAATAGAAAATGGGTCGTCTTGCCACGAACCTTCACATGATGGCTTAGGGGACCATTGTATGAATTTACAAGCCATAAGAATGGCATTGGCATAGCAGAAATATGAAGATGTGCTTGAACCCACCTACCACCCGTTTGATCCCCGGCTTGCACATCTTGCCTCTCTGGTCGGCTGAGCATCCGCACGCTCGTTTCGTGGGTTGACTTAGGCATACGGAGTTCATCCCCAGTCTAATCATATGGAGTTCATTCAAAGTCTATGATCAGACCGGACCGAGGGTTACGACAGCAGGAACGATAGCACGCAGGGGGACCGGGTCGATCCCCGACTTGCGCATTCTGCCTCTCCGACTGGCTGAGCACCCGCACGCCCGTTTCATGGGTTGGCTTAGGCATAGGGAGTTCATTCCATGTCTAAGCCCCAGCCAGACCGAGGGTTGTGGCAGTGGGACCGACAGCACGCAGAAGGGGACCGGGTCGATCCTCGGCTTGCGCATTATGCCTCTCCGACCGGCTCAGCGCCTGCACGCTCATTTCGTGGGTTGACTTAGGCATACGGAGTTCATTCCCAGTCTAAGATCAGACCGGACCGAGGGTTGCGACAACAGGATCGACAGCACACAGGGGGGGACCAGGTCGGTCCCTGGCTTGGGCATTCTGCCTCTTCGACTGACTGAGCACCCGCACGCTCGTGTCGTGGGTTGGTTTAGGCATACGGAGTTCATTCCATGTCTAAGCCCCAGTCGGACCGAAGGTTGTGGCAGCAGGACCGGCAGTGGGATCGACAGCACGCAGAGGGGGACCGGGCTGATTTGCGGCTTGCACAATATATCTTTCCGATCGACCTCTCCGATCGACTGAGCGCTCGTTTCGAATCGTAAAAAGTTTTAAAAATCGTGAAAAATAGAAAATGGGTCATCTTGCCATGAAACTTCACATGAAGGCTTATAGGACCACTGTATGAATTTGCAAGCCATAAAAATGGCATTGGCATGGCAAAAATATGAAGATATGCTTTAAACCTAACACCGTTTTAATCCCCGGCTTTACGCATCCTCTCTTTGGTCGGCTGAGCGCCCGCATGCTCATTTCATGCGTTGACATAGGCATACGGTGTTCATCCCCAGTCTAAGCATATGGAGTTCATTCCCAGTCTAAGATCAGATCAGACCGAGAGTTGCGGTAGCAGGATCGACAGCACGCAGGAGGGATCAGGTCGATCCCCGGCTTATGCATTCTACCTCTCCGATCGACTGAGCAGCCGTACACCCATTTCGTGGGTTGGCTTAGGCATAGGGAGTTTATTCCATGTCTAAGCCCCAGTCGGACCGAGGGTTGTGGCAGCGAGACCAACAGCATGTAGAGGGGGATCGGGTCGATCCTCAGCTTGTGCATTCTACCTCTCCGACCGGCTTAGCACCCGTACGCTCGTTTCATGGGTTGACTTAGGCATACGGAGTTCATTCCCATTCTAAGATTGGACCAGATCGAGGGTTGCGACAGTAGGATCCATAGCACGCAGGGAGGAACGAACCAGTCCTCGGCTTGCGCATTCTACCTCTCTGGTCGGCTGAGCGCCCGCATGCATGCTCGTTTCGTGGGTTGGCTTAGGCATACAGAGTTCATTCCATTTTTAAGCATACGGAGTTCATTCCCAGTCTAAGATCAGACCAGACCGAGGGTTGTGACAGCAGGACCAGCAGCAGGATCGATAGCATGCAGGGGGGACCGGGTCGATCCCCGGCTTGCGCATTCTACCTCTTTCGTTGGCTGAGTGCCCATACGCATACGGAGTTCATTCCATGCCTAAGCCCCAGCTAGATCGAGGGTTGCAGCAGCAGGACTGGCAGCGGGATCGATAGCACGCAAAGGGGGATCGGGTTGATCCCCGGCATGCTCATTATGCCTCTCCGGCTG
This sequence comes from Durio zibethinus, assembly GCF_002303985.1. The sequence continues at coordinate 28,696,007 of NW_019167826.1, read as the reverse complement.
ACTGAGCACCCGTACGCTCGTTTCATGGGTTGACTTAGGCATACGGGGTTCATCCCCAGTCTAAGCTTATGGAGTTCATTCCCAGTCTAAGATCGGACCAGACTGAGGGTTACAACAGCAGGATAGGCAGTATGCAGGGGGGATAAGGCCAATCCCCAACTTACGCATTCTGCCTCTTCGACTGGCTGAGCGCCCACACGCCCGTTTCATGGGTTGGCTTAGGCATAGGGAGTTCATTCCATGTCTAAGCCCTAGCTGAACCGAGGGTTGTGGCAGTGGGACTAGTAGCACGTAGAGGGGGATCGGGCTGATCCCCGGCTTGCGCACTATGCCTATTCGACTGGCTCAGTGCCCGCACGCTCGTTTCGTGGGTTGACTTATGCATATGGAGTTTATTCCTAGTCTAAGATCAGACCCAACTGAGGGTTGCAATAGCAAGATCAACAGCACGTAGGGGGACCGAGTCGATCCTCGACTTGTGCATTCTACCTCTTCGGCTGGCTGAGCACCCGCACGCTCGTTTCGTGGGTTGGCTTAGGCATACGGAGTTCAATCCATGTCTAAGCATACGGAGTTCATTCCCAGGCTAAGAGTTTGAGCCATGGTGCACATGCTGGGCTCGGGCATGTGCTGGTACCACATTTTTTTTGCCCAGGGCATCATCGTCGGAGCATCGTCGGAGAGCCTAACCGGCGGCATTGGGGCTTCCGATGATTGGGGGGCCGGGGGGTGTGCGCACATGATGTGCGATGGGTGCTGGTACTTGGCGCTTATATTGGGCCCCTATCCCTCATCAAACCTCGAGAACTCATACCCCCTTAAAGAGAATTTGAGATTTTATAGGTTTGCTGCCAGTAGCCTTTAAAGTGTCTGAAATGGGGACACTTTTTCAAACGGTCACAAAATCTTCTCCACTTCGTGTTTTCAGCTGAATTTTTTTGTGCATGCCAACCAAAATACAAGGATCATTTACCAAATTTGGGGACAAAACTCTTTCTAAAAATATTTTAAAAGATCCTGAACCGTAAAAAGTTTCAAAAATCATGAAAAATAGAAAACGGGTCGTCTTGCCACGAAACTTCACCTGAATGCTTAGGGGACCATTGTATGAATTTACAAGCCATAAAAAAGGCATTGGCATGGCAAAAATATGAAAATGTGCTTGAACCCACCTACCACCCGTTCGATCCCCGACTTGCGCATCCTGCCTCTCTGGTCGGCAGAGCACCCGCACGCTCCTTTCGTGGGTTGACTTAGGCATACAGAGTTCATCCCCAGTCTAAGCATATGGAGTTCATTGCCAGTCTAAGATCAAATTGGACCGAGGGTTACGATAGCAGGATCGGTAGCATACCGGGGGGACCGGGCTGATCCTCGACTTGCGCATTCTGACTCTCCGACTGATTGAGTGCCTGCACGCCCGTTTCATGGGTTGGCTTAGGCATAGGGAGTTCATTCCATGTCTAAATCCCAACCGGACCGAAGGTTGTGGCAGCAGGACCGACAGCACACAGAGAGGGATCGAACCGAACCCCGGCTTGCGCATTATACCCCTTCGACCAGCTCAGTGCCCGCACGCTCATTTCATGGGTTGACTTATGCATACGGAGTTCCTTCCTAGTCTAAGATCAGACCAGATCGAGGGTTACGATAGTAGGATCAACAGCACGCAGGGGGGACCGGGCCAGTCCTCGGCTTACGCATTCTGCCTCTCCAGACGGTTGAGCGACTGCACACCCATTTCATTTGTTGGCTTAGGCATAGGGAGTTCATTCCATGTCTAAGCCCTAGTCGGACCGAGGGTTGTGGCAGCAGGACCGACAGCACGCAGAGGGGGACCGGGCTGATCCCCGGCTTGCGCATTATGCCTCTTCGATCGGCTCAGCACCCGCACGCTCATTTCGTGGATTGATTTATGCATACGGAGTTCATCCCCAGTCTAAGATCAAATCAGACTGAGGGTTGCAGCAACAAGATCGACAGCACGTAGGGGGGACCGGGCCAATCTCCGACTTATGCATTCTGCCTCTCCGACTGGCTGAGCGCCCGCACTCTCGTTTCGTGTGTTGGCTTAGGCATACGGAGTTCATTCCATGTCTAAGCATACGGAGTTCATTCCCAGTCTAAGATTTTGAGCCATGGTGCACATGCTGGGCTCAGGCATGTGCTGGTGCCACATATTTTCACCCGAGGCACCATCGCTGGAGCATCGTCGGAGAGCTTAACCGGTGGCATTGAAGGTTCTGACGATTGGGGGGCCGGGCGGTGTACGCACATGATGTGCGATGGGTGCTGGTACTTGGCCCTTATATTGGCCCCCTATCCCTCATCAAACCTCAAGAACTCACACCCCCTTAAAGAGCATTTGAGATTTTATAAGTTTGCTACCAGTAGCCATTAAAGTGTCTGAAATGGGGACACTTTTTTCAAACTGTCACAAAATCTTCTCCACTTCGAGTTTTTAGCTGAATTGTTTTGTGCATGCCAACAAAAATACAAGGATCACCTCTACCAAATTTGGGGAGAAAACTCTTTCTAAAAAAATTTTAAAAAATCCTGAACCATAAAAAGTTTCAAAAATCATGAAAAATAGAAAACGGGTCATCTTGCCACAAAACTTCACATGAAGCCTTAGGGGACTATTGTATAAATTTACAAGCCATAAAAATGGCATTGGTAGGGCAGAAATATGAAGATGTGCTTGAACCCACCTACCACCCGTTCGATCCCCGGCTTGCGCATCCTGCCTCTCTGGTCGGCTGAGCGCCCGGACGCTCGTTTCGTGGGTTGACATAGGCGTTCATCCCCAGTCTAAGCACATGAAGTTCATTCCTAGTCTAAGATCAAACCAGACCGAGGGTTACGACAGCAAGATCGGTAGCACATAGGGGGGACCGTGCCAATCCCCAGGTTACGCATTCTGCATCTCCGGTCGGCTAAGCGACCGCAAGCCCGTTTCATGGGTTGGCTTAGGCATAGGGAGTTCATTCCATGTCTAAGCCCCAGCTAGATCGAGGGTTGTGGCAGCGGCACCGACAGCCCGCAGAGGGGGATCGGGTCGATCCTCGGCTAGCGCATTATGCCTCTTCGGTCGGCTTAGTGCCCGCACGCTCATTTCGTGGGTTGACTTAGGCATACGGAGTTCATTCCCAGTCTAAGATCGGACCAGATCGAGGGTTACAGCAGCAGAGTCGACAGCATGCAGGAGGGACCAGGCCGATCCCCGGCTTATGCATTTTGCCTCTCCGACCGGCTGAGCACCCGAACGCTCGTTTCATGGGTTGGCTTAGGCATACGAAGTTCATTCCATGTCTAAGCATACGGAGTTGATTCCCAATCTAAGATTGGACCAGACCGAGGGTCGCGGTAGTAGGACCAGCAGCAGGATCGATAGCATGCAGGGGGGACCAGGTCGATCCCCGGTTTATGCATTCTACCTCTCCGACCGGCTGAGAGCCCGCACGCTCGTTTCGTGGGTTGGCTTACGCATACAGAGTTCATTCCACGTCTAAGCCCTAGTCGGACTGAGGGTTATGGTAGCAGGACCGACTGTAGGATTAGCAGCACGCAGAGGGGGATTGAGCTGATCCCCCCGACTTGCATATTATGCCTCTCTCGCTAGCCTCTCCAGTCGGCTGAACGCCCGCATGCTCGTTTCATGGGTTGACTTAGGCATACGGAGTTCATCCCCAGTCTAAGCATACGAAGTTCATTCCCAATCTAAGATCAGACCGGATCGAGGGTTACGGTAGCAGGATCGACAGCACATAGGGGGAACGGGTTGATCCCCGGCTTGCACATTCAGCCTCTCCGACCAGTTGAGTGCCTGCATGCCCATTTCATGGGCTGGCTTAGGCATTGGGAGTTCATTCCATGTCCAAGCCCTAGTCGGACCGAGGGTTGCGGCAGCGGGACTGACAGCACGCACAGGGCGACCAAGTCGATCCCCGGCTTGCGCATTATGCCTCTTCGGCCGGCTCAGCGCCAGCACGCTCGTTTCGTGGGTTGACTTATGCATACAGTGTTCATTGCCAGTCTAAGATCAGACCGGACCAAGGTTTGTGGCAGCAGGATCGACAGCACGCAGGGGGGACCGGGCTGATCTTTGGGTTACGCATTCTACCTCTCCAACCGATTGAGCGCCCGCACACTCGTTTCTTGGGTCGACTTAGGCATACGGAGTTCATTCCATGTCTAAGCATATGGAGTTCTTTCCCAGTCTAAGATTTTGAGGCACGATGCACAAGCTGGGCTCCGGCATGTGCTGGTGCCGCATTTTTTTCGCCCGGGGCACCATCGTCGAAGCATCGCCCGAGAGCTTACCCGACTTCATTGGGGGTTCCGGTGATTGGGGGGCCGGGGGGTGTGCGCACATGATGTGTGATGGGTGCTGGTACTTGGCCCTTAAGTGGCCCCCTATCCCTCATCAAACCTTAAGAACTCACACCCCCTTAAAGAGCATTTGAGATTTTATAGGTTTGCTGCCAATAGCCATTAAAGTATCTGAAATGGGGACACTTTTTTCAAATGGTCACAAAATCTTCTCCACTTTGAGTTTTTAGCTTAATTTTTTATGCATGCCAACAAAAATACAAGGATCACCTCTACGAAATTTGATGACAAAACTCTTTCTAAAAAAATTTTTAAAAATCCAGAACCATAAAAAGTTTCAAAAATCATGAAAAATAAAAAACGGGTCGTCTTGCCACGAAACTTTGCATGAAGGCTTAGGGGACCATTGTATGAACTTACAAGCCATAAAAATGGCATTGGCACTACAAAAATATGAAGATGTACTTGAACCCACCTACCACCCGTTTGATCCCCGGCTTGCACATCCTGTCTCTCTGGTCGGCTGAGCGTCCGCACACTCGTTTCGTAGGTTGACTTACGCATACGGAGTTCATCCTCAGTTTAAGCATACGGAGTTCATTCCCAGTCTGAGATCGGATCGGATTGAGCGTTGTGATAGCATGATCGACAGCACGCAGGGGGGATCGGGTCGATCCCCAGGTTACGCATTCTGCCTCTCTGGCCGGCTGAGTGCTCGCACGCCCGTTTCATGGGTTGGCTTAGGCATAGGGAGTTTCCATGTCTAAGACCCAGTCGGATCGAGGGTTGTGGCAACGGGACCGATAGCACGTAGAAGGGGATCGGGCCGATCCCCGGCTTACGCATTATGCCTCTCCGGTCAGCTTAGTGCCCGCACACTCGTTTCATGGGTTGGCTTAGGCATACAGAGTTCATTCCCAGCCTAAGATCATACCAGACCGAGGGTTACGATAGTGGGATCGACAGCACGCACAAAGGGATCGGGCCGGTCCCCGGCTTACGTATTCTGCCTCTCCGACTGGCTGAGCGCCCGCACGCTCGTTTCGTGGGTTAGCTTAGGCATACGGAGTTCATTCCTTGTCTAAGCATATGGAGTTCATTCCCAGTCTAAGATCCGATCGGACCAAGGGTTGCGGCAGCAAGACCAGCAGTAGGATCGGTAGCACATAGGGGGGACCGGGCCGATCCCCGGCTTACGCATTCTGCCTCCCCGGCCTGCTGAGCACCCGCACGCTTATTTCGTGGGTTGTCATAGGCATACGGAGTTCATTCCATGTCTAAGCCCCAGCCGGACTGAAGGTTGTGGCAGTAAGACCGACAGCGGGATCGACAGCACGCAGAGGGGGATCGGGCTGATCCCAAACTTGCGTATTATGCCTCTCTGGTCGGCCTCTCCGGTTGGCTAAGCGCCCGTACGCTCGTTTCGTGGGTTAACTTAGGAATACGGAGTTCATCCCTAGTCTAAGCGTATGGAGTTCATTCCCAGTCTAAGATTGGATTGGACCAAGGGTTGCGACAGTAGGATCAGTAGCATGCAGGGGGGATCGGGCCGATCCTCGACTTGCGCATTCCGCCTCTCCGGCCAAATGAGCGCCCGCACGCCCGTTTCATGGGTTGGCTTAGGCATAGGGAGTTCATTCCATGTCTAAGCCCCAGCCGGCCCAAAGGTTGTGGCAGCGGGACTGACAGTACGCAGAGGGGGACCGAGCCAATCCTTGGCTTGCGCATTATGCCTTTTCGGTTGGCTCAGCTCCCGAACGCTCATTTCATGGGCTGACTTAGGCATACAGAGTTCATTCCAGTCTAAGATTAGACCAGACTGAGGGTTGTAGCAACAGGATCGACAGCACGCAGGGAGGGACCGGGTCGGTCCCCGACTTCCGTATTCTGCCTCTCTGATTGGTTGAGCGCCCGTACGCCCGTTTCATGGGTTGGCGTAGGCATACGGAGTTCATTCCATGTCTAAGCATACGGAGTTCATTCCCATTCGAAGATCAGACCGGATCAAGGGTTACGACAGTAGAACCAGCAGTAGGATCGGCAGCACGAAGGGGGGATCGGGATGATCCTCGGCTTGCGCAGTCTGCCTCTTTGGTCTGCCTCTCCGGCTGGTTGAGTGCCCGTACGCTCGTTTTGTGGGTTGACTTAGGCATACAGAGTTCATCCCCAATCTAAGCATATGAGTTCATTCCCAGTCTAAGATCAGACCGGACCGAGGGTTGCGATAGCAGAACCTGCAGTAGGATTGACAGCACGAAGGGGCAGACCGGGCAGATCCCCAACTTGTGCATTCTGCCTCTCTGGTCGACCTCTCAGGCTGGCTAAGTGCCCACACACTCGTTTCGTGGGTTGGCTTAGGCATAGGGAGTTCATTCCATGCCTAAGCCCTAGTCGGATTGAGGGTTGTAGTAACGGGACCGACAGCATACAGAGAGGGACCGGGCCGATCCCCAGCTTGCGCATTCTGCATCTTCAGCCCGCTGAGTTGCCGCCACGGTCGTTTCGTGGGTTCGGCTTAGTGCGTACGGAGTTCATTGTCCATGTCTAAGCATACGGGAGTTCATTCCAGATCTTAGCAGTTTGAGCCCACGGTGCCACCATGATCGGCTCGGGCATGTGCTGGGTGCCGCATTTTTTTTGCTCGGGCACCATCGTCGGAGCATCATCGGAGCATCACCAGAGAGGCAAACTAGCAGCATTGGGGGTTCTGGTGCATACGAAGATGTGCTTGAACCCACCTACCACCCGTTTGATCCTCGATTTACGCATCCTACCTCTCTGGTCAACTGAGCGTTCGCACGCTCATTTCGTGGGTTGACTTAGGCATATGGAGTTCATCCCCAGTCTAAGCATATGGAGTTCATTCCCCGTTTAAGATCGGACCAGACCAAGGTTTGCGATAGCAAGATCGATAGCACACAGGGGGATCAAGCTGATTCTCCGCTTGCTCATTCTGCCTCTCCGATCGACTGAGTGCCGAACGCCCGTTTCATGGGTTGGCTTAGGCATAGGGAGTTCATTCCATGTCAAGCCCCAATCGGATCGAGGGTTGTGGCAGCGGGACAGGTACCACGCATAAGGGGACCAGGCCGATCCCCGGCTTGCGCATTATGCCTCTCTGGTCGGCTCAGTGCCAGCACGCTCGTTTCATGGGTTATCTTAGGCATACAGAGTTCATCCCCAGTCTAAGATCAGACTAGACCGAGGGTTGCAGCAGGACAACAGTGGGATTAACAGCCCATAAAAAGGGATCGGGCTGATCCCCGACTTGCGCATTATGCCTCTCCGGTCGACTGAGCGCCTGTACACTCATTTCATGGGTTGACTTAGACATACGGAGTTCATCCCCAGTCTAAGCATACGGAGTTCATTCCCAGTCTAAGATCAAACTGGATTAAGGGTTGCGGCTGCAGGATCGATAGCACGCAAGGGGGATCGGGCCTATCCCTGACTTACGCATTCTGCCTCTCCGACCGGTTGAGTGCCCGCACACCCGTTTCGTGGGTTGGCTTAGGCATAGGGACTTCATTCCATGTCTAAGCCCCAGTCGGATCGAGGGTTGTGGTAGCGGGACCAACAGCACGTAGAACGGGACCGAGTCGATCCCTGGCTTGCACATTATGCCTTTCCGGCTGGCTCAACGCCCTGACGCTCATTTCGTGGGTTGACTTAGGCATACGGAGTTCATTCCTAGTCTAAGATCAAACTGGACCAAGGGTTATGATAGCAGGATCGACAGCATGCAGGGGGGACCAGGTCGGTCCCCAGCTTGCTCATTCTGCCTCTCTGATCGGCTGAGCGACCGCACGCTCGTTTCGTGGGTTGGCTTAGGCATACGGAGTTCATTCCATGTCTAAGCATACGGAGTTCATTCCTAGTCTAAGAGTTTGAGCCACGGTGCACATGCTGGGCTCGAGCATTTGCTGGTGCTGCATTTTTTTCACTCGGGGCACCATCACCGGAGCATCACCGGAGAGCTTAACCTGTGGCATTGAGGGTTCCGATGATTGGGGGGCCGGGGGTGTGCACACATGATGTGCGATGGGTGCTAGTACTTGGCCCTTATATTGGCCCCTATCCCTCATCAAACCTCGAGAACTCACACCCCCTTAAAAAGCATTTGAGATTTTATAGGTTTGCTACCAGTAACCATGAAAGTGTCTGAAATGGGGACACTTTTTTCAAACGATCACAAAATCTAAGCATACGAAGTTCATTCCTAGTCTAAGATCAGATCAGACCGAGGGTTGCAGCAATAAGACCAATAGCAAGATCGGTAGCACGTAGGGGGGATCGGGCCAATCCCCGACTTGCGCATTCTGCCTCTCCGGCCGGCCTCTCTGGTCAGCTGGGCACCCGCATGTTTGTTTCGTGAGTTGACTTAGGCATATGGAGTTCATCCCCAGTCTAAGCATACGGAGTTCATTCCCAATCTAAGATCAGACTGGACCAAGGGTTACGACAGCAGGATCGGCAGCACGATGAGGGGATCAGGTTGATCCCGGTTTACGCATTCTGCCTCTTCGGCCAATTGACCGATCGCATGCCCGTTTCGTGGGTTGGCTTAGGCATAGGGAGTTCATTCCATGTCTAAGCCCCAGCAGGACCAAGGGTTGTGGCAGCGGGACCGGCAGAATGCAGAGGGGGATCGGGTCGATCCCCGACTTGCGCATTATGCCTCTCCGGCTAGCTCAGTGCCCGCACGCTCATTTAATGGGTTGACTTAGGCATATGGAGTTCATTCCCAGTCTAAGATCGAACCAAACCAAGGGTTGTGATAACAGGATCGACAGCAAGCAGGGGGGATCGGGCCGGTCTTCGGCTTGCGCATTCTACCTCTTCGATCGGTTGAGCGCCCGCACGCACGCTCGTTTCATGGATTGGCTTAGGCATACGGAGTTCATTCCATGCCTAAGCATACGGAGTTCATTCCCAGTCTAAGATCGGATTAGAACGAGGGATGCGGTAGCAGGACCAGCAGCAGGATCGATAGCACGCAGGGGGGGATCAGACCGATCCCCAGCTTACGCATTCTGCCTCTCCGGCTGGCTGAGCACCAGCATGCCCATTTTATGGGTTGGCTTAGGCATAAGGAGTTCATTCCATGTCTAAGCCCCAGTCGGACCGAGGGTTGTGGTAGCGGGACTGGCATCACGCAGAGGGGGACCGGGTCGATCCCCAGCTTACACATTATGCCTCTCCAGGCGGCTCAGTGCCCACACGCCCGTTTCGTGGGTTGACCTAGGCAAACAGAGTTCATTCCCAATCTAAGATCGGATCGGACCAAGTGTTACGGCAGCAAGATCGACAGCACGCAGGGGGGTCAGGCCCGTCCCTAGCTTGCGCATTCTGCCTCTCTGGTCGGCTAAGTGCCCGCACGCTCGTTTCGTGGGTTGGCTTAGGCATACAAAGTTCATTCCATGTCTAAGCATACAGAGTTCATTCCCAGTCTAAGATCAAACAGGATCGAGGGTTGCGGTAACAGGACCAGCAGCAGGATTGGTAGCACGCAGGGGGGTACCAAGCCGATCCCCGGCTTGTGCATTCAACCTATCTGGCTGGCTGAGCGTCCGCTGGCTCATTTCGTGGGTTGGCTTAGGCATACGGAGTTCGGTCCATGTCTAAGCCCTCCTTGGACCGAGGGTTGTGGCAGCTGGACCGGCAGCGGGATCGACAGCACGTAGAGGGGGACTGAGCTGATCCCCGGCTTGCACATTATGACTCTCCGACTGGCCTCTTCAGTCGGCTGAGCGTCGCACGCTCATTTTATGGGTTGACTTAAGCATATGTAGTTCATCCCCAATCTAAGCATACGGAGTTCATTCCCAATCTAAGATCAGATCAGATAGAGGGTTGTGGTAGCAGGACCGGTTGCGGGATCGGCAGCACGTAAAGGGGGACCGGGCTGATCCCCGGCTTGCGCATTATGCCTCTCCAGCAGGCTAAACACCCGCATGCTTGTTTTGTGGGTTGACTTAGGCATAAGGAGTTCATTCCCAGTCTATGATAAGATCGAACTGAGGGTTACGATAGTAGGATCGACAGCACACAAGGGGGACCGGGTCGATCCTTGGCTTGCACATTTTGCCTCTCCAGTCGGCTGAGTGCCCGCACGTCCGTTTCGTGGGTTGGCTTTGGCATAGGGAGTTCATTCCATGTCTAAGCCCCAACCGGACCTAGGGTTCTGGCAGCGGGATTGGCAGCACACAGAGGGGAACCGGGCTGATCCCCGACCAGCGCATTATGCCACTTCGGTCGGCTCAGCATCCGCACGCTCGTTTCGTGGGTTGACTTATGCATATGGAGTTCACTCCCAGTCTAAGATTGGATTGGACCGAGGGTTACAGTAGTAGGATCGACAGCACGCAAGGGGGGACCGGGTCGATCCCCGGCTTGCGCATTCTGCCTCTCCGATCAGTTGAGCGCTCGCATGCTCGTTTCGTGGGTTGGCTTAGGCATACGGAGTTCATTCCATGTCTAAGCATACGAAGTTCATTGCCAGTCTAGGATTTTGAGCCATGGTGCAAATGCTGGGCTCGGGCATGTGCTGGTGCCACATTTTTTTCGCCCGCGGCACCATCGCCGGAGCATCGCCGAAGAATCACTGGAGAGCCTAACCGACGGCATTGGGGGTTCCGACGATTGAGGGGGCCGAGGGGTGTGCGCACATGATGTGTGATGGGTGCTGTTACTTGGCCCTTATATTGGCCCCCTATCCCTCATCAAAGCTCGAGAACTCACACCCTTTAAAGAGCATTTGAGATTTTATAGGTTTGCTGCCAGTAGCCATTAAAGTATCTGAAATGGGGACACTTTTTTCAAACGGTCAAAATCATCTCCACTTTGAGTTTTTAGCTGAATTTTTTGTGCATGCCAACAAAAATACAAGGATCACTTCCACCAAATTTGGGGACAAAACTCTTTCTAAAAAAATTTTAAAAAATCCCGAACCACAAAAAGTTTTGAAAATCGTGAAAAATAGAAAACGGGTCGTCTTACCATGAAACTTCACATGAAGGCTTAGGGGACCATTGTATGAATTTACAAGCCATAAAAAAGGCATTGGCATTACAGAAATTTGAAGATGGCCTTGAACCCACCTACCACCCGTTCGATCCCCCGTTTACGCATCCTGCCTCTCTGGTCGACTGAGCGCCCGTACGCTCGTTTCGTGGGTTAACTTTGGCATGCGGAGTTCATCCCCAGTCTAAGCATACGGAGTTCATTCCCAGACTAAGATCAAATCAGACCGAGGGTTGCGGTAGCAGGATCGGTAGCACACAGGGGGGATGGGGCCGATCCCTGGCTTGCGCATTCTGCCTCTCCGATCGACTGAGTGCCCGCAAGCCCGTTTCGTCGGTTGGCTTTGGCATAGGGAGTTCATTCCATGTCTAAGCCCCAGCTGGACTGAGGGTTGTGGCAGTGGGACTGGCAGCACACAGAGGGGGATCGGGACGATCCCCGGCTTGTACATTATGCCTCTTCGGTCGGTTCAGTGCCCGCAAGCTCGTTTCATAGGTTGACTTATGCATACGGAGTTCATTCCCAGTATGAGATTAGGTCGAACTGAGGGTTGTGGCAGCAGGATCAACAGCACGTAGGGGGGATCGGGCCTATCCCTGGCTTGCACATTCTGCCTCTCCGGTCGGTTGAGCGCCCGCACGCTTGTTCTGTGGGTTGGCTTAGGGGGGGCCGGGGGGTTCCGACGGCATTGGGGGTTCCGACGATTGGGGGGGCCGGGGGGTGTGCGCACATGATGTGCAATGGGTGCTAGTAGTTGGCCCTTATATTGGCCCCCTATCCCTCATCAAACCTCGATAACTCACACCCCTTTAAAGAGAATTTGAGATTTTATAGGTTTGTTTCCAGTAGCTGGTAAAGTGTCTGAAATGGGGACACTTTTTTCAAACGGTCACAAAATCTTCTCCACTTTGAGTTTTTAGCTGAATTTTTTTTTGCATGCCAACAAAAATACAAGGATCACTTCTACCAAATTTGGTGACAAAACTCTTTCTAAAAAAATTTTAAAAAATCCCGAACTGTAAAAAGTTTCAAAAATCATGAAAAATAGAAAACGGGTCATCTTGCCACAAAACTTCACATGAAGGATTAGCGGACCATTGTATGAATTTACAAGCCATAAAAATGGCATTGGCATGGCAGAAATATGAAGATGTGCTTGAAACCACCTACCACCCGTTCGATCCTCGGCTTGCGCATCCTGCCTCTTTGGTTAGCTGAGCACCCGCACGCTCGTTTCATGGGTTGACTTAGGCATATGGAGTTCATCCGCAGTCTAAGCATACGGAGTTCATTCCCAATCTAAGATCAGACCAGACCGAGGGTTGCGACAGTAGGATCGACAGCATGCAGGGGGATCGGGTCGATTCCTAGCTTTCGCATTCTACCTCTCTGGCCGGCTGAGTGCCCGCACGCCCGTTTCATGGGTTGGCTTAGGCATAGAGAGTTCATTCCATGTCTAAGCCCCAATCGAATTGAGGGTTGTGGCAGTAGGACCGGCAGCACGCAGAAGGGGATCGAGCCGATCCCCAGCTTGCACATTATGCCTCTCCGATCGGCTCAGCACCCGCACGTTCGTTCCGGGCGTTGACTTAGGCATACAGAGTTCATTCCTAGTCTAAGATCGGATCAAACTGAGGGTTGTAGCAGCAGGATCGACTGCACGTAGGGGGGACCTGGTTGATCCCCGACTTGTGCATTCTGCCTCTCCAGCCAGCTCAGCGCCTACACGTTCGTTTCATGGGTTGGCTTAGGCATACAGAGTTCATTCCATGTCTAAGCATACAGAGTTCATTCCCAGTCTAAGATAAGACCGGATCAAGTTTCTGGTAGCAGGACCAGCAGCAGGATCGATAGATGCAGGGGGGACCAGGCCGATCCCCGAGTTACGCATTCTGCCTCTCCGACCGACTGAGCACCCATACGCTTGTTTTGTGGGTTGGCTTAGGCATACGAAGTTCATTCCATATCTAAGCCCCAGCCGGACCGAGGGTTGTGGTAGCAGGACCGGTAGCGGGATCGACAGCACGCAGAGGGGGACAAAGCTAATCCTTGGTTTGCACATTTGCCTCTCCGACCGGCCTCTCTGGTCTGCTGAACGCCCGTACGCTCATTTCATGGGTTGACTTAGGCATACGAAGTTCATCCCCAGTCTAAGCATACGGAGTTTATTCCCAGTCTAAGATCAGACCGGACCGAGGGTTGCGACAGCAGGATCGGCAGCACGCAGGGGGGGCTGGGCCAATCCCCGACTTGCGTATTCTACCTCTTTGGTGGTTGAGCACCCACACGTCCGTTTCATGGGTTGGCTTAGGCATAGGGAGTTCATTCCATATCTAAGCCCCAGCTGGACTGAGGGTTGTGGTAGCGAGACTGGCAGCACGCAGAGGTGGACTGGGTCGATCCCCGACTTGCGTATTATGCCTCTCCGGCTGGCTCAATGCCCGAACACTCGTTTCGTAGGTTGACTTTGGCATACGGAGTTCATTCCCAGTCTAAGATCGGATCGGACCGAGGGTTGCGGTAGCAGGATCGATAGCACGCAGGGGGAGATCGAATCGATCCCCGGCTAATGTATTCTGCCTCACCGGTCGACTGAGTGCCCGCATGCTCATTTCATGGGTTGGCTTAAGTATACGGAGTTCATTCCATGTCTAAGCATACAGAGTTCATTCCCAGTCTAAGATCGGATCGGATCGAGGGTTGCGATAGCAGGATCGGTAGCAGTAGGGGGGATCGAGCCGATCCTCGACTTACGCATTCTACCTCTCCGACCGGCTTATACGACCGACTGAGCGCCCACACGCTCGTTTCGTGGGTTGACTTAAGCATACGGAGTTCATCCCCAGTTAAGCATACGGAGTTCATTCCCAGTCTGAGATCGGACCAGATCGAGGGTTGCGACAGCAGGATTAGCATTCTGCCACTTTGGTCAGCTGAGCACCCGCACGCTCGTTTCATGGGTTGACTTAGGCATATGGAGTTCATCCGCAGTCTAAGCATACGGAGTTCATTCCTAATCTAAGATCGGACCAGACCGAGGGTTGCGACAGTAGGATCGACAGCATGCGGGGGGGATCGGGTCGATTCCCAGCTTTCGCATTCTACCTCTCTGGCCGGTTGAGTGCCCGCACGCCCGTTTCGTGGGTTGGCTTAGGCATAGAGAGTTCATTCCATGTCTAAGCCCCAGCCGATTCGAGGGTTGTGGCAGCGGGATCGGCAGCATGCAGAGGGGGACCAGGTCGATCCCCGATTTGCACATTCTGCCTCTCTGATTGGCTGAGTGCCCGTACTCGTTTCATGGGTTGACTTAGGCATACAGAGTTCATTCCATGTCTAAGCATATGGAGTTCATTCCCAGTCTAAGAGTTTGAGCCACAATGCATCGTTGGAGAGCCTAACCGACAGTATTGGGGGTTCCAACGATTGGGGGGCCGTGGGGGTGTGCACACATGATGTACGATTGGTGCTAGTATTTGGCCCTTATATTGGCCCCCTATCCCTCATCAAACCTCGAGAACTCACACCCCCTTAAAGAGCATTTGAGATTTTATAGGTTTACTACCAGTAGCTATTAAAGAGTCTGAAATGGGGACACTTTTTTCAAATGGTCACAAAATCTTCTCCACTTCGAGTTTTTAGGTAAATGTTTTTGTACAAGCCAACAAAAATACAAGGATCAGCTCTACCAAATTTGGGGACAAAAGTCTTTCTAAAAAAGTTTTAAAAAATCCCGAACCGTAAAAAGTTTTGAAAATCGTGAAAAATAGAAAACGGGTCGTGTTGCCATGAAACTTCACATGAAGGCTTAGGGGACCACTGTATGAATTTACAAGCCATAAAAAATTCATTGGCATGGCAGAAATATGAAGATGTGCTTGAACCCACCTACCATCCGTTCGATCCTTGGCTTGCGCATCCTGCCTCTCTAGTTGGCTGAGCATCCGCACACTCATTTTGTGGGTTGACTTAGGCATACAGAGTTCATTCCCAGTCTAAGATTGGACCAAACCGAGGGTTGTGATAGTAGGATCGACAGCACGTAAGGGGACCGGGATTATCCTCGACTTACGCATTCTGCCTCTCCGACCGGCTGAGCGCCCACACGCCCGTTTTGTAGGTTGGCTTAGGCATAGGGAGTTCATTCCATGTCTAAGCCACAGTCGGACTGAGGGTTGTGGTAGCGGGACTGGTAGCACGTAAAGGGTGACCGGGCCGATCCTCGGCTTGCGCATTATGCCTCTCCAATTGGCTCAACGCCCGAACGCTAGTTTCGTGGGTTGAATTAGGCATACGAAGTTCATTCCCAGTCTAAGATCGGATCAGGCTGAGGGTTGTGGCAGTAGGATCGACAGCACGAAGGGGGGGACCAAACCGGTCCTCAGCTTGCGCATTCTGCCTCTCCGGCTGGCTGAGCACCCGTATGCTCATTTTGTGGGTTGGCTTAGGCATATGGAGTTCATTCCCAGTCTAAGATCGGACCAGATCGAGGGTTGCGGTAGCAGGACCAGCAGTAGGATTGGCAGCATGCAGGGTGGGTCAGGTTGATCCTCGACTTATGCATTCTGCCTCACCGACCGGCTGAGTGCCCGCACGCTTGTTTCGTGGGTTGGCATAGGCATACGGAGTTCACCCCCAGTCTAAGCGTACGGAGTTCATTCCCAGTCTAAGATCAGACTAGACCAAAGGTTGTGGCAGTAGGATAGGCAGCACGTAGGGGGGATCGGGCTGATCCCCGGCTTGTGCATTTTGCCCCTCCGGCCAGCTCAGCGTCCGCACGCCCGTTTCGTGGGTTGGCTTGGGCATAGGGAGTTCATTCCATGTCTAAGCCCCAACCAGACTGAGGGTTGTGGCAGTGTGACCGGCAGCACACAGAGGGGGATCGGGCTGATCCTGTCTTGCGCATTCTGCCTCTCCAGCTGACTGAATGCCCGCACGCTCGTTTCGTGGGTTGGCTTAGGCATTCGAAGTTCATTCCATGTCTAAGCATACAGAGTTCATTCCCAGTCTAAGAGTTTGAGCCACGGTGCACATGCTGGGCTTGAGCATGTGCTGGTGCCGCATTTTTTTCGCCAGGGGCACCATAGCCGGAGCATCCTCGAAGAGCCTAACCGACGGTTCCGACGATTGGGGGGTCGGGGCATGTGCGCACATGATGTGTGATGGGTGCTGGTACTTGGCCCTTATATTGGCCCCCTATCCCTCATCAAACCTTGAGAACTCACACCCCCTTAAAGAGCATTTAACATTTTATAGGTTTGCTACCAGTAGCCATTAAAGTGTCTGAAATTGGGACACTTTTTTCAAACGGTCACAAAATCTTCTCCATTTCGATTTTTTAGCTGAATGTTTTTATGTATGCCAACAAAAATACAAGTATCACCTCTACCAACTTTGGGGACAAAATTCTTTCTAAAAAAATTTTAAGAAATCTCGAACCATAAAAAGTTTCAAAAATCATGAAAAATAGAAAATGGGTTGTCTTGCCATGAAACTTCCCATGAAGGCTTAGGGGACCATTGTATGAATTTACAAGCCATAAAAACGGCATTGGCATGGCAGAAATATGAAGATCTACTTAAACCCACCTATCACCCATTCGATCCCCGGCTTGCGCATCCTGCCTCTCTGGTTGGCTGAGCGTTTGCACGCTCGTTTCGTGGGTTGACTTAGGCATACGGAGTCCATACCCAGTCTAAGCATACGGAGTTCATACCCAGTCTAAGCATACAGAGTTCATTCCCAGTCTAAGATTGGACCGGATCGAGGGTTGCGACAGCAGGATCGGTAGCACGCAGGGGGGACCAGGCCGATCCCCGGCTTGCACATTCTGCCTCTCTGGCCTGCTGAGCGCCTGTATGCCCGTTTCATGGGTTGGCTTTGGCATAAGGAGTTCATTCCATGTCTAACCCCCAGTCGGACTGAGGGTTATGGTGTGGGCCCGGCAGCATGCAGAGGGGGACCGGGCCGATCCCTGGGTTGCACATTATGCCTTTTTGACCGGCTCAGTGCCCACACACTTGTTTTGTGTGTTGACTTAGGTAAACGGAGTTCATTCCCAGTCTAAGATCGGACCGGACCGAGGGTTACGGTAACAGGATTGACAGCACGCTAGGGGGGAGCGGACTAGTCCCCGGCTTGCGCATTCTGCCTCTCCGATTGACTGAAAGCCAGCATGCTCATTTCGTGGGTTGGCTTAGGCATACGGAGTTCATCCCCAGACTAAGCATACGGAGTTCATTCCCAGTCTAAGATCGAACCGGACCGACTGTTGCGACAGCAGGATCGGCGGCACGCAGGGGGGATCGAACTGATCCCCGACTTGCGCATTCCGCCTCTCTGACCGGTTGAGCACCCGCACGCTCGTTTCACGGGTTGGCTTAGGCATACGGAGTTCATTCCATGTCTAAGCCCCAGTCGAATCGAGGGATGTGGCAGCAGGACCAGCAGCGGGATCGGTAGCACGCAGAGGGGGACTGGGCTGATCCCCGGCTTGTGCATTATGCCTTTTCGGTCGGCCTCTTCGGTCGGTTGAGCGCTCGCACACTCATTTCATGGGTTGACTTGGGCATACGGAGTTCATCCCCAATCTAAGCATACGGAGTTCATTCCCAGTCTAAGATCGGATTGGACCGAGGGTTACGACAGCAGGATCGGCAGCACGCAGGGGGACCGAGCCAATCCCCGGCTTGCGCGTTTTGCCTCTTCGGTCGGTTGAGCACCCGTACGCCCGTTTCATGGGTTGGCTTAGGCATACAAAGTTCATTCCATGTCTAAGCCTCAGCCGGACTGAGGGTTGTGGTAGCGGGACTGGCAGCACGTAGAGAGGGATCGGGTCGATCCTCGGCTTGTACATTATGCCTCTCCGACTGGCTCAACGCCCCAATGCTCATTTCGTGGGTTGACTTAGGCATATGGAGTTCATTCTAAGTCTAAGATCAGATCGGATCGAGGGTTGTGGTAGTAGGATCGGCAGCACCCAGGGGGGATCGAACCGGTCCCCGGCTTACGCATTCTGCCTCTCTGGTCGGCTGAGTGCCCACACGCTCGTTTCATGGGTTGGCTTAAGCATACGGAGTTCATTCCATGTATAAGCATATAAAGTTCATTCAGAGTCTAAGATCGAATCAGACCGAGGGTTGCGACAGCAAGACCAACAGTAGGATTGGTAGCACGCAGGGGGGGACCAGACCGATCCCTGACTTATGCATTCTGCCTCTCCGGACGGCTTCTACGGCAGGCTGAGCGCCCGCACGCTCGTTTCATGGGTTGACTTAGGCATACGGAGTTCATCCCCAGTCTAAGCATATGGAGTTCATTCCCAATCTAAGATCGGACCAGATCGAGGGTTGCTACAACAGGATTGGTAGCACGCAGAGGGGACCAGGCTGATCCTCGACTTACGCATTCTGCCTCTTCGGTCGGCTGAGCGCCCGTACGCCCTTTTCGTGCGTTGGCTTAGGAATGGGGAGTTCATTCCATGTCTAAGCCCCAGCCGAATTGAGGGTTGTGGTAGCGAGACCGACAGCACACAGAGGGGGATTGAGCTGATCCCCGGCTTGCGCATTTTGCCTTTCCGGCCGACTGAGAGCCTGTACGCTCGTTTTCATGGGTTGGCTTAGGCATACGAAGTTCATTCCATGTCTAAGCATATGGAGTTCATTCCCAGTCTAAGAGTTTGAGCCACGGTGCACATGCTGGGCTCAGGCATGTGCTGCTGCCGCATTCTTTTCACCTGGGGCACCATCGCGAGAGCATCACCGGAGAGCCTAACCAGCGGCATTGGGGGTTCCAGCGATTGGGGGGACCAGGGGGTGTGCGAATATGATGTGCGATGGGTGCTGGTATTTTGCCCTTATATTGGCCCCCTATCCCTCATCAAACCTCGAGAACTCACACCCCCTTAAAAAACATTTGAGATTTTATAGGTTTTCTGCCAGTAGCTATTAAAGTGTTTGAAATGGGGACACTTTTTTCAAACGATCACAAAATCTTCTCCACTTCGAGTTTTTAGCTGAATTTTTTTTTTGCATGCCAAAAAAAATACAAGGATCACCTCTACGAAATTTGGGGACAAAAGTCTTTCTAAAAAAATTTTAAAAAATCCCGAACCGTAAAAAGTTTTAAAAATCATGAAAAATAGAAAACGGGTCGTGTTGCCACGAAACGTCACATGAAAGCTTAGGGGACCATTGTATGAATTTACAAGCCATAAAAATTTCATTGGCATGGCAGAAATATGAAGATGTGCTTGAACCCACCTACCACCCGTTCGATCCTCGGCTTGCGCATTCCTGCCTCTCTGGTCGACTGAGCGTCCACACGCTCGTTTCGTGGGTTGACTTAGGCATACGGAGTTCATCCCCAGTCTAAGGATACGGAGTTCATTCCCAGTCTAAGATCGGACCAGACCAAGGGTTGTAGCAGTAGGATTGGCAGCACGTAGGGGGGGATCGGGCTAATCCTCGGCTTGCGCATTCTGCCTCTCCGGCCGGCTGAGCGCCCGCACGCCCGTTTCATGGGTTGGCTTAGGCATAGGGAGTTCATTCCATGTCTAAGCCCCAGCCAGACTGAGGGTTGTGGCTGCAGGACTGGCAGCCTACAGAAGAGGACCAGGTCGATCCCCGGCTTGTGCATTATGCCTCTCCGGCCGGCTCAACGCCCGAACGCTCATTTCGTGGGTTGACTTAGGCATACGGAGTTCATTCCCAGTCTAAGATCAGACCAGACCGAGGGTTGCGGTAGCAGGATCGACAGCATGCAGGGGGGACCAAATCGATCCCTGGCTTACGCATTCTGCCTTTCCGATCGGTTGAGCGCCCGTACACTCTTTTCGTGGGTTGGCTTAGGCATACGGAGTTCATTCCATGTCTAAGCATATGGAGTTCATTCGCAGTCTAAGATCATACCAGACCGAGGGTTGTGACAGTAGTACCAGTAGCAGGATCGGTAGCATGTAGGGGGGTCGAGCTGATCCCTGGCTTGTGCATTCTACCCTTTTCGATCGGTTAAGTGCCCGCACGCTCGTTTTGTGGGTTGGTCTAGGCATACAGAGTTCATCCCCAGTCTAAGCATACGGAGTTCATTCCCAGTCTAAGATCAGACCGGACCAAGGGTTGTGGCAGTAGGATCGATAACATGCAGGGGGGACCGAGCCAATCCGTGATTTGCGCATTCTGCCTCTTTGACCGACTGAGTGGCTGCACACTCGTTTCATGAATTGGCTTAGGCATACAGAGTTGATTCCATGTCTAAGCACCAGCCTTCGCATTCTGCCTCTCCAGTCAGCTGAGCGCCCGCACGCTCGTTTCGTGGGTTTGCTTAGGCATAGGGAGTTCATTCCATGTCTAAGCCCCTACCGGACTGAAGGTTGTGGCAGCGGGATCAGCTGCATGCAGAGGGGGACCAGGTCGATCCTCGGCTTACGCATTATGCCTCTTCGGTCGGCTCAACGCCCGCACACTCATTTTTTGGGTTGACTTATGCATACGAAGTTCATCCCAGTGTAAGAGTGGACCGGACCGAGGTTTGCGACAGCAGGATTGACAACACACAGAGGTGGACCGAGTCAATCCCCGGCTTGCGTATTATGGCTCTTCGACCAGCTCAGCATCCGCACGCTCGTTTCGTGGGTTGACTTATGCATACAGAGTTCATTCTATGTCTAAGATTGAACCGGACCAAGGGTTGTGGCAGTAGGATCGACAGCATACAGGGTGGATCAGGCCGATCCCCAGCTTGTGCATTCTGCCTCTCCGACAGACCGAGCGCCTGCATGCTTGTTTCGTGGGTTGGCTTAGGCATATGGAGTTCATTCCATGTCTAAGCATGCAGAGTTCATTCCAAGTCTAAGATTTTGAGCTACGGTGCACATGCTAGGCTCGCGCATGTGCTGGTACCACATTTTTTTCGCTCGAGGCACCATCACCGGAGCATCGTCGGAGAGCCTAACCAACGACATTGGGGGTTCCGACGATTGGGGGGACCGGGGGGTGTGCGCACATGATGTGCAATGGGTGCTGGTACTTGGCCCTTATATTGGCCCCTTATCCCTCATCAAACCTCGAAAACTCACACCCCTTTAAAGAGCATTTGAGATTTTATAGGTTTGCTGCCAGTAGTCATTAAAGTGTCTGAAATGGGGACACTTTTTTCAAACGGTCACAAAATCTTCTCCACTTCGAGTTTTTAGCTGAATTGTTTTGAGCATGCCAACAAAAATAAAAGGATCACCTCTACCAAATCTGGGGATAAAACTCTTTCTAAAAATATTTTTAAAAATCTCGAACCACAAAAAGTTTCAAAAATCATGAAAAATAGAAAACGGGTCGTCTTGCCATGAAACTTCACATGAAGGCTTAGGGGACCATTGTATGGATTGAACCCACTTACCACCTGTTCGATCCCCAGCTCACGCATCCTACCTCTCTGGTCAACTGAGTGCCCACACGCTCATTTCGTGGGTTGACATAGGCATATGGAGTTCATCCCCAGTCTAAGCATATGGAGTTCATTCCCAGTCTAAGATCGGACTGGACTGAGGGTTGCGGCAGCACGCAGGGGGACCGGACTGATCCTCAGCTTCACATTCTACCTCTTCAGCCAGCTGAGTACCGCACACCCGTTTCATGGGTTGGCCTAGGCATAAGGAGTTCATTCCATGTCTAAGCCCCAGCCAGATCAGGGGTTGTGGCAGCGGGATTAGCAGCACGCAGAGGAGGATCGGGTCGATCCTCGGCTTACGCATTATGCCTCTTCGGTCGACTCAGTGCCTGCACGCTCGTTTCATGGGTTGGCTTAGGCATACGGAGTTCATTCCTAGTCTAAGATCGAATCGGACTGAGGGTTACGAAAACAGGATCGACAGCACGCAGGGGGGATCGGGCCGGTCCCTGACTTGCGCATTCTGCCCCTCCGGTCGGCTGAAGTGCCCGTACGCTCGTTTTGTGGGTTGGCTTAGGCACACGAAGTTCATTCCATGTCTAAGCATATGGAGTTCATTCTCAGTCTAAGATCGGACCGAACCGAGGGTTGCGACAGTGGGACCAGCAGCAGGATCGGTAGCACGTCGGAGGGGACCGGGCCGATCCCCGGCTTGCACATTCTGCCTTTCCGGCTGACTGAGCGCTCACACGTTTGTTTCATGGGTTGACTTAGGCATACAGAGTTCATCCCCAGTCTAAGCATACGGAGTTCATTCCTAGTCTAAGATTAGACCGGATCGAAGGTTGTGACAGCAGGACCAACAGCAAGATCTGTAGCACGTAGGGGGGACCGAGCCGATCCCCGACTTGCGCATTCTGCCTCTCCGGACCGGTATTGAGCGCCCACACACTCGTTTCATGGGTTGAC
>NW_019167826.1:28575158-28672303 GCF_002303985.1 Durio zibethinus | reverse complement strand
GCCGGACGCGAGGGTTGTGGCAGCAGGACCGGCAGCGGGATCGGGCAGCACCGCCAGAGAAGGATCGGGTGATCTTGTTGTTTGATGCGATTATGCCTTTCCGGCGCGGCCTCTTCGGGACCGGACTGAGGCTCCCGCACACCTCGTTTTCATGGGTTTGACTTAGGGGGGGGCATACGGAAAGTTTCCATCTCCCAATCTACAGCAAGGGTAGGATCAGCAGCACGCAGGGGGACTGGGGCCGATCCTCGGGCTTACGTATTCTGCCTCTCTGGCCAATTGAGTGCCCTACACACCTATTTCATGGGTGGCTTAGGTATAGGGGTTCATTCCATGTCTAAGCCCCAACCAGACTGAGGGTTATCGGCCAGTGGGATTGACAACACGCAGGGGGACCAAGCCAATCCCTAGGCTTGTGGCATTCTGCCACTCTGGCCGGCTGAGTGCTCGCATGCCCGTTTCTTGGGTTGGCTTAGGCATAGGGAGTTCATTCCATGTCTAAGCCCCAGCCAGACTGAGGGTTGTGGCAGCAGGATCGATAGCATGCAGAGAGGGACCGAACCGATCCCGGACTTGCACATTATGCCTCTTCGGTCGGCTCAGTGCCCGCACGCTCGTTTCGTGGGTTGACTTATGCATATAGAGTTCATTCCCAGTCTAAGATCAGATCGGACCGAGGGCTCCGATAGCAGGATTGACAGCATGCAGGAGGGATCGGGCCGATCCCCAGGCTTGTGCATTCTTGCCTCTCTGGCCGGTTGAGCGCCCGCGATGCTCGTTTCGTAGGTTGGCTTAGGCATACGGAGTTCATTCCATGTCTAAGTCCCAGTAGGAACCGAGGGTTGTGGCAGCGGGACCGAACAGGCATGCAAAAGGGGATCGGACCGATCCCCGGCTTGCGCATTATGCCTCTCCAGCCGGCTCAGCGCCTGCACGCTCATTTCGTGGGTTGACTTAGGCATGCGGAGTTCATCCCTAGTCTAAGCATACGGAGTTCATTCCCAGTCTAAGATCGAATCAGACCGAGGGTTACGGTAGCAGGACAAGCAGCAGGATCGATAGCACGCAGGGGGGACCGGGCCGATCTCAGCTTTGCATTCTACCTCTTCGACCGGCTGAGCACCCGTGTCATGCCCTAGGTGAGTGCGCCAAGCACATCAGGTGCACCAACAGGCCAAGCCAGAGGTAAAGGCCCGCAGACCAGGCGTGCTGGCAGGTATCTATGTGCAAAGCCTAGCAAACGAGTTCAGAACGCCTGCCCAACTTGCAGGCCAGCCTGTGAGACCAAGGCCTCACATACAAGCTGCTCGTACCACATCCGAAAGGGTCCAAGGTGCTGGACACACAAGGGAAGCTTCTGGAAGTAGGCAGGATCAGTAGCAGCATCCTGACAGATTTGGTTGACCCTGAAAATCAAGAGTTAGCATCCTGATTGATTGTAATCTGTATAATCCCATGATTTTAGCCTTTATTCTAGGGATATTGCCATTAAGTGTAAGCTAGAGCCTCAACTATAAATAGAGGGCTACTCCTCCCTCATTTGTACACCATCAAACACTTCTGTTTTAGTGAATACAAGGGCATATCCAGAATTCTGCCTTCTTATCCTGTTTCTCTTTAACTTGCGTAATCAGCCCTTCTTGTTGTTCTAGTGCCCGTATGCTTGTGTTTTAGGCTGACTTAGGCATAAAGGAGGAGATTCCAAGCCTAAGGCCACACGATTTTTGAGTCTAAGGTTAGAGCCCATGCCAGAGACTCACATTGCATCGCTAGACTCCATGGGGGAAGAGATCCAAAGTGAGCTGGAAGCTGCTCTCAACAAAGGCATGGACGTGTTCACCCGAAAGAATCAGACCTTGGAGGCTGAAGTGCTGACCTTGCGCGATGGCATGGAGGCCATGCACCAGCAGATGGAGGAGCTTGCCAGTGAGCTTGTTGCTTGCAAGACTGCCATTGGGAATGGCATGTTTGTTGGAGTGTCCAAGTCCAGATTGGATGTCCCTAAGCCTAAGGAGTTTAAGGGGTCTAGGGCAACCAAGGAAGTAGACAACTACCTATGGGGTATGGAGCAGTACTTCCAGGCCGTGGGCATGCAAGAAGAGGCAATAAAGGTAAGCACCGTTGCTATGTATCTCACTGATGTAGCCTTATTGTGGTGAAGGCGCAGGTGTAATGATGTCAGGCGTGGGAGTGCCAAGATTGGAACCTGGGCAGAGTTCCAAAAAGAGTTCAGAGAACAATTTTACCCAGAGTATGCCGATGATGAGACGTGGCAAAGTTACGCAGGCTGAGCTAGCAAGGGGACATAAGGGAGTATGTCCAGAAATTCTTTGAACTAATGCTACAGATCTCGGATCTATGTGAGAAGGATGCCTTATTTACTTTCATTGATGAGCTGAAGCCATGGGTGAAGCATGAGCTACAAAGGAGAGGAGTTCATGACTTGGCTAAAGCCATGACTACTACCGAGGCCTTGATAGAGTTCAAGCCTCTGAACAAGTTCGAGTCTACCAAGCCCAAGGGTAAGGGCAAGGACGATAGGGACTGAAAGAAGCAGTCCAAGAGGAAAGACCGTGACCGGGAGTGCAAGGATGGAGATCGAGATTGTTCAACCAAGGATGGTGAGAGGAAGCCACCAGCAGGCAAGTGGAAAGAAAAAAGGGACTGAAAGCCACTAGCATGCTACCTATGTGGAGGGAGCCACATAGCACGCAAGTACCCACAGAAGGGCAAACTGGCTGCTGTAGACAAGGAGTCTGACGAGGAGCCAGAGTCAGGGGCAGTAAAGCTTGGGTCATTGGTGCTCAATGCTGTCCAGAGTAAGGGGAGCCGCAAGCCAAAGGGCTTGATGTTTGTGGATCTAATGGTTGTGGGTCAGAAGGTGAGCGCACTGGTGGACACAGGTGCCTCACATCTTTTTATTTTAGGTGATGAAGCCCAGAAGCTCGGACTAAAGGTGCAAAAAAGGATTGGTACCATCAAAACGGTGAACTCCAAGGAGGTTCTAGCCATTGGAGTAGCACGGGGAGTGGAGTTACAGCTTGGAGACTGGAAAGGCAAGGAGACCATAGAGGTAATACCCCTTGATGACTATGAGTTTGTGATTGGGTTGGATTTCCTTGTTCGGATTAACGCCCTCTTTGTGTCTTTTATCGATTGTGTTTGCATCTTGGATGCACGGTGCCAATGCCTAGTGCCATTGAAGAGAGGGTCTGGAGTTGGGTCACGGGTGGTGTCAGCCATCCAATTTGCCAAGGTGATAAGCAGACAAGAAAACACCTTCTTGGCAGCCCTGAAATATGATGAGCCAAGAGAGAAGGAGATCGAGTCACCCTTGGAGGTGCTAAAGGTGTTGAAGACCTTTAGTGATGTGATGCCTGCAAAGCTACCTAGCAAGCTACCACCTAAGAGGGAGGTGCACCACAAGATCGAGCTGGTGTCCAAGGACAAGCCACCAACTAGAGCCCCTTACCGAATGTCTCCACCAGAGTTGGAAGAGTTGAGGAAGTAGCTTAAAGAGTTAGTTGATGCTGGCTTCATCAGGCCATCGAAGGTGCCCTAGGGTGCACCAGTTCTATTCCAGTGCAAGCATGATGGGTCGTTGCGGCTGTGCATAGACTACCAGGTTTTGAACAAGCTGACCATCAAGAACAAGTACCTCATCCCACTCATTGCAGACTTGTTCGATCAACTTCGGAGCGCAAGGTGGTTCACCAAGCTGGATTTGAGGTCAGGCTACTATCAAGTCAAGATTACAGAGAGAGATGAGCCAAAGATAGCATGTGTCACTCGGTATGGTTCTTATGAGTTCTTGGTGATGCCTTTCGGACTCATGAACGCTCCAGCAACATTTTGCACCCTTATGAACAAGGTACTTTAGTTGTTCATTCATCGATTAGTTATGGGTTATTTAGATGACATTATGATCTACAGATAGACTTTGGAAGAGCATGTAGACCACTTGAGACAGGTGTTCAAGGTGTTACGTGCATACAGCTGTTTGTCAAGAGGGAGAAGTGCTCATTCGCCCAGCAGGAGATCTTGTTCCTAGGCCACATAGTGAGAGGTGGTAGGATATGCATGGATGAAAGCAAGATACACACTATCCTGGAGTGGCAACTGCCAGCCAAGGTCACTGAGTTGAGATCATTCCTTGGGCTGGTTAACTACTACAAGCACTTCATCAAAGGTCACTCAGCAATAGCCATGCCATTGACTGACTTGCTCAAAAAAGGGAGAGCATAAGAGTGGAGCACAGGGTGCTAAGAAGCCTTTGATAGGTTGAAGCAGGCTGTGATCGAGGAGCCAGTCTTGGCCTTGCCAAACCATGCCAAGCCATATAAGGTAGATACGGATGCATCAGACTTTGCCATAGGGGGCGTGTTGATACAGGAGGGACGTCCAGTCGCGTTTGAGAGCAGGAAGCTGAACAAGACTGAATGCAAGTACACGGTCCAAGAGAAAGAGATGACTGTAGTGGTACACTACTTACGCACTTGGTGCCATTACCTGTTAGGGTCGAGGTTCATGGTGAGGACGGATAATGTGGCAACCAGCCACTTCCAAACGCAGAAGAAGCTATCCCCCAAGCAGGCGAGATGGCAAGATTTTCTTACAGAATTTGATTTTCAGATGGAGTACAAGCCAGGACGGGCAAACCTAGTGGTAGACGCCTTGAGTAGAAAGGCTAACCTTGCTGCCATTAGCCAACCAGAGGGGTCATTGGTGCCGCGTATCAAGGAGGGACTTGCACATGATCCTACAGCCAAGGCTTTGATAGAGTACACCCAGTAAGGTAAGACTAGGCAGTTTTGGTTATAGGATGGGTTGCTGTACACCAGGGGCAGTAGACTGTTTGTGCCGTAGCACGGGAAGCTCCGCAAGGAAGTTTTGCAAGAATGCCATGATTCAAGGTGGGCTGGACACCCCGAAGTGAGTCGTACCTTGGTGCTGATCGAGGACCGGTACTACTGGCCGCACATGAGGGATGATGTGGAGGCCTATGTGAAGACTTGTCTTGTGTGCCAATAGGACAAGGTGGAGCTCAAGAAACCAGGGGGTCTCTTAAAGCCATTGCCAGTGCCAGAGCGACCACGGAAGAGTGTTTCTCTAGACTTTATAGTCAGTCTACCCAAAGCAGAAGGGTTTGGAAGCATTATGGTAGTGGTGGATAGGTTTTCCAAGTATGGAATCTTCATTCCAGCAACCAAGGAATGCCCAGCCGAGGAGGCAGCTCGATTGTTCCTGAAGAAAATGGTTAAGTACTGGGGAATACCAAGGACCATTGTTAGTGATCAGGATGGGCGTTTCACGGGTAGGTTCTGGACTAAGTTGTTCAAGTTGTTGGGGTCAGACTTGAACTTTTCCACCAGCATGCACCCACAGACCGATAGGCAGACAGAGCGAGTAAATGGACTATTAGAGATCTATCTCAGGCACTATGTGAGTGCCATACAAAGGAACTGGCCAAAGCTGCTAGATATTGCACAGTTTGCCTATAACTTGCAAAGGAGCGAGGCAACGAACCAGAACCCATTTGAGGTTGTGACAGGCCAACAACCACTAACACCCGGTTCGATTGCTACAGGTTATACAGGGCTGAATCTAGCAGCATACAAGTTTGCCAAGGCATGGTAGGAGCAAACTGACTTGGCCAGAGTTTGTCTACATAAGGCGGCCAAGAGGTCGAAGAAGTAGGCAGACTAGAATAGGCGGGATGTGTAGTTCCAGGTTGGAGACTTGGTGTTTGTGAAGTTGCATCCCATTGTGCACCATAGGGGGCTACACAAAGATCTAGTCCGAAGCTATAAGGGACCTTTTCGAGTAGTTAGGAGGGTAGGCAAGGTTTCCTACAAGCTGGATATGCCACCCAAGCTAAGGGTACACCCGGTGTTCCATGTGAGCATGCTCTAGCCGACAAGGGAGATCCAGGATGGGCAGAGTCAAAGCGTGCACCATTAGGAGCAAGGCCCTCATATGAGAAGGAGGTCCACAGTATCATAGCTGATCGAGAGGTGAGATGGAAGAATTATCAGCCAAGACAAGAGTACTTGGTGCCCTGGAAGGGACTTCCAAATAGTGAGGTGAGCTGGGAACTAGTAGATGACTTATGGTAGTTCGGGGACCAGATTAGGTAGTACCATACAGAAGATGCAATGAAGGCATTGCTTAATCAGGTGGGGGAGAATGTCACACCCTGGGTGGGCGCGCTAGGCACATCAGGCGCACCAGCAGGCGAGCCAGACGTTAAGGCCCGCAGACCAGGCATACTGCGGGTATCTGTGTGCAAAGCCTAGCAAACGAGTTCAGAATGCCCACCCAACTTGCAGCCAGCCTGTGAGACCAAGGCCTAGCATACAGGCTGCTCACACCACATCCAGAAGGGCCCAAGGTGCTAGATACGCAAAGGAAGCTTTTGGAAGCAGGCAGGATCAGCTGGAGCATCCTGGCAGATTTGGTTGACCCTGAAAATCAGAAGTTAGCATTCTAATTGATTGTAATCTATATAATCCCATGATTTTAGCCTTTATTCTAGGGATATGCCATTAAGTTGTAGCTGGAGCCTCAACTATAAATAGAGGGCGTCTCCACCCTCATTTGTACACCATCAAACACTTCTATTTCAGTGAATACAAGAGCATTTCCAGAATTCTATCTTCTTATCTTGTTTCTCTTTAACTTGCATAATCAGCACTTCCCATTGTTCTAGTGCCCGTACGCTTGTGTTTTAGGCTGACTTAGGCATAAAGGAGGAGATTCCAAGCCTATGGCCGCACGGTTTCTGAGTCTAAGGTCAGAGCTCGTGACACCCGCATGCTCGTTTCGTGGGTTGGCTTAGGCATACGGAGTTCATTCCATGTCTAAGCCCTAGCTGGACCGAGGGTTGTGGTAGCAGGACCGACAGCGAGATCAGCAGCACGCAGAGAGGGATCGGGCTGATCCCCGATTTATGCATTATGCCTCTTCGACCGACTGAGCTCCGGCACGCTCATTTCATGGGTTGACTTAGGCATACAGAGTTCATCCCTAGTCTAAGCATATGGAGTTCATTCCCAGTCTAAGATTAAATCGGATCGAGACTTACGGCAGCAGGATTGATAGCACGCAGGGGGGACCAGGCCGATCCTCAACTTGCGCATTCTACCTCTCCGGCCGACTTGAGCACCCGTACGCTCATTTCATGGGGTTGGCTTAGGCATACGGAGTTCATTCCATGTCTAAACCCCGGTCGGACAGAGGGTTGTGGTAGCAGGACCGACAGCGAGATCGATAACACGTAGAGGGGGATCGGGCTAATCCCCGGCTTGTGCATTATGCCTCTCTAGCTGGCTAAGCACCCGCATGCTTATTTCGTGGCTTGACTTAGGCATACAGAGTTCATCCCCAGTCTAAGCATACAAAGTTCATTCCCAGTCTACGATTGGACTAAACTGCGCATTGCGGTAGCAGGATCGACAGTACACAGGGGGGGCTCGAGCCGATCCCCAGCTTGCACATTCTGCCTCTCCGGTCGGCTAAGCGGCCGCACGCTCGTTTCGTGGGTTGGCTTAGGCATACAGAGTTCATTCCATGTCTAAGCATACGGAGTTTATTCGCAGTCTAAGAGTTTGAGCCACGGTGCACATGCTGGGCTCGGGCATGTACTGGTGCCTCATTTTTTTCGCCTGAGGCACCATCACCGGAGCATCGTCGGAGAGCCTAACTGGCGGCATTGGGGTTCTGACGGTTGGAAGGGCCGGGGGGTGTGTGCACATGATGTGTGATGGGTGCTGGTACTTGGCCCTTATATTGGCCCGCTATCCCTCATCAAACCTCCACAACTCACACCCCCTTAAAGAGCATTTGAGATTTTATAGGTTTGCTGCCAGTAGCCATTAAAGTGTCTGAAATGAGGACACTTTCTTCAAATGGTCACAAAATCTTCTCCACTTCGAGATTTTAGCTGAATTTTTTTGTGCATGCCAACAAAAATAAAAGGATCACCTCTACCAAATTTTGGGACAAAACTTTTTCTAAAAAAAGTTTAAAAAATCCCGAACTGTAAAAAGTTTCAAAAATCATTAAAAATAGAAAACGGGTCGTCTTGCCATGAAACTTCACATGAAGGCTCAGGGGACCATTGTATAAATTTACAGGCCATAAAAATGGCATTGGCATGGCAGAAATATGAAGATGTGCATGAACCCACCTACCACCCATTCGATCCCCGGCTTGTGCATCTGGCCTCTCTGGTCGACTGAGCGTCCGCACGCTCGTTTCGTGGGTTGAGTTAGGCAAACGAAGTTCATCCCCAATCTAACCATACAAAGTTCATTCCCAGCTAAGATCAGATCAGACTGAGGGTTGCGACAGCAGGATCAGCAGCATGTAGGGGGGACCGAGTCGATCCCCGGCTTGCGCATTCTGCCTCTCCGATTGGCTGAGCACCCGCACGCCTGTTTCGTGGGTTGGGTTAGGCATAGGGAGTTCATTCCATGTCTAAGCCCCAGCCAGACCGACAGCATGCAGAGGGGGACCGTGTCGATCCCTGGCTTTCGCATTATGCCTCTCCGGATGACTCAGCGCCCGAACGCTCATTTTGTGGGTAGACTTAGACATACAGAGTTTATTCTCAGTCTAAGATCGGACTAGACCAAGGGTTGCGACAGTAGGATCAGTAGCACGCAGGGGGGATTGGGTCGATCCTCGACTTGCGCATTCTGCCTCTCCGACAGAATGAGCGCCCGCACGTCCGTTTCGTGGGTTGGCTTAGGCATAGGGAGTTCATTCCATGTCTAAGCCCCAACCGACCCAAGGGTTATGGCAACGGGACTGACAGTACGTAGAGGAGGACCGAGCCAATCCTTGGCTTGCGCATTATGCCTTTCTGGTTGGCTCAGCTCCCGAATGCTCATTTCATGGGTTGACTTAGGCATACAAAGTTCATTCCCAGTCTAAGATTAGACCAGACTGAGGGTTGTAGCAACAGGATCGATAGCACGCAGGGGGGGACCGGGTCGATCCCCGGCTTCCGTATTCTGCCTCTCCGATCAGTTGAGCACCCGTACGCTCGTTTCATGGGTTGGCGTAGGCATACAGAGTTCATTCCATATCTAAGCATATGGAGTTCATTCCCATTCTAAGATCAGACCGGATCGAGGGTTGCGACAGTAGAACCAGCAGCAGGATCGGTAGCATGAAGGAGGGATCGGGATGATTCTTGGCTTGCGCAGTCTACCTTTTTGGTCGACCTCTCCGGCTGGTTGAGCGCCCGTACGCTCGTTTCGTGGGTTGACTTAGGCATACAGAGTTCATCCCCAGTCTAAGCATACGAGTTCATTCCCAGTCTAAGATCAGACCGAACCGAGGGTTGCGATAGCCGAACCTGCAATAGGATTGATAGCACGAAGGGGCAGACCGGGCAGATCCTCGACTTGTGCATTCTACCTCTCTGGTCGACCCTCAGGCTGGCTAAGTGCCCACACGCTCGTTTCATGGGATGGCTTAGGCATAGGGAGTTCATTCCATGCCTAAGCCCTAGTCGGATCGAGGGTTGTGGTAACGAGACCGGCAGCATATAGAGGGGGACCAGGCCGATCCCCAGCTTGCGCATTCTGCATCTTCAGTCGATTGAGTGCCCGCACGCTCGTTTCGTGGGTTGGCTTAGGCATACAGAGTTCATTCCATGTCTAAGCATACAGAGTTCATTCCAGTCTAGCAGTTTGAGCCACGGTGCACATGATCGGCTCGGGCATGTGCTAGTGTCGTATTTTTTTCTCTCGGGCACCATCGTCGGAGCATCATCGAAGCATCGCCAGAGAGCCTAACTAGCGGCATTAGGGGTTCTGGTGCATATGAAGATGTGCTTGAACCCACCTACCACCCGTTCGATCCCCGATTTACGCATCCTGCCTCTCTAGTCGACTGAGCGTTCGCACGCTCGTTTTGTGGGTTGACTTAGGCATATGGAGTTCATCCCCAGTCTAAGCATATGGAGTTCATTCCCCGTCTAAGATCGGACCAGACAAAGGTTTGCGATAGCAAGATCGGTAGCATGCAGGGGGATCAAGCTGATTCTCCGCTTGCGCATTCTGCCTCTCCGGTCGACTGAGTGCTGGATGCCCGTTTCATGGGTTGGCTTAGGCATAGGGAGTTCATTCCATGTCTAAGCCCCGATCGGATCGAGGGTTGTGGCAGCGGGACAGGCACCACGCATAAGGGGACCAGGCCGATCCCCGGCTTGCGCATTATGCCTTTCCGATCGGCTCAGCGCCAGCACGCTCGTTTCATGGGTTGTCTTAGGCATACAGAGTTCATCCCTAGTCTAAGATCAGACCTGAGGGTTGCAGCAGGACCAACAGTGGGATTAGCAGCCCGTAAAAGGGGATCGGGTTGATCCCCGACTTGCGCATTATGCCTCTCCGGTCGACTGAGCGCCTGTACGCTCATTTCATGGGTTGACTTAGACATACGGAGTTCATCCCCAGTCTAAGCATACAGAGTTCATTCCCAGTCTAAGATCAAACCGGAAATAGGGTTGCGACTGCAGGACCGAGAGCACGCAAGGGGGACCGGGCCTATCCCTGACTTGCGCATTCTGCCTCTCCGGCCGGTTGAGTGCCCGCACACCCGTTTCATGGATTGGCTTAGGCATAGGGACTTCATTCCATGTCTAAGCCCCAGTCGGATCGATGGTTATGGCAGCGGGACCAACAGCACGTAGAACGGCACCGAGCCGATCCCCGGCTTGCCCATTATGCTTCTCCGACTAGCTCAACGCCCTGATGCTCATTTCGTGGGTTGACTTAGGCATACGGAGTTCATTCCCAGTCTAAGATCAAACTGGACCAAGGGTTACAACAGCAGGATCGACAGCTTGCAGGGGGGACCGGGTCGGTCCCCGGCTTGCTCATTCTGCCTTTCTGACCGGCTGAACGGTCGCACGCTCGTTTCGTGGGTTGGCTTAGGCATACGAAGTTCATTCCATGTCTAAGCATACGGAGTTCATTCCTAGTCTAAGAGTTTGAGCCACGGTGCACATGCTGGGCACGGGCATTTGCTGGTGCTGCATTTTTTTCACTCGGGGCACCATCACCAGAGCATCGTCGGAGAGCTTAACCGGTGGCATTGGGGGTTCCGATGATTGGGGGGGCCGGCGGGGTGTGCACACATGATGTGCGATGGGTGCTAGTACTTGGCCCTTATATTGGCCCCTATCCCTCATCAAACCTCGAGAACTCACACCCCCTTAAAAAGCATTTGAGATTTTATAGGTTTGCTACCAGTAGCCATGAAAGTGTCTGAAATGGGGACACTTTTTTCAAACGATCACAAAATCTAAGCATATGAAGTTCATTCCTAGTCTAAGATCAGATCAGACCGAGGGTTGCAGCAATAAGACCAATAGCAGGATCGGTAGCACGTAGGGGGGATCGGGCCAATCCCCGACTTGCACATTCTGCCTCTCCGGTCGGCCTCTCCGGTCAGCTGGGCACCCGCATGTTTGTTTCGTGAGTTGACTTAGGCATATGGAGTTCATCCCCAGTCTAAGCATACGGAGTTCATTCCCAATCTAAGATCGGACTGGATCGAGGGTTACGACAGCAGGATCAGCAGCACGATGGGGGGATCGGGTTGATCCCCGGCTTGCGCATTCTGCCTCTTCGGCCAATTGAGCCATCGCATGCCCGTTTCATGGGTTGGCTTAGGCATAGGGAGTTCATTCCATGTCTAAGCCCCAGCCGGACCGAGGGTTGTGGCAGCGGGACCGACAAAACGCAGAGGGGGACCGGGTCGATCCCTGGCTTGTGCATTATGCCTCTCCGGCTAGCTCAGTGCCCGCACGCTCATTTCATGGGTTGACTTAGGCATACGAAGTTCATTCCCAGTCTAAGATCGAACCAGACCAAGGGTTGTGACAACAGGATCGACATCAAGCAGGGGGGACCGGGCCGGTCCCTGGCTTGCGCATTCTACCTTTTCGATCAGTTGAGCTCCCGTACGCACGCTCGTTTCATGGGTTGGCTTAGGCATACGGAGTTCATTCCATGCCTAAGCATACGGAGTTCATTCCCAGTCAAAGATTGGATCAGAACGAGGGTTGTGGCAGCAGGATCGACAGCACGCAAGGGGGACCGGATCGATCCCCAGCTTACGCATTCTGCCTCTCCGATTAGCTGAGCACCAGCACGCCCATTTTGTGGGTTGGCTTAGGCATAAGGAGTTCATTCCATGTCTAAGCCCCAGTCAGACCGAGGGTTGTGGTAGCGAGACTGGCATCACGCAGAGGGGGACCGAGTCGATCCCCAACTTACACATTATGCCTCTCCGGGCGGCTCAGTGCCCGCACACCCGTTTCGTGGGTTGACCTAGGCAAACAGAGTTCATTCCCAATCTAAGATCGGATCAGACCGAGGGTTATGGCAGCAAGATCAACAACACGCAGGGGGTTAGGCCCGTCTCCAGCTTGCACATTCTGCCTCTCTGGTCGGCTAAGCGCCCGCACGCTCGTTTCGTGGGTTGGCTTAGGCATACGGAGTTCATTCCATGTCTAAGCATACAGAGTTCATTCCCAGTCTAAGATTGGATCGGATCGAGGGTTGCGGCAACAGGACCAGCAGCAGGATCGGTAGCATGCAGGGGGGTACCAAGCCGATCCCCGGCTTGTGCATTCAGCCTATTTGGCTGGCTAAGCGTCCGCTGGCTCATTTCATGGGTTGGCTTAGGCATATAGAGTTCATTCCATGTCTAAGCCCTCCTCGTATCGAGGGTTGTGGCAGCTGGACCGGCAGCGGGATCGACAGCACGTAGAGGGGGACTGAGCTGATCCCCGGCTTGCACATTATGCCTCTCCGACTGGCCTCTTCGGTCGACTGAATGCCGCACGCTCATTTTGTGGGTTGACTTAGGCATATGTAGTTCATCCCCAATCTAAGCATACAGAGTTCATTCCCAGTCTAAGATCAAATCAGATAGAGGGTTGTGGTAGCAGGACCGGTTGCGAGATCGACAGCACGTAAAGAGGGACCGGGCTGATCCTCGGCTTGCGCATTATGCCTCTCCAACAGGCTGAACACCCGCACGCTCATTTTGTGGGTTGACTTAGGCATAAGGAGTTCATTCCTAGTCTATGATAAGATCGAACTGAGGGTTACGGTAATAGGATCGACAGCACACAAGGGGGACCGGGTCGATCCTTGGCTTACGCATTCTGCCTCTCCAGTCGGCTGAGCGCCCGCACGTCCGTTTCGTGGGTTGGCTTTGGCATAGGGAGTTCATTCCATGTCTAAGCCCCAGCCAGACCGAGGGTTCTGGCAGCGGGACTGGCAGCACACAGAGGGGAACCGGGTCGATCCCTGACCAACGCATTATGCCACTTCGATCGGCTCAGCATCCACACGCTCATTTTGTGGGTTGACTTATGCATATGGAGTTCATTCCCAGTCTAAGATTGGACTGGACCGAGGGTTACGGTAGTAGGATCGACAGCACGTAAGGGGGGATCGGGCCGATCCCCGGCTTGCGCATTCTGCCTCTCCGGTCAGTTGAGCGCTCGCATGCTCGTTTTGTGGGTTGGCTTAGGCATACGGACTTTATTCCATGTCTAAGCATACGAAGTTCATTCCCAGTCTAGGTTTTGAGCCATGGTGCAAATGCTGGGCTCGGGCATGTGCTGGTGCCGCATTTTTTTCGCCTGCGGCACCATCGTCGGAGCATCACCGAAGAATCACTGGAGAGCCTATCCGGCGGCATTGGGGGTTTCGACGATTGAGGGGGCCGGGGGGTGTGCGCACATGATGTGCGATGGGTGCTGTTACTTGGCCCTTATATTGGCCCCCTATCCCTCATCAAACCTCAAGAACTCACACCCTTTAAAGAGCATTTGAGATTTTATAGGTTTGCTGCTAGTAGCCATTAAAGTATCTGAAATGGGGACACTTTTTTCAAACGGTCAAAATTATCTCCACTTTGAGTTTTTAGCTGAATTTTTTGTGCATGCCAAAAAAAATACAAGGATCACTTCCACCAAATTTGGGGACAAAACTCTTTCTAAAAAAATTTAAAAAAATCTCGAACCATAAAAAGTTTTGAAAATCATGAAAAATAGAAAACGGGTCGTCTTGCCATGAAACTTCACACGAAGGCTTAGGGGACCATTGTATGAATTTACAAGCCATAAAAAAGGCATTGGCATGACAAAAATTTGAAGATGGGCTTGAACCCACCTACCACCCGTTCGATCCCCCATTTACGCATCCTGCCTCTCTGGTCGACTGAGCGCCCGTACGCTCGTTTCGTGGGTTGACTTTGGCATGCGGAGTTCATCCCCAGTCTAAGCATACGAAGTTCATTCCCAGACTAAGATCAGACCGGACCGAGGGTTGCGATAGCAGGATCGGCAGCACACAGGGGGGATCGGGTCGATCCGTGGCTTGCGCATTCTGCCTCTCCGGTCGACTGGGTGCCCGCAAGCCCGTTTCGTCGGTTGGCTTTGGCATAGGGAGTTCATTCCACGTCTAAGCCCCAGCTGGACCGAGGGTTGTGGCAGTGGGACCGACAGCACACAGAGGGGGATCGGGTCGATCCCCGACTTGTACATTATGCCTCTTCGGTCGGTTCAGCGCCCGCAAGCTCGTTTCATGGGTTAACTTATGCATACGGAGTTCATTCCGAGTATGAGATTAGGCCGAACTGAGGGTTGTGGCAGCAGGATCGACAGCACGTAGGGGGGATCGGGCCGATCCCTGGCTTGCGCATTCTGCCTCTCCGATCGACTGAGCACCCGTACGCTCGTTTCGTGGGTTGGCTTAGGCATACGGAGTTCATTCCATGTCTAAGCATACAGAGTTCATTCCCAGTCTAAGATTTTAAGCCACGGTGCACATGTTGGGCTTGGGCATTTGCTGGTGCCACATTTTTTTCGCCCGGGGCACCATTGCCAGAGCATCGCCGGAGAGCCTAACCGGCGGCATTGGGGGTTCCGACGATTGGGGGGGCCGGGGGGTGTGTGC
Organism: Durio zibethinus; assembly: GCF_002303985.1. Next base: position 28,657,313 of record NW_019167826.1, on the reverse strand, counting down.
ACATGATGTGCAATGGGTGCTGGTACTTGGCCCTTATATTGGCCCCCTATCCCTCATCAAACCTCGATAACTCACACCCCCTTAAAGAGAATTTGAGATTTTATAGGTTTGCTTCTAGTAGCCGGTAAAGTGTCTGAAATGGGGACACTTTTTTCAAACGGTCACCAAATCTTCTCCACTTTGAGTTTTTAGCTGAATTTTTTTGTGCATGGCAACAAAAATACAAGGATCACTTCTACCAAATTTGGTGACAAAACTCTTTCTAAAAAATTTTGAAAAAATCCCGAACTGTAAAAAGTTTCAAAAATCATGAAAAATAGAAAACGGGTCATCTTGGCACAAAACTTCACATCAAGGATTAGCGGACCATTGTATGAATTTACAAGCCATAAAAATGGCATTGGAATGGCAGAAATATGAATATGTGCTTGAACCCACCTACCACCCGTTCGATCCCCAGCTTGCGCATCCTACCTCTTTGGTCAGCTGAGCACCCGCACGCTCGTTTCATGGGTTGACTTAGGCATATGGAGTTCATCCAGAGTCTAAGCATACGGAGTTCATTCCCAATCTAAGATCGGACCATACCGAGGGTTGCGACAGTAGGATCGACAGCATGCAGGGGGGATCGGGTCGATCCCCAGCTTTCGCATTTTGCCTCTCTGGCCGGCTGAGTGCCCGCACGCCCGTTTCGTGGGTTGGCTTAGGCACAGAGAGTTCATTCCATGTCTAAGCCCCAACCGGATTGAGGGTTGTGGCAGTAGGACCGACAGCACGCAGAAAGAGATTGGGCCGATCCCCAACTTGCACAATTATGCCTCTCCGGTCGGCTCAGCGCCCGCACGCTCGTTCCGGGCGTTGACTTAGGCATACAGAGTTCATTCCCAGTCTAAGATCGGATCGAACTGAAGGTTGCGGTAGCAGGATCGACTGCACGTAGGGGGGACCAGGTTGATCCCCGACTTGCGCATTTTGCCTCTCCAGCCAGCTCAGCACCCGCACGTTCATTTCATGGGTTGGCTTAGGCATACAGAGTTCATTCCATGTCTAAGCATACGAAGTTCTTTCCCAGTCTAAGATCAGGCCGGATCAAGTTTCTGGTAGCAGGACCAGCAGCAGGATCCACAGATACAGGGGGACCAGGCCGATCCCCGAGTTACGTATTCTGCCTCTCCGACCGACTGAGCGCCCGTACGCTTGTTTCATGGGTTGGCTTAGGCATACGAAGTTCATTCCATGTCTAAGCCCCAGCCGGACCGAGGGTTGTGGCAGCAGGATCGGTAGTGGGATTGACAGCAAGCAGAGGGGGACAAAGCTGATCCTCGGTTTGCACATTTGCCTCTCCGACCGGCCTCTCTGGTCTGCTGAGCGCCTGTACGCTCATTTCATGGGTTGACTTAGGCATACGAAGTTCATCCCCAATCTAAGCATACGGAGTTTATTCTCAGTCTAAGATCAAATCGGACCGAAGGTTGCGACAGTAGGATCGGCAGCACGCAGGGGGGGGTCGAGTCGATCCCCGACTTGCGTATTCTGCCTCTCTGGTCGGTTGAGCACCCACACGTCTGTTTCATGGGTTGGCTTAGGCATAGGGAGTTCATTCCATATCTAAGTCCCAGCCAGACTGAGGGTTGTGGTAGCGGGACTGGCAGCACGCAGAGGTGGACCGGGTCGATCCCCGACTTACGTATTATGCCTTTCCGGTCGGCTCAATGCCCGGACACTTGTTTCGTGGGTTGACTTTGGCATACGGAGTTCATTCCCAGTCTAAGATCAGATCGGACCGAGGGTTGCGATAGCAGGATTGATAGCACGCAGGGGGGATCGAACCGATCCCCGGCTAATGCATTCTGCCTCACCGGTCGACTGAGTGCCCGCATGCTCATTTCATGGGTTGGCTTAAGTATACGGAGTTCATTCCATGTCTAAGCATACAGAGTTCATTCCCAGTCTAAGATCGGATCAGATCGAGGGTTGCGACAGCAGGATCGGCAGCACGTAGGGGGGATCGAGCCGATCCTCGACTTGTGCATTCTACCTCTCTGATCGGCTTATGCGGCCGACTGAGCGCCCGCACGCTCGTTTTGTGGGTTGACTTAAGCATACGAAGTTCATCCCTAGTCTAAGCATACGGAGTTCATTCCCAGTCTGAGATCGGACCAAATCGAGGGTTGCGACAGCAGGATTAGCATTCTGCCTCTCTGGTCGACTGAGCACCCGCACACCCATTTCTTGGGTTGGAGTTCATTCCATGTCTAAGCTCCAGCCGATTCGAGGGTTGTGGCAGCGGGATCGGCAGCATGCAGAGGGGGACCGGGTCGATACCCGGTTTGCACATTCTATCTTTTCGATCGGCTGAGCACCCATACGCTCGTTTCATGGGTTGACTTAGGCATACAGAGTTCATTCCATGTCTAAGCATATGGATTTCATTCCCAGTCTAAGAGTTTGAGCCAGGATGCATCGTTGGAGAGCCTAACCGACGACATTGGGGGTTCCGATTATTGGGGGACCGTGGGGGTGTGCACACATGATGTGCGATTGGTGCTAGTATTTGGCCCTTATATTGGCCCCCTATCCCTCATCAAACCTCGAGAACTCACACCCCCTTAAAGAGCATTTGAGATTTTATAGGTTTGCTGCCAGTAGCTATTAAAGAGTCTGAAATGGGGACACTTTTTTCAAATGGTCACAAAATCTTCTCCACTTCGAGTTTTTAGGTAAATTTTTTTGTACAAGCCAACAAAAATACAAGGATCAGCTTTACCAAATTTGGGGACAAAAGTCTTTCTAAAAAAGTTTTAAAAAATCCCGAACCGTAAAAAGTGTTGAAAATCATGAAAAATAGAAAACGGGTCGTGTTGCCACGAAACTTCACATGAAGGCTTAGGGGACCACTGTATGAATTTACAAGCCATAAAAATTTCATTGGCATGGCAGAAATATGAAGATGTGCTTGAACCCACCTACCATCCGTTCGATCCTTGGCTTGCGCATCCTGCCTCTCTGGTGGGCTGAATGTCCGCACACTCGTTTTGTGGGTTGACTTAGGCATACGGAGTTCATTCCCAGTCTAAGATCGGACCAGACCAAGGGTTGTGACAGTAGGATCGGTAGCACGTAAGGGGACCGGGCTTATCCTCGACTTGTGCATTCTGCCTCTCCGATCGGCTGAGCGCCCGTACGCCCGTTTTGTGGGTTGGCTTAGGCATAGGGAGTTCATTCCATGTCTAAGCCACAGTCAGACTGAGGGTTGTGACAGCGGGACTGGTAGCACGTAGAGGGTGATCGGGTCGATCCTCGGCTTGTGCATTATGCCTCTCCAATTGGCTCAACGCTCGAACGATAGTTTCGTGGGTTGACTTAGGCATACGAAGTTCATTCCCAGTCTAAGATCGGATCAGGCTGAGGGTTGTGGCAGCAGGATCGACAGCACGAAGGGGGGGACCAAACCGGTCCTCAGCTTGCGCATTCTGCCTCTCCGGCTGGCTGAGCACCCGTATGCTCATTTCGTGGGTTGGCTTAGGCATATGGAGTTCATTCCCAGTCTAAGATCAGACCAGATCGAGGGTTGCGGCAGCAGGACTAGCAGTAGGATCGATAGCATACAGGGTGGGTCAGGTCGATCCTCGGCTTGTGCATTCTGCCTCACCGACCGGCTGAGCGCCCGCACGCTCGTTTCGTGGGTTGGCATAGGCATACGGAGTTCATCCCTAGTCTAAGCATACGGAGTTCATTCCCAGTCTAAGATCAGACTAGACTAAGGGTTGTGGCAGTAGGATAGGCAGCACTCAGGGGGGATCGGGCTGATCCCTGGCTTGTGCATTTTGCCTCTCCGGCCAGCTAAGCGTCCGCACGCCCGTTTTATGGGTTGGCTTGGGCATAGGGAGTTCATTCCATGTCTAAGCCCCAACCAGACTGAGGGTTGTGGCAGTGCGACCGGCAGCACACAAAGGAGGATCGGCCCGATCCTGTCTTGCGCATTCTGCCTCTCCAGCTGACTGAATGCCCGCACGCTCATTTCGTGGGTTGGCTTAGGCATTCGAAGTTCATTCCATGTCTAAGCATATAGAGTTCATTCCCAGTCTAAGAGTTTGAGCCACGGTGCACATGCTGGGCTCGAGCATGTGCTGGTGCCACATTTTTTTCGCCAGAGGCACCATAGTTGGAGCATCCCCGGAGAGCTTAACCAACGGTTTCGACGATTGGGGGGCCGGGGGGTGTGCGCACATGATGTGTGATGGGTGCTGGTACTTGGCCCTTATATTGGCCCCCTATCCCTCATCAAACCTTGAGAACTCACACCCCCTTAAAGAGCATTTAACATTTTATAGGTTTGCTACCAGTAGCCATTAAAGTGTCTGAAATGGGGACACTTTTTTCAAACGGTCACAAAATCTTCTCCATTTCGAGTTTTTAGCTGAATGTTTTTATGCATGCCAACAAAAATACAAGTATCACCTCTACCAAATTTGGGACAAAATTGTTTGTAAAAAAATTTTAAGAAATCTTGAACCATAAAAAGTTTCGAAAATCATGAAAAATAGAAAATGGGTTGTCTTGCCAATGAAACTTCCCATGAAGGCTTAGGGGATCACTGTATGAATTTACAAGCCATAAAAATGGCATTGGCATGGCAGAAATATGAAGATCTACTTGAACCCACCTATCACCTGTTCGATCCCCGGCTTGCGCATCCTGCCTCTCTGGTCGGCTGAGCGTTTGCACGCTCGTTTCGTGGGTTGACTTAGGCATACGGAGTCCATACCCAGTCTAAGCATATGGAGTTCATACCCAGTCTAAGCATATGGAGTTCATTCCCAGTCTAAGATTGGACTGGACCGAGGGTTGCGGTAGCAGGATCGATAGCACGCAGGGGGGACCAGGCCGATCCCCGGCTTGCACATTCTGCCTCTCTGGCCTGCTGAGCGCCCGTACGCCCGTTTCGTGGGTTGGCTTCGGCATAAGGAGTTCATTCCATGTCTAACCCCCAGTCGGACTGAGGGTTATGGTAGTGGGCCTGGCAGCATGCAGAGGGGGACCGGGCCGATCCTCAGGTTGCGCATTATGCCTCTTTGACCGGCTCAGTGCCCACACGCTTCTTTTGTGTGTTGACTTAGGTAAACAGAGTTCATTCCCAGTCTAAGATCGAACCGAACCGAGGGTTACGGTAACAGGATCGACAGCACGCTAGGGGGGAGCGGACTGGTCCCCGGCTTGCGCATTCTGCCTCTCTGACTGACTGAAAGCCCGCACACTCATTTCATGGGTTGGCTTAGGCATACGGAGTTCATCCCCAGACTAAGCATACGGAGTTCATTCCCAGTCTAAGATCGAACCGGACCGAGTGTTGCGACAGCAGGATCGATGGCACGCAGGGGGGACCGAGCTGATCCCCGACTTGCGCATTCCACCTCTCTGATCGATTGAGCACCCGCACGCTCGTTTCGTGGGTTGCCTTAGGCATACGGAGTTCATTCCATGTCTAAGCCCCAGTCGAATTGAGGGTTGTGGCAGCAGGACCAGCAGTGGGATCGGTAGCACACAGAGGGGGACTGGGCTAATCCCCGGCTTGTGCATTATGCCTTTTCGGTCAGCCTCTTTAGCCGGTTGAGCACCCGTACACTCATTTCATAGGTTGACTTAGGCATACGGAGTTCATCCCCAGTCTAAGCATACGGAGTTCATTCCCAGTCTAAGATCGAATCGGACCGAGGGTTACGACAGTAGGATCGGCAGCATGCAGGGGGACCGAGCCAATCCCCGGCTTGCACGTTCTGCCTCTTCGGCCGGTTGAGCACCCGTATGCCCGTTTCATGGGTTGGCTTAGGCATACGAAGTTCATTCCATGTCTAAGCCTCAGCCAGACTGAGGGTTGTGGTAGCGGGACTGGCAGCACGTAGAGAGGGATCGGGTCGATCCTCGGCTTGTACATTATGCCTCTTCAGCTGGCTCAACACCCCAATGCTCGTTTCGTGGGTTGACTTAGACATATGGAGTTCATTCCTAGTCTAAGATCAGACCAGATCGAGGGTTGTGGTAGCAGGATCGATAGCACGCAGGGGGGATCGAACCGATCCCCGGCTTGCGCATTCTGCCTCTCTGGCCGGCTGAGTGCCCACACGCTCGTTTCATGGGTTGGCTTAAGCATACGGAGTTCATTCCATGTCTAAGCATATAAAGTTCATTCACAGTTTAAGATCGAATCAGACTGAGGGTTGCGACAGCAAGACCAACAGTAGGATTGGTAGCACGCAGGGGGGACCAGACCGATCCTCGGCTTATGCATTCTGCCTTTCCGGACGGCTTCTGCGGCAGGCTGAGCACCCGCACACTCGTTTCATGGGTTGACTTAGGCATACGGAGTTCATCCCCAGTCTAAGCATATGGAGTTCATTCCCAGTCTAAGATCGGACCAGATCGAGGGTTGCGGCAATAGGATTGGCAGCACGCAGAGGGGACCAGGTCGATCCTCGACTTACTCATTCTGCCTCTCCGACCGGCTGAGCGCCCGCACGCCCTTTTCATGCGTTGGCTTAGGAATGGGGAGTTCATTCCATTGTCTGAAGCCCCAGCGAAGAGGGTGCTGTTGGTCTGCCGAGACCGACAGCACACAGAGGGGGACTTGAGCTGATCACCCGGCTTGCGCATTTGGCCTCTTCCGACCGGACTGAGAGCCATACGGCTCGTTTTTCAATGGGTGGGCTTAGGCATAAACGGATTCCAATTCACATGTATAAGCAATCATGGAGTTCATTTCCCAGTCTAAGAGTTTTGAGGCCACGGTGCACATGCTGGGCTCAGACATGTGCTGGTGCGGTAATTCTTTTCACCTGGGGCACCATCGCCAGATGCATCACCGGAGAGGCCTAACCGGCAGCATTGGGGGTTCCAAGCGATTGGGGGGACCAGGGGCGTGTTGCGAATATGATGCTGCGATGGGTCGCTTGGTATTTTTGCCCTTATATGGGCCCCTATTCCCTCATCAAACCTCGAAAACTCACACCCCCTTAAAGAGCATTTGAGATTTTATAGGTTTTCTGCCAGTAGCTATTAAAGTTTTGAAATAGGGACACTTTTTTCAAACGATCACAAATCTTCTCCACTTACGAGTTTTTAGCTGAATTTTTTTTTTGCATGCCAAAAAAATACAAGGATCACCTCTACCAAATTTGGGACAAAAGTCTTTTCTAAAAAATTTTAAAAAATCCCGAACCGTAAAAAGTTTTAAAAATCATGAAAAATAGAAAACGGGTCGTGTTGCCACGAAACGTCACATGAAAGCTTAGGGGACCATTGTTTGAATTTACAAGCCATAAAAATTTCATTGGCATGGCAGAAATATGAAGATGTGCTTGAACCCACCTACCACCCGTTCGATCCTCGACTTGCGCATCCTGCCTCTCTGGTCGACTGAGCATCCGCACGCTCGTTTCGTGGGATGACTTAGGCATACGGAGTTCATCCCCAGTCTAAGCATACAGAGTTCATTCCCAGTCTAAGATCGGACCAGACCAAGGGTTGCAGCAGCAGGATTGGCAGCACATAAGGGGGATCAGGCTGATCCTCGGCTTGCGCATTCTGCCTCTTCGGCCGGCTGAGTGCTCGCACGCCCGTTTCATGGGTTGGCTTAGGCACAGGGAGTTCATTCCATGTCTAAGCCCCAACCGGACTGAGGGTTGTGGTTGCGAGACTGGCAGCACACAGAAGGAGACCGGGTCGATCCCCGGCTTGGGCATTATGCCTCTCCGGTTGGCTCAACGCCTGAACGCTCATTTCATGGGTTGACTTAGGCATATGGAGTTCATTCCCAGTCTAAGATCAGACCAGACCGAGGGTTGCGATAGCAAGATCGACAGCATGCAGGGGGGACCAAACCGGTCCCCGACTTACGTATTTTGCCTCTCCGGTCGGTTGAGCGCCCGCACGCTCGTTTCGTGGGTTGGCTTAGGCATACGAAGTTCATTCCATGTCTAAGCATATGGAGTTCATTCCCAGTCTAAGATCAGACCAGACCGAAGATTGTGACAGTAGTACCAGTAGCAGGATCGGTAGCATGCAAGGGGGTCGAGCTGATCCCTGGCTTGTGCATTCTACCTTTTCGATCGGCTGAGTGCCCGCACGCTCGTTTCGTGGGTTGGCTTAGGCATACGGAGTTCATCCCCAGTCTAAGCATACGGAGTTCATTCCCAGTCTAAGATCAGACCGAACCGAGGGTTGTGGCAGTAGGATCGGTAACATGCAGGGGGGATCGAGCCGATCCTCGATTTGCGTATTCTACCTCTCCGACCGACTGAGTGGCGGCACGCTCATTTCATGAATTGGCTTAGGCATACAGAATTGATTCCATGTCTAAGCACCAGCTTTCGCATTCTGCCTCTCCGGCCGGCTGAGCGCCCGCACGCCCATTTTGTGGGTTGGCTTAGGCATAGGGAGTTCATTCCATGTCTAAGCCCCTATCGAACTGAGGGTTGTGGTAGTGGGATCGGCTGCACATAGAGAGGGGCCAGGTCGATCCTCGGCTTACGCATTATGCCTCTTCGGCCTGCTCAGCACCCGCACACTCATTTTTTGGGTTGACTTATGCATACGAAGTTCATTCCCAGTGTAACAGTGGACTGGACTGAGGTTTGTGATACCAGGATTGACAACACACAGAGGTGGACCGAGCCGATCCCCGGCTTGCGTATTATGCCTCTTCGACCAGCTCAGCGTCCGCACGCTCGTTTCGTGGGTTGACTTATGCATACGGAGTTCATTCTATGTCTAAGATTGAACCGGACCGAGGGTTGTGGCAGCAGGATCGACAGCATACAGGGTGGATCAGGCCAATCCCCAGCTTGTGCATTCTGCCTCTCCGGCCTACTGAGCGCCCGCATGCCCGTTTCGTGGGTTGGCTTAGGCATATGGAGTTCATTCCATGTCTAAGCATGCAGAGTTCATTCCAAGTCTAAGATTTTAGCTACGGTGCACATGCTGGGCTCACGCATGTGCTGGTACCACATTTTTTTCGCTCGGGGTACCATCACCGGAGCATCGTCGGAGAGCCTAACCGGCGACATTGGGGGTTCCGACGATTGGGGGGACCGGGGGGTGTGCGCACATGATGTGCAATGGGTGCTGGTACTTGGCCCTTATATTGGCCCCTTATCCCTCATCAAACCTCGAGAACTCACACCCCCTTAAAGAGCATTTGAGATTTTATAGGTTTGCTGCCAGTAGTCATTAAAGTGTTGAAATGGGGACACTTTTTTCAAACGGTCACAAAATCTTCTCCACTTCGAGTTTTTAGCTGAATTTTTTGAGCATGCCAACAAAAATAAAAGGATCACCTCTACCAAATCTGGGGATAAAACTCTTTCTAAAAAATTTTTTTAAAAATCTCGAACCACAAAAAGTTTCAAAAATCATGAAAAATAGAAAACGGGTCGTCTTGCCACGAAACTTCGCATGAAGGCTTAGGGGACCATTGTATGGATTGAACCCACTTACCACCCGTTCGATCCCCAGCTCACGCATCCTACCTCTCTGGTCAGCTGAGTGCCCGCACGCTCGTTTCGTGGGTTGACTTAGGCATACAGAGTTCATCCCTAGTCTAAGCATATGGAGTTCTTTCCCAGTCTAAGATCGGACCGGACTGAGGGTTACGGCAGCACGCAGGGGGACCGGACCGATCCCCAGCTTGCACATTCTACCTCTTCGGCCAGCTGAGCGCCCGCACGCCCGTTTCGTGGGTTGGCCTAGGCATAAGGAGTTCATTCCATGTCTAAGCCCCAACCAGATCGGGGGTTGTGGCAGCGGGATTGGCAGCACGCAGAGGAGGATCGGGTCGATCCTCGGCTTACGCATTGTGCCTCTCTGGTCGACTCAGTGCCTGCACGCTCGTTTCGTGAGTCGGCTTAGGCATACGGAGTTCATTCCTAGTCTAAGATCGAATTGGACTGAGGGTTACGACAACAGGATCGATAGCACGCAGGGGGGGATCGGGTCGGTCCTCGACTTGCGCATTCTGCCTCTCTGGCCGACTGAGTGCCCGTACGCTCATTTTGTGGGTTGGCTTAGGCACACAGAGTTCATTCCATGTCTAAGCATATGGAGTTCATTCCCAGTCTAAGATCGGACCGGACCGAGGGTTACGACAATGGGACCAGCAACAGGATCGGTAGCACGCAGGAGGGGACCGGGTCGATCCCCGGCTTGTGCATTCTGCCTCTCTGGCTGACTGAGCACTCACACGCTTGTTTCGTGGGTTGACTTAGGCATACGGAGTTTATCCCCAGCCTAAGCATACGGAGTTCATTCCTAGTCTAAGATCAGACCGGACCGAAGGATGCGACAGCGGGACCAACAGCAAGATCTGTAGCACGCAGGGGGGACCGGGCTGATCCCCGGCTTGCGCATTCAGCCTCTCCGGCCGGCTGAGCACCCACATGCTCGTTTCATGGGTTGACTTAGGCATACGGAGTTCATCCCCAGCCTAAGCATACAGAATTCATTCCCAGTCTAAGATCGGATCAGACCGAGGGTTGCGACAGTAAAATCGGCAGCTCGTAGAGGGGACCGCACACCCGTTTCGTGGGTTGGCTTAGGCATAGGGAGTTCATTCCATGTCTAAGCCCCAGTCAGACCAAGGGTTATGGCAGCGGGACTGACAGCAAGCAGAGGGGGACTGGGCCAATCTTTGGCTTACGCATTATGCCTCTCCGGCCGGCTCAGCGCTCGCACGCTCGTTTCGTGGGTTGACTTAGGCATACGAAGTTCATTCCCAGTCTAAGATCAGGTCAGACCAAGGGTTGTAACAGCAGGATTGACAGCACGCAGGGGGGATCGGGCCGATCCTCGGCTTGTGCATTCTGCCTCTCCGATCGACTGAGCACCCATACGCTCGTTTTGTGGGTTGGCTTAGGCATACAGAGTTCACTCCATGTCTAAGCATACGAAGTTCATTCCTAATCTAAGATCAGACCGGACTGAGGGTTGCAGTAGTAGGACCAACAGCAGAATCGGTAGCACGTAGAGGGGATCGGGTCGATCCCCGGCTTGTGCATTCTGCCTCTCTGGTCGGTTGAGCCCCCGCACGCTCATTTCATGGGTTGACTTAGGCATGTGGAGTTCATCCCCAGTCTAAGCATACGAAGTTCATTCCCAGTCTAACATCGGACCGGACCGAGGGTTGCAACAGCATGCAGGGGGGATCGGGTCGATCCCCGACTTGCGCATTCTGCCTTCTCAGCCTTTTGAGTGCCCGCACGCCCGTTTCATGGGTTGGCTTAGGCATAGGGAGTTCATTCCATGTCTAAGACCCAACCGGACCGAGGGTTGTGGTTGCGGGACTGGCAGCACGTAGAGGGGGACCGGGTCGGTCCCCTACTTGTGCATTATGCCTCTTCAGTCGGCTCAGCGCCTGCACGCTCGTTTCATAGGTTGACTTATGCATACGAAGTTCATTCCCAGTCTAAGATCAGACTGGACTGAGGGTTGCGGCAGCAGGATCGACAGCACGCAGGGGGGACCGAGTCGATCCCTGGCTTGCGCATTCTACCTTTTCGACCGGTTGAGCACCCGTACGCTTGTTTCGTGCGTTGGCTTAGGCATACGGTGTTCATTCCATGTCTAAGCATATGGAGTTCATTCCTAGTCTAAGATTTTGAGCCATGGTGCACATGCTGGGCTTGAGCATGTGCTAGTGCCATATTTTTTTCACCCGGGGCACCATCATCGGAGCATTATCGGAGAGCCTAACCGGCGGCATTGGGGGTTCCGACGATTGGAGGGGCCAGGGGGATGTGCGCACTTGATGTGCGATGGGTGCTGGTACTTGGCCCTTATATTGGCCCCTATCCCTCATCAAACCTCAAGAACTCACAGCTTCTTAAAGAGAATTTGAGATTTTATAGGTTTGCTACCAGTAGCCATTAAAGTGTCTGAAATGGGGACACTTTTTTCAAACGGTCACAAAATCTTCTCTACTTCGAGTTTTTAGCTGAATTTTGTTGTGCATGCCAACAAAAATACAAGGATCACCTCTACCAATTTTGAGGACAAAACTCTTTCTAAAAAAATTTTGAACAATCTCGAACCGTAAAAAGTTTCAAAAATCGTGAAAAATAGAAACTGGGTTGTCTTGCCATGAAACTTCACATGAAGGCTTAGGGGACCATTGTATGAATTTACAAGCCATTAAAATGGCATTGGCACGTCAGAAATATGAAGATGTGCTTGAACCCACCTACCACCCGTTCGATCCTCGGCTTGCACATCCTGCCTCTCTGGTTGGCTGAGCGCCCGCACGCTCATTCGTGGGTTGACTTAGGCATACGAGTTCATCCTAGTCTAAGCATACGGAGTTCATTCCCAGTCTAAGATCGGATCGGACCGAGGGTTGAGACAGCAGGATCGGCAGCACGTTGGGGGATCGGGCCAATCCTCGGCTTGCGCATTCTACCTCTCCGGTCGGTTGAGCACCCGTACATCCATTTTGTGGGTTGGCTTAGGCATAGGGAGTTCATTCCATGTCTAACCCCCAATCGGACCGAGGGTTGTGGCAGCAGGACCAGTAGCACGCAGAGGGGGACCGGGTTGATCCCCAGCTTTATTATTATGCCTCTCCGACCGGCTCAGCACCTGCACGCTTGTTTCGTGGGTTGACTTAGGCATACGGAGTTCATTCCCAGTCTAAGATCAAACCAGACCGAGGGTTAGGCAGCAGGATCGATAACACATAGGGGGGACCCGACAGGTCCCCGACTTACGCATTCTGCCTCTCTGACCAACTGAGCGCCTGCATGCTCGTTTCGTGGGTTGGCTTAGGCGTACGGAGTTCATTCCATGTCTAAGAATACAGAGTTCATTCCCAGTCTAAGATCAGACCAGATTGAGGGTTACGCAGTAGGACCAGCAGCAGGATCGGCAGCACGCAGGGGGGACCGAGTCAATCCTCGGCTTGCGTATTCTACCTCTCCGGTCGACTGAGCACCCGTACGCTCAATTCGTGGGTTGGCTTAGGCATACGGAGTTCATTCCATGTGTAAGCCCCTAGCCGGACTGAGGGTTGTGGTAGCGGGACCGACAGTGGGATCAGCAGTACGTAGAGGGGGACCGGGCTGATCCCCGACTTATGCATTATGCCTTTCCGGCTGGCTGAGCGCCTGCATGCTCATTTTGTGGGTTGACTTAGGCATATGGAGTTCATCCCAGTCTAAGCATATGGAGTTCATTCCCAGTCTAAGATCAAACCGGACTGAGGGTTGCGATAGCAGGATCGGTAGCACGTAGGAGGGACCGGGCCGATCCCCGACTTGCACATTCTGCCTCTCCGACCGATTGAGCGCCCGCACGCCCGTTTCGTGGGTTGGCTTAGGCATAGGGAGTTCATTCCATGTCTAAGCCCCAGCCGGACTGAGGGTTGTGGTAGTGGGACCTGCACCACGCAGAGTGGGACCGAGTTGATCCTCGGCTTACGCATTATGCCTCTTCGATCGGCTCAACGCCCGCACGCTCCTTTCTTGGGTTGACTTATGCATACGGAGTTCATTCCCAGCGTAAGATTGGATCAGACCGAGGGTTGTGGCAGCAGGATCGACAGCACGTAAGGGGGATCGGGCCGTTCCTCGGCTTGAGCATTCTGCGTCTCCGATCGATTGAGCGCCTGCACGCTCGTTTCGTGGGTTGTCTTAGGCATACGGAGTTCATTCCATGTCTAAGCATATGGAGTTCATTCCCAGTCTAACATTTTGAGCCACGGTGCACATCCTGGGCTCGAGCATGTGCTGGTGCCACATTTTTTTCACTCGGGGCACCATCGTCAGAGCATCGATCGGAGCATCGCCGGAGAGCCTAACCGACGCATTATGGGTTCGACGATTGGGGGGCTAGGGGTGTGCGCACATGATGTGCGATGGGGGTGCTGGCACTTGGCCCTTATATTGGCCCCCTATCCCTCATTCAAACCTTAAGAACTCACACCCCCTTAAAGAGCATTTGAGATTTTATAGGTTTGCTGCCAAGTACCATTAAAGTGTCTAAAATGGGGACACTTTTTTCAAACGGTCACAAAATCTTCTCCACTTCGAGTTTTTAGCTAAATTTTTTTGAGCATGCCAACAAAAATACAAGGATCACCTCTACCAAATGTGGGGACAAAACACTTTCTAAAAAAATTTTAAAAAATCCCAAACCGTAAAAAGTTTCAAAAATCATGAAAAATAGAAAACGGGTCTTCTTGCCACGAAACTTCACATGAAGGCCTATGGGACCATTGTATGAATTTACAAGCCATAAAAATGGCATTGGCATGGCAGAAATATGAAGATGTGCTTGAACCCACCTACTACCCGTTCAATCCCCAACTTACGCATCCTGCCTCTCCAGTCGGCTGAGTGCTCGTACGCTCGTTTCGTGGGTTGACTTAGGCATACAGAGTTCATCCCTAGTCTAAGCATATGGAGTTCATTCCCAGTCTAAGATCGGACAGGATCGAGGGTTACAGTAGCAGGATCGACAGCACACAGGGTGGACCAGGCTGATCCCCAGCTTGCGCATTCTACCTCTCTAGCCGGTTGAGCACCCACAGTCCCGTTTCATGGGTTGGCTTAGGCATAGGGAGTTCACTCCATGTCTAAGCATATGGAGTTCATTCCCAGTCCAAGATTAGACTGGATCGAGGTTACGACAGCAAGACTAGCAGCAAGATTAACAGCACGCAGGGGGGACCGGGTCAATCCCCGGCTTACGCATTCTACCTCTCCGACTGGCTGAGCACCCACACGCTCATTTCGTGGGTTGAATTAGGCATACAGAGTTCATCCCCAGTCTAAGCATATGGAGTTCATTCCCAATCTAAGATTGGACCGGATCGAGGGTTACAACAGTAGGATCGGCAGCACATAGGGGGGACCGAGCTGATCCTCGGCTTGCGTAATCTACCTCTCCAACCGGTTGAGTGCCCGCACGCCCGTTTCATGGGTTGGCTTAGGCATAGGGAGTTCATTCCATGTCTAAGCCCTAGCCGAACTGAAGGTTATGGTAGCGGGACCGACAGCACATAGAGGGGGACCAGGCCGATCCTCGACTTGCGCATTATGCCTCTTCGGTCGGCTCAGCGCCCGCACGCTTGTTTCATGGGTTGACTTATGCATACGAAGTTTATTCACAGTCTAAGATCAGATCGGACTGAGGGTTACGATAGCAGGATCGACAGCACGTAGGGGGGACCGAGTCGATCCCTGGCTTGTGCATTCTGCCTCTTCGACCAACTGAGCGCCCACACACTCGTTTCGTTGGTTGGCTTAGGCATACGAAGTTCATTCCATGTCTAAGCCATAGTCGGACCGGGTCGATCCTCAGCTTACGCATGATGCCTCTTCAACCGGCTTAGCGCCCGCACGCTCATTTCTTGGGTTGACTTATGCATATGAAGTTCATTCCCAGTGTAAGATCAGATCAGACCAAGGGTTGTGGTAGCAGGATCGACAGCACGTAGGGGGACCGAGTCGATCCCCGGCTTGAGCATTCTGCGTCTCCGATCAACTGAGCGCCCGCACACTTGTTTCGTGGGTTGGCTTAGGCATACGAAGTTCATTCCATGTCTAAGCATAAGGAGTTCATTCCCAGTCTAAGATTTTGAGCCACGGTGCACATGCTGGGCTGGGGTATGTGCTGGTGCCGTATTTTTTTCACTTGGGGCACCATCACCGGAGCATCGCCGAAGAGCCTAACCGGCGGCATTGGGGGTTTGACGATTGAGGGGGCCGGGGGTGTTCGCACATCATGTGCGATGGGTGCTGGTACATGGCCCCTATATTGGCCCCCTATCCCTCATCAAACCTCAAGAACTCACACCCTCTTAAAGAGCATTTGAGATTTTATAGGTTTGCTACCAGTAGCCATTAAAGTGTCTGAAATGGGGATACTTTTTTCAAACGGTCACAAAATCTTCTCCACTTCGAGTTTTTAGCTAAATTTTTTTGTGCATGCCAAAAAAAATACAAGGATCACCTCTATCAAATTTGGGGACAAAACTATTTCTAAAAAAATTTTAAAAAATCTCGAACCGTAAAAAGTTTCAAAAATCATGAAAAATAGAAAACAGGTCATCTTGCCATGAAACTTCACATGAAGGCTTAGGGGACCATTGTATGAATTTAAAAGCCATAAAAATGGCATTGGCATGGTAGAAATATGAAGATGTGTTTGAACCCACTTACCACCCGTTCGATCCTCGGCTTGCGCATCTGCCTTTCTGGTCGGCTGAGCGCCCGCACGTTCGTTTCGTGGGTTGACTTAGGCATACGAAGTTCATCCCAGTCTCAGCATATGGAGTTCATTCCTAGTGTAAGATCAGACCGGACCGAGGGTTGCGGCAGCAGGATCGACAGCACGCAGGGGGGATCGGACTGATCCCCAGCTTGCGCATTCTAGCTTTTCGGTTGGCTGAGCGCCCGCACGCCCGTTTCGTGGGTTGGCTTAGGCATAGGGAGTTCATTCCATATCTAAGCCCCAGTAAGATCGAGGGTTGTGGCAGCGGGACCGGCAGCACGCAGAGGGGGACCGGGTCGATCCCCGACTTCGTGTTATGCCTCTTCGACCGGCTCAGCGCCCGCACGCTCATTTTGTGGGTTGACTTAGGCATACAAAGTTCATTCTCCGTCTAAGATCAAACCCGACTAAGGATTGCAGTAGCAGGATCGACAGCACATAGGGGGGGATCAGGCCGATCCTCGGCTTGCGCATTCTACCTCTCCGGTCTGCTAAATGCTCGCACGCTCGTTTCATGGGTTGGCTTAGGCATACGGAGTTCATTCCATCGCTAAGCATACAGAGTTTATTCCTAGTCTAAGATCAGATCAGACCAAGGGTTGCGACAACATGACCAGTAGCCGGATTGACAGCACACAAGGGGGGACCAGACCGATCCCCGGCTTGCGCATTCTGCCTCTCCGATCGGCTGAGCGCCTGCACGCTCATTTTGTGGGTTGGCTTAGGCATATGGAGTTCATTCCATGTCTAAGCCCTAGTATGATCGAGGGTTGTGGTAGCAGGACCGACAACGGGATCGGTAGTACACAGAGAGGGATCGGGCTTATCCCCAGCTTGCGCATTCTGCCTCTCCGGTCAATTGAGTGCCAGCACGCTCGTTTTGTGGGTTGGCTTAGGCATACGAAGTTCATTCCATGTCTAAGCCCCAGCCGGACTGAGGGTTGTTGCAGTAGGACTAGCAGCAGGATTAGCAGCATGCAGAGGGCTACTGAGCTGATCCTCGGGTTTCACAATATGCCCCTCCGGCCAGCTGAGCACCTGTATGCTCATTTCGTGAGTTGAGTTAGGCATACGGAGTTCATCCCCAGTCTAAGCATATGGAGTTCATTCTTAGTCTAAGATCAGATCAAATCGAGGGTTACGATAGCAGGATCGACAACACGTAGGAGGGGCTGGGCTGATCCTCGACTTCCGCATTCTGCCTCTCCGACCGGTTGAGCGCCCGCACGCTTGTTTTGTGGGTTGGCTTAGGCATACGGAGTCCATTCCATGTCTAAGCATACGAAGTTCATTCCTAGTCTAAGAGTTTGAGCCATGGTGCACATGTTGGGCTCGGGCTTATGCTGGTGTCGTATTTTTTTCACCCAGGGCACCATCGTCGGAGCATCGTCGGAGAGCTTAACCGGCGGCATTGGGGGTTCTGGGATTGGGGGGCCGGGGGGTGTGCGCACATGATGTGCGATGGGTGCTGGTACTTGGCCCTTATATTGGCCCCCTATCCCTCATCAAACCTCGAGAACTCACACCCCCTTAAAAAGCATTTGAGATTTTATTGGTTTGCTGCTAGTAGCCATTAAAGTGTCTAAAATGGTGACACTTTTTTCAAACGATCACAAAATCTTCTCCACTTCGAGTTTTTAGCTGAATTTTTTTGTGCAAGCCAAAAAAAATACAACAATCACCTCTACCAAATTTGTTGACAAAAATCTTTCTAAAAAAATTTTAAAAAATCTCGAACTGTAAAAAGTTTCAAAAATCATGAAAAATAGAAAACGGGTCGTCTTGCCACGAAACTTCACATGAAGGCTTAGGGGACCATTGTATGAATTTTCAAGCCAAAAAATTGGCATTGGTATGGCAGAAATATGAAGATGTGCTTGAACCCACCTACCACCCATTCAATCCCCGGCTTACGCATCCTGCCTCTCTGGTCGGCTGAGCAACCACACGTTCGTTTCATGGGTTGACTTAGGCATACGAAGTTCATCCCCAGTCTAAGCATATGGAGTTCATTCCCAGTCTAAGATCAGACCGGACGAGGGTTATGGCAGTAAGATCGATAGCACGTAAGGGGGATTGGGTCGATCCTCGGCTCATGCATTCTGCCTATTCGGCCAACTGAGCGCCCGTAAGCCCATTTTGGGGGTTGGCTTAGGCATAGGGAGTTCATACCATGTCTAAGCCCTAGTCGGACCGAGGGTTGTGGCAGCAGGACCTACAGCACACAG
Organism: Durio zibethinus; assembly: GCF_002303985.1. The sequence goes on along the minus strand of NW_019167826.1, from coordinate 28,638,828 downwards.
AGGGGGATCGAGTCGATCTCCTGCTTGCAGATTATGCCTCTCCGACCGGCTCAATCGCCCGCACGCTCGTTTCATGGGTTGGCTTAGGCATACGGAGTTCATTCCCAGTCTAAGATTGGACCAGACTGAGGGTTACGGCAGCTAGGACCAGTAGTAGGATCGACAACACGTAGGGGGGTTCGGGCCGGTCCCCGGCTTGCACATTCTGCCTATTTGGCCAGCTGAGCGCCCGCACGCTCATTTCGTGGGTTGGCTTAGGCATACGGAGTTTATTCCATGTCTAAGCATACAGAGTTCATTCCCAGTCTAAGATCAGATTGGACCGAGGGTTGTAACAGCAGGACCAGCAGCAAGATTGGCAGTACGCAGGGGGTACCAGGTCGATCCCCGACTTACGTGTTCTACCTCTTCGGATCGACTGAGCACCCGCACGCTCGTTTCGTGGGTTTGCTTGGGCATACGGAGTTCATTCCATGTCTAAGCATACAGAGTTCATTCCAGTGTAAGATCAGATCAGATCGAGGGTTGCGGTAGCAGGACCAACAGCAGGATCGACAGCACGCACGGTGGATCGGGTCGATCCCCAACTTACGTATTTTGCCTCTCCGGTCGACCGAGCACACTCGTTTCGTGGGTTGGCTTTGGCATACGGAGCTCATTCCATGTCTAAGCATACAAAGTTCATTCCCAATCTAAGATCAGACTGGACTGAGGGTTCGGTAGCAGGACTAGCAGCAGGATCAATAGCACGTAGGGGGGATCGGGCTGATCCCTGGCTTGCGTATTTTACCTCTTCGATCGGCTGAGCACCCGTATGCTCGTTTTGTGGGTTGGCTTAGGCATACGGAGTTCATCCCATGTCTAAGCCCCAGTCGGACCGAGGGTTGTGGCAATAGGACTGGCAGCAGGATCGACAACACGTAGAGGGGGACTGGGCTGATCCCTGGTTTACGCATTATGCCTCTCCAGTTGACTGACCTCCCGCACGCTCATTTCATGGGTTGACTTTAGCTTACGAAGTTAATCCCCAGTCTAAGCATACGGAGTTCATTCCTAGTCTAAGATCAGACCAGACCGAGGGTTGCGATAGCAGGATCGACAGCATGCAGGGAAGATCGGGCCGATCCCCGACTTGTGCATTCTGCCTATTCAGCCAGTTGAGCGCCCGCACACCTATTTCATGGGTTGGCTTAGGCATAGGGAGTTCATTCCATGTCTAAGCCCTAGCCGAACCGAGGGTTGTGGCAGCGGGATCGATAGCACGCAGAGGGGGATCGAGCCGATCCTTGGCTTGTGTATTATGCCTTTCCGACCGACTCAGTGCACGAACGCTCATTTTGTAGGTTGATTTAGGCATACGGAGTTCATTCCCAGTCTAAGATCAAACCAAACCGAGGGTTGCGACAGCAGGATGGACAGCATGCAGGGGGGACCGGGTCGGTCCTCGGCTTGCACATTCTGCCTCTCTGATCGACTGAGCACCCGCACGCTCGTTTCGTGGGTTGGCTTAGGCATACGGAGTTCATTCCATGTCTAAGCATACGAAGTTCATTCCCAGTGTAAGATCGGACCGGACCGAGGGTTGCGACAGCAGGACTAGCAGCAAGATCGATAACACGCAAGGGGGACCGAGATGATCCTCAGCTTGCGCATTCTGCCTCTTCGGCTAGTTGACATAGGCATACAGAGTTCATCCCCATTCTAAGCATACAGAGTTCATTCCCAATCTAAGATCGAACCGGATCGATGGTTGCGGTAGCAGGATCGAAAGCACGTAAGGGGGACCGGGCTGATCCTCGACTTGTGCATTCTGTCTTTTCGACCGGCTGAGTGCCTACACGCCCGTTTCGTGGGGTGGCTTAGGCATAGGGAGTTCATTCCATGTCTAAGCCCCAGCCGGACCGAGGGTTGTGGCAGCAAGACTGGCATCATGCCGAGGGTGACCGAGCTAATCCACGGCTTGCGCATTCTGCCTCTTCGATCAGCTGAGCACCTGTGTCACGCCCTGGGCGGGTGCGCTAGGCACATTAGGCGGACCAGCAGGCGAGCCAGAAGTTGAGGCCCATAAACCAGGGGTGCTGGTAGGTATTTGTGCGCAAAGCCTAGCAAATGAGTTCAGAACGCCCACCCAACTTGCAGGCCATCCCGTGAGACCAAGGTGCCTGCACCACATCCAAAAGGGCCTAAGGTGCTGGACACACAAGGGAAGCTTCTAGAAGTAGGCAGGATTAGCAGGAGCATCCTGGCAGATTTGGTTGACCCTAAAAATCAGGAGTTAGCATCCTGATTGATTGTAATCTGTATAATCCCATGATTTTAGCCTTTATTCTAGGGATATTGCCATTAAGTTGTAGCTGGAGCCTCAACTATAAATAGAGGGCTGCTCCACCCTCATTTGTACACCATCAAATACTTCTGTTTCAGTGAATACAAAAGTATTTTTAGAATTCTATCTTTTTATCTTGTTTCTCTTTAACTTGCGTAATCAGCCCTTCCCATTGTTCTAGTGCCCGCACACTTGTGTTTTAGGCTAACTTAGGCATAAAGGAGGAGATTCCAAGCCTAAGGCCACACGGTTTCTGAGTCTAAGGTCAGAGCCCGTGACAGTTGGTATCAGAGCAAGTTCGATTATGCGTGTTTGTGTTGTGCAGGTTAGATCATGATTGAGGAGATGGCATCCCAAAGCGATGTTGCTAGCCAACAACCAGAGGCCCAGGAGCATGGGCGTGGAAGAGGCAAGAAAGCCAGTTCTAGAGATATCTGGTCTACCATGAACGGTAGGCTGGCCAAGGTGGAGGTGACCGTAGGTAACATGAGGGAGAAGCTTGAGGAGGTAGAGACTCACATTGCATCACTAGACTCCATGGGGAAGGAGATCCAAAGTGAGCTAGAAGCTGCTTTCAACAAAGGCTTGGACGTGTTCACCGAAAGAATCAGACCTTGGAGGTTGAAGTACTGACCTTGCGCGATGGCATGGAGGCCATGTACCAGCGGATGGAAGAGCTTGCCAGTGAGCTCGTTGCTTGCAAGACTGCCATTAGGAATGGCATGTTTGTTGGAGTGTCCAAATCCAGATTGGATGTCCCCAAGCCTAAGGAGTTCAAGGGGACTAGGGTGGCCAAGAAAGTAGACAACTACCTATGGGGTATGAAGCAGTACTTCTAGGCCATGGGCATGCAAGACGAGGCAACAAAGGTAAGCACCGCTACTATGTATCTCACTGATGTAGCCTTATTGTGGTGGAGGTGCAGGTGTGATGATGTCAGGTGTGGGAGCACCAAGATTGGAACCTGGGCAAAGTTCCAAAAGGAGTTCAGAGAACAATTTTACCCGGAGTATGCTAATGATGAGGCACGGGTGGTGTTAGCCATCCAATTTGCCAAGGCGATAAGCAGACAAGAAGACACCTTCTTCGCAGCCCTGAAATATGATGAGCCAAGGGAGAAGGAGACTGAGTCACCCTTGGAGGTGCTAAAGGTGCTGAAGACCTTTAGTGATGTGATGCCCGCAAAGCTGCCTAGCAAGCTATCACCTAAGAGGGAGGTGGACCACAAGATCGAGCTGGTGTCCGAGGCCAAGCCACTAGCCAGAGCCCTTTACCGAATGTCTCCACCAGAGTTGGAGGAGTTAAGGAAGCAGCTCAAAAAGTTAGTTGATGCTGGCTTCATCAGGCCATCAAAGGCACCCTATGGTGCACCAGTTCTATTCCAGCGCAAGCATGATGGGTCGTTGCGGCTGTGTATAGACTACCGGGCTTTGAACAAGATGACCATCAAGAACAAGTACCCATCCCACTCATTGCAGACTGGTTCAATCAACTTGGGAGTGCAAGGTGGTTCACCAAGCTAGATTTGAGGTCGGGCTACTATCAAATCAGGATCGCGAAGGGAGATGAGCCAAAGATAGCATGTGTCACTCGGTATGGTTTGTATGAGTTCTTGGTGATGCCTTTCAGACTCACGAACACTCCAGTAACATTCTGCACCCTTATGAACAAGGTACTTCAGTCATTCCTTGATCGGTTTGTTATGGTTTATTTGGATGACATTGTGATCTATAGCCAGACTTTGGGAGAGCATGTAGACCACTTGAGACAGGTGTTCGAGGTGTTGCGGGCACACAAGCTATTTGTCAAGAGGGAGAAGTGCTCATTCGCCCAGCAAGAGATCCCATTCCTTGGCCACATAGTGGGAGGCGGCAGGATACGCATGGATGAAGAAAAGATACACGCCATCCTGGAATGGCAACCACCAGCCAAGGTCACCGACTTGAGATCATTCCTTGGGCTGGTTAACTACTACAGGTGCTTCATCAAAGGTCACTTAGCAATAGCCATGCCATTGACTGACTTGCTCAAGAAAGGGAGAGCATAGGAGTGGAGTGCAGGGTGCCAGGAAGCCTTTGACAGGTTGAAGCGGGCTATGACCGAAGAGCCTGTCTTGGCCTTGCCAGACCATGCCAAGCTGTATGAGGTGCATATGGATGCATCAAACTTTGCCACAGGGGGCGTGTTGAAGCAAGAGGGACGTCCAATCACATTTGAGAGCAGGAAGCTAAATGAGACTGAGTGCAAGTACATAGTCCAAGAGAAGGAGATGACTGCAGCGGTGCACTGCTTGCGCACTTGGCGCCATTACCTGTTGGGGTCGAGGTTCATGGTGAGGATGGACAATGTGGTGACCAGCTACTTCCAGACGCAGAAGAAGCTGTCCCCCAAGTAGGCTAGATGGCAAGATTTTCTTGCAGAATTTGATTTCCTGATAGAGTACAAGCCAGGACGGGTGAACCTAGTGGCAGACACCCTGAGCAGGAAGGCTAACCTTGCTGCCATTAGCCAACCAAAGGGGTCATTGGTGCCGCGCATCAAGGAGGGACTTACGCATGATCCTACAGCCAAGGCTTTGATGGAGTACGCCCAAGAAGGTAAGACTAGGCGATTTTGGTTGTAGGATGGCTTACTATACACCAGGGGTAGTAGACTATTTGTGTCGCAGCACGGGAAGCGTCGCAAGGAAGTTTTGCAAGAATACCATGATTCAAGGTGGGCTGGACACCCCGGAGTGAGCCGCACCTTAGCACTGATCAAGGACCAGTACTACTGGCTGCACATGAGGGATGATGTGGAGGCCTATGTGAAAACTTGTCTTGTGTGCCAACAAGACAAGGTGGAGCTCAAGAAACCAGGCGGTCTCTTGGAGCCATTGCCAGTGCCAGAGCGACCATGGGAGAGTGTTTCTCTAGACTTTATAGTCGGTCTACCCAAAGCAGAAGGGTTTGGAAGCATCATGGTAGTGGTGGACAGGTTTTCCAAGTATGGAATCTTCATTCCAGCAACCAAGGAGTGCCCAGCCGAGGAGGTAGCTCGATTGTTCCTGAAGAACATGGTTAAGTACTAGGGAGTGCCGATGACCATTGTTAGTGATCGGGACGGGTAGGTTCTGGACTGAGTTGTTCAAGCTATTGGGATCAGACTTGAACTTTTCCACTAGCATGCATCCGCAGACAGATGGGCAGACAGAGTGAGAAATGGACTATTGGAGGTCTACCTCAGGCACTATATGAGTGCCACACAAAGGGACTAGCCAAAGCTGCTAGACATTGTGCAGTTTTCCTACAACTTGCAAAGGAGCGAGGTAACGAACCAGAGCGCATTTGAGGTTGTGATAGGGCAACAACCACTAACACCCGGTTTGATTGCTGTAGGTTATACAGGGCTGAATCCAGTAGCATACAAGTTTGCCAAGGCATGGCAGGAGCAAACTAACTTGGCCAGAGTTTGTCTACACAAGGCGGCCAAGAGGTCGAAGAAATGGGCAGACCAGAAGAGGCGGGATGTGCAGTTTCAGGTTGAAGACTTAGTGTTGGTGAAGCTGCATCTCATTACGCACCATAAGGGGATGCACAGAGGCCTAGTCCGGAGGTATAAGGGACCTTTCCAAGTAGTTAAGAGGGTAGGCAAGGTTGCCTACAAGCTAGATATGCCACCCAAGTCGAGGGTACACTCGATGTTCTATGTGAGCATGCTCAAGCCGTTCCATAAGGATGAGGGAGATCCAGGACGGGCAGAGTCAAAGCGTGCGCCATTGGGAGCAAGGGCCTCATATGAGAAGGAGGTCCATAGCATCATGGCTGACCGGAAGGTGAGACGGAAGAACTATCAACCAAGACATAAGTACTTGGTGCGCTGGAAGGGGCTTCCAGACAGTGAGGCGAGCTGGGAACTAGCAGATGACTTATGGTAGTTCGGGGACCAGATTAGGCAGTACCATGCAGAAGACACAACGAGGGCATATGTAATCAGGTGGGGGAGAATGTCACACCCTGGGCGGGCACGCCAGGCACATCAGACGGACCAGCAGGTGAGCCAGAGGTTGAGGCCCGCAGACCAGGCGTGCTGGGGGGTATCTGTGCGCAAAGCCTAGCAAATGAGTTTAGAACGCCCACCCAACTTGCGGGCCATCCCCGTGAGACCAAGGCTTGGCATACAAGATGCCCGCACCACATCCAGAAGGGCCCAAGGTGCTGGACACGCAAGGGAAGCTTCTGGAAGCAGGCAAGATCAGCAGGAGCATTCTGGCAGATTTGGTTGACCCTAAAAATCAGGAGTTAGCATCCTGATTGATTGTAATCTATATAATCCCATGATTTTAGCCTTTATTCTAGGGATATTGCCATTAAGTTGTAGCTGGAGCCTCAACTATAAATAGAGGGCCGCTCCGCCCTCATTTGTACACCATCAAACACTTCTATTTCAGTGAATACAATAGAATTTCCAGAATTTTGTCTTCTTATCTTGTTTCTCTTTAACTTGCATAATCAGCCCTTCCCATTGTTCTAGTGCCCGCACGCTTGTGTTTTAGGCTAACTTAGGCATAAAGGAGGAGATTCCAAGCCTAAGGTCGCACGGTTTTTGAGTCTAAGGTCGGAGCCCATGACACCTGCACGCTGGTTTCGTGGGTTGGCTTAGGCATACGGAGTTCATTCCATGTCTAAGCATATGGAGTTCATTCCCAGTCTAAGAGTTTGAGCCACGGTGCACATGCTGGACTCGGCCACAGGCTGGTGCCATATTTTTTTCGCCCGGGGCACTATCGCGGGAGCATCGCCGGAGAGCCTAACCGGCGGCATTGGGGGTTCCGACGATTTGGGGGGCCGGGGGGTGTGCGCACGTGATGTGTGATGGGTGCTGGTACTTGGCCCTTATATTGGCCCCCTATCCCTCATCAAACCTTGAGAACTCACACCCCGTTAAAGAGCATTTGAGATTTTATAGGTTTGCTGCCAGTAGCCATTAAAGTGTCTAAAATGAGGACACTTTTTTCAAATGGTCACAAAATCTTCTCCACTTTGAGTTTTTAGCTGAATTTTTTTGTGCATGCCAAAAAAATTATAAGGATCAGCTCTACCAAATTTGGGGACAAAAATCTTTCTAAAAAAATTTTAAAAAATCTCGAACCGCAAAAAGTTTCAAAAATTATGAAAAATAGAAAATGGGTCGTCTTGCCACGAAACTTCACGTGAAGGCATAGGGGACCATTGTATGAATTTACAAGCCATAAAAATGGCATTGGCATGGCAGAAATATGAAGATGTGCTTCAACCCACCTACCACCCGTTCGATCCCCGACTTGTGCATCCTACCTCTCTGGCCGACTGAGCGTCTACACGTTCGTTTCGTTGGTTGACTTAGGCATACGGAGTTCATCCCCAGTCTAAGCATACAAAGTTCATTCCCAGTCTAAGATCAGACTAGACCGAGGGTTATGGCAGCAAGATCGGCAACACATAGGGGGGACCGAGCCGATCCCCGGCTTGCACATTCTGCCTCTCCGACCGACTGAGTGCCCACACGCCCGTTTCATGGGTTGGCTTAGGCATAAGGAGTTCATTCCATGTCTCAGCCCCAGTCGGATCGAGGGTTGTAGTAGCGGGACCGACAGCATGTAGAGGGGGACTGGGCCAATCCCCGGCTTGTGCATTATTCTTTTCCGATCAACTCAGCGCCCGAACGCTCGTTTCGTGGGTTGACTTAGGCATACAGAGTTCATTCCCAGTCTAAGATTGAACTAGACCGAGGGTTGCAGTAGCAGGATTGATAGCACGCAGGTGAGGATCAAGCCGGTCCTTGGCTTGCGCATTCTACCTCTCTGGCCGACTGAGCGCCCGTACGCTCGTTTCGTGCGCTGGCTTAAGCATACGGAGTTCATTACATGTCTAAGCATACGGAGTACATTGGTAGTCTAAGATCGGATCAGACTAAGGGTTACGGTAGTAGGACCAGTAGCAGGATCGGTAGCATGCAGGGGAGGATCGGGTCGATCCTCGACTTGCGCATTCTACCTCTCCGATTGGTCACTCGGGTAGGCTGAGCGCCTGCATGCTCGTTTCGTGGGTTAACTTAGGCATACGGAGTTCATCCCCAGTCTAACCATAAGGAGTTCATTCCCAGTCTAAGATCGAACTAGATGAAGGTTTACGGCAGTAGGATCGATAGCACGTAGGGGGGACCGGGCCGATCCCCGGCTTGCGTATTTTGCCTCTTTGGCCGATTGAGCGCCCGCACGCCCGTTTCACGGGTTGGCTTAGGCATAGGGAGTTCATTCCATGTCTAAGCCCCAGCCGAACCTGAGGCTTGTGGCAGTGGGACTGACAGCATGTAGAGAGGGATCGGGTCGATCCCCGGCTTGCACATTCTACCTCTCCGGTAGACTGAACGCCCGTATGCTCATTTCGTGGGTTGGTATAGGCATATAGAGTTCATTCCATGTCTAAGCATATGGAGTTCATTCCCAGTCTAAGAGTTTGAGCCACGATGCACATGCTGGGCTCAGGCATGTGCTGGTTTCGTATTATTTTTGCTCGGGGCACCATCGTCGGAGCATCACCGGAGAGCCTAACCGACGGCATTGGGGGTTCTGGCGATTGGAGGGGCCGGGGGGTGTGTGCACATGATGTGCAATGGGTACTGGTACTTGGCCCTTATATTGGCCCCCTATGCCTCATCAAACCTCGAGACTCACACCCCCTTAAAGAGCATTTGAGATTTTATAGGTTTGCTTCCAGTAGCCATTAAAGTGTCTGAAATGGGGATGCTTTTTTCAAACGGTCACAAAATCTTCTCCACTTCGAGTTTTTAGCTGAATTTTTTTATGCATGCCAAAAAAAATACAAGGATCACCTTTACCAAATTTGGGGACAAAACTCATTCTAAAAAAATTTTAAAAAATCCCGAACTGCAAAAAGTTTTGAAAATCGTGAAAAATAGAAAACGGGTCGTCTTGCCATGAAACTTCACATGAAGGCATAGGGGACCATTGTATGAATTTACAAGCCATAAAAATGGTATTGGCATCGCAGAAATATGAAGATGTGCTTGAACCCACCTACCTTCCGTTCGATCCCCGGCTTGTGCATCCTGCCTCTCTGGTCGGCTGAATGTCCGAACGCTCGTTTCATGGGTTGACTTAGGCATACGAAGTTCATCCCCAGTCTAAGCATATAGAGTTCATTCCCAGTGTAAGATCAGACCAGACCGAGGGTTGCGACAGCAGGATCGACAGCACGTATGGGGGGATCAGGCTGGTCCTCGACTTACGCATTCTGTCTCTCCAGTCGGCTGAGCGCCCGTACGCTCGTTTCATGGGTTGGCTTTCGCATTCAGAGTTCATTCCATGTCTAAGCATACAAAGTTCATTCCCAGTCTATGATCAGACTGGACCGAGGGTTACGGCAGCAGGATCGACAGCATGCAGGGGGGACCGGCCGATCCTCGACTTACGCATTCTACCTCTCCGGCCGGTTGATCACCCACACGCTTGTTTCATTGGTTGGCTTAGGCATACGGAGTTCATTCCATGTCTAAGCCCCAGCTGGACCGAGGGTTGTGGTAGCAGGACTAGCAGCAAGATCGACAACACGCACAGGGGGATCGGGATGATCCTCGGCTTGTGCATTATGCCTCTCCGGTCAGTTGAGCACCCGCATGCTCATTTTATGGGTTGACTTAGGCATACGAAGTTCATCTCCAGTCTAACCATACGGAGTTTATTCCCAGTTTAAGATCGGACCGGATCGAGGGTTGCAACAGCAGGATCGATAGCACACAAGGGGAACCAGGCCGATCTCCGACTTGTGTATTCTGCCTCTCCGACTGGCTGAGTGCTCGCATGCCCATTTTGTGGGTTGGCTTAGGTATAGGAAGTTCATTCTATATCTAAGCCCCAGCCGAACTGAGGGTTGTGGCAGTAAGATCGATAGCATGCAGAGGGAGATCGGGCCGACCCCTGACTTGCATATTATGCCTCTCCGATCAGCTCAGCACCCGAACGCTCGTTTCATGGGTTGACTTAGGCATACAGAGTTCATTCCCAGTCTAAGATCAGATCGGATTGAGGGTTGCAGTAGCAAGATCAACAGCACATAGGGGGGATCAGGGCGGTCCTCGGTTTGAGCATTCTGCCTCTCCGGTCGGCTAAGCGCCCATACTTTCGTTTCGTGGGTTGGCTTAGGCATACGAAGTTCATTCCATGTATAAGCATATGGAGTTCATTCCCAATCTAAGATCGGATCAGACCGAGGGTTACAACAGCAGGACCAGCAGTAGGATCGACAGCACATAGGGGGGATCGGGCTGATCCCCGGCTTGTGTTTCTACCTCTTCGGCCGGCCTCTCCGATCGGCTGAGTGCCCGCACGCTCGTTTCGTGGGTTGACTTAGGCATACGGAGTTCATCCCCAGTCTAAGCATACGGAGTTCATTCCTAGTCTAAGATCAAACCAGACTAAGGGTTACGGTTGCAGGATCGGTAGCACGTAGGGGGACGGGCCAATCCTCAGCTTACATATTCTGCCTCTTTGGCCGGCTAAGCGGTCGCATGCCCGTTTCGTGGGTTGGCTTAGGCATAGGGCGTTCATTCCACGTCTAAGCATACGGAGTTCATTCCCAGTCTAAGATCGGATTGGACCGAGGGTTATGGTAGTAGGACCAGCAATAGGATCGACAGCATGTAGGGGGGACCGGGCCAATCCTCGGCTTGCGCATTCTACCTCTTCGATCGGCCTCTCCGGCCAGTTGAGCACCTGCAGGCTCATTTCATGGGTTGACTTAGGCATACGGAGTTCATCCCCAGTCTAACCATACAGAGTTCATCCCCAGTCTAAGCATACGGATCGAGGGTTGTGGCAGCAGGATTGATAGCACGTAGGGGGACCGGGCCAATCCCCGACTTGCGTATTCTTGCCTCTTTGGCCGGCTGAGCGGTCGCACGCCCGTTTCGTGGGTTGGCTTAGGCATAGGGAGTTCATTCCATGTCTAAGCCCCAGTTGGACCAAGGGTTATGGCAGTAGGACCGGCAGCACACAGAGGGGGATCGGGCCGATCCCCGGCTTGCGCATTCTACCTCTCCGGTTGGCTGAGCCCCTACACGCTCATTTCATGGGTTAGCTTAGGCATACGGAGTTCATTCCATGTCTAAGCATACAGAGTTCATTCCCAGTCTAAGAGTTTGAGCCACAGTGCACATGCTGGGCTCAGGCATGTGCTGGTGCTGCATTTTTTTCGCACGGGGCACCATCGTCAGAGCATCGCTGGGGAGCCTAACCGGTGGCATTGGGGGTTCTGGGATTGGGGGGGCCGAGGGGTGTGCGCACATGATGTACGATGGGTGTTGGTACTTGGCCCTTATATTGGCCCCCTATCCCTCATCAAACCTCAAGAATTCACACCCCCTTTAAAGAGCATTTGAGATTTTATAGGTTTGCTGCCAGTAGCCATTAAAGTGTCTGAAATGGGGATACCTTTTTCAAACGATCACAAAATCTTCTCCACTTCGAGTTTTTAGCTGAATTTTTTTGTGCACGCCAACAAAATTACAAGGATCACGTCTACCAAATTTGGGGACAAAAATCTTTCTAAAAAAATTTTAAAAAATCCCCAACCGCAAAAAGTTTCAAAAATCATGAAAAATAGAAAACGGGTCGTCTTGCCACGAAACTTCACATGAAGGTGTAGGGGACCATTGTATGAATTTACAAGCCATAAAAATGGCATTGGCATGGCAGAAATATGAAGATGTGCTTGAACCCACCAACCACTCGTTCGATCCCCGGCTTCCGCATCTTGCCACTCTGGTCGGCTGAGCGTTCGCATGCTAATTTCGTGGGTTGACTTAGGCATACGAAGTTCATTCCCAATCTAAGATCAGATCGGACTGAGGGTTAGGGTAGTAGGATCGACAGCACGTAGGGGGGACTGGGTCGATCCCTGGCTTGCACATTCTGCCTCTCTGGCCGGCTGAACACCTGCACGCCCGTTTCGTGGGTTGGCTTAGGCATAGGGAGTTCATTCCATGTCTAAGCCCCAGTCGGACCAAGGGTTGTGGCAGCGGGACCGACAGCACGTAGAGGGGGATCGGGCCGATCCTTGGCTTGCGCATTATGCCTCTCCGACCGGCTCAGCGCCCGCACGCTTGTTTCATGGTTTGACTTAGGCATACGGAGTGCATTCCCAGTCGAAGATTGGTTCGGACTGAGGGTTGCAGCAGCAGGATCGACAGCACGCAGGGGGGATCGGGTCGGATCTCGGCTTGCGCATTCTACCCTCTCCGACCGGCTGAGCACCCGTACGCTCGTTTCGCGGGTTGGCTTAGGCATACGGAGTTCATTCCATGTCTAAGCCTATGGAGTTCATTCCCAGTCTAGGATCGAACCGAATCGAGGGTTGTGGTAGCAGTACCAGCAATAGCATCGATAGCATGAAAGGGGGACCAGGCCGATCCTCGGCTTGCGCATTCTGCCTCTCCGGCCTACTGTCGCATGCTTGTTTCGTGGGTTGGCTTAGGCATATGAAGTTCATTCCATGTCTAAGCCCCAGCCGGACCGAGGGTTATGGCAGTAGGACCGGTAGTGGGATCGACAGCACGTAGAGGGGGACCGAGTTGATCCTCGGCTTGGGCATTATGCATCTTCGGTCGACTCAGTGTCCGAACGTTTATTTCATGGGTTGACTTAGGCATATAGTATTCATTCCTAGTCTAAGTTCAGACCGAACTGAGGGTTACGGCAGCAAGATCGACAGCACGCTGGAGGGGACTGGGTCGGTCCCCGACTTGTGCATTCTGCCTCTTCGACCGGCTGAGCGCCCGCACGCTCGTTTTATGGGTTAGGTTAGGCATACGGAGTTCATTCCATGTCTAAGCATGCAGAGTTCATTTCCAGTCTAAGATCGGATCAGATCGAGGGTTGCGGTAGTAGGACCAACAGTAGGATCAACAGCACACAGGGGGGACCGAGTTGATCCTCGACTTACGTATTCTACCTCTCCGACCGGCTGAGCGCCCGTACGCTCATTTTGCGGGTTGACTTAGGCATACGGTGTACATCCCCAGTCTAAGCATACGGAGTTCATTCCCAGTCTAAGATCGAACCGGACTGAAGGTTGCGGAAGCAGGATCTGTAGCACGTAGGGGGGATCAGGCCGATCCCTGGCGTGTGCATTTTACCTCTCCGGCCGGCTAACCACCCGCACGCCCGTTTCGTGTGTTGGCTTAGGCATAGGGAGTTCATTCAATGTCTAAGCCCCAGCCGAACCGAGGGTTGTGGCAGCGGGACCGGCAGTATGCAGAGGGGGACTGGGCCAATCCCCGGCTTGCACATTCTGCCTCTCCGTCTGACTAAGCGCCCGCACGCTCATTTCGTGGGTTGGCTTAGGCATACGGAGTTCATTCCATGTCTAAGCAAACGGAGTTCATTCCCAGTCTAAGAGTTTGAGCCATGATGCACATGCTGGGCTAGGGAATGTGCTGGTGCCGTATTTTTTTCGCCCGGGGTACCATCGCCGGAACATCGTCGGAGAGCCTAACCGGCGGCATTGGGGGTTCCGGCGATCGGGGGCCGGGGGGGTGTGCGCACATGATGTGCGATGGGTCCTGGTACTTGGCCCTTATATTGGCCCCCTATCCCTCATAAAACCTCAAGAACTCACACCCTCTTAAAGAGCATTTGACATTTTATAGGTTTGCTGCCAGTAGCCATTAAAGTGTCTAAAATGGGGACACTTTTTTCAAACGGTCACAAAATCTTCTCCACTTCGAGTTTTTAGCTGAATTTTGTTTTTGCATGCCAAAAAAAAAAAACAAGGATCACCTCTACCAAATTTGGGGACAAAACTCTTTCTAAAAAAATTTTAAAATATCTCGAACCGTAAAAAGTTTCAAAAATCGTGAAAAATAGAAAACGGGTCGTCTTGCCACGAAACTTCACATGAAGGCGTAGGGGACCATTGTATGAATTTACAAGCCATAAAAATGGCATTGGCATAGCAGAAATATGAAGATGTGTTTGAACCCACCTACCACCCGTTCGATCCCCGGCTTGCGCATCCTGCCTCCCTAGTCGACTTAGTGTCCGCACGCTCGTTTCGTGGGTTGACTTACGCATACGGAGTTCATCCCTAGTCTAAGCATATGGAGTTCATTCCTAGTCTAAGATCAGATCAGACCGAGGGTTACGGCAGTAGGATCGATAGCACGCAGGGGGGACCGGGCCGATCCTCGACTTGTGCATTCTGCCTCTCCGGTCGGCTGAGCGCTCGCACGACCGTTTCATGGTTTGGCTTAGGTATAGGGAGTTCATTTCATGTCTAAGCCCCAGTCAGACTGAGGGTTGTGGCAGCAGGGCTGACAGCACATAGGGAGGGATCGAGCCGATCCCCGGCTTGCGCATTATGCCTTTCCGACTAGCTCAACGCCCGCATGCTCGTTTCATGGGTTGACTGAGGTGTACGGAGTTCATTCCTAGTCTAAGATCGGATCGAACCGAGGGTTGTGGTAGCAGGATAGACAGCACGCAGGAGGGGACCGGGTCAGTCCTTGGCTTACGCATTCTGCCTCTCCGACCGGCTGAGCACCCGTACGCTTGTTTCATGGGTTGGCTTAGGCATACGTAGTTCATTTCATGTCTAAGCATACGGAGTTCATTCCTAGTCTAAGATCGCATCAAACTGAGGGTTGCAACAGCAGGATCGACAGCACGCAGGGGGGATCGAGTCGATCCCAGGCTTGCGCATTCTGTCTCTCCGGCCGGCTGAGCACCCGCACGCTCGTTTCATGCGTTGGCTTAGGCATACAGAGTTAATTCCATGTCTAAGCCCCAGCCGGACCGAGGGTTATAGCGGCGGGACCAATAGCACGTAAAGGGGGATCGGGCCGATCCTCAGCTTATGCATTATGCCTCTCCAGCTGGCTCAGCACCCGCACACTCGTTTCGTGGGTTGACTTAGGCATACGAATTTCATTCCTAGTCTAGGATTGACAGCACGTAGGCGGGGATCGAACCGGTCCCCGACTTGCACATTTGGCCTCTCCGGTCGGTTGAGCACCCGCACGCACGTTTTATGGGCTAGCTTAGGCATACGGAGTTCATTCCATGTCTAAACATACAGAGTTCATTCCATGTCTAAACATACGGAGTTCATTCCCAGTCTAAGATCGAATCAGATTGAGGGTTGCGGTAGCAGGACCAGTAGCAGGATCGATAGCACTCAGGGGGGACCGAACTGATCCTCGGCTTGCTCATTCTACCTCTCCAGCCCGTTGAGCACCCGCACGCTCGTTTCGTGGGTTGGCTTAGGCATACGGAGTTCATTCCATGTCTAAGCCCCAGCCGGATCAAGGGTTGTGGTAGTAGGACCGGCAGCGGGATCGACAGCACGCAGAGGTGAATCGAGCTGATCCCCGGCTTGCGCATTATGCCTCTCCAGCCGGTTGAGCACCCGCACGCTCGTTTCATGGGTTGACTTAGGCATACGGAGTTCATCCCCAGTCTAAGCATACGGAGTTCATTCCCAATGTAAGATCGGACCGGACCGAGGGTTGCGGTAGCAGGACCAGCAGGACGCAAGGGGGACTGGGCCGATCCTTGGCTTGTGCATTCTGCCTCTCTGGTCGGCTGAGCGCCCGCACGCTCGTTTTGTGGGTTGGCTTAGGCATAGGGAGTTCATTCCATTTCTAAGCCCCAGTCGGACAAAAGGTTGTGGCAGCGGGACCGGCAGCACGCAAAGGGGGATCGAGCCGATCCCTTGCTTACGCATTATGCCTCTTCGATCGGTTCAGTGCCCGCACGCTCGTTTCGTGGGTTGACTTAGGCATACGGAGTTAATTCCCAGTGTAAGATTGGACCGGACTGAGGGTTACGGTAGTAGGATCGGCAGCACGCAGGAAGGGATCGGGTCAGTCCCCAGCTTACGCATTCTGCCTCTCTGATCGACTGAGCACCCGCACGCCCATTTCGTGGGTTGGCTTAGGCATACGGAGTTCATTCCATGTCTAAGCATACAGAGTTCATTCCCAGTCTAAGATCAGACCAAACTGAGGGTTGCGGCTGCAGGATCGACAGCACACAGGAAGGATCGAGCCGATCCCCGATTTTTGCATTCTGCCTCTCTGACCGGCTGACCGCCCGTACGCTCTTGTCGTGGGTTGGCATCGGCATACAGAGTTCATTCCATGTCTAAGCCCCAGCCAAACTGAGGGTTATGGTAGCAGGACCAATAGCGGGATCGACAGCACACAGAGGAGGACCGAGCTGATCCCCAGCTTGCACATTATGCCTCTCCGGCCGGCCTCTCTGGTTGGCTGAACGCCCGAACACTCGTTTCATGGGTTGTCTTAGGCATATGGAGTTCATGCCCAGTCTAAGCATACAGAGTTCATTCCCAGTTTAAGATCAGACTGGACCGAGGGTTGCGGCAGCAGGATCGACAGCACGCGGGGGGGACCGAGCTGATCCTCGGCTTGCGTATTCTGCCTCTCCGACAGGTTGAGTGCCTACACACTTGTTTCGTGGGTTGGCTTAGGCATACGGAGTTCATTCCATGTCTAAGCATATGGACTTCGTTCCCAGTCTAAGATTTTGAGCCACGATGCACATGCTAGGCTCGGGCATGTGCTGGTGCCACATTTTTTTCACCCGGGGCACCATCGTCGGAGCATCGTCGGAGAGCCTAACCGGTGGCATTGGGGGTTCGGGTGATTGGGGGGGCTGCGGGGGTGTACGCACATGATGTGCGATGGGTGCTGGTACTTGGCCCTTCCCCTATCCCTCATCAAACCTCGAGAACTCACACTCCCTTAAGAGCATTTGAGATTTTATAGGTTTGCTGCCAGTAGCCATTAAAGTGACTGAAATGGGGACACTTTTTTTAAACGGTCACAAAATCTTCTCCACTTCGAGTTTTTAGCTGAATGTTTTTGTGCATGCCAACAGAAATACAAGGATCACCTCTACCAAATTTGGGGACAAAACTCTATCAAAAAAAATTTTAAAAAATCCCGAACCGCAAAAAGTTTCAAAAATCATGAAAAATAAGAAACGGGTCGTCTTGCCATGAAACTTCACATGAAGGCTTAGGGGACCATTGTATGAATTTACAAGCCATAAAAATGGCATTGGCATGGCAGAAATATGAAGATCTGCTTGAACTCACCTACCACCCATTTGATCTCGACTTGCGCATCCTGCCTCTCTGGTCGACTGAGAGTCCGCATGCTCGTTTCGTGGGTTGACTTAGGCATACGGAGTTCATCCCCAGTCTAAGCATACGGAGTTCATTCCTAGTCTGAGATCGGACTAGACCGAGGGTTGCAATAGCAGGATCGACAGCACGTACGGGGGATCGGGCTGATCCCTGGCTTGTGCATTCTGCCTCTCCGACCGGCTGAGCGCCCGCACGCCCATTTCATGGGTTGGCTTAGGCATAGGGAGTTCATTCCATGTCTAAGCCACAGTCGGACTGAGGGTTGTGGTAGCGAGACTGACAGCATGCAGAGGGGGATCGGGCCAATCCCCGGCTTGCGCATTATGCCTCTCCGGCTGGCTTAGCGGTCGAACGCTAGTTTCATGGGTTGACTTAGGCATACAGAGTTCATTCCCAATGTAAGATCAGACCAGATCGAGGATTGTGATAGTAGGATCGACAGCACGCAGAGGGGACCGGATCGATCCCCGACTTGTGCAATCTACCTCTTCGGTCGGCTAAGTGCCCACACTCTCGTTTCATGGGTTGGCTTAGGTATACGGAGTTCATTCCATGCCTAAGCATACGAAGTTCATTCCCAGCCTAAGATCGGATCGGACTGAGGGTTGCAGCAGTAGGACCAGCAGCAGGATCGACAGCATGTAGGGGGGATCGGGTCGATCCCTGACTTATGCATTCTACCTCTCCGGCCGGCTGAGCGCCCGCACTCCCGTTTCATGGGTTGGCTTGGGCATAGGGAGTTCATTCCATGTCTAAGCCCCAATCGAACGAAGGGTTGTGGCGGCGAGACCGACAGCACGCAGAGAGGGACCGGGTCGATCCCCAGCTTGCGCATTATGCCTCTCCGACTGGCTCAGCGCCTGCACGCTCATTTCGTGGGTTGACTTAGGCATACAGTGTTCATTCCCAGTCTAAGATCGGATCGGACCGAGGGTTGCGGCAGCAGGATCGACAGCACGCAGGGGTGGATCGGGTCGATCTTCGACTTGCGCATTTTGCCTCTCCGACCGACTGAGCGCCCGCATGCCCATTTCTTGGGTTGGCTTAGGCGTAGGGAGTTCATTCATGTCTAAGCCCCAGCTGGACCGAGGGTTGTTACGGTGGGATCGACAGCACGCAGAGGGGGATCGGGCCGATCCCAGGCTTGCGCATTATGCCTCTCTGGTTGGCCTAGTGCCCTCACGCTTGTTTCATGGGTTAACTTAGGCATACGAGTTCATTCCCAGTCTAAGATCAGACCGGACTCAGGGTTGCGACAGCAGGATCGACAGCACACAGGGGGGATCGAGTTGATCCTCGGCTTGCACATTCTACCTCTCCGGTTGGCTGAGCAACTGCACGCTCGTTTCATGGGTTGGCTTAGGCATACGGAGTTCATTCCCAGTCTAAGATCAGACTGAACCGAGGGTTGCGATAGTAGGACTAGCAGCAAGATTGGCAGCATGCAGGGGGGACCGAGTTGATCCTCAGCTTGTGCATTCTACCTCTCTGGCCAGCTGAATGCCTGCATGCTAATTTCGTGGGTTGGCTTAGGCATACGGAGTTCATTCCATGTCTAAGCCCTAGACGAAGGGTTGTGGCTGTAGGACCGGTAGCGGGATTAGCAGCACGCAGAGAAGGATCGGGCTACTCCCCGACTTGTGCATTATGCCTCTCCAACCGGCCTCTCTGGTCGGTTGAGCACCTATACGCTCATTTCGTGGGTTGGCTTAGGCATACGGAGTTTATTCCATGCCTAAGCATACGAAGTTCATTCCCAGTCTAAGATCAGACTGGACTGAGGGTTGCAACAGCAGGACCAACAGCAGGATCAGCAGCATGTAGGAGGGATCGGGCTGATCCCCAACTTGCACATTCTGCCTCTCTGGTCGGTTGAGCACCCGCACGCCCGTTTCCTAGGTTGGCTTAGGCATACGGAGTTCATTCCATGTCTAAGCATACGGAGTTCATTCCCAGTCTAAGATCGGACTGGATCGAAGGTTACGACAGTAGGACCAGCACAGGATTGATAGCATGCAAGGGGGACCAGGCCAATTCGCGGCTTGTGCCCGCACGCTCGTTTCATTGGTTGGCTTAGGCATGCAAAGCTCATTCCATGTGTAAGCCCCAGCCGGACTGAGGGTTGTGGTAGCAGGATCGGCAGCGGGATCGACAGCACGCAGAGGGGGACCGAGTCAATCCCCGGCTTGCGCATTATGCCTCTCCTTCCGGCTCAGTGCCCGCACGCTCGTTTCATGGGTTGACTTATGCATACGGAGTTCATTCCTAGTCTAAGATCAGACCGGATCGAGGGTTACGACAGCAGGATCAACAGCACGGAGCGAGGGACAGGGCCGGTCCCCGGCTTGCGCATTTTGCCTTTCTGGCCGACTGAGTGCCCGTTCGCTCATTTCGTGGGTTGGCTGAGGCATACGGAGTTCATTCCATGTCTAAGCATACGAAGTTCATTCCTAGTGTAAGATTGGGCCGGTACAAGGGTTACGGTAGCAGGACCAGCACAGGATCGACAGCACGCAGGGGGGACCGGGCCAATCCGTCGCTTGCGTATTCTGCCTCTCTGACCGATTGAACGCCCGTACGCTCGTTTCATGGGTTGGCTTAGGCATACGGAGTTCATTCCATGTCTAAGCCCCAACCGAGTCGAGGGTTGTGGCAGCAGGACCGGTAGCGAGATTGACAGCATGCAAAGGGGGATCGAGCTGATCCTCGGTTTGCATATTATGCCTCTCCGGCCAGCTCAGCACCCGCACGCTCATTTCGTGGGTTGACTTATGCATACAGATTTCATTCCCAGTCAAGATCGGATCGGACCAAGGGTTGCGGTAGTAGGATTGACAGCACGCAGGGAGGATCGGGTCGAACCCCGACTTGCGCATTCTACCTCTGCGGTTGACTGAGCACCCGGACGCTCGTTTCATGGGTTGGCTTAGGTATACGGAGTTCATTCCATGTCTAAGCCCCAGTCGAACTGAGGGTTATGGTGCCAGGACTGGCAGCAGGATTAGCAGCACGTAAAGGGGGACCGAGCTGATCCCCACCTTGTGCATTATGCCTCTCCGATCGACCTCTACGGTAGACTGAGCACTCGCACGCTTGTTTCGTGGGTTGACTTAGGTATACGGAGTTCACCCCCAGTCTATGCATACGGAGTTCCTTCCCAGTCTAAGATCGGACGGGACTGAGGGTTGTGGCAGCAAGATCCGCAGCATGCAGGGGGGATCGGGCCGATCCCCAGCTTGTGCATTCTGCCTCTCCGACCGACTGAGCACCCGCACGCCCATTTCGTGGGTCGGCTTAGGCATAGGGAGTTCATTCCATGTGTAAGCCCCAGCTGGACCGAGTTTTATGGCAGTGGGATCGGCAGCACACAAAGGAGGATCAGGCCGATCCCTGGCTTGTGCATTATGCCACTTCGGTCGGCTCAGCACTCGCACGCTCATTTCATGGGTTAACTTATGCATACGGAGTTCATTCCCAGTCTAAGATCAGACCAGACCGAGGGTTTTAGCAGCAGGATCGACAGTACGCAGGGGGGATCGGGCCAATCCCCGACTTGTGCATTCTACCTCTCCGACCGACTGAGTGCCCGTACGCTCGTTTCATGGGTTGGCTTAAGCATATGGAGTTCATTCCCAGCCTAAGATTTTGAGCCACGGTGCACATGCTGGGCTTGGGCATGTTCTGGTGCTGCATTTTTTTTACCTGGGGTACCATCGTCAGAGCATCGTCGGAGAGCCTAACCGATGGCATTGGGGGTTCCGACGATTGGGGGGCCGAAGGGGTTTGCGCACATGATGTATGATAAGTACTGGTACTTGCGTCATGGGCTCTAACCTTAGACTCAGAAACCGTGCAGCCTTAGGCTTGGAATCTCCTACTTTATGCCTAAGTCAGCCTAAAACACAAGCGTATGGGCACTAGAACAACGGGAAGGGTTGATTACGTAAGTTAAAGAGAAAAGGATAAGAAGGTAGAATTCTGGAAATGCTCTTGTATTCACTGAAACGAAAGTGTTTGATGGTGTACAAATGAGGGAGAAGCGGCTCTCTATTTATAGTTGAGGCTCCAGCTTACACTTAATGGCAATATCCTTAGAATAAAGGCTAAAATCATGGGATTATACAGATTACAATCAATCAGGATGCTAACTCCTAATTTTCAGGGTCAACCAAATCTGCCAGGATGCTGCTGCTGATCCTGCCTGCTTCCAGAAGCTTCTCTTGCATGTCCAGCACCTTGGGCCCTTGTGGATATGGTGCGGGCACCTTGTATGCCAGGTCTTGGTCTCACGGGCTGGCCTGCAAGTTGGGCGGGTGTTCTAAACTCGTTTGCTAGGCTTTGCATGTAGATACCTGCCAGCACACCTTGGTCAGCGGGCCTGAACCTCTGGCTCACCTGCTGGTGCACCTGATGTGCCTGGCGTGCCCACCCAGGGCATGACATTCTCCCTCACCTGATTGCACAATGCCCTCATTGCGTCTTCTGCATGGTACTACCTGATCTGGTCCTCAAACTATCGTAAGTCATCTGCTGGTTCCCAGCTTGCCTCACTGTCTGGAAGTCCCTTCTAGTGCACCAAGTACTCTTGTTTTGGCTGATAGTTCTTTCGTCTCACCTCTCGGTCAGCTATGATGTTGTGGACCTCCTTTTCATATGAGGCCCTTGCTCCCAATGGTGCATGCTTTGACTCTTCCCATCCTGGATCTCCCTTATCCTCATGGAATGGCTTGAGCATGCTTACATGGAACACCGGGTGTACCCTCGACTTGGGTGGCATATCCAGCTTGTAGGCAACCTTGCCTACCTTTTTGACTACTCAGAAAGGTCCCTCATACCTCCAGACTAGGCCTTTGTGCAGCCCCCTATGGCACACAATGGGATGCAGCTTCACCAATACCAAGTCTCCAACCTGGAACTGCACGTTCCGCCTATTCTGGTCTACCCACTTCTTCAACCTCTTGGCCGCCTTGTGTAGACAAACTCTGGCCAAGTCAGTTTGCTCCTGCCATGCCTTGGCAAACTTGTATGCTGCTGGATTCGGCCCTGTATAACCTGCAGCAATCGAACCGGGTGTTAGTGGTTGTTGCCCTGTCACAACCTCAAATGGGCTCCGGTTCGTTACCTCGCTCCTTTGCAAGTTGTAGGAAAACTGTGCAATATCTAGCAGCTTTGGCCAGTCCCTTTGTGTGGCACTCACATAGTGCCTGAGGTAGACCTTCAATAGTCTATTCACTCGTTCTGTCTGCCCATCGGTCTATGGATGCATGCTGGTGGAAAAGTTCAAGTCTGACCCCAACAGCTTGAACAACTCAGTCCAGAACCTACCTGTGAAATGCCTGTCTTGATCACTAACAATGGTCCTCGGCACTCCGTAGTACTTAACCATGTTCTTTAAGAACAATCGAGCTACCTCCTCGGCTGGGCACTCCTTGGTTGTTGGAATAAAGATTTCATACTTGGAAAACCTATCCACCACTACCATGATGCTTCCAAACCCTTCTGCTTTGGGTAGACTGACTATAAAGTCTAGAGAAACACTCTCCCATGGTTGCTCTGGCACTGGCAATGGCTCCAAGAGACCGCCTGGTTTCTTGAGCTCCACCTTGTCCTGTTGTTACATAAGACAAGTCTTCACATAGGCCTCCACATCATCCCTCATGTGCGGCCAATAGTACTGATCCTTGATCAACGTTAAGGTACGACTCACTCTGGGGTGTCCAACCCACCTTGAATCATGGCATTCTTGTAAAATTTCCTCGCAGAGCTTCCCGTGCTATGGTACAAACAGTCTACTTTCCCTGGTGTACAGCAAGCCATCCTGCAACCAAAACTGCCTAGTCTTACCTTGCTGGGCGTACTCCATCAAAGCCTTGGCTATAGGATCATGCACAAGTCCCTCCTTGATGTATGGCACTAGTGACCCCTCTAGTTGGCTAATGGCATCAAGGTTAGCCTTCCTGCTAAGGGCATCTGCCACTAGGTTCACCCACCCCGGCTTGTACTCCATCTGGAAATCAAATTTCGTAAGAAAATCTTGCCATCTCGCCTGCTTGGGCGACAACTTCTTCTACGTCTGGAAGTAGCTGGTCACCACATTGTCCATCCTAACCATGAACCTCAACCCCAAAAGGTAATGGTGCCAAGTGTGTAAGCAGTGCACCACTGCAGTCATCTCCTTCTCTTGGACCGTGTACTTGCACTCAGTCTCATTCAGCTTCTTGCTCTTGAATGCGACTGGACGTCCCTCTTGCATCAACACACCCCCTGTGGCAAAGTCTGATGCATTCGTATGCACCTCATATGCTTGGCATGGTCTGGCAAGGCCAAGACTGGCTCTTCGATCATAGCCCGTTTCAACCTGTCAAAGGCTTCCTGGCACCCTACGCTCCACTCCCATGCTTTCCCTTTCTTGAGCAAGTCAGTCAATGGCATGGCTATTGCTGAGTGACCTTTGATGAAGCACTTGTAGTAGTTGACCAGCCCAAGGAATGATCTCAATTCAATGACCTTGGATGGCGGTTGCCACTCCAGGATGGCGTGTATCTTGCCTTCATCCATGCGTATCTTGCCACCTCCCACTATGTGGCCAACCTGCTGGGTGAATGAGCACTTCTCCCTCTTGACAAACAGCTTGTGTGCCCGTAACACCTCAAACACCTATCTCAAGTGGGTCTACATGCTCTCCCAAAGTCTAGCTATAGATCACAATGTCATCCAAATAAACCACAACAAACCGATCAAGGAATGACTGAAGTACCTTGTTCATAAAGGTACAGAATGTTGCTGGGGCATTCGTGAGTCTGAAAGGCATCACCAAGAACTCATACGAACCATACCGAGTGACACATGCTATCTTTGGCTCATCTCCCTCTACGATCCTGACTTGATAGTAGCCTGACCTCAAATCCAGCTTGGTGAACCACCTTGCGCTCCCAAGTTGATCGAACAAGTCCGTAATGAGTGGGATGGGGTACTTGTTCTTGATGGTCAGCTTGTTCAAAGCCCGGTAGTTTATGTACAGCTGCAACAACCCATCATGCTTGTGCTGAAATAGAACTGGTGCACCATAGGGTGCCTTTGATGGCCTGATGAAGCCAGCATCAACTAACTCTTTGAGCTACTTTCTTCAACTCCTCCAACTCTGGTGGAGACATTTGGTAAGGGGCTCTAGCTGGTGCCTTGGCCTCGGACACCAGCTCGATCTTGTGGTCCACCTCCCTCTTAGGTGGTAGCTTGCTAGGTAGCTTTGCGGGCATCACATCACTAAAGGTCTTCATCACCTTTAGCACCTCCAAGGGTAACTCGATCTCCTTCTCCCTTGGATCATCATATTTTAGGGCTGCCAAGAAGGTGTCTTCTTGTCTACTTACCACCTTGGCAAATTGGATGGCTGACAGCACCCGCGACCCAACTCCAGACCCTCTCCTTAATGGCACTAGGCATTGGCACCATGCATCCAAGATGCAAACACAATCAGTAAAAGGCACAATAAGGGCGTTAATCAGAATAAGGAAATCCAACCCAATCACAAACTCATAGTCCTCAAGGGGTACTACCTCAATGGCCTCCTTACCTTTCCAGTCTTCAAGCTGCAACTCCACTCCCCGCACTACTCCAATGGCTGAAACTTCCTTGGATTTCACCGTTTTGATGGTACCAGTCCCTTTCTGCACCTTTAGTCCGAGCTTTCGGGCTCTATCACCTGAAATAAAAAGATGTGAGGCACTTGTGTCCATCGGTGCACTCACCTTCTGACCCGCAACCATCAGATCCGTAAACATCAAGCCCTTTGGCTTACGGCTCCCCTTACTCTGGACAGCATTGAGCACCAACAACCCAAGCTTTGCAGCCTCTGACTCTGGCTCCTCGTCAGACTTATTGTCTACAACAGCCAGCTTGCCCTTCTACGGGTAATTACGCGCTATGTGGCTCCCTCCACATAGGTAGCATGCTAGTGGCTCTCGATCCCTTTTTGCTTTCCACTTGCCTGCTGTTGGCTTCCTCTCTCCATCCTTGGTTGAATGGTCTTGGTCTCCATCCTTGGACTCCCGATCATGGTCCTTCCCCTTGGACTACTTCTTTCGGTCTCTATCGTCCCTGCCCTTACCCTTGGGCTTGGTAGACTCGAAGTTGTTCAGAGACTTGAACTCTATCAAGTGCTCGGCAGTAGTCATGGCTTTAGCCAAGTCATGAACTCCTCTCCTTTGTAGCTCATTCTTCACCCATGGCTTCAGCCCATCCATGAAAGCAAATAAGGCATCCTTCTCACCTAGATCTGAGATCTCTAGCATTAGTTCAGAGAATTTCTGGACATATTCCCTTATGTCCCCTTGCTGGCTCAGCCTGTGCAACTTTGCCCGTGCCTCATCATCGGCATACTCCGGGTAAAATTATTCTCTGAACTCTTTTTGAAACTCTGCCCAGGTTCCAATCTTGGCGCTCCCACACCTGACATCATCACATCTGCGCCTCTATCACAATAAGGCTACATCAGTGAGATACATAGCAGCGGTGCTTACCTTTATCACCTCATCTTGCATGCCCATAGCCTAGAAGTATTGCTCCATACCCTGAAGGTAGTTATCTACTTCCTTGGCCACCCTAGTCCCCTTGAACTCCTTAGGCTTGGGGACATCCAATCTTGACTTGGACACTCCAGCAAACATGCCATTCTCAATGGCAGTCTTGGAAGCAACGAGCTCACTGGTAAGCTCCTCCATCCGCTGGTGCATGGCCTCCATGCCATCGCGCAAGGTCAGCACTTCAGCCTCTAAGGTCTGATTCTTTTGGGTGAACATGTCCAAGCCTTTGTTAAGAGTAGCTTGCAGCTCACTTTGGATCTCCTCCCCCATGGAGTCTAGCGATGCAATGTGAGTCTCTACCCCCTCAAGCTTTTCCCCCATGTCGCCCATGGTCACCTCCACCTTGGCCAGCCTACCGTCCATGGTAGACCAGATATCTCTAGAACTGGCTTTCCTCCCTCTTCCATGCCCATGCTCCTGGGCCTCTGGTTGTTGGTTAGCAACGTCACTTTGCGATGCCATCTCCTCTAACCTGCACAACACAAACACATAGAATCAAACTTGCTTTGATACCAACTGTCATGGGCTCCAACCTTAGACTCAGAAACCGTGCGGCCTTAGGCTTGGAATCTCCTCCTTTATGCCTAAGTATGCCTAAGTCAGCCTAAAACACAAGTGTACGGGCACTAGAACAACAGGAAGGGCTGATTACGCAAGTTAAAGAGAAACAGGATAAGAAGGCAGAATTCTGGAAATGCTCTTGTATTCACTAAAACAAAAGTGTTTGATGGTGTACAAATGAGGGAAGAGCAGCCCTCTATTTATAGTTGAGGCTCCAGCTTACACTTAATGGAAATATCCCTAGAATAAAGGGTAAAATCATGGGATTATGTAGATTACAATCAATCAGGATGCTAACTCCTGATTTTCAGGGTCAACCAAATCTGCCAGGATCCTGCTGCCGATCTTGCCTGCTTCCAGAAGCTTCCCTTGCGTGTCTAGGACCTTGGGCCCTTCTGGATGTGGTGCGGGCAGCTTGTATGCCAGGCTTTGGTCTCACTGGCTGGCCTGCAAGTTGGACAGGCACTCTGAACTCGTTTGCTAGGCTTTGCTCGCAGATACCGCCAGCACGCCTGGTCTGCGGGCCTCAACCTTTGGCTCACCTGCTAGTGCGCCTGATGTGCCTGGCGTGCCCGCCCAGAGTGTGACACTTGGCCCTTATATTGGCCCCCTATCCCTCATCAAACCTTGAGAACTCACACCCCCTTAAAGAGCATTTGAGATTTTATAGGTTTGCTACCAGTAGCCATTAAAGTGTCTGAAATGGGGACACTTTTTTCAAACGGTCACAAAATCTTCTCCACTTCGAGTTTTAAGCTGAATTTTTTTTGTGCATGCCAACAAAAATACAAGGATCACCTCTACCAAATTTCGAGACAAAACGCTTTCTAAAAAAGTTTTAAAAAATCCCGAACTGTAAAAAGTTTTGAAAATCATGAAAAATAGAAAACGGGTCGTCATGCCACGAAACTTCACATGAAGGCTTAGGGGAAAATTGTATGAATTTACAAGACATAAAAATGGCAATGGCATGGTAAAAATATGAAGATGTGCTTGAACCTACCTACCACCCGTTCGATCCCCGGCTTGCGCATCCTGCCTCTCTGGTCGGCTGAGTGCCCGCACGCTTGTTTCGTGGGTTGACTTAGGCATATGGAGTTCATCCCCAGTTTAAGCATACGGAGTTCATTCCCAGTCTAAGATCAGACTGAACTGAGGGCTGCGGTAGTAGGATCAACAGCACGCAGGGGGGACCGGGCCAATCCCCGACTTGCGCATTCTGCCTCTCCGACCGGCCAAGCACCCGCATGCCCGTTTCGTGGGTTGGCTTAGGCATAGGGAGTTCATTCCATGTCTAAGCCCCAGTTGGACCGAGGGCTGTGGCTACAGGACCGACAGCACACAGAGGGGGACTAGGTCGATCCCCAGCATGCGCATTATGCCTATCCGGCCGGCTCAGTGTCGGCATGCTCGTTTCGTGGGTTGACTTAGGCATACGGAGTTCATTCCCAGTCTAAGATCAGATCAGACTAAGGGTTGCTGTAGCAGGATCGACAGCACGCAGGGGAGATCAGGTCGATCCCCGACTTTTGCATTCTGCCTCTCTGGCCTGCTGAGCGCCCGCATGCTCGTTTCGTGGGTTGGCTTAGGCATACAGAGTTCATTCCCAGTCTAAGATCGGATCGGGCCGAAGGTTACGGTAGCAGGACCAGCAGCAGGATCAGTAGCACGTAGGGGGACCGGGCTGATCCTCGGCTTATGCATTCTGCCTCTCTGGCCGACAGAGCGCCTGCACACTCATTTCGTCGGTTGGCTTAGTCATATGGAGTTCATTCCATGTCTAAGCCCCATCGAACTGAGGGTTGTGGCAGCAGGACCGACAACGGGATCAGCAGCACGCAGAGGGGGATCGGGCTGATCCTCGATTTGTACATTATGCCTCTTCGACTGACTGAACGCCCACATGCTCGTTTCGTTGGTTGACTTAGGCATATGAAGTTCATCCCCAATCTAAGCATACGGAGTTCATTCCTAGTCTAAGATCAGACCGTACCGAGGGTTGCGACAACAGGATCGATAGAACGTAGGGGGGACTGAGCCGATCCTCGGCTTGTGCATTCTACCTCTCCAGTTGACTGAATGCCCTGCATGCCCGTTTCATGGGTTGGCTTAGTCATAGGGAGTTCATTCCATGTCTAAGCCACAACCAGACTGAGGGTTGTGGCAGTGGGATCGGCAGCACGCGGGGGGGATCGGGCTGCTCCACGGCTTGTACATTCTACCTCTCCGACTGGTTGAGTGCCCGCACGCCTGTTTCATGGGTTGGCTTAGGCATAAGGAGTTCATTCCATGCCTAAGCCCCAACCAGACTGAGGGTTGTGGTAGCAGGATCGGCAGCACGCAGAGGGGGACCAGGCCGATCCCCGGCTTACGCATTATGCCTCTTCGCCCGGCTTAGCGCCCGCACGCTCGTTTCGTGGGTTGACTTATGCATACAAAGTTCATTCCCAGTCTAAGATTGGATCAGACCGAGGGTTGCGGCAACAGGATCGACAGCACGCAGGGGGGACCGGGCTTATCCTCGGCTTGCACATTCTGCCTCTCGGGCCGGCTGAGCACCCGCACGCTCGTTTCGTAGGTTAGCTTAGGCATACGGAGTTCATTCCATGTCTAAGCATACGGAGTTCATTCCCAGTCTAAGATTTTGAGCCATGATGCACATGCTAGGCTCGGCCATGTGCTGGTGCCGCATTTTTTTCGCCTGGGGCACCATTGCCGGAGCATCGCCGAAGAGCCTAACCGACGGCATTGAGGGTTCTGACGATTTGGGGGGCCGGGGGTTGTGCGCACATGATGTGCGATGGGTGCTGGTACTTGGCCATTTTTGGCCCCCTATCCTTCTTCAAACCTCAAGAACTCACACCCCCTTAAAGAGCATTTAATATTTTATAGGTTTGCTGCTAGTAGCCATTAAAGTGTCTGAAATGGGGACACTCTTATCAAACGGTCACAAAATCTTCTCCACTTCGAGTTTTTAGCTCAATTCTTTTTGTGCATGCCAACAAAAATACAAGGATCACCTCTACCAAATTTGGGGACAAAACTCTTTCTAAAAAAATTTTAAAACATCTCGAACCGCTAAAAGTTTCAAAAATTATGAAAAATAGAAAACGGGTCTTCTTGCCACGAAACTTCACATGAAGGCTTAGGGGACCATTGTATGAATTTACAAGCCATAAAAATGGCATTGGCATGGCTGAAATATGAAGATGTGCTTGAACCCACCTACCACCCGTTCGATCCCCGGCTTGCGCATCCTGCCTCTCTGGTCAGCTGAGCACCCGCACGCTCGTTTCATGGGTTGATTTAGGCATACGGAGTTCATCCCCAGTCTAAGCATATGAAGTTCATTCCCAGTCTAAGATCGGACTGGACCGAGGATTGCGGCTACAGGATCGACAACATGCAGGGGGGACCGGGCCGATCCCTGGCTTGTGCATTCTACCTCTCCGGTTGGCTGAGCGCCCGCACGCCCGTTTCATGGGTTGGCTTAGGCATAGGGAGTTCATTCCATGTCTAAGCCCCAGCTGGACCGAGGGTTGTGGCAGCGGGACTGACAGCACACAGAAGGGGACTAGGTCGATCCCCTGCTTGCGCATTATGCCTCTTCGGTCGGCTCAGCACCCGTACGCTCGTTTCGTGAGTTGACTTATGCATATGGAGTTCATTCCCAGTCTAAGATCAGACCGAACTGAGGGTTGCAGTAGCAGGATCGACAGCACGCAGGGTGGGACTGGGCCGATCCCCGACTTACGCATTCTGCCTCTTCGACTGGCTGAGCGCCCGCACGCTCGTTTCATAGGTTAGCTTAGGCATACGGAGTTCATTCCATGTCTAAGCATACGGAGTTCATTCCCAATCTAAGATTTTGAGCCATGGCGCACATGCTGGGCTCGGGCATGTGCTTGTGCCGTATTTTTTTTGCGCCGGGGCACCATCGTCGGAGCATTGCTGAAGAGCCTAATCGACGGTATTGGGGGTTTCGGCGATTGGGGGGCCGGGGGGTGTGCGCACATGATGTGCGATGGGTGCTGGTACTTGGCCCTTTTATTGGCCCCCTATCCCTGATCAAACCTGGAGAACTCACACCTCCTTAAAGAGCATTTGAGATTTTATAGGTTTGCTGCCTGAAGCCATTAAAGTGTCTGAAATGGGACACTTTTTTCAAATGGTCACAAAATCTTCTCCACTTCGAGTTTTTAGCTGAATTTTTTTGTGCAAGCCAACAAAAATACAAGGATCACCTCTACCAAATTGGGGGACAAAACTCTTTCTAAAAAAAAGTTTAAAAAATCTTGAACTGTAAAAAGTTTTGAAAATCGTAAACAATAGAAAATGGGTTGTCTTGCCAAGAAACTTCACATGAAGGCTTAGGGGACCATTGTATGAATTTACAAGCCGTAAAAATGGCATTGGCACGGCAGAAATATGAAGATGTGCTTGAACCCACCTACCACCCGTTTGATCCCTAGCTTGTGCATCCTGCCTCTCTAGTCGGCTAAGAGCCAGCACTTTTGTTTCATGGGTTGACTTAGGCATATGGAGTTCATCCCCAGTCTAAGCGTACAGAGTTCATTCCCAACCTAGGATCGGATCGAACCAAGGGTTACGACAGCTGGACCGGCAACACGCAGGGGGGATCGAGTCGATCTCGGCTTACGCATTTTGCCTCTCTAGCCGGCTGAGCGCCTGTACGCCCGTTTAGTGGGTTGGCTTAGGCATAGGGAGTTCATTCCATCACAGCGAGACCGACAGCACAAAGAGGGGGATTGGGCCGATCCTGGGCTTGCGCGTTATGCCTCTCTGGCCGGCTCAGTGCCTGCACGCTCATTTTGTGGGTTGACTTAGGCATACGGAGTTCTTTCCCAGTCTAAGATCGGACCGGATCGAGGGTTGCGGCAGCAGGATTGATAGCACGCAGGGGGGATCGGGCCGGTCCCCGGCTTGCACATTTTGCTCTCCGATCGGCTGAGCGCCCGCACGCTCGTTTCATGGGTTGGCTTAGGCATAGGGAGTTCATTCCATGTCTAAGCATACGGAGTTCATTCCCAGTCTAAGATCGGACCGAATCGAGGGTTGCTGCAACATGACCAGTAGCAGGATCGACAGCACACAAAGAGGGACCGGGTCGAGTGTCCGCACACTCGTTTCATGGGTTGGCTTAGGCATACAGAGTTCTTTCCATGTCTAAACCCCAGCCGGATTGAGGGTTGTGGCAGCAAGACTGACAGCAGGATCGGCTGCACGTAGAGGGGGACTGGGATGATCCTCGGCTTACGCATTATGCCTCTCCGGCTGGCAGAGCGCCCGCACGCTCGTTTCGTGGGTTGACTTAGGCATACGGAGTTCATCCCCAGTCTAAGCATACGAGTTCATTCCTAGTCTAGATCAGACCGGATCGAGTGTTGCGGTAGCATGATCGACAGCACGTAGTGGGGGACCGGCTGATCCCCGGCTTGCGCGTTATGCCTCTTCGATCTGCTCAACGCCCGCACGCTCGTTTCATGGGTTGCCTTATGCATACGGAGTTCATTCCCAGTCTAAGATCAGACCAAACCAAGGGTTACGGCAGTAGGATCGACAACACGCAGGAGGGGATCGGGTCGATCCCCGGCTTGTGCATTCTGCGTCTCCGGCTGACTAAGCGCCCGCACGCTCGCTTCGTAGGTTGGCGTAGGCATACGGAGTCCATTCCATGTCTAAGCATACGGAGTTCATTCCCAGTCTAAGATTTTGAGCCACGGTGCACATACTGGGCTCGGGCATGTGCTGGTGTCGCATTTTTTCACCTGGGGCACCATCGCTAGAGCAACGCCGAAGCATTATCGGAGAGCCTAACCGGTGGCATTGGGGGTTCCGACGATTGGGGGTCCGGGGGGTGTGCGCACATGATGTGCGATGGGTGCTGGTACCTGGCCCTTATATTAGCCCTCTATCCATCATCAAACCTCAAGAACTCACACCCCCTTAAAGAGCATTTCAGATTTTATAGGTTTGCTGCCAGTAGCCATTAAAGTGTCTAAAATGGGGACACTTTTTCCAAACGGTCACAAAATCTTCTCCACTTCGAGTTTTTAGCTGAATTTTTTGGTGCAAGCCAACAAAAATACAAGGATCACCTCTACCAAATTTGGGGACAAAACTCTTTCTAAAAAAATTTTAAAAAATCCCGAACCGTAAAAAGTTTTGAAAATTGTGAAAAATAGAAAACGGGTCGTCTTGCCACAGAACTTCACATGCAGGCTTAGGGGACCATTGTATGACTTTACAAGCCATAAAAATGGCAATGGCATGGCAGAAATATGAAGATGTGCTTGAACCCACCTACCACCCCTTCGATCCCCGGCTTGCGCTTCCTGCCTTTCTGGTCGGCTGAGCGCCTGCACGCTCATTTGGTGGGTTGACTTAGGCATATGGAGTTCATCTACAATCTAAGCATACGGAGTTCATTCCTAGTCTAAGATCAGACCGGATCGAGGGTTATGGTAGCAGGATCGATAGCATGCAGGGGGACCGGGCTGATCCCCGGCTTGCGCATTCTGCCTCTCTAGCCGGTTGAGCACCCGCACGCCCGTTTCGTGGGTTGGCTTAGGCATAGGGAGTTCATTCCATGTCTAATCCCCAACCGAACCAAGGGTTGTGATAGTGAGACCGACAGCATGCAGAGGGGGATCAGGCCGATCCCCGGCTTGCGCATTATGCGTCTCCGGTCGGCTCAACACCCGACGCTCGTTTCATGGGTTGACTTAGGCATACAAAGTTCATTCCCAGTCTAAGATCAGACTTGAATGAGGGTTACGGCAGTAGGATCGACAGCACGCAGGGGGGATCGGGTCGGTCCCTGGCATGCGTATTTTGCCTCTCTGGTCGGTTGAGTGCCCGTTCGCTCGTTTTGTGGGTTGGCTTAGGCATACAGAGTTCAATCCATGTCTAAGCATACGGAGTTCATTCCCATTCTAAGATCAGACCAGACCGAGGGTTGTGGCAACAGGACCAGTAGCAGGATCGACAGCATGCAGGGGGGACCGAGCCATTCCCCGACTTGCACATTCTACCTCTCCTACCGGCTGAGCGCCCGCACGCTTGTTTCATTGGTTGGCTTAGGCATACAGAGTTCATTCCATGTCTAAGCCCCAACCGGACTGAGGGTTGTGGCAGCAGGACCAGCAGCGAGATCGGCAGCACGTAAAGGGGGATCGGGCTGATCCTCAGCTTACGGCATTATGCCTCTCCGGCCGATTGAGCGCCCGTACGGTCATTTCATGGGTTGACTTAAGAATGCGGAGTTCATCCCCAGTCTAAGCGTACGGAGTTCATTCCTAGTCTAAGATCAGATCGGACCAAGGGTTGCCACAGCAGGATCGACAGCACGCAAGGGGGACTAGGCCGATCCCTGGCTTGCGAATTCTACCTCTCCGGCCGGCTGAGCGCCTGCATGCCCGTTTCATGGGTTGGCTTGGGCATAGGGAGTTCATTCCATGTCTAAGCCCTAGTAGGACCGAGGGTTATGGCAGCGGGATCGAAGCACGTAGAGGGGGACCGGGCTAATCCCCAGCTTGCGATTATTCCTCTTCGACCGGCTCAGTGCCCGCACGCTCGTTTCGTGGGTTGACTTATGCATAGGAGTTCATTCCCACTCTAAGATTGGACCGGACCGATGGTTGTGACAGCAGGATCGACAGCACACAGGGGGGACTGGCCTGATCCCTAGCTTGCGCATTATGCCCTCTAACCGACTGAGCGCTCGCACGCTCGGTTAGTGGGTTGGCTTAGGCATACGGAGTTCATTCCATGTCTAAGCATACGGAGTTCCTTCACAGTCTAAGATTTTGAGCCATTTTGCACATGCTGGGCTTGGGCATGTGCTGGTGCCACATTTTTTTCGCCCGGGGCACCATCGCCGGAGCATCGTCAGAGAGCCTAATCGATGGCATTGGGGGTTCCGGCGATTGGGGGGGCAGGGGATGTGCGCACATGATGTGCGATGGGTGCTGGTACTTGGCCCTTATATCGGCCCCCTATCCCTCATCAAACCTCAAGAACTCACACCCCTTAAAGAGCATTTGAGATTTTATAGGTTTGCTGCCAGTAGCAATTAAAGTGTCTGAAATGGGGACACTTTTTTCAAACAGGCACAAAATCCTCTCCGCTTCGAGTTTTTAGCTGAATGTTTTTGTGCTTGCCAAGAAAAATACAAGGATAACCTCTAACAATTTTGGGGGCAAAACTATTTCTAAAAAAATTTTAAAAAATCCCGAACCGTAAAAAGTTTCAAAAATCATGAAAAATAGAAAACGGGTCGTCTTGCAATGAAACTTCACATGAAGGCTTATGGGACCATTGTATGAATTTACAAGCCGTAAAAATGGCATTAGCACGGCAGAAATATGAAGATGTGCTTGAACCACCTACCACTCGTTTGATCCCCGGCTTGCGCATCCTGCCTCTCTGGTCGGCTGAGTGCCCGTACGCTCATTTCGTGGGTTGACTTAGGCATACTGAGTTTATCCCCAACCTAAGCATAGGAGTTCATTCCCAGTTTCAGATTAGACGGGACCGAGGGTTGCGGCAGCAGGATCGACAGCACGCAGGGGGACTGGGCCTATCCCCGACTTGCGCATTCTGCCTCTCCGGCCGGCTGAGCCCCCATAAGCCCCTTTCGTGGGTTGGCTTAGGCATAGGGAGTTCATGCCATGTCTAAGCCCCAGCTGGACCGAGGGTTGTGGTAGCGAGACTGGCAGCACGCAGATGGAGATCGAGCCGATACCCGGCTTGCGCATTCTGCCTCTTCGATCGGCTCAGTGCCCGCATGCTTGTTTCATGGGTTGACTTAGGCATACAGAGTTCATCCCCAGTTTAAGCATACAGAGTTCATTCCTAGTCTAAGATCGGGCCGGACCGAGGGTTGCAGCAGTAGGACATGTAGTAGGATCGACAGCACGCAGGGGGGATCGGGTCGATCCCCGGCTTGTGCATTCTACCTCTCCGACCGGCTGAGCACCCGTGTCATGCCCTGGGCAGGCGTGCCAGGCACATTAGGTGCACCAGCAGGTGAGCCAGAGGTTAAGGCCCGCAAACCTGGCGTGCTGGTGGGTATCTATGCGCAGAGCCTAGCAAAAGAGTTCAGAACTCCCGTCCAACTTGCAGGCCAGCCCGTGAGACCAAGGCCTGGCATACAAGCTGCCCGTACCACATCCAGAAGGGCCCAAGGTGCTAGATGCGCAAGGGAAGCTTCTGGAAGCAGGCAGGATCAACTGGAGCATCCTGGCAGATTTGGTTGACCCTGAAAATCAGGAGTTAGCATCCTGATTGATTGTAATCTGTATAATCCCATGATTTTAGCCTTTGTTCTAAGGATATGCCATTAAGTTGTAGCTGGAGCCTCAACTATAAATAGAGGGCTGTTCCACCCTCATTTGTACACCATCAAACACTTTTGTTTCAGTGAATACAAGAGCATTTCCAGAATTTTGTCTTCTTATCCTGTTTCTCTTTAACTTGCGTAATCAGCCCTTCCCATTGTTCTAGTGCCTGCACGCTTGTGTTTTAGGCTGACTTAGGCATAAAGGAGGAGATTCCAAGCCTAAGGCCACACGATTTCTGAGTCTAAGGTCAGAGCCCATGACAGTTGGTATCAGAGCGAGTTCGATTCTACGTGTTTATGTTGTGCAGGTTAGATCATGATTGAGGAGATGGCATCCCAAAGCGACGTTGCTAGCCAACAACCAGAGGCCCAGGAGCATGGGCGTGGAAGAGGTAAGAAAGCCAGTTCTAGAGATATCTGGTCTATCTTGGATGGTAGGTTAGCCAAGGTGGAGGTGACCGTAGGTAACATGGGGGAGAAGCTTGAGGAGGTAGAGACTCACATTGCATCACTAGACTCCATGGGGGAGGAGATCCAAAGTGAGCTGGAAGCTGCTCTCAACAAAGGCATGGATGTGTTCACCCGAAAGAATCAAACCTTGAAGGCTGAAGTGCTGACCTTGCGCGATGGCATGGAGGCCATGCGCCAGTGGATGGAAGAGCTTGCCAGTGAGCTCGTTGCTTGCAAGACTGCCATTGGGAATGGCATGTTTGCTGGAGTGTCCAAGTTCAGATTGGATGTCCCCAAGCCTAAGGAGTTCAAGGGGACTAGGGCAGCCAAGGAAGTAGACAACTACCTATAGGGTATAGAGCAGTACTTCCAGGCCATGGGCATGCAAGACGAGACGATAAAGGTAAGCGCCGCTGCTATGTATCTCACTGATGTAGCCTTATTGTGGTGGAGGCGTAGGTGCGATGATGTCAGGCATGGGAGCACCAAGATTAGAACCTGGGTAGAGTTCCAAAAGGAGTTCAGAGAACAATTTTACCCAAAGTATACCGATGATGAGGCACGGGCAAAGTTACGCAGGCTGAGCCAGCAAGGGGACGTAAGGGAGTATGTCCAGAAATTCTCTGAACTGATGACACAGATCTCGGATCTAGGTGAGAAGGATGCCTTACTTGCTTTCATGGATGGGCTGAAGCTATGGGTGATACATGAGCTACAAAGGAGAGGAGTTCATGACTTGGCTAAAGCCATGACTACTGTCGAGGCCTTGATAGAGTTCAAGCCTCTGAACAAGTTCGAGTCTACCAAGCCCAAGGGTAAGGGCAGGGACGATAGGGACCGAAAGAAATAGTCCAAGGGGAAGGACCTTGACCAAGAGTCCAAGGATGGAGACCGAGATCATTCAACCAAGGATGGCGAGAGGAAGCCACCAGCAGGCAAGTGGAAAGTAAAAGGGGACCGAAAGCCACTAGCATGCTACCTATGTAGAGGGAGCCATATAGCATGTAATTGCCCGTAAAAAGGCAAACTAGCTGCTATAGACAAGGAATCTGACGAGGAGCCAGAGTCAGGGGCAGCAAAGCTTGGGTCATTGGTGCTCAATGCTGTCCAGAGTAAGGGGAGCCGCAAGCCAAAAGGCTTGATGTTTACAGATCTAATGGTTGTGGGTTAGAAGGTGAGCGCACTGGTGGACACAGGTGCCTCACATCTTTTTATTTCAGGTGATGGAGCCTGGAAGCTCAGACTAAAGGTGCAGAAAAGGATTGGTACCATCAAAACGGTGAACTCCAGGGAGGTTCCAGCCATTGGAGTAGCACAAGGAGTGGAGTTACAGCTTGGAGACTGGAAAGGCAAGGAGACCATAAAGGTAATACCCCTTGACGACTATGAGTTTGTGATTGGGTTGGATTTCCTTGTTCGGATTAATGCCCTCCTTGTGCCTTTTGTCGATTGTGTTTGCATCTTGGATGCACGATGCCAATGCCTAGTGCCATTGAAGAGAGGGTCTAGAGTTGGGTCACGGGTGGTGTCAGCCACCCAATTTGCCAAGGTGGTAAGCAGACAAGAAGACACCTTCTTGGCAGCCCTAAAATATGATGAGCCAAGGGACAAGGAGACCGAGTCACCCTTGGAGGTGCTAAAGGTGCTGTAGACCTTTAGTGATGTGATGCCTGCAAAGCTGCCTAGCAAGCTACCACTTAAGAGGGAGGTGGACCACAAGATCGAGCTGGTGTCTGAGGCCAAGCCACCAATTAGAGCCCCTTACCGAATGTCTCTACCAGAGTTGGAGGAGTTGAGGAAGCAGCTCAAAGAGTTAGTTGTTGCTGGCTTCATCAAGCCATCGAAAGTGCCCTATAGTGCAGCGGTTCTATTCCAGTGCAAGCATGATGGGTCGTTGTGGCTGTGCATAGACTATCGAGCTTTGAACAAGCTAACCATCAAGAACAAGTACCCCATCCCACTCATTGCGAACTTGTTTGATCAACTTGGGAGCGCAAGGTGGTTCACCAAGCTGGATTTGAGGTCGGGCTACTATCAAGTCAGGATCACAGAGGGAGATGAGGCAAAGACAACATGTGTCACTCGGTATGGTTCGTATGAGTTCTTGGTGATGCCTTTCGGACTCACGAATGCCCCAGCAACATTCTGCACCCTTATGAACAAGGTACTTCAGTTGTTCCTTAATCGATTTATTGTGGTTTATTTGGATGACATTGTGATCTACAGCCAGACTTTGGGAGAGCATGTAGACCACTTGAGATAGGTGTTCGAGGTGTTGCGGGTGCACAAGCTGTTTGTCAAGAGGGAGAAGTGCTCATTCACCCAGCAGGAGATCTCGTTCCTAGGCCATATAGTGGGAGGTGGCAGGATACGCATGGATGAAGGCAAGATACATGCCATCCTGGAATGGCAACCACTAGCCAAGGTCATTGAGTTGAGATCGTTCCTTGGGCTGGTTAACTACTACAAGCACTTCATCAAAGGTCACTCAGCAATAGCCACGCCATTGACTGACTTGCTCAAGAAAGGGAGAGCATGGGAGTGGAGCGCAGGGTGCCAAGAAGCCTTTGATAGGTTGAAGCAGGCTATGACTGAGGAGCCAATCTTGGCCTTGCCAGACCATGCCAAGCCGTATGAGGTCCATACAGATGCATCAGACTTTGCCATAGGGGGCGTGTTGATACAGGAGGGACGTCCAGTCACGTTCGAGAGTAGGAAGCTGAATGAGACTAAATGCAAGTACACAATCCAAGAAAAAGAGATGACTGCAATGGTACACTACTTGCGCACTTGGTACCATTACCTGTTGGGGTCAAGGTTCATGGTGAGGATGAACAATGTGGCGACCAGCTACTTCCAGACATAGAAGAAGCTATCCCCCAAGCAGGCGAGATGGCAAGATTTTCTTGCAGAATTTGATTTTTAGACAGAGTACAAGCCAGGACGGGCGAACCTAGTGGCAGACGCCCTGAGCAGAAAGGCTAACCTTGCTGCCATTAGCCAACCAGAGGGGTCACTGGTGCTGCACATCAAGGAGGGACTTACGCATGATCCTACAGCCAAAGCTTTGATGGAGTATGCCCAGCAAGGTAAGACTAGGTGGTTTTGGTTGCAGGATGGGTTGCTGTACACCAGGGGTAGTAGACTGTTTGTGCCATAGCTCAGGAAGCTCCACAAGGAAGTTTTGCAAGAATGCCATGATTCAAGGTGGGTTGGACACCCCGGAGTGAGCCACACCCTGGTGCTGATCGAGGACCGGTACTACTAGCCATACATGAGGGACGATGTGGAAGCTTATGTGAAGACTTGGCTTGTGTGCCAACAGGACAAGGTGGAGCTCAAAAAACTAGAGGGTCTCTTAGAGCAATTGCCAGTGCCAGAGTGACCATGGGAGAGTGTTTCTCTGGACTTTATAGTCGGTCTACCCAAAGTATAAGGGTTTGGAAGCATCATGGTAGTGGTGGATAGGTTTTCCAAGTATGGAATCTTCATTCCAGCAACCAAGGAGTGCCCAGTCGAGGAGGCAGCTCGATTGTTCCTGAAGAACATGGTTAAGTACTAGAGAGTGCCGAGGACCATTGTTAGTGATCGGGACGGGCGTTTCACGGGCAGGTTCTGGACTGAGTTGTTCAAGCTATTGGGGTCAGACTTGAACTTTTCCACCAGCATGCATCCATAGACCGATGGGTAGACAGAGTGAGTAAATGGACTATTGGAGATCTACCTCAAGCACTATGTAAGTGCCACACAAAGGGACTGGCCAAAGCTACTAGATATTGCACAGTTTTCCTGCAACTTGCAAAGGAGCAAGGCAACGAACCAGAGCCCATTTGAGGTTGTGATAGGGCAACAACCACTAACACCCGGTTCGATTGCTACAGGTTATACAGGGCCGAATCCAGCAGCATACAAGTTTGCCAAGGCATGGCAGGAGCAAACTGACTTGGCCAGAGTTTGTCTACACAAGGCGACCAAGAGGGCGAAGAAGTGGGCAGACCAGAATAGGTGGGACGTGCAGTTCCAGGTTGGAGACTTGGTGTTGGTGAAGTTGCATCCCATTGTGCACCATAGGGGGCTGCACAAAGGCCTAGTCCAAAGGTATGAGGGACCTTTTCGAGTAGTCAAAAGGGTAGGCAAGGTTGCCTACAAGCTGGATATGCCACCCAAGCTGAAGGTACACCTGGTGTTCCATGTGAGCATGCTTAAGTCGTTTCATGAGGATGAAGGAGATCCAGGACAGGCAGAGTCAAAGCGTGCACCATTGGGAGCAAGGGCCTCATATGAGAAGGAGGTCCACAGCATTATAGCTGATCGGGAGGTGAGACGAAAGAATTATCAACCAAGATAAGAGTACTTGGTGCGTTGGAAGGGACTTCCAGACAGTGAGGCGAGCTGGGAACCAGCAGATGACTTAGGGTAGTTTGGGGACTAGATCAGGTAGTACCATGCAAAAGATGCAACGAGGGTGTTGCACAATCAGGTGGGGGAGAATGTCATGCCTTGGGCGGGTGCGCCAGCCACATTAGGCGTACCAACAGGCGAGCCAAAGGTTAAGGCCCACAGACCAGGCGTGCTGGCGGGTATCTATGCGCAAAGCCTAGCAAACGAGTTCAGAATGCCCGCCCAACTTGCAGGCCAGCCTGTGAGACCAAAGCCTGGCATACAAGCTGCTCGTACCACATCCAGAAGGGCCCAAGGTGCTAGACTCGCAAGGGAAGCTTCTGGAAGCAGGCAGGATCAGTTGGAGCATCCGGGCAGATTTGGCTGACCCTAAAAATCAGGAGTTAGCATCCTCATTGATTGTAATCTGTATAATCCCATGATTTTAGCCTTTACTCTAGGGATATGCCATTAAGTTGTAGCTGGAGCCTCAACTATAAATAGAGGGCTGCTCCACTCTCATTGGCATGGCAGAAATATGAAGATTTGTTGGAACCCACCTACCTCCCGTTTTGATCCCCGACTTGCGTATCCTGCCTCTCTGGTCGACTGAGCGTCTGCACGCTCATTTCATGGGTTGACTTAGGCATACAGAGTTCATCCCCAGTCTAAGTATATGGAGTTAAGATCAGACCAGACCGAGGGTTACGGTAGTAGGATCGGTAGCATGCAGGGGGGACGGGTCGATCCCCGGCTTGCGCATTCTGCCTCTCCGGCCAGCTGAGTGCCCACACGCCTGTTTCATAGGTTGGCTTAGGCGTAGGGAGTTCATTCCATGTCTAAGGCCCAACTGGATCGAGGGTTGTGGCAACGGGATCGACAGCATGCAGAGGAGGACCGGGCCGATCCCCGACTTGCGCATTCCACCTCTCTGGTCAACTGAGCACCCGCACGCTTGTTTCGTGGGTTGGCTTAGGCATACGGAGTTCATTCCATGTCTGAGCGCCCGCATGCCCGCACGCTATTTTCGTTTCGTGGCCAGTCTGAAATGTGGACACTTTTTTCAAACGATCACAAAATCTTCTCTACTTTGAGTTTTTAGCTGAATTTTTTTATGCATGATAACAAAAATAAAAGGATGACCTCTACCAAATTTTGAGGCAAAACTCTTTCTAAAAAAATTTAAAAAAATCCCAAATCGTAAAAAGTTTTGAAAATCGTGAAAAATAGAAAACAGGTAGTCTTGCCACGAAACTCACATGAAGGCTTAGGGGAAAATTGTATGAATTTACAAGCCATAAAAATGGCATTGGCATGGCAGAAATATGAAGATTTGCTTGAACCCACCTACCACCCGTTCGATCCTCAGCTTGCGCATCCTGCCTCTCTGGTCGGTTGAGCATTCGTATGCTCGTTTTGTGGGTTGACTTAGGCATACGAAGTTCATCCCCAGTCTAGGCATACGAAGTTCATTCCCAGTCTAAGATCAAACAGGACCGAAGGTTACGACAGCAGGATCGACAGCACGTAGGGAGGATCGGGTCGATCCTCGATTTGCGCATTCTACCTCGTGGGTTGGCTTAGGCATAGGGAGTTCATTCCATTCTAAGCTCTAGTTAGACTGAGGGTTACGATAGCGGGACCGATAGCACGGAGAGGGGGACCGGGCTGATACCCGACTTGCGCATTATGCCTCTTCGATCGGTTCAAGGCCTGTAGGCTCGTTTCAGGGGTTGACTTAGGCATACAGAGTTCATTCCCAGTCTAAGATGAGATCGGACTGAGGGTTGCGCTAGCAGGATCGACAGCACGCAGGAGGGATCGCGCCAGTCCCCAGCTTGCACATTCTGCCTCTCCGGCCGGCTGAGCGCCCGCACGCTCGTTTCGTGGGTTGGCTTAGGCATGTGGAGTTCATTCCATGTCGAAGCATACGAAGTTCTTTCCCAGTCTAAGATCAGACCGAATCGAGGGTTGCGACAGTGAGACCAGCTGCAGGATCGGTAGCACGCAGAGGGGACCGAGTCGATCCTCGGCTTGTGCATTCTGCCTCTCCGGCCAATTGAGTGCCCGCATGTTCATTTCATGGGTTGGCTTAGGCATACGGAGTTCATTTCATGTCTAAGCTCCAGCCGGACCGAGGGTTGTGGTAGCAGGACTAGCAACGGGATTGGCAGCAAGCAAAGGGGGATCGAGCTGCTCCCTGACTTGCGCATTATGCCGCTCTAACTGGCCTCTCTGGCTGGCTGAGCGCCCGCACGCTCGTTTCATGGGTTGACTTAGGCATACGATGCTCATCCCCAGTCTAAGCATATGGAGTTCATTCCCAGTCTAAGATCAAATCGAATCGAGGGTTACGGCAGTAGGATCGATAGGACGGAGAGGGACCAGGCCGATCCCCGGCTTACGCATTCTGGCTCTCCGACCGGCTGAGCACCTGCATGCCCATTTCATGGGTTGGCTTAGCCATAGGGAGTTCATTCCATGTCTACACCCCAACTGGACTGAGGGTTGTGGCAGCGGGATCGACAGTACACAGAGGGGGACCGGGCTGATCCCCAGCTTACACATTATGCCTCTCTGGTCGGCTCAACGCCCAAACGCTCGTTTCATGGGTTGACTTAGGCATGTGGAGTTCATTCCCAATCTAAGATCAGATCGAATTGAGGGGTGCAATAGCAGGATCAACAGCACATAGACAGGATCTGGCCAGTACCCAGTTTACACATTTTACTTCTCCGATCGACTGAGCTCCCGTACGCTCGTTTCGTGGGTTGGCTTAGGCATACGGAGTTCATTCCATGTCTAAGCATACAGAGTTCATTCCCAGTCTAAGATCAGACCGGACTGAGGGTTGCAGTAGTAGGACTAGTAGCAAGATCGATAGCACACAGGGGGGACCAAGTCGATCCCCCGCTTGCGCATTCAGCCTCTCCGACCGACTGAGCTCCCGTACGATCGTTTCGTGGGTTGACTTAGGCATATGGAGTTCATCCCTTGTCTAAGCATACGGAGTTCATTCCTAGTCTAAGATCGGACCGGATCGAGGGTTGCGATAGCAAGATTGACAGCACGCAAGGGGGACCAAACCGATCCCCCGCTTACGCATTCTGCCTCTCCGGCCGGCTGAGCGCCCGCACGCCCGTTTCGTGGGTTGGCTTAGGCATAGTGAGTTCATTTCAT
Organism: Durio zibethinus; assembly: GCF_002303985.1. The sequence continues at coordinate 28,594,779 of NW_019167826.1, read as the reverse complement.
GTCTAACCATAGTTAGAATGAGGGTTGTGGCAGCGGGACCGGTAGCATGTTGAGGGGGACCAGGTCATCCCCGGCTTGCGCATTATGCCTCTCCGACCGGTTGGGCACCCGCACGCTCGTTTCGTGGGTTGGCTTAGGCATACGGAGTTCATTCCATGTCTAAGCATACGGAGTTCATTCCCAATCAATAGTTTAAGCCACGGTGCACATGATGGGCTCGCTCATGTGCTGGGGCCGCATTTTTTTCGCTCAGGGCACATCACCGGAGCATCGCCGAAGAGCCTAACTAGCGGCATTGGGGGTTCGACGATTGGGGGGCCAGGGGGTGTGCGCACATGATGTGTGATGGGTGCTGGTACTTGGCCCTTATATTGGCCCCCTACCCCTCATCAAAACCCTCGAGAACTCACACGCCCTTAAAGAGCATTTGGATTTTATAGGTTTGCTGCCAGTAGCCATTAAAGTGTCTGAAATGGGGACAATTTTTTCAAACGGTCACGAAATCTTCTCCACTTTGAGTTTTTAGCTGAATTTTTTTGTGCATGCCAACAAAAATACAAGGATCACCTCTACCAAATTTGGGGATAAAATCCTTCTAAAAAAATTTAAAAAAATCCCAAACCGTAAAAAGTTTTGAAAATCGTGAAAAATAGAAAACTGGTCGTCTTGCCACGAAACTTCACATGAAGGCTTAGGGGACCATTGTATGAATTTACACGCCATAAAAATGGCATTGGCATGGCAGAAATATGAAGATGTGCTTGAACCCACCTACCACTCGTTTGATCCCCGGCTTGCGCATTATGCCCCTCTAGTCGGCTGAGTGCCCGCACGCTCGTTTCATGGGTTGACTTAGGCATACGGATTTCATCCCCAGTCTAAGCATACGTAGTTCATTCCCAGCCTAAGATTGGACTAGATCAAGGGTTGCAGTAGTAGAATCGACAGCACACAGGGGGGATTGGGCCGATCCCCGGCTTGCACATTCTGCCCCTCCGGTCGGCTGAGCGCCCGCACGCCCGTTTTGTGGGGTGGCTTAGGCATAGGGAGTTCATTCCATGTCTAAGCCCCAGCCAGACCGAGGGTTGTGGCAGTGGGACTGGTAGCACGTAGATGGGGATCGGGTCGATCCCCGGCTTGCGCATTATGCCTCTCTAGTCGGCTCAGTGCCCGCAAGCTCCTTTTGTGGGTTGACTTAGGCATACAGAGTTCATTCCCAGTCTAAGATCAAACCGGACTGAGGGTTGCAGTAGCAGGATCAACAGCAGGCAGGGGGGGACTGGGCCGATCCCCGGCTTGCATAGTTTGCCTCTCCGATCGGCTGAGCGCCCACACGCTCGTTTTGTGGGTTGGCTTAGGCATACGGAGTTCATTCAATGTCTAAGCATACAAGTTCATTCCCAGTCTAAGATCGAACCGGATCGAGGGTTGCGGTAGTAGGACCAGCAGCAGTATCGATTCCACACAGGGGGGACGGGCCGATCCCCGACTTGCGCATTTTGCCTCTCCGACCGGCTGAGCGCCCGCATGCTCATTTCGTGGGTTGGCTTAGGCATACGGAGTTCATACCATGTATAAGCCCCAGCCAGACCGAAGGTTGTGGTAGCAGGACCGGCAGCAGGATCGGCAGCACGTAGAGGGGGACCGGGTCGATCCTCGGCTTGCGTATTATGCCTCTTCGGCCGGCTCAGTGCCCGCACACTCGTTTTGTGGGTTGACTTATGCATACGGAGTTCATTCCTAGTCTAAGATTGGATCGGACCGAGGGTTGTGGCAGCAAGATTGATAGCACGTAGGGGGGACCGGGCCGATCCCTGACTTACGCATTCTGCCTCTCCGACCGACTGAACACCCGCACGCTCGTTTCGTGGGTTGGCTTAGGCATACGGAGTTCAATCCATGTCTAAGCATACGGAGTTCATTCCCAGTCTTAGATTTTGAGCCACGGTGCACATGCTAGGCTCAGGCATGTGCTGGTGCCACATTTTTTTTGCCCGGGCACCATCACCGGAGCATCATCGGAGAGCCTTACCGGTGGCATTGGGGGTTCCGACGATTGGGGGGCCGGGGGGTGTGCGCACATGATGTGCGATGGGTGCTGGTACTTGGCTTTTATATTGGCCCCTATCCCTCATCAAACCTCGAGAACTCACACCCCCTTAAAGAGCATTTGAGATTTTGTAGGTTTGCTGCCAGTAGCCATTAAAGTGTCTGAACTGGGGACACTTTTTCAAATGGTCACAAAATCTTCTCCACTTCGAGTTTTTAGCTGAATATTTTTGTACATGCCAACAAAAATACAAGGATCACCTCTACCAAATTTGGGGACAAAACTCTTTCTAAAAAATTTTAAAAAATCTTGAACCGCAAAAAGTTTCAAAAATCTTGAAAAATAGAAAACCGGTCGTCTTGCCATGAAACTTCACATGAAGGCTTAGGGGACCATTGTATGAATTTACAAGCCATAAAAATGGCATTGGCATGGTAGAAATATGAAGATGTGCTTGAACCCACCTACCACCCGTTTGATCCCCGGATTACGCATCCTGCCTCTCTGGTCGGCTGAGCGCTCGTACGCTCGTTTCATGGGTTGACTTAGGCATATGGAGTTCATCCCCAATCTAAGCATACCTAAGATCGAACCAAACTGAGGGTTGTGACAGTAGGATCGGCAGCATGCAACGGGGATCAGGTCGATCCTCGGCTTGCGCATTCTGCCTCTCCAGTCGGCTGAGCACCCGCACGCCCGTTTCATGGGTTGGCTTAGGCATAGGGAGTTCATTCCATGTCTAAGCCCCAGTCGAACTGAGGGTTGTGGCAGCGGGATCGACAGCACACGGAGGAGGACCGGCCTGATCCCCGGCTTGCGCATTATGCCTCTCCGAAAGGCTCAGCACCCGCACGCTCGTTTCGTGGGTTGACTTAGGCATACGGAGTTCATTTCCAGTCTAAGACCGGATCAGATCGAGGTTACGGTAGCAGGATCGATAGCATGCAGGGGGGACCAGGCCGATCTCTGGCTTACGCATTCTGCCTTTCTGGCCGACTGAGCGTCGCTCGCTCGTTTCGTGGGTTGGCTTAGGCATACGGAGTTCAATCCATGTCTAAGCATACGGAGTTCATTCCTAGTCTAAGATCGGACCGGATCAAGGGTTGCGGTAGCAGGACCAGTAGTAGGATCAATAGCAGGTAGGGGGGACCGGGCCGATCCTGACTTACGCATTTTACCTCTCCGACTAGCTGAGTGCCCGCACACTTGTTTTGTGGGTTGGCTTAGGCATATGGAGTTCATACCATGTCTAAGCCCCAGCCAGACCGAGGGTTATAGGAGCAGGACCAGCAACGGGATCGATAGCATGCAGAGGGGGATCGGGCTGATCGTCGACTTACGCATTATGCCTCTCCGGCTGGCCTCTCCGGTCGACTGAGCGTCCGTACGCTCATTTCGTGGGTTGACTTTGACATACGGAGTTCATCCCCAGTCTAACCATACGGAGTTCATTCTCAGTCTAAGATCGGACTGGACCGAGGGTTTCAGTAGCAGGATTGGCAGAACGCAGGGGGGACCGAGCTGATCCCCGGCTTACGCATTCTCCCTCTCCCGCCGACTGAGCACCCGTACGTCTGTTTCATGGGTTGGCTTAGGTATAGGGAGTTCATTCCATGTCTATGCCCCAGCCGGATCGAGGGTTGTGGCAGCGAGAATGGTAGCATGCAGAGGGGGACCAGGTCGATCCACGGCTTGCGCATTATGCCTCTTCGGTCGGCTCAGTGCCCGCACGCTAGTTTCGTGGGTTGACCTATGCATACGAAGTTCATTCCCAGTCTAAGATCAGACCAGACCAAGGGTTGTGGCAATAGGATCGATAGCATACAGGGGGGATCGAGCTGATCCCCGGCTTGCACATTCTGCCTCTCCTGCCGGCTGAGCGCCCGCTGGCTCGTTTCGTGGGTTGGCTTAGGCATACGGAGTTCATTCCATGTCTAAGCATACGGAGTTCATTCCCAGTCTAAGATTTTGAGCCACGGTGCACATACTGGGCTCGGGCATGTGCTGGTGCCGCATTTTTTTCACCCGGGGCACCATCATCTGAGCATCGTCGGAGAGCCTAACCGACGGCATTAGGGGTTCCAGCAATTAGAGGGGCTGGGGGGTGTGTGCACATGATGTGCGATGGGTGCTAGTACTTGGACCTTATATTGGCCCCCTATCCCTCATCAAACCTCGAGAACTCACACCCCTTTAAAGAGCATTTGAGATTTTATAGGTTTGCTGCCAGTAGCCATTAAAGTGTCCGTAATGGGGACACGTTTTTCAAACGGTCACAAAATCTTCCCTCTTCGAGTTTTTAGCTGAATTTTTTTGTGCATACCAAAAAAAATACAAGGCTCCCCTGTACCAAATTTGGGGATAAAAATCTTTCTAAAAAAAGTTTAAAAAATCTTGAACCGCAAAAAGTTTCAATAATTGTGAAAAATAGAAAACGGGTCGTCTTGCCACGAAACTTCACATGAAGGCTTAGGGGACCATTGTATGAATTTACAAGCTATAAAAATGGCATTGGCACAGCAGAATATATGAAGATGTGCTTGAACCCACCTACCACCCGTTTGATCCCCGACTTCCACATCCTATCTCTCTGGTCGGCTGAGCGCCCGCATGCTCATTTCGTAGGTTGACTTAGGCATACGGAGTTCATCCCCAGTCTAAGCATATGGAGTTCACTCCTAGTCTAAGATCAGACCGGATCGAAGGTTACGGCAGCAGGATCGATAGCACATAGAGGGGACCAGGTCGATCCCTGACTTGTGCATTCTGCCTCTCTGGTCGACTGAGCGACCGCTTGCCTGTTTAATGGGTTGGCTTAGGCATAAGGAGTTCATTCCATGTCTAAACCCCAGCCAGACCGAGGGTTGTGGTAGCAGGACCGGCAGCACGCAGAGGGGGACCTGGTCGATCCCCGGCTTGCACATTATGCCTCTCTGATCGACTCAGCGCCCGCACGCTCGTTTCGTGGGTCGACTTTGGCATACAGAGTTCATTCCCAGTCTAAGATCAGACTGGATCGAGGGCCACAGCACGTAGGGGGGATCAGGCCGATCCCCGGCTTGCGCATTCTGCCTCTCCGGTCGGCTGAGCGCCCGCACATTCGTTTCGTGGGTTGGATTAGGCATACAGAGTTCATTCCATGTGTAAACGTACGGAGTTCATTCCCAGTCTAAGATTTTGAGCCACGGTGCACATGCTGGGCTCGGGCATGTGCTGGTGCCGCATTTTTTTCGCCCGGGGCACCATCGTCTGAGCATCGTCGAAGAGCCTAACCGGCGGCATTAGGGGTTTCGGCAATTGGAGGGGCTGGGGGGTGTGTGCACATGATGTGCGATGGGTGCTAGTACTTGGCCCTTATATTGGCCCGCTATCCCTCATCAAACCTCGAGAACTCACACCCCCTTAAAGGGCATTTGAGATTTTATAGGTTTGTTGCCAGTAGCCATTAAAGTGTCCGTAATGGGGACACTTTTTCAAATGGTCACAAAATCTTCCCCACTTTGAGTTTTTACCTGAATTGTTTTGTGCATACCAACAAAAATAAAAGGATCACCTCTACCAAATTTGGGGATAAAACTCTTTCTAAAAAAATTTTAAAAAATCCTGAACCGTAAAAAGTTTCAAAAATCGTGAAAAATAGAAAAAGGGTCGTCTTGCCACGAAACTTCACATGAACGCTGAGGGGGCCATTGTATGAATTTACAAGACATAAAAATGGCATTGGCATGGCAGAAATATGAAGATCTGCGTGAACCCACCTACCACCCGTTCGATCCCCGGCTTCCACATCCTATCTCTCTGGTCGACTGAGCGCCCGCACGCTCGTTTCGTAGGTTGACTTAGGCATACGAAGTTCATCCCAGTCTAAACATACGGAGTTCATTCCCAGTCTAAGATCAGACCGGACCGAGGGTTGTGACAGCAGGATAGTCAGCACGCAGGGGGGACCGGGCCGATCCCCAGCTTGCGCATTCTGCCTCTCCGGTCGACTGAGCGCCCGTACGCCCGTTTCATGGGTTGGCTTAGCCATAGGGAGTTCATTCCATGTCTAAGCCCCAACCAAACCGAGGGCTGTGGCAGCAGGACCGGCAGCACGCAGTGGGGGACCCGGTCGATCCCCGGCTTGCACATTATGCCTCTCTAGTCGACTCAACGCCCGCATGCTCGTTCCGTGGGTTGACTTAGGCATACGGAGTTCATTCCCAGTCTAAGATCAAACCAGACCGAGGGCTATGGCAGCAGGATCGACATCACATAGGGGGGACCGGGCCGATCCCTAGCTTGCGCATTCTACCTCTCCGGTCGGCTGAGCGCCCGCACGCTCGTTTCGTTGATTGGATTAGGCATACGGAGTTCATTCCATGTCTAAGCATACGGAGTTCATTCCCAATCTAAGATTTTGACCCACGGTGCACATGCTAGGCTCGGGCATGTGTTGGTGCCGCATTTTTTTCGCCCGGGGCACCATCGTCGGAGCATCGTCGAAGAGCCTAACCAGCGGCATTGGGGGTTCCGACGATTGGGGGGCCGGGGGTGTGAGCACATGATGTGCGATGGGTGCTAGTACTTGGCCCTTATATTGGCCCCCTATCCCTCATCAAACCTCGAGAACTCACACCCCCTTAAAGAGCATTTGAGATTTTATAGGTTTGCTGCCAGTAGCCATTAAAGTGTCCGTAATGGGGACACGTTTTTCAAACGGTCACCAAATCTTCTCCTCTTTGAGTTTTTAGGTGAATTTTTTTGTGCATACCAACAAAAATACAAGGCTCCCTTCTACCAAATTCGGGGATAAAACTCTTTCTAAAAAAAGTTTAAAAAATCCTGAACCTCAAAAAGTTTCAAAAATCATGAAAAATAGAAAACGGGTCATCTTGCCACGAAACTTCACATGAAGGCTTAGGGGACCATTGTATGAATTTACAAGCCATAAAAATGGCATTGGCATGGCTGAAATATGAAGATGTGCTTGAACCCACCTACCACCCGTTCGATCCCCGGCTTTCACATCCTATCTCTCTGGTCGACTGAGCGCCCGCACGCTCGTTTCGTAGGTTGACTTAGGCATACGGAGTTCATCCCCAGTCTAAGCATACGGAGTTCATTCCCAGTCTAAGATCAGGCTGGACCGAGGGTTGCTACAGCAGGATCGACAGCACGCAAGGGGGACCGGACTGATCCCCGGCTTACGCATGCTGTCTCTCTGGCTGACTGAGAGCCCGCACGCCTGTTTCTTGGGTTGGCTTCGGCATAGGGAGTTCATTCCATGTCTAAGCCCCAACCAGACCGAGGGTTGTGGCAGCAGGATCGATAGCACGTAGAGGGGGACCCGATCGATCCTCGGCTTGCACATTATGCCTCTCCAGCCGACTCAACGCCCGTACGCTCGTTTTGTGGGTTGACTTAGGCAAACGGAGTTCATTCCCAATCTAAGATTAGACCAGACTGAGGGCTGCGGCAGTAGGATCGACAGCATGCAGGGGGGACGAGGTCGATCCCTGACTTGTGCATTCTGTCTCTCCGGTCGGTTGAGCGCTCGCACGCTCATTTCATGGGTTGGATTAGGCATACATAGTTCATTCCTTGTCTAAGCATACGGAGTTCATTCCCAGTCTAAGATCGGATCGGACTGAGGGTTGTGACAGCAAGACCAGCAGTAGGATCGGTAGTACGCATGGGGGATCGAGCCGATCCCCGGCTTGTGCATTCTACCTCTCCGATCGGCTGAGCACCCGCATGCCCGTTTCGTGGGTTGGGTTAGGCATGGGGACTTCATTCCATGTCTAAGCCCTAGCCAGACTGAGGGTTGTAGCAGCGGGATCGGTAGCACGTAGAGGCGGATTCTACAGATTACAATCAATCAGGATGCTAACTCCTGATTTTCAGGGTCAACCAAATCTACCAGGATGCTGCTGCTGATCCTGCCTGCTTCTAGAAGCCTCCCTTGCTTGTCCGGCTGCTTAGGACCTTCTGGATGTGGTGCGGGCAGCTTGTATGCTAGGCCTTGGTCTCATGGGCTGGCTTGCAAGTTGGGCGGGTGTTCTGAACTCGTTTGCTAGGCTTTGCGGGTAGATACCCGCCAGCACGCTTGGTCTGTGAGCCTCAACCTCTAGCTCACCTGCTGGTGCACTTGATGTGCCTAGCGCGCCCGCCCAGGGCGTGACATTCTCCCCCACCTGATTGTGCAATGCTCTCGATACGTCTTCTGCATGGTACTACCTATTCTGGTCCTCAAACTACCATAAGTCATATATTGGTTCCCAGCTCACCTCACTATCTAGAAGTCCCTTCCAGTGCACCAAGTACTCTTGTCTTGGCTGATAGTTCTTCTGTCTCACATCCTAGTCAGCTATGTTGCTGTGGACCTCCTTCTCATATGAGGCCCTTGCTCCCAATGGCGTACGCTTTGACTCTGCCTATCCTGGATCTCCCTTATCCTCATGGAATGGCTTGAGCATGCTCACATGGAACACCGAGTGTACCCTTGGCTTGGGTGGCATATCCAGCTTGTAGGCAACCTTGCCTACCCTCTTGACTACTCGAAAAAGTCCCTCATGCCTCTGAACTAGGCCTTTGGGCAGCCCCCTATGGCGCACGATAGGATGCAGCTTCACCAACACCAAGTCTCCAACCTGGAACTGCACGTCCCACCTATTTTGGTCTGCCCACTTCTTCGACCTCTTGGCCGTCTTGTGTAGACAAACTCTGGCCAAGTCAGTTTGCTCCTACCATGCCTTGGCAAACTTGTATGCTGCTGGATTTGGCCTTGTATAACCTGCAGCAATCGAACCGGGTGTTAGTGGTTGTTGCCCTGTCACAACCTTAAATTGGCTCTGGTTCGTTACCTCGTTCCTTTGCAAGTTGTAGGAAAACTGCGCAATATCTAGCAGCTTTGGCCAGTCCCTTTGTGTGGCACTCACATAGTGCCTGAGGTAGACCTCCAATAGTCCATTCACTCATTCTATCTGCCCATCGGTCTGCGGATGCATGCTGGTCAAAAAGTTCAAGTCTGACCCCAACAGCTTGAACAACTCAGTCTAGAACTTGCCCGTTAAACGCCTATCCCGATCACTAACAATGGTCTTCGGCACTCCCCAGTACTTAACCATGTTCTTCAAGAACAATCGAGCTGCCTCCTCGACTGGGCATTCCTTGGTTGCTGGAATGAAGATTCCATACTTGGAAAACCTATCCACCACTACCATGATGCTTCCAAACCCTTTTGCTTTGGGTAGACTGACTATAAAGTCTAGAGAAACACTCTCCCATGGTCGCTCTGGCACTGGCAATGGCTCTAAGAAACCACCTGGTTTCTTAAGCTCTACCTTGTCCTGTTGGCACACAAGACAAGTCTTCACATAGGCCTTTACATCGTCCCTCATGTGCGGCCAGTAGTACCGATCTTCAATCAGTGCCAAGGTACGGCTCACTCCGGGGTGTGCAGCCCACCTTGAATCATGGCATTCTTGCAAAACTTCCTTGCAGAGCTTCCCATGCTACGGCACAAACAGTCTATTACCCCTGGTGTACAGCAAGCCATCCTGTAACCAAAACCGCCTAGTCTTACCTTGCTGGGCGTACTCCATCAAGGCCTTGGCTGTAGGATCATGTGCTAGTCCCTTCTTGATGCGCGGCACCAGTGACCCCTCTGGTTGGCTAATGGTAACAAGGTTAGCCTTTCTGCTCATGGCATCTGCCACTAGGTTTGCCCACCCTGGCTTGTACTCCATCTAGAAATCAAATTCCACAAGAAAATCTTGCCATCTCACCTGCTTGAGGGATAGCTTCTTCTGCATCTGGAAGTAACTGGTCGCCACATTGTCCGTCCTAACCACGAACCTCGACCCCAATAGGTAATGGCACCAAGTGCGCAAGTAGTGCACCACTATAGTTATCTCCTTCTCTTAGACCGTGTACTTACGCTCAGTCTCGTTCAGCTTCCTGCTCTCAAATGCGACTGGACGTCCCTCCTACATCAACACGCCCCCTATGCAAAGTCTGATGCATCCGTATGCATCTCGTACGGCTTGGCATGGTCTGGCAAGGCCAAGACTGGCTCCTCGATCACAGCCCGCTTCAACCTATCAAAGGCTTCCTGGCATCCTGCGCTCTACTCCCATGCTTTCCCTTTCTTGAGCAAGTCAGTCAATGGCGTGGCTATTGCTGAGTGACCTTTGATGAAGTGCCTGTAGTAGTTGACTAGCCCAAGGAACAATCTCAACTCAGTGACCTTGGCTGGCAGTTGCCACTCCAGGATGGCATGCATCTTGCCTTCATCCATGCGTATCCTGCCACTTCCCACTATGTGGCCAAGGAACGGGATCTCCTACTGGGCGAACGAGCACTTCTCCCTCTTGAAAATAGCTTGTGCACCTGTAACACCTCGAACACCTGTCTGAAGTGGTCTACATGCTCTCCTAAAGTCTGGCTGTAGATCACAATGTCATCCAAATAAACCATAACAAACCGATCAAGGAATGACTGAAGTACCTTGTTCATAAGGGTGCAGAATGTTGCTGGGGCATTCATAAGTTTGAAAGGCATCACCAAGAACTCATACGAACCATACCGAGTGACACATGCTATCTTTGGCTCATCTGCCTCCGTGATCCTGACTTGATAGTGGCCTGACCTCAAATCTAGCTTGGTGAACCACTTTGGGCTCCCAAGTTGATCGAACAAGTTCGCAATGAGTGGGATGGGGTACTTGTTCTTGATGGTCAGCTTGTTCAAAGCCTGATAGTCTATGCACTGTCGCAACGATCCATCATGCTTATGCTGAAATAGAACCGGTGCACCATAGGGTGCCTTCAATGGCCTGATAAAGCCAGCATCAACTAACTCTTTGAGCTACTTCCTCAACTCTTCCAACTCTGGTGGAGACATTCGGTAAGGGGCTCTAGCTGGTGGCTTGGCCTCAAACACCAGCTCGATCTTTTGGTCTACCTCCCTCTTAGGTGGTAGCTTGCTAGGTAGCTTTGCGAGCATCACATCACTAAAGGTCTTCAGCACCTTTAGCACCTTCAAGGGTGACTCGGTCTCCTTCTCCCTTGGCTCATCATATTTCAGGGCTACCAAGAAGGTGTCTTCTTGTCTGCTTACCGCCTTGGCAAATTGGATGGTTGACACCACCCGCAACCCAACTCCAGACCCTCTCCTCAATGGCACTCGACATTGGCACCGTGCATCCAAGATGCAAACACAATTGACAAAAGGCATAAGGAGGGCATTAATCCGAACAAGGAAATCTAACCCAATCACGAACTCATAGTCATTAAGGGGTATTACCTCAATGGTCCCCTTGCCTTTCTAGTCTCCAAGCTGCAACTCCACTCCCCGTGCTACTCGAATGGCTGGAACTTCATTGGAGTTCACCATTATGATGGTACCAGTCCCTTTCTGCACCTTTAGTCTATGCTTTCAAGCTCTATCACCTGAAATAAAAAGATGTGAGGCACCCATTAGATCCACAAACATCAAGCCCTTTGACTTGCGGTTCCCCTTACTCTGGACAGCATTGAGCACCAACGACCCAAGCTTTGCTACCCCTGACTCTGGCTCCTCGTCAGACTCCTTGTCTATAGCATCCAGCTTGCCCTTCTGCAGGTAATTGCGCGCTATGTGGCTCCCTCCACATAGGTAGCATGCTAGTGGCTCTCGGTCCCCCTTTGCTTTCCACTTGCTTGCTAGTGGCTTCCTCTCGCCATCCTTAGTTGGACGGTCTCGATCTCTATCCTTGGACTCTCGATCACGGTCCTTCCCCTTAGACTGCTTCTTCCAGTCCCTATCATCCCTGCCTTTACCCTTAGGCTTGGTAGACTCAAACTTGTTCAGAGGCTTGAACTCTATCAAGGCCTCGACAGTAGTCATTGCTTTAGCCAAGTCATGAACTCCTCTTCTTTGTAGCTCATGCTTCACCCACGGCGTTAGCCCATCCATGAAAGCAAATAAGATGTCCTTCTCACCTAGTTCTGAGATCTGTAGCATTAGTTCAGAGAATTTTTGGACATACTCCCTTATGTCCCCTTGTTGGCTCAGCCTGTGCGACTTTGCCTGTGCCTCATCATCGGCATACTCCGGGTAAAATTATTCTCTGAACTCTTTTTGGAACTCTGCCCAGGTTCCAATCTTGATGCACCCACGCCTGACATCATCACACCTGTGCCTCTACCATAATAAGGCTACATTAGTGAGATACATAGCAGCGGTGCTTACCTTTATCGCCTCGTCTTGCATGCCTATGGCCTGGAAGTACTGCTCTATACCCCAAAAGTAGTTATCTACTTCCTTGGTCGCCCTAGTCCCCTTGAACTCCTTAGGCTTGGGGACATCCAATCTGGACTTGGACACTCCAGCAAACATGCCATTCCCAATGGCAGTCTTGCAAGCAACAAGCTCACTAGTAAGCTCTTCCATTCGCTGGTGCATGGCCTCCATGCCATCGCGTAAGGTCAGCACTTCAGCCTCCAAGGTCTGATTCTTTTGGGTGAACATATCCAAGCCTTTGTTGAGAGCAGCTTACAGCTCACTTTGGATCTCCTCCCTATGGAGTCTAGCAATGCAATGTGAGTCTCTACCCCCTCAAGCTTCTCCCCCATGTCGCCCATGGTCACCTCCACCTTGGCCAACCTACCGTCCATGGTAGACCAGATATCTCTAGAACTGGCTTTCCTCCCTCTTCCACACCCATGCTCCTGGGCCCTTGGTTGTTGGCTAGCAGCGTCACTTTGGGATGCCATCTCCTCTAACCTGCACAACACAAACACGCAGAATCAAACTTGCTCTGATACCAACTGTCATAGGCTTTGACCTTAGACTCAGAAACCGTACGGCCTTAGGCTTGGATCTCCTCCTTTATGCCTAAGTCAACCTAAAACACAAGCGTACGGGCACTAGAACAACAGGAAGGGCTGATTACACAAGTTAAATAGAAACAGGATAAGAAGGTAGAATTCTAGAAATGCTCTTGTATTCACTGAAACAGAAGTGTTTAATGGTGTACAAATGAGGGAGGAGCAACCCTCTATTTATAGTTGAGTCTCCAGCTTACACTTAATGGCAATATCCCTAGAATAAAGGCTAAAATTATGGGATTATACAGATTACAATCAATCAGGATGCTAACTCCTGATTTTCAGGGTCAACCAAATCTGCCAGGATGCTGTTGCTGATCCTGCCTGCTTCCAGAAGCTTCCCTTGTGTCCAGCACCTTTGGCCCTTCTGCATGTGGTACGGGTAGCTTGTATGCCAGGCCTTGGTCTCACGGGCTGGCCTGCAAGTTGGGCGGGCGTTCTGAAATTGTTTGCTAGGCTTTGCGAGCAGATACCCTCCAGCACACCTGGTCTGTGGGCCTCAACCTCTGGCTCGCCTGCTGGTGCGTCTGATGCGCCTGGCATGCCCGCCCAGGGCGTGAAACTTGGCCCTTATATTGGCCCCTTATCCCTCATCAAACCTCGAGAACTCACACCCCCTTAAAGAGCATTTAAGATTTTATAGGTTTGCTACCAGTAGCCATTAAAATGTCTGAAATGGGGACACTTTTTTCAAACGGTCACAAAATCTTCTCCACTTCGAGTTTTTAGCTGAATGTTTTTGTGCATGCCAAAAAAAATACAAGGATCACCTCTACCAAATTTGGGGACAAAACTCTTTCTAAAAAATTTTTAAAAAATCTCGAACCGTAAAATGTTTCGAAAATCATAAAAAATAGAAAACGGGTCGTCTTGCCACGCAACTTCACATGAAGGCTTAGGGGACCATTGTATGAATTTACAAGCCATAAAAATGGCATTGGCATGGCAGAAATATGAAGATGTGCTTGAACCCACCTACCATCCATTCGATCCCCGGCTTACTCATCTTGCCTCTCTGGTCGGTTGAACGCCCGCACGCTCGTTTTGTGGGTTGACTTAGGCATACGGAGTTCATCCCCAGTCTAAGCATATGGAGTTCATTTCCAGTCTAAGATCAGATCGGATCGAGGGTTGTGGTGGCAGGATTAGCAGCGCGCAGGGGGGATCAGGCCAATCCCCAACTTGCGCATTCTGCCTTTCCGGCCGGCTGAGCGCCTGCACGCCCGTTTCATGGGTTGGCTTAGGCATAGGGAGTTCATTCCATGTCTAAGCCCCAGTCGAACCGAGGATTGTGGCTGTGGGACCGACAGCACATAAAGGGGGATCGGGCCGATCCCCGGCTTGCGCATTATGCCTCTTTGGCCGGCTCAATGCTTATAGGATCATTTCGTGGGTTGACTTAGGCATATGGACTTCATTCCCAGTCTAAGATCAGACCGGACCGAGGGTTGCAGTAGTAGTATCAACAGTATGCAGGGGGGACTGGGTCGATCCCCGGCTTACGCATTCTGCCTCTTCGATCGATTGAGCGTCCGCACGCTCGTTTCCTTGGTTGGCTTAGCATACGGAGTTCATTCCATGTCTAAGCATACGGAGTTAATTCCCAGTCTAAGATCAGACTGGATCGAGGGTTACGGCAGTAGGACCAGTAGCAGGATCGACAGCACGTAGGGGGATCAGATCGATCCCCGACTTACGCTTTCTGCCCTTCAGTCGGCCGAGCGCTCGTACGCTCGTTTCGTGGGTTGGCTTAGGCATACGAAGTTCATTCCATGTCTAAGCCCTAGCCGGATTGAGGGTTGTGTTAGTAGGACCGGTAGTAGGATCGGCAGCACGTAGAGGGGGGATCGGGCTGATCCTCGGCTTGCGCATTATGCCGCTCAGGTCGGCCTCTCTGACTGGCTGAGCGCCCGTACGCTCGTTTCATGGGTTGACTTAGGCATACGAAGTTCATCCCCAATCTAAGCATACAGAGTTCATTCCTAGTCTTAGATCAGATCGGACTGAGGGTTGCGGCAGCAGGATTGGTAGCATGCAGGGGGGACCGGGCTGATCTCCAACTTGCACATTTTGCCTCTTCAGCTGGCTGAGCTCCCGCACGCCCGTTTCGTGGGTTGGCTTAGGCATAGGGAGTTCATTCCATGTCTAAGCCCCAGCCGGATCGAGGGTTGTGGCAGCGGGATCAACAACACACAGAGGGGGATCGGGTCGATCCCCGTCTTGTGCATTATGCCTCTTCGGCCGGCTGAGCGCCCGTATGCTCGTTTCGTAGGTCGGCTTAGGCATACGGAGTTCATTCAATGTCTAAGCATACGGAGTTCATTCCCAGTCTAAGATTTTGAGCCACGGTGCACATGCTAGGCTTGGGCATGTGCTGGTGCCCATTGTTTTCACCCGGGGCACCATCGTCGGAGCATCGTCGAAGAGCCTAACCGGCAGTATTAGGGGTTCCGACGATTGGGGGTGCCGGGGGGTGTGCGCACATGATGTGCGATGGGTGCTGGTACTTGGCCCTTATATTGGCCCCTATCCCTCATCAAACCTCCAGAACTCAAACCCCCTTAAAGAGCATTTGAGATTTTATAGGTTTGCTGCCAGTAGCCATTAAAGTGTCTAAAATGGGGACACTTTTTTCAAACAGTCACAAAATCTTCTCCACTTTGATTTTCTAGCTGAATTTTTTTGTGCATGCCAACAAAAATACAAGGATTATCTCTACCAAATTTGGGGACAAAACGCTTTCTAAAAAAATTTTAAAAAATCCCAAACCTTAAAAAGTTTTGAAAATCGTGAAAAATAAAAAACGGGTTGTCTTACCACGAAACTTCATATGAAGGCTTAGGGGACCATTGTATGAATTTACACACCATAAAAATGGCATTGGCAAGGCAGAAATATGAAGATGTGCCTGAACCCACCTACCTCCCGTTCGATCACCGACTTGCGCATCCTGCCCCTCTGGTCAGCTGAGCGCCCGCACGCTCGTTTCGTGGGCTGACTTAGGCATACGGAGTTCATCCCCAGTCTAAGCATACAGAGTTCATTCCCAGTCTAAGATCGAACCAGACCGAGGGTTACGGCAGCAGGATTGGCAGCACGCAAGGGGGATCGGGTCGATCCCCGGCTTGCGCATTCTGCCTCTCCGACTGGCTGAGCTCCCGCACGTCCGCTTCATGGGTTGGCTTAGGCATAGGGAGTTCATTCCATGTCTAAGCATACGGAGTTCATTCCCAATCTAAGATCAGATCGGACCGAGGGTTGCGCCAGCAGGACCAGCAACAGGATCGGTAACACACAGGGGGGACCGGGCCGATCCTCGGCTTACGCATTCTGCCTCTTCGGTCGGTTGAGCACCCACACGTTCATTTCATGGGTTGGCTTAGGCATACGGAGTTCATGCCATGTCTAAGCCCCAGTCGGACCGAGGGTTGTGGTTGTACGACTGACAGCGGGATCGATAGCGTGTAGAGGGGATCGGGCTGATCCCCGGCTTACGCATTATGCCTCTCCGGCTGGCGGAGCGCCCGCACTCTCATTTCGTGGGTTGACTTAGGCATACGAAGTTCATCCCCAGTCTAAGCATAAGGAGTTCATTCCCAGTCTAAGATCGGATCGGATCGAGGGTTATGGGCAGTAGGATTGGCAGCACGCAGGGGGGACCGGGCTGATCCCTGGCTTGCGCATTCTACCTCTCCGCTCGGTTGAGCACCCGCACACCCGTTTCATGGGTTGGCTTAGGCGTAGGGAGTTCATTCCATGTCTAAACTCCAGTCGGACTGAGGGTTGTGGTAGCAAGACCTGTAACACGCAGAGGGGGATCGAGCCATCCTCGACTTGCACATTATGCCTCTTCGATCGGCTCAGGGCCCGCACGCTCGTTTCGTGGGTTGACTTGTTCATACGGAGTTCATTCCCATACTAAGATCAAACCGGACTGAGGGTTGTGGCAGCAGGATCGACAGCATGCAGGGGAGGATCGGGCTGATCCCTGGCTTGTGCATTCTGCCTCTCCAACCGGTTGAGCTCCCGCACGCTCATTTCGTGGGTTGGCTTAGGCATACGGAGTTCATTCCATGTCTAAGCATACGAAGTTCATTCCCAGTCTAAGATCGGATTGGACCGAGGGTTGCGGCAGCAGGATCGACAGCACGTAGGGGGGGACCAGGCCAATCCCCGGCTTGCACATTCTGCCTCTCCGGCTGACTGAGCGCCCGCACGCTCGTTTCGGGGGTTGGCTTAGGCATACTGAGTTCATTCCATGTCTAAGCCCCAGTCGGACCGAGGGTTGTGGTAGGACCGGCAACGGGATCGACAGCACGCAGAGGGGGACCGGGTTGGTCCCCGACTTACACATTATGCCTCTCCGACCGACCTCTTCTGCCGACTGAGTGCCTTCACGCTCGTTTCGTGGGTTGACTTAGGCATACGAAGTTCATCCCCAATCTAAGCATACGGAGTTCATTCCCAGTCTAAGATCGGTCCAGATCGAGGGTTACAACAGTAGGATCGGTAGCGCGCAGGGGGAACCGAGCTGATCCCCGGCTTACGCATTCTACCTCTCCGGCCGGCTGAGTGCCCGCATGCCCGTTTCATGGGTTGGCTTAGGCATAGGGAGTTCATTCCATGTCTAAGCCCAACCGGACCGAGGGTTGTGGCAGCGGGATCAGCAGCACACAGAGGGGGACCGGGCCGACCCCGGCTTGCGCATTATGCCCTTCCGGCCGGCTCAGTGCCCGGATGCTCATTTCATGGGTTGACTTAGGCATACGGAGTTCATTCCAGTCTAAGATCAGACCGGATCGAGGGTTACAGTAGTAGGATCGACATCATACAGGGGGGGACCAGGCCGATCCCTGGCTTGCGCATTCTGCCTCTCCGACCGATTGAGCGCCTGCACGCTCGTTTCGTGGGTTGGCTTAGGCATATGGAGTTCATTCCATGTCTAAGCATACAGAGTTCATTCCCAGTCTAAGATCGGAATCGGATCCAGGGTTTGCAGCAGTAGGATCGGTAGCACGCAGGGGGGACCGGGCCGATCCCTGGCTTGCGCATTCTGCCTCTTCGGCTAGCTGAGCGCCCGCACGCTCGTTTCGTGGGTTGGCTTAGGCATACGGAGTTCCTTCCATGTCTAAGCCCCAGCGGACAGAGGGTTGTGGCAGTAGGATCGGTAGTAGGATCGGTAGCATGCAGAGGGGGACCAGGGCTATTCCCCAGCTTGTGAGTTATGCCTCTCCGGCCAGCTGAGCGCCCACACGCTCGTTTCGTGGGTTGTCTTAGGCATACGAAGTTCATCCCCAGTCTGAGCATACGAAGTTCATTCCCAGTCTAAGATCAGACCGGATCGAGGGTTGCGGTAGCAGGATCGGCAGCACGCAAGGGGGACCAGGCCGGTCCTCGGCTTGCGTATTCTACCTCTCCAGTCGGCTGAGCGCCCGCACGCCCGTTTCATGCGTTGGCTTAGGTGTAGGGAGTTCATTCCATGTCTATGCCCCAACCGGATCGAGGGTTGTGGCAGCGGGACCTACAGCACACAGAGGTGGACCGGGTCGATCCCCAACTTGTGTATTATGCCTCTTCGATCGGCTCAACGCCCGCACGCTCATTTCATGGGTTGACTTATGCATACGAAGTTCATTCCCAGACTAAGATCAGACCGGACCGAGGGTTGCGACAACAAGATCGACAACACGCAGGGGGGACCAAGCCGATCCTCGACTTACGCATTCTGCCTCTCCGACCGGCTGAACGCCCGCACGCTCGTTCCGTGGGTTGGATTAGGCATATGGAGTTCATTCCATGTCTAAGCATATAGAGTTCATTCCCAGTCTAAGATTGGACCGAACCGAGGGTTGCGGCAGTAGGACCCGTAGCAAGATCGGTAGCATGCAAGGGGGATCGGATCGACCCCCAGCTTGCGCATTCTGCCTTTCTGATCGGCTGAGTGCCAGCACGCTCATTTCGAGGGTTGACTTAGGCATACGGAGTTCATTCCATGTCTAAGCCCCAGCCGAACCGAGGGTTGTGACAGCAGGACTGGTAGCAGGATCGATAGCACGCAAAGGGGGACCGAGCTGATCCCCGGCTTGCGCATTATGCCTCTTCGACCGGCCTCTCCAACTGACTGAGTGCCCGCATGCTCGTTTTATGGGTTGACTTAGGCATACAAAGTTCATCCCCAATCTAAGCATACGGAGTTCATTCCCAGTCTAAGATCGGTCTGGACCGAGGGTTACGACAGTAGGATCGACAGCACGTAAGGGGGATCGGGTTGATCCCCGGCTTGCGCAATCTGTCTCTCCGATCGGTTGAGCACCCGCACACCCGTTTCGTGGGTTGGCTTAGGCATAGGGAGTTCATTCCATGTCTAAGCCCTAGCCGGACCAAGGGTTATGGTAGCGGGATCGGTAGCATGCAGAGAGGGACCAGGTCGATCGCCGTCTTGCCCATTATGCCTCTTCAGCCGGCTCAGCGCCCGCACACTCATTTCGTGCGTTGACTTATACGTACGGAGTTTATTCCCAGTCTAAGATCGGGCCGGACCGAGGGTTGCGACAGCAGGATCGACAGCACGTAGGGGGGATCGGGCCGATCCCCGGCTTGCGCATTTTGCCTCTCTGGCTGGCTGAGCACCCGCACCCTCGTTTTGTGGGTTGGCTTAGCCATACGGAGTTCATTTCATGCTAAGCTTATGGGGTTCATTCCTAGTCTAAGATCAGAT
>NW_019167826.1:28551029-28574158 GCF_002303985.1 Durio zibethinus | reverse complement strand
GCATTTCTGCTCTCGGCCGGCTAAGCACCCGCATGCCCGTTTTGTGGGTTGGCTTAGGCATAGGGAGTTCATTCCATGTCTAAGCCCCAGTCAAACTGAGGGTTATGCCAGCAGAACCGGTAGCACACAGAGGGGGATCGAGCCGATCCTCGACTTACGCATTATGCCTCTTCGGCCGGCTCAACGCCCGCACGCTGGTTTCGTGGGTTGACTTATGCATACGGAGTTCATTCCCAGTCTAAGATCAGACCAGATCGAGGGTTATGGCAGCAGGATCGACAGCACGCAGGGGGGACCGGGTCGATCCCTGTCTTACGTATTGTGCCTCTTCGACCGGCTTAGCGCCCGCACGCTCATTTCATTGGTTGGCTTAGGCATACGGAGTTCATTCCATGTCTAAGCATACGAAGTTCATTCCCAGTCTAATATTTTGAGCCATGGTGCACATGCTGGGCTCGAGCATGTGTTGGTGTAACATTTTTTTCACCTGGGGCACCATCGTCGGAGCATCGTCGGAACGTCGTCGGAGAGCCTAACAGGGGGCATTGGGGTTCGGGCGATTGAGGGGTGGGGGTGTGCGCACATGACATGCGATGGGTGCTGGTACTTGGCCCTTATATTAGCCCCCTATCCCTCATCAAACCTCGAGAACTCACACCCCCTTAAAGAGCATTTGAGATTTTATAGGTTTGCTGCCAGTAGCCATTAAAGTGTCTGAAATGGGGACACTTTTTTGCAACGGTCACAAAATCTTCTCCACTTCGAGTTTTTAGCTGAATGTTTTTGTGCATGCCAAAAAAATTACAAGGATCACCTCTACCAAATTTGGGGAAAAAACTCTTTCTAAAAAAATTTTAAAAAATCTCGAACCGTAAAAAGTTTCAAAAATTATGAAAAATAGAAAACAGGTCGTCTTGCCACGAAACTTCACATGAAGGCTTAGGGGACCATTGTATGAATTTAAAAGCCATAAAAATGGCATTGGCATGGCAGAAATATGAAGACATGCTTGAACCCACCTACCACCAATTTGATCCCCGGCTTATGCATCCTGCCTGTCTGGTCGACTGAGCGCCTGCACGCTCGTTTCATGGGTTGACTTAGGCATACGAAGTTCATTCCCAGTCTAAGCATATGGAGTTCATTCCTAGTCTAAGATCAGACCAGATCGAGGGTTGCGATAGTAGGATTGGCAGTACGCAGGGGGGACCGGGCTGATCCCTAGCTTACGCATTCTGCCTCTCTGGTCGGCTGAGCGCCTGACTGCCCATTTCATGGGTTGGCTTAGGCATAGGGTGTTCATTCCATGTCTAAGCCCCAGTCAGACCAAGGGTTGTGGCGGCAGGGGACTGAGCCGATCCCTGGCTTGCGCATTATGCCTCTCTGGCCGGCTCAGTGCCCGCACGCTCATTTTGTGGGTTGACCTAGGCATACGGAGTTCATTCCCAGTCTAAGATCAGACCAGACTGAGGGTTTTAGTAGTAGGATCGATGGCACGTAGGGGGAATCAGGTCGATCCTCGGCTTGCGCATTTTGCCTCTTCGGTCGGCTGAACGCCCGTACGCTCATTTCATGGGTTGGCTTAGGCATACGGAGTTCATTCCATGGCTAAGCATACAAAGTTCATTCCCAGTCTAAGATCAGACCAGATCGAAGGTTGCGACAGTAAGACCAGCAATAGGATCGACGGCACGCAGGGGGGACCGGGCCGATCCCCGACTTATGCATTCTGCCTCTTCGATCGGCTGAGCGCCTGCACGCTTGTTTTGTTGGTTGGCTTAGGCGTACGAAGTTCATTCCATGTCTAAGCCCCAGTCGGACCGAGGGTTGTGGCAGCAGGACTGGCAGCGAGATAGGCAGCACATAGAGGGGGGCGGGGCTGATCCTCGGTTTGTGTATTTTGCCTTCTCGGTCGGTTGAGCACCCGCACGCTTGTTTCATGGGTTGGCTTAGGCATACGGAGTTCATTCCATGTCTAAGCCCCAACCGGACCGAGGGTTGTGGCAGCAGGACCGGCAGCAGGATCAGCAGCACGTAGAGGGGGACTGGGCTGATCCCTGGCTTTCACAATATGTCTCTCCGACCGGTTGAGCACCCGTATGCTCATTTCATGGGTTGACTTAGGCATACGGAGTTCATCCCTAGTCTAAGCATACAGAGTTCATTCCCAGTCTAAGATCGGACCAGATCAAGGGTTGCGACAGTAGGATCGGTAGCACGCAGGGGGTACCGGACCGATCCCCAGCTTACGCATTCTGCCTCTTCGGCCGGCTAAGCGCCCGCACGGCCATTTCATCGGTTGGCTTAGGCATAGGGAGTTGATTCCATATCTAAGCCCCAGCCAGACCGAGGGTTGTGGTAGTGGGACCGACAGCACGCAGAGGGGGATCGGGCCGATCCCCGACTTGCGTATTATGCCTCTTCGATAGGCTCAGCGCCTGCCCGTTCATTTTGTGGGTTGACTTTTGCATACGAAGTTCATTCCCAGTCTAAGATCAGACCGAACCGAGGGTTGCGGTAGCAGGATCGACAGCACACAGGGGGGGATCGGGCCGATCCTCGGCTTACGCATTCTACCTTTTCGACCGAGTTCATTCCATGTCTAAGCATATGGAGTTCATTCCATGTCTAAGAGTTTGAGCCACGTTGCACATGCTGGGCTCGGGCATGTGCTCGTGTCGTATTTTTTTCGCCCGGGGCACCATCGTCGGAGAGCCTAACTGGCGGCATTGGGGGTTCCGGCGATTGGGGGGCCGGGGGGGTGTGCGCACATGATGTGTGATGGGTGTTGGTACTTGGCCCTTATATTGGCCCCCTGTCCCTCATCAAACCTCGAGAACTCACACCCCCTTAAAGAGCATTTGAGATTTTATAGGTTTGCTGCCAGTAGACATTAAAGTGTCTGAAATAGGCACACTGTTGTCAAACGATCACGAAATCTTCTCCACTTCGAGTTTTTAGCTGAATTTTTTTGTGCATGCCAAAAAAAATACAAGGATCAACTCTACCAAATTTGGGGACAAAACTCTTTCTAAAAAAATTTTTAAAAATCTTGAACCGCAAAAAGTTTCAAAAATCGTGAAAAATAGAAAACGGGTCGTCTTGCCACGAAACTTCACATGAAGGCTTAAGGGACCATTGCATGAATTTACAAGCCATAAAAATGGCATTGACATGGCAGAAATATGAAGATGTGCTTGAACCCACCTACCACACGTTCAATCCCCGACTTATGCATCCTACCTCTCTGGTCGGCTGAGCGCCCGCACGCTCGTTTCACGGGTTGACTTAGGTATACGGAGTTCATCCCCAGTCTAAGCATACGGAGTTCATTCCCAGTCTAAGATCGGACCGGAGCGAGGGTTGCGATAGCAGGATCGAAAGAACGTAGAGGGGATCGGGTCGATCCCCGACTTGCGCATTCTGCCTCTCCAGTTGGCTGAGCACCCGCAAGCCCATTTCATGGGTTGGGTTAGGCATAGGGAGTTCATTCCATGTCTAACCCCCAACTGGATCGAGGGTTGTGGCAGCGGGACCAGCAGCACATAGAGGGGGATCGGGTCGATCCCCTGCTTGTGCATTATGCCTCTCCGATTGGCTCAGCATGCCCGAACGCTCGTTTAATGGGTTGGCTTAGGCATACGGAGTTCATTCCATGTCTAAGCATACAGAGTTCATTCCCAGTCTAAGATTGGATCGGACTGAGGGTTACGACAGCAGGACCAACAGTAGGATCGACAGCACGTAGGAGGGATCGGGTCGGTCCTCGACTTACGCATTCTACCTCTTCGACTGGCTGAGCGCCCGCACGCTCGTTTCGTGGGTTGGCTTAGGCATACGGAGTTTATTCCATGTCTAAGAATACAGAGTTCATTCCCAGTCAAAGATCGAACTGGATCAAGGGTTGCGATACCAGGACCAGTAGCAGGATCGATAGCACGTAGGGGGACCGGTTCAATCCCCGACTTGTGCGTTCTACCTCTTCGATCGGTCGAGCACCGCACGCTCGTTTTGTGGGTAGGCTTGGGCATACGGAGTTCATTCCATGTCTAAGCATACAGAGTTCATTCCCAGTCTAAGATCAGATCGGACCGAGGGTTGCGGCAGTAGGACCAGTAGCAGGATCGACAGCATGCAGCGGGAGCCGGGTCAATCCCCAGCTTATGCATTCTACCTCTCAGGCCGGCTGAGCACCCGCACTCTCATTTTATGGGTTGGCTTAGGCATACAGAGTTCATTCCATGTCTAAGCATACAGAGTTCATTCCAATCTAAGATCAGATCGGACCAAGGGTTAGGCAGTAGGACCAGCAGCAGGATCGACAACACGCAGGGGGGATCAGACTGATCCCCGGCTTACGCATTCTGCCTCTTCGATCGGTTGAGCGCCTGCACGCTCGTTTCGTGGGTTGGCTTAGGCATACGGAGTTCAGTCCATGTCTAAGCCCCAGCCGGATTGAGGGTTGTGGTAGCAGGACCGGTAGTGGGATCGGCATAACGTAAAGAGGGATCGAGTTGATCCTCGGCTTACGCATTATGCCTCTCCGACCGGCCTACCGACCGGTTGAGCACCCGCACGCTCGTTTAATGGGTTGACTTAGGCATACGGAGTTCATCCCCAGTCTAAGTATACAGAGTTCATTCCCAGTCTAAGATCAGACCGGACCGAGGGTTGCGACAGTAGGATCGACAGCACGCAGGGAGGATCGGGCCAATCCCCGACTTGTGCATTCTGCCTATTCGGTCGACTGAGCACCCGCACGCCTGTTTCATGGGTTGGCTTAGGCATAGGGAGTTCATTCCATGTCTAAGCCCCAATCGGACCGAGGGTTGTGGTAGCAGGACCGATAGCACGCAGAGGGGGATCGGGCCAATCCTCGACTTTCGTATTATGCCTCTCTGACTGGCTCAGTGTTCGAACGCTCGTTTCGTGGGTTGACTTAGGCATATGGAGTTCATTCCTAGTCTAAGATCAGACCGGACCAAGGGTTGCAACTGTAAGATCGATAGCACGCAGGAGGGACCGGGCCGGTCCTTGGCTTACACATTCTGCCTCTCCGATTGGTTGAGCGCCCGCACACTCGTTTCGTGGGTTGGCTTAGGCATACGGAGTTCATTCCATGTCTAAGCCCCAGTCGGATCGAGGGTTGGGGCAGCAAGACCGACAGCAGGATCGGCAGGACGTAGAGGGGGACTAGGCTGATCCCCGGCTTATGCATTATGCCTCTCCGGTCAGCTGAACGTCCGCACGTTTATTTTGTGGGTTGACTTAGGCATACAGAGTTCATCCCCAGTCTAAGTGTACAGAGTTCATTCCCAATCTAAGATCAGACCGGATCGAGGGTTGTGACAACAGGATCGGCAGCACGCAGAGAGGGTCAGGCCGATCCCCGGCTTGTGCATTCTGCCTATCCGGCCGGCTGAGCACCCGCACGCCCGTTTCGTGGGTTGGCTTAGGCATAGGGAGTTCATTCCATGTCTAAGCCCCAGCCGGACCGAGGGTTGTGGCAGCCGGACCGGTAGCACGCAGAGGGGGACCGGGCCGATCCTCAACTTGCGTATTATGTCTCTCTGACCAGCTCAGTGCCCGAACGCTCATTTTGTGGGTTGATTTAGGCATACAGAGTTCATTCCCAGTCTAAGATTGGACCAGACCGAGGGTTGCGACTGCGGGATAGACAGCACGGGGGGGATCGGGCTGGTCCTCGGCTTACACATTCTGCCTCTCCGACCGACTGAGTGCCCGTACGCTCGTTTCGTGGGATGGCTTAGGCATACGGAGTTCATTCCCAGCCTAAGATCGAACCAGATCGAGGGTTACAGCAGTAGGATCGGTAGCACACAGGGGGGGCTCGAGTCGATCCCCGACTTGCGCATTCTGCCTCTCCGGCCTACTGAGCTCCCGCACGCCTGTTTCGTGGGGTGGCTTAGGCATAGGGAGTTCATTCCATGTCTAAGCCCCAGTCGGACCGAGGGTTATGGCAGCACGCAGAGGGGGATCGGGCTGATCCCCGGCTTGTGCATTCTGCCTCTCCGACCGGCTAAGCACCTGTGTAACGCCCTGGGCAGGCACGCCAAGCACATCAGGTGGAGTAGCAGGCGAGCTAGAGGTTGAGGCCTGCAAACAAGGCGTGCTGGTGGGTATCTGTGCGCAAAGCCTAGTAAATGAGTTCAGAACGCCTGACCAACTTGCAGGCCAGCCCATGAGACCAAGGCCTTGCATACAAGCTGCCCGCACCACATCCAGAAGGGCCCAAGGTGCTGGACACACTAGGGAAGCTTCTGGAAGTAGGTAAGATCAGCAGGAGCATCCTGGCAGATTTGGTTGACCCTAAAAATCAAGATTTAGCATCCTGATTGATTGTAATCTGTATAATCCCATGATTTTAGCCTTTATTCTAGGGATATTGCCATTAAGTTGTAGCTGGCCTCAACTATAAATAGAGGGCTGCTCCACCCTCATTTGTACACCATGAAACACTTCTGTTTCAGGGAATACAAGAGCATTTCTAGAATTCTGTCTTCTTATCTTGTTTCTCTTTAACTTGCGTAATCAGCCCTTCCCATTGTTCTAGTGCCCGCACGCTTGTGTTTTAGGCTAACTTAGGCATAAAGGAAGAGATTCCAAGCCTAAGACCGCACGGTTTCTAAGTCTAAGGTCAGAGCCCGTGACAGTTGGTATTAGAGCAAGTTTGATTCTACGTGTTTGTGTTGTGCAGGTTAGATCGTGATTGAGGTGATGGCATCCCAAAGCGACGTTGCTAGCGAACAACCAGAGGCCTAGGAGCATGGGCATGAAAGAGGCAAGAAAGCCAATTCTAGTGATATCTGGTCTACCATGGATGGTTGGTTGGCCAAGGTGGAGGTGACCGTAGGCAACATGGGGGAGAAGCTTGAGGAGGTAGAGACTCACATTGCATCGCTAGACTCCATGAGGGAGGTGATCCAAAGTGAGCTGGAAGCTGCTTTCAACAAAGGCTTGGACGTGTTCACCTGAAAGAATCTGACCTTGGAGGCTGAAGTGCTGACCTTGCACGATGGCATGGAGGCCATGCACCAGCGGATGGAAGAGCTTGCCAGTGAGCTCGTTGCTTGCAAGATTGCCATTGGGAATGGCATTTTTGTTGGAGTGTCCAAATCTAGATTGGATATCCCCAAGCCCAAGGAGTTCAAGGGGACTAGGGCGGCCAAGGAAGTAGACAACTACCTATGGGGTATAGAGCAGTACTTCCAAGCCATGGGCATGCAAGACGAGGCAATAAAGGTAAGCACCGCTGTTATGTATCTCACTAATGTAGCCTTATTGTGGTGGAGGCGAAGGTGTGATGATGTCAGGTGTGGGAGCGCCAAGATTGGAACCTGGGCAGAGTTCCAAAAGGAGTTCAGAGAACAATTTTACTCGAAGTATGCCGATGATGAGGCGCGGGTGGTGTCAGCCATCAAATTTGCCAAGGTGGTAAGCAGACAAGAAGACACCTTCTTGGCAGCCCTGAAATATGATGAGCCAAGGGAGAAGGAGATCGAGTCACCCTTGGAGGTGCTAAAGTTGCTGAAGACCTTTAGTGATGTGTTGCCTGCAAAGCTGCCTAGCAAGCTACCACCTAAGAGGGAGGTGGACCATAAGATCGAGCTGGTGTCTAAGGCCAAGCCACCAGCCAGAGCCCCTTACCGAATGTCTCCACCAGAGTTGGAGGAGTTAAGGAAGTAGCTCAAAGAGTTAGTTGATATTGGCTTCATCAGGCCATCGAAGGCACCCTATGGTGCACCGGTTTTATTCCAGCGCAAGCATGATGGGTCGTTGCGGTTGTGCATAGACTACCGGGCTTTGAACAAGCTGACCACCAAGAACAAGTACCCCATCCCACTCATTGCAAACTTGTTCGATCAACTTGGGAGCACAAGGTGGTTCACCAAGTTGGATTTGAGGTCGGGCTACTATCAAGTCAGGATCACAGAGGGAGATGAGCCAAAGATAGCATGTGTCACTCGGTATGGTTCGTATGAGTTCTTGGTGATGCCTTTCGGACTCACGAATGCCCCAGTAACATTCTGCACCCTTATGAACAAGGTACTTCAGTCATTCCTTGATCAGTTTGTTGTGGTTTATTTGGATGACATGTGATCTACAACCAGACTTTGGGAGAGCATGTAGACCACTTGAGACAGGTGTTCGAGGTGTTACAGGCACACAAGCTGTTTGTCAAGAGGGAGAAGTGCTCATTCGCCCAGCAGGAGATCCCGTTCTTTGGCCACATAGTGGGAGGTGGCAGGATACGTATGGATGAAGGCAAGATACACGCTATCCTGGAGTGGCAACCACCAGCCAAGTTTACCAAGTTCAGATCGTTCCTTGGGCTGGTTAACTACTACAGACGCTTCATCAAAGGTCACTCAGCAATAGCCACGCCATTGACTGACTTGCTCAAGAAAGGGAGAGCATGGGAGTGAAGTGTAGGGTGCCAAGAAGGCTTTGACAGGTTGAAATGAGCTATGACCGAGGAGCCAATCTTGGCCTTGCCAGACCAGGCCAAGCCATATGAGGTGCATACGAATGCATCAAACTTTGCCATAGGGGGCATGTTGATGCAGGAGGGACGTCTAGTCGCATTTGAGAGTAGGAAGCTGAATGAGACTAAGCGTAAGTACACGGTCCAAGAGAAAGAAATGACTGCAGTGGTGCACTGCTTGTGCACTTGGTGCCTTTACCTGTTGGGGTAGAGGTTCGTGGTGAGGACGGACAATGTGACGACCAGCTACTTCTAGACGCAGAAAAAGCTATCCCCCAAGTAGGCTAGATTGCAAGATTTTCTTGCAAAATTTGATTTCCAGATGGAGTACAAGCCAGGACGGGCAAACCTAGTGGTAGACGCCCTGAGCAGGAAGGCTAACCTTGCTGCCATTAGCCAACCAGAGGGGTCACTGGTGCCGCGGATCAAGGAGGGACTTACGTATGATCCTACAGCCAAGGCTTTGATGGAGTACGCCCAGCAAGGTAAGACTAGGTGGTTTTGGTTACAGGATGGCTTGCTGTACACCAGGGGTAGTAGACTGTTTGTGTCACAGCACGAGAAGCTCCGCAAGGAAGTTTTGCAAGAATGCCATGATTCAAGGTGGGTTGGACACCTCGGAGTGAGCCACACCTTGACGTTGATCGAGGACCAGTACTACTGGCCACACATAAGGGATGATGTAGAGGCCTATGTGAAGACTTGTCTTGTGTGCCAATAGGACAAGGTGGAGCTCAAGAAACCAGGCGGTCTCTTGGAGCCATTACCAGTGCCAGAGCGACCATGGGAGAGTGTTTCTCTAGACTTTATAGTCGGTCTACCCAAAGTAGAAGGGTTTGGAAGCATCATGGTAGTGGTGGACATGTTTTCCAAGTATGGAATCTTCATTCCTGCAACCAAGGAGTGCCCAACCGAAAAGGCAGCTCGATTGTTCCTGAAGAACATGGTTAAGTACTAGGGAGTGCTGAGGACCATTGTTAGTGATCAAGACGGGCGTTTCACGGGCAGGTTCTGGATTGAGTTGTTCAAGCTGTTGGGATCAGACTTGAACTTTTCCACCAACATGCATCTGCAGACCGATGGACAGGCAAAGCGAGTAAATGGACTATTGGAGGTCTACCTCAGGCACTATGTGAGTGCCACACAAAGGGACTAGCCAAAGCTGCTAGACATTGCACAGTTTTCCTACAACTTGCAAAGGAGCGAGGTAACGAACCAGAGCCCATTTGAGGTTGTGATAGGGCAACAACCACTAACACCCTGTTCGATTGCTGCAGGTTATATAGGGTCAAATCCAGCAGCATACAAGTTTGCCAAGGCATGGCAGGAGCAAAATAACTTGGCCAGAGTTTGTCTACACAAGGCGGCCAAGAGGTCGAAGAAGTGGGCAGACCAGAAGAGGCGGGATGTATAGTTCCAGGTTGGAAACTTGGTGTTGGTGAAGCTGTATCTCATTGTGCGCCATAGGGGGCTGCACAAAGGCCTAGTCTGGAAGTATGAGGGACCTTTCTGAGTAGTCAAGAGGGTAGGCAAGGTTGCCTACAAGCTGGATATGCCACCCAAGCCGAGGGTACACCCGATGTTCCATGCGAGCATGCTCAAGCCGTTCCATGAGGATGAGAAAGATCCAGGATGGGCAGAGTCAAAGCGTGCACCATTGGGAGCAAGGGCCTCATATGAGAAAGAGGTCCACAGCATCATAGCTGACTGGGAGGTGAGACGGAAGAACTATCAGCCAAGACAAGAGTACTTGGTGAGCTGGAAGGGACTTCCAAATAGTGAGGTGAGCTGGGAACCAGCAGATGACTTATGGCAGTTTGGGGACCAGATCAAGCAGTACCATACAAAAGACACAACGAGGGCATTGCACAATCAGGTGGGGGAGAATGTCATGCCCTGGGTGGGTGCGCTAGGCACATCAGGCACACCAGCAGGTGGGCCGGAGGTTGAGGCCTGCAGACTAGGCATGCTGGCAGGTATCTACATGCAAAGCCTAGCAAACGAGTTCAGAACGCCTGCCTAACTTGCAGGCCGGCCCCTAAGACCAAGGCCTAGCATACAAGCTGCCCGCACCACATCCAAAAGGGCCCAAGGTGCTGGACATGCAAGGGAAGCTTCTGGAAGCAGGCAGTGTCAACAGTAGCATCTTGGCAGATTTGGTTGACCCTAAAAATCAGGAGTTAGCATCCTGATTGATTGTAATCTATATAATCCCATGATTTTAGCCTTTATTCTAAGGATATTGCCATTAAGTGTAAACTGGAGCCTCAACTATAATACAGGGCTGCTCCTCCCTCATTTGTACACCATCAAACACTTCCTTTCAGTGAATGCAGGACATTTCCAGAATTCTACCTTCTTATCCTGTTTCTCTTAACTTGCATAATCAGCCCTTCCCATTGTTCTAGTACCCGTACACTTGTGTTTTAGGCTAACTTAGGCATAAAAGAGGAGATTCCAAGCCTAAGGTCGCACGATTTCTAAGTCTAAGGTCGGAGCCCGTGACACAAGTACTAGCACCCATCACACATCATGTGCGCACACCCCCCAGCCCCCCCAATCGCCGAAACCCCCAATGCTTACACTGAGGATGAACTTCGTATGCTTAGACTAGGGATGAACTCTGTATGCCTAAGTCAACCCACGAAATGAACGTATGGGCACTCAGTCGGTCAGAGAGGCCGGTCGGAGAGGCATAATGAGCAAGATGAGGATCAGCTCGATCCCCCTCTACGTGCTATCGATCCCACTGTCGGTCCTGCTACCACAACCCTCAGTCTGGCTGAGGCTTAGACATGGAATGAACTTCGTATGCCTAAGCCAACCCACGAAACGAGCGTACGGGAACTCAACCGATCGGAGAGGCAGAATACGCAAGCTGAGGATCGGCCCAATCCTCCTAAGTGCTGTCGATCCTACTGCCGTAACACTCGGTCCAGTCTGATCTTAGACTGGGAATGAACTCCGTATGCCTAAGTCAACTCACGATATGAGCGTGCAGGCACTGAGCCGGTCGAAAAGGTATAATCACAAGTCGGGGATTGGCCCGATCCATTTCTGCATGCTGTCGATCCCACTGCCACAACCCTCAGTTTGGCTAGGGCTTAGACATGGAATGAACTCCATATGCCTAAGCCAACCCACGAAACGGGCGTATGGGTGCTCAACTGATCGGAGAGACAGAATGCGCAAGCCGAGGATCAACCCGATCCCCCCTACGTGCTACCAATCCTTCTACCGTAACCCTCTGTCTGATCTGATCTTAGATTGGGAATGAACTCCGTATGCCTAAGTGAACCCACGAAACGAGCGTTCGGGCGCTGAGCCGACCGGAGAGGCATAAGGTGTAAGTCAGGGATCGAACGGGTGGTAAGTGGGTTCAAGCACATCTTCATATTTCTGTCCTGCCAATGCCATTTTTATGGCTTGTAAATTCATACAATGGTCCCCTAAGCCTTCATGTGAAGTTTCGTGGCAAGACAACCCGTTTTCTATTTTTCATGATTTTTAAAACTTTTTGCTGTTCAGGATTTTTAAAAATTTTTTTGGAAAGGGTTTTGTCCCCAAATTTGGTAGAGGTGATCCTTGTATTTTTGTATAAGGGCCAAGTACCAGCACCTATCGCACATCATGTGTGCACACCCCCCAGCCCCCCAATCGTCGGAACCCCTAATGCCGCCGGTTAGGCTCTCCGGTGATGCTCCAGCGATGCTCCGGAGATGTTGCCTCGGGCAAAAAAAATGAGACACCAGCACATGCCCGAGCCCAGCATGTGCACCGTGGCTCAAAATTTTAGACTGGGAATGAACTCCGTATGCTTAGACATGGAATGAACTCCATATGCTTAGACATGGAATGAACTCCGTATGCCTAAGCCAACCTACGAAACGAGCGTGCAGGCGCTCAGTCGATTGGAGAGGCAGAATGCTTAAGCTGAGGATTGGTCTGGTCCCCCCTATGTGCTGCCGATCCTGCTACCGCAACCCTCGGTCTGGGCTGATCTTAGACTGGGAATGAACTCCGTATGCTTAGACTGCGGATGAACTCTGTATGCCTAAGTCAACCCACAAAACGAGCGTGCGGGCGCTCAGTCGGTCGGAAAAGCCAGTCGAAGAGGCATAATACGCAAGTCGAGGATTAGCTCGATCCCCCTCTGGGTGCTATCAATCTCGCTATCGGTTCTGCTGCCACAACCCTCGATCCGACAGGGGCTTAGACATGGAATGAACTCCCTATGCCTAAGCCAACCCATGAAATGGGCATACGAGCACTCAACCGATCGAAGAGGCAGAATGCACAAGCTGGGGACCGACCCGATTCCTACTACGTGCTACCGATCCTACTGTCGCAACCCTCAGTCCGGTTTGATCTTAGACTAGGAATGAACTCCGTATGCTTAGACTGGGGATGAACTTCGTATGCCTAAGTCAACCCACGAAATGAGCATGCGGGCGCTCAACCGGCCGGAGAGGCTCGTCGGAGAGGCATAATGCGCAAGCCGGGGATCAGCTAGTCCCCCTCTGCGTGCTACCACAACCCTCGATCCGGCTAGGGCTTAGACATGGAATGAACTCTGTATGCCTGAGCCAACCCACGAAACGAGCATGTGGGTGCTTAGCTGACTGGAGAGGCAGATTGCGCAAGCTGGGGATCGACCCGATCCCCCCTACGTGCTGTCGATCCTACTGTTGGTATTACTGCCACAACCCTCGGTCCAGTCCGATCTTAGACAGGGAATTAACTCTGTATGCTTAGACATGGAATGAACTCCGTATGCCTAAGCCAACACACGAAACCAACGTGCGGGCGCTCAATCGACCAGAGAGGTAGAATGCGTAAGTCGGGGACCAGCCCGATCCCCCCCTGTGTGCTGTCGATCCTGCTACTGCAACCCTCGGTCCGGTCCGATCTTAGATTGGGAATGAACTCCGTATGCCTAAGTCGACCCACGAAATGAGTGTGTGGGCGCTGAGCCAGTCGGAGAGGCATAATGCACAAGCCAAGGATCAACTCAATCTCCCTCTGCGTGCTGTCGGTCCCACTGCCACAACCCTCGGTCCGGCTGGGGCTTAGACATGGAATGAACTCCCTATGCCTAAGCCAACCTACAAAACGGGCTTGCGGGCACTCAGCCGGCCGAAGAGGCAGAATGCGTAAGCCAGGGATAGGCCTTGTCCTCCCTGTGTGCTATCGATCCTACTACCGCAACCCTTGGTCCGATTTGATCTTAGACTGGGAATGTACTCCGTATGCTTAGACTGGGGATGAACTCCGTATGCCTAAGTGAACCCATAAAACGAGCGTGCGGGCGCTCAGCCGACGAGAGAGGCAAGATGCATAAGCCGAGGATCGAACGGGTGGTAGGTGGGTTCAAGCACATCTTTATATTTCTGCAGTGCCAATGCCATTTTTATGGCTTGTAAATTTATACAATGGTCCCCTAAGCCTTCATGTGAAATTTCATGGCAAGACGACCCGTTTTCTATTCTTCACAAATTTTAAAACTTTTTGCGGTTCGAGATTTTTCAAAATTTTTTTAGAAAGCATTTTGTCCCCAATTTTGGTAGAGGTGATCCTTGTATTTTTGTTGGTATTAACAAAAATATTCAGCTAAAAACTTGAAGTGGAGAAGATTTTGTGACCGTTTGAAAAAAGTGTCCCCATTTCAGACACTTTAATGGCTACTGGTAGCAAACCTATAAAGTCTCAAATGCTTTTTAAGGGGGTGTGAGTTCTTAAGGTTTGTTGAGAGATAGGGGGCTAATATAATGGCCAATTTCCAGCACCCATCACACATCATGTGCGCACACCCCCTGGCCCCCCAATCGCTGGAACCCCAAATGCCGTCGGTTAGGCTCTCCGGTGATGCTCCGGTGATGGTGCCCCGGGCGAAAAAAGTGTGGCACTAGCACATGCCCGAGCCCAGCATGTGCACCTTGGCTCAAAATCTTAGATTGGGAATGAACTCCGTATGCTTAGACATTGAATGAACTCCGTATGCCTAATCCAACCCATGAAACGAGCGTGCGGGCGCTCAGCCAGCCGGAGAGGCAAAATGCGTAAGTCGGGGATCGGCCCGATCCCCCTCTGCGTGCGGCCGGTCCCGCTGCCACAACCCTCAGTCCAGCTAGGGCTTAGACATGGAATGAACTACCTATGCCTAAGCCAACCCACGAAATGGGCGTGTGGGTGCTCAGTCGACCGGAGAGGCAGAATATGCAAGTCGAGGATCGACCCGATCCCCCCTGCGTGCTACCGTAACCCTCGATCTGGTCCGATCTTAGACTGGGAATGAACTCCGTATGCCTAAGTCAACCCACAAAATGAGCGTTCGGGCACTCAGCCGATTGGAGAGGCAGAATGCGCAAGCCGGGGATCGGACCGATCCACCCCTGCTGCTATCGATCCTGCTACTGGTCCTGCTGTAGGAACCCTCGGTCCAGTCCGATCTTAGACTGGGAATGAACTTTGAAAGCTTAGACATGGAATGAACTTCGTATGCCTAAGCCAACCCATGAAATGAGCGTACAGGCGCTCAACCAGTCGGAGAGGCAGAATGCGCAAGCCAGGGACTGGCCCGGTCCCCCTTACGTGCTATCCATCTTGCTGTCGCAACCCTCGATCTGATTCGATCTTAGATTGGGAATTAACTCTGTACGCCTAAGTCAACCCATGAAACGAGCGTGCGAGCACTGAGCCGACCAGATCAGCCTGATCCCCCTTCGTGTACTGTCGGTCTCGCTGCCACAACCCTCGGTCCAGCTAGGCTTAGACATGGA
The DNA here is from genome assembly GCF_002303985.1 of Durio zibethinus. The sequence goes on along the minus strand of NW_019167826.1, from coordinate 28,558,873 downwards.
ATGAACTCCCTATGCCAAAGCTAACCCAAGAAATGGGCGTGCAGGCGCTCAGCAGTTCAGAGAGGTAGAATGCGCAAGTTGAGGAACGACCCGGTCCCCCCTGCGTGCTACCGATCCTGCTGCTGTAACCCTCGGATCAATCCGATATTAGACTGGGAATGAACTCTGTATGCTTAGACGGGGGATGAACTTCGAATGCCTAAGTCAACCCATGAAACGAGCGTGCAGGCGCTCAGCCAGTCGGAAGCACCGACTAGAGAGGCAGAATGCGTAAGTAGGGGATCGACCCAGTCCCCCCTACGTGCTGTTGGTCCTATTGTCGCAACCCTTGATCCAATCTGATCTTAGACTGGGAATGAACTTCGTATGCTTAGACTGAGGATGAACTTCGTATGCCTAAGTGAACCCACGAAAGGGACGTGCGGGCGCTCAGTCGACCGGAGAGGTCGGCCGAAGAGGTAGAATGTGCAAGCCGGTGATCGGTCCGGTCCCCCCTACGTGCTGTCGATCCTGCTGCTGGTCCTACTGCTGCAACCCTCAGTCTGAACCAATCTTAGACTAGGAATGAACTCCGCATGCTTAGACATGGAATGAACTCCGTATGCCTAAGCCAACCCACGAAATGAGCGTGCAGGCGCTCAACCGACCGGAGAGGTAGAATGCTCAAGCCAGGGATCAGCCCAATCCCCCCTGTGTGCTGTCAATCCTGCTGCCACAACCCTCGGTCCGGTCCGATCTTAAACTGGGAATGAACTCCGTATGCCTAAGTGAACCCACGAAACGAGCGTTCAGGCACTGAGCTGACTGGAGAGGCATAATGCGCAAGCCAGGGATGGCCAGGTCCCTTTCTGTGTGCTGTCGGTCCCGCTGCCATAACCTTCAGTCCGGTCGGAGAGGCATAATGTGCAAGCCAGGGTTCGGCCCGGTCCCCCTCCGCGTGCTGCCGATCCCGCTATCATTCCTGCTACCACAACCCTCAGTCCGGCTGCGGCTTAGACATGGAATGAACTCCATATGCCTAAGCCAACCGACGAAATGAACATACGGGCGCTCAGCCAACCGAAGAGGTAGAATATGGAAGTTAGGGATCAGCCCGGTCCCCTCTGCGTGCTGTCGATCCTGCTACTGGTCCTGCTGCCGCAACCCTCGGTCCAGTCCGATCTTAGACTGGGAATGAACTATGTATGCTTAGACATGGAATGAACTACGTATGCCTAAGCCAACCCATGAAACGAGTGTGCGGGCACTCAGCCCGTCGGAGAGGTAGAATGCGCAAGCTGGGGATCGGCCCGGTCCCCCCTGCGTGCTATCGATCCTACTGTCGTAACCCTCACTTCGATCTGATCTTAGACTGTGAATTAACTCCGTATGCCTAAGTCAACCCACGAAATGAGCGTGCGGGCGCTGAGTCGGTCGGAGAGGCATAATGCGCAAGCCGGGATCGGCCAGGTCCCCCCTGCGTGCCGTCGGTCCCGCTGCCACATCCCTCGGTCCAGCTGGGGCTTAGACATGGAATGAACTCCCTATGCCTAAGCCAACCCACGAAATGGGCGTGCGGGCACTCAGTCGACCGGAGAGGCAGAATGCGCAAGCCAGGGAACGGCCCGGTCCCCCCTGCGTGCTGCCGATGCTTCTGCCGCAACCCTCAACCCGATTCGATATTAGACTGGGAATAAGCTCCATATGTTTTGACTGGGGATGAACTCCGTATGCCTAAGTCAACCCACGAAATGAGCGTACGGGCGCTCAGTCGGTCGGAGAGGCGAAATGCGCAAGCGGGGATCGGCCCAATCCCTCCTGCATGCTGCTGGTCCTACTACTGCAACCCTCGGTTCGGTCTGATCTTAGACTGGGAATGAACTCCATTTGCTTAGACTGGGGATGAACTCCGTAAGCCTAAGTCAACCCATGAAACGAGCGTGCGGGCACTCAGCCGGCCAGAGAGGCAGAATGCGCAAACCGGGGACCGACTTGATCCCCCATGCATGCTATCGATCCTGCTACCACAACCCTCAATCCGGTCCGATCTTAGACTGGGAATGAACTCCGATATGCCTAAGTCACCCATGAAACGCAGTGTTTCGGGTGTTGAGCCAGGTCGAAGAGGGCATAATGCACCAAGCTGAGGATCGACGCCGATCCCCCTCTGCGTGCTGGTCGATCCTGCTGCCATCAACCCTCGATCTGGCTGGGGCTTAGACAATGGAAGTGAACTCCGTCATGCCTAAGGCCCAACCCACGAAACGGGCGTGCGGGCGCTCAGCCAGCAGGAGAGGCAGAATGCGTAAGTCAGGGATCAGCCCGATCCCCCCTGCATGCTACCGATCCTGCTACCACACCCCTCGATCTGGTTCAATCTTAGATTGGGAATGAACTCCGTATGCTTAGACTGGGGATGAACTCTGTATGCCTAAGTCAACCCATGAAACGAGCATACAGGCACTCAATTGGTCAGAGAGGTCGACCGGAGAGGCATAATACGTAAGCCGGGGATCAGTTCGATCCCCCTCTACTTGCTGTAGATCTCACTGTCGGTCCTGCTGCCATGACCCTCGGTCCGGCTGGGGCTTAGACATGGAATGAACTTCGTATGCCTAAGCCAACCCATGAAATGAGCGTGCGAGTGCTCAGCCAGTCGGAGAGGTAGAATGCGCAAGTCGGGGATTGACTCGACCCCTCCCTGTGTGCTGTCGATCTTGCTGCTGGTCCTGCTGTTGCAACCCTCGATCTGGTTTGATCTTGGACTGCGAATGAACTCCATATGCTTAGACATGGAATGAACTTCGTATGCCTAAGCCAACCCATAAAACGAGCGTGCAGGCACTCAGTCAGTCGGAGAGGTAGAATGCACAAGCCATGGCCTGGCTCGATCCCCCTACGTGCTGTCGATCCTACTGCCGTAACCCTCGGTTCGGTCTGATCTTAGACTGGGATTGAACTCTGTATGCCTAAGTCAACCCATGAAACGAGCATGCTGGTCCTGCTGCCGCTACCCTCGGTCCAGTCCGATCTTAGACTGGGAAGGAACTCCATATGCTTAGACATGGAATGAACACCGTATGCCTAAACCAACCCCCAAAATGAGTGTCCGGGTGCTCAGTCGATCGGAGAGGTAGAATGCGCAAGCCATGGATCGGCCCGATCCCCCAGGCGTGCTGTCGATCTTGCTACCATAACCCTCGGTCCAGTCTGATCTTAGACTAGGAATGAACTCCATATGCCTAAGTCAACCCATGAAATGAACATTCGGGTGCTGAGCCGACTGGAGAGGCATAATGTGCAAGCCGAGGATCGGCCCCATCCCCTTCTACGTGCTACCGATCCCATTGCCACAACCCTCAGTCAGATTGGGGATTATATGTGGAATGAACTCCCTATGCCTAAGCCAGTCCATGAAACGGGCATGCGAGCGCTCAACCAGCTGGAGAGGCACAATGCACAAGCTGGGCATCGACCCGGTCCCCCCTGTATGCTGTCGATCCTGCTGTCACAACCCTCGGTTTAGTTCGATCTTAGACTAGTAATAAACTCCATATGCTTAGACTGGGGATGAACTCCGTATGCCTAAGTCAACCCACGAAATGAGCGTACGGGTGCTCAGCCAGCCGGAGAGGCATAATACGCAAGCTGAGGATCAGCCCGATCCTCCTATACGTGTTGTCGATCCCGCTGTCGGTCTTGCTACCACAACCCTCGGTCCGGTTGGGGCTTAGACATGGAATGAAGTTCGTATGCCTAAGCCAACCCACAAAATGAGCGTACAGGCACTCAGCAGGCCAGAGAGGCAGAATGCGCAAGCCAGGGATCGGCCCGATCCCCCCTACTTGCTGTCGATCTTACTGCTGGTCCTACTACCGTAACCCTCAGTCCGGTCTGATCTTAGATTGGGAATGAACTCTATATGCTTAGACATGGAATGAACTCCATATGCCTAAGCCAACCCATGAAATGAGCGTGCGGTGATTGGTCCAGTCCCCCCTATGGGCTGTCGATCCTACTGTCGCAACCCTCAGTCTGATCCGATCTTAGACTGGGAATGAACTCCGTATGCCTAAGTCAACCCATGAAAAGTGCGTGCGCGTGCTGAGCCAGCCGGAGAGGCATAATGCACAAGCCAGGGACCGGCCCGATCCCCCTCTACGTGCTGTCGGTCCCGCTGCCACAACCCTCGGTTCGGCTGGGGCTTAGACATGGAATGAACTCCCTATGCCTAAGCTAACCCATGAAACAGGTGTGCGGGTGCTCAACCGATCGGAGAGGTAGAATGCGCAAGCCGGGGATCGGCCCGATCCCCCTTTCATGCTACCGATCCTACTGTCGCAACCCTCAGTCCGATTCGATCTTAGACTGGGAATGAACTCTACATGCTTAGACTGGGGATGAACTCTGTATGCCTAAGTCAACCCACGAAACGAGCGTGCGGACGCTCAGTCGACCAGAGAGGCAGGATGCATAAGCCGGGGATCGAACGGGTAGTAGGTGAGTCCAAGCACATCTTCATATTTCTACCATGCCAATGCCATTTTTATGGCTTGTAAATTCATACAATGGTCCCCTATGCCTTCATGTGAAGTTTCGTGGCAAGACGACCTGTTTTCTATTTTTTACGATTTTTGAAACTTTTTACGGTTCGAGATTTTTTAAAAATTTTTTAGAAAGAGTTTCATCCCCAAATTTGGTAGAGGTGATGCTTGTATTTTTGTTGGAATACATGAAAAAAATCAGCTAAAAACTCGAAGTGGAGAAGATTTAATGGCTACTGGCAGCAAACCTATAAAATCTCAAATGCTCTTTAAGGGGCTGTGAGTTCTCGAGGTTTGATGAGGGATAGGGGGCCCACATAAGGGCCAAGTACCAGCACCGATCGCACCCCATGTGAGCACACCCCCCGACCCCCTAAGCGCCAGAACCCCCAATGCCGTCGGTTAGGCTCTCCGACGATGGTGCCCCGGGCAAAAAAAATTCGACACCAACACATGCCCAAGCCCAGCACGTGCACCGTGGCTCAAACTCTTATACTGGGAATATACTCCATATGCTTAGACATGGAATGAACTCCGTATGCCTAAGCCAACCCATGAAACGAGTGTGCGGGCGCTCAGCCGACCGGAGAGGCAGAATGTGCAAGTCGGGGATCAGCCTAGTCCCCCTCTGCGTGCTGCCGGTCCCGCTGCCACAACCCTCGGTCCGGCTGGGGCTTAGACATGGAATGAACTCCCTATGCCTAAGCCAACCCATAAAAAAGGGCATGCGGGCACTCAGCCGACTGGAGAGGCAAAATACGCAAGCCGGGGATCGGCCCGGTCCCCCTAGCGTGCTATTGATCCTGCAGCCGCAAACTTCGGTCCAATTCACTCTTAGACTGGGAATGAACTCTGTATGCTTACACTGGGGATGAACTCTGTATGCCTAAGTCAACCCACGAAACGAACGTGTGAGCACTCAACCGATCGGAGAGGCCGGTCGGAGAGGTAGAATGCGTAAGCTGGGGATCAACCTGATCCCCCCCTACGTGCTACCAATCGTACTGTTGGTCCTGCTGTCGTAACCCTCGGTCCATTCTGATCTTAGACTGGGAATGAACTCCATATGCTTTGACATGGAATAAACTTCGTATGCCTAAGCCAACCCATGAAAGGAACGTGCAGGCGCTCAGCCGACTGAAGAGGAAGAATGCATAAGTCGGGGATCGATCCGGTCCCTCCTGCGTGCTGTCGATCCTACTGCTGGTCTGACTACCACAACCCTCGGTTCGGTCTGATCTTACATTGGGAATGAACTCCGTATGCTTAGACATGGAATGAACTCTGCATGCCTAAGCAAACCTAGGAAATGAGCGTGCGGGCGCTCAGCCAACCGGAGAGGCAGAATGCGCTAGCTGGGGACCGGCCCAGTCCCCCCTGCGTGCTATCGATCCTGCGACTGCATCCCTTGGTCCAGTCCTATCTTAGACTGGGAATGAACTCTGTATGCCTAAGTCAACCCACGGAATGAGCGTTCGGGTGCTGAGCCGATCTGAGAGGCATAACGCACAAGTCGGGGATTGGTCCGGTCCCCCTCTGCGTGTTGTCGGTCCTGCTGCCAGAACCCTCGGTCCAGCTGGGGATTAGACATGGAATGAACTCCCTATGCCTAAGCCAACCCATGAAATGGGTGTGCGGGCACTCAGCCAGTCGAAGAGGCAGAATGTGTAAGCCGAGGATCGGCCCGGTCCCCTTTGCATGCTATCGTAACCCTCGATCAGGTTTGATCTTAGACTGGGAATAAACTTCGTATGCTTAGACTGGGGATGAACTCCGTATGCCTAAGTCAACCCATGAAAAGAGCGTACGGGCACTCAGCAGGCCGGAGAGGCATATTGCGCAAACCGGGGATAAGCCCGATCCCCCTCTGCGGGTTGTTGATCCCGTTACCGGTCCTGCTACCACAACCCTCAGTCCGGCTAGGGCTTAGACATGGAATGAACTCCGTATGCCTAACCCAACCCACGAAATGAGCGTGCAGGCGCTTAGTCGACCGAAGAGGCAGAATGCGCAAGCCGAGGATCAGCCTGGTCCCTCCTTACGTGCTGTCGATCCTGCTACCGCAACCCTCGATCCGATCCGATCTTAGACTGGGAATGAACTCCGTATGCTTAGACATGCAATGAACTCTGTATGCCTAAGCCAACCCATGAAACGAGTGTACGGGCACTCAGCCGGCCGGAGAGACAGAATGCGCAAGCCAGGGATCGGCCCAATCCCCCCCTGCATGCTATCGATACCGCTATCGTAACCCTCTGTCTGGTGTGATCTTAGATTGGGAATGAACTCCGTATGCCTAAGCCAACCCACTAAACGAGCGTTCGGGTACTGAGCCGACCGGAGAGGCATAATACGCAAGCCGAGGATCAGCCCGATCCCCCTTTGCGTGCTACCAGTCCCACTGCTACAACCCTCAGTTTCGCTAGTGCTTAGACATGGAATGAATCCCTATGCCTAAGCCAACTCACGAAATGGGCATACGGGCGTTCAGTCGACTGGAGAGGTAGAATGCACAAGCCGAGGATCGGTTTGGTCTGCCTTGCATGCTGTCGATCCTACTGCCACAACCCTCGGTCTGGTCTGATCTTAGACTGGGAATGAACTCCGAATGCCTAAGTCAACCCATGAAACGAGCGTGTAGGTGCTCAACCGACCGGAGAGGCCAATCGGAGAGGCATAATGCACAAGCTGGGGATCAACTCGATCCCCTTCGCGTGTTGGGGATCAGCCCAGTCCCTCTCAGTCCGATCCAATCTTAGACTGGGGATGAACTCCATATGCCTAAGTTAACCCATGAAACGAGCGTGCGGGTGCTCAATCGATCAGAGAGGTAGAATGCGTAAACCAGGGATCGACCAGTCCCTACCGGCGTGCTGTCGATCCTACTGTTGGTCCTGCTATGACAAGCCTCGGTCTGGTCTGATCTTAGACTGGGAATGAACTCCGTATGCTTAGACATGGAATGAACCCCGTATGCCTAAGCCAACTCACGAAACGAGCATACGGGCGCTCAGCTGGCTGTAGAAGTAAAATGCGCAAGTCAGGGACCGACCCTATCCCCCCTGTATGCTGTCAATCTTGCGTCGTAACCCTCGGTCCGGTCTGATCTTAGATTGGGAATGAACTCCGTATGCCTAAGTCAACCCATGAAACGAGCGTTTGGGTGTTGAGCCAGCCGGAGAGGCAAAAACGCAAGCCGGGGATCGCTCCAATCCCCCACTGTGTGCTGTCGATCTCGTTGCCACAACCCTCAATCCGGCTGGGGCTTAGACATGGAATGAACTCCCTATGCCTAAGCCAACCCATGAAACGGGCGTGCGG
>NW_019167826.1:28487959-28550029 GCF_002303985.1 Durio zibethinus | reverse complement strand
CTGGGAATTAAGTCTGTATGCCTAAGTCAACCCACGAAATGACGCGTTCGGGCATTGAGCCAGTCGGAGAGGTATAATGCGCAAGCGAGGATCGACTCGGTTCCCCCTCTGTGTGCTGTCGGTCCCGCTTGCTGCAACCCTCGGTCCGGCTGGGGCTTAGAAATGCAATAAACTTCCTATGCCTAAGCCAAACCATGAAACGGGCGTGCGGGTGCTAAGCTGGTCGGAGAGGCAGAATGCGTAAGCTGAGGATCGGCTTGATCCCCACTGCGTGCTGCCAAACCTTCTGTCGTAACCCTCGATCCGGTCCGATCTTAGACTGGAATGAACTCCATATTCTTAGACTGGGGATGAACTCCGTATGCCTAAGTCAACCCACGAAATTAGCGTGCGGGCGCTTAGCTAGCCGCAGAAGCTAGCCGGAGAGGCATAATGCGCAAGCCGAGGATTAGGCCGGTCCCCCTCTGCGTGTTGTCGATCCCATTACCGATCCTGCTGTCGCAACCCTCAGGTTCGGTTGGGGCTTAGACATGGAATGAACTCCGTATGCCTAAGCCAACCCGCGAAATGAGCGTGCGGGTGCTTAGCCGACCGGAGAGGTAGAATGCACAAGCTGAGCATCAGCCCGATCCCCCCTACGTGTTGCCGGTCTCGCTGCCACAACCCTCGGTCTCGCTGGGGCTTAGACATAGAATGAACTCCCTATGCCTAAGCCAACCCATGAAATAGGCATGTGGGCATTCAGTCGGCCGAAGAGACAGAATGCATAAGCCGGGGATCGGCCCGGTCCCCCTTAAGTGCTGTCGATCCTGCTGTCATAACCATCAGTCCGATTTGATCTTAGACTAGGAATGAACTCTGTATGCTTAGACTGGGGATGAACTCCGTATGCCTAAGTTAACCCATGAAACGAGCGTGCGGACGCTCAGTCGACCAGAAAGGAAGGATGCGCAAGCCAGGGATCGAACGGGTGGTAGATGGGTTCAAGCACATCTTCATATTTCTGCCATGCCAATGCCATTTTTATGTCTTGTAAATTCATACAATGGTCCCCTATGCCTTCATGTGAAGTTTCATGGCAAGACGACCTGTTTTCTATTTTTCATGATTTTCAAAACTTTTTACGATTCGAGATTTTTTAAAATTTTTTTAGAAAGAGTTTTGTCCCCAAATTTGGTAGAGGTAATCCTTGTATTTTTGTTGGCATGCACAAAACAATTCAGAAAAAAAATCAAAGTGGAGAGGATTTTGTGACCGTTTGAAAAAAGTGTCCCCATTTCAGACACTTTAATGGCTACTGGCAGCAAACTTATAAAATCTCAAATGCTCTTTAAGGGGGTGTGGGTTCTCAAGGTTTGATGAGGGATAGGGGGCCAATATAAGGGCCAAGTACAAGCACCCATCCCATATCATGTGCGCACACCCCCCGGCCTCCCCAATCGTCGGAACCCCCAATGCCGCCGGTTAGGCTCTCCGACGATGCTCCGACGATGGTGCCCCGAGCAAAAAAAATATGGCACAAGCACATGCTCGAGACCAGCATGTGCACCGTGGCTCAAACTCTTAGACTAGGAATGAACTCTGTATGCTTAGACATGGAACAAACTTCGTATGCCTAAGCTAACCCACTAAACAAGCGTACGGGCGCTCAGTCGGTCGGAGAGGCAGAATGCCCAAGCCAGGGATCGGATCGATCCCCCTCTATGTGCTGCCGATCCCACTACCACAACCCTCAGTTCGGCTGGGGCTTAGACATGGAATGAACTCCCTATGCCTAAGCCAACCCATGAAACAGGCGTGCGGGCGCTCAACCGACCGGAGAGGCAGAATGCATAAGCCGGGGATCGGCCTGGTCTGAACTTAGACTGGGAATGAACTCCATATGCTTAGACTGGTGATGAACTCTGTATGCCTAAGTCAACCCATGAAAGGAGCATGCGGATGCTCAGCCGACTAGAGAGGCAGGATGCGCAAGCCACGGATCGAACGGGTGGTAGGTGGGTTCAAGCACATCTTCATATTTCTTCCATGCCAATGCCATTTTTATGGCTTGTAAATTCATACAATGGTCCTCTATACCTTCATGTGAAGTTTCGTGGCAAGACGACCCATTTTCTATTTTTCAAGATTTTTGAAACTTTTTGCGGTTTGGGATTTTTTAAAATTTTTTAGAAAGAGTTTTGAACCCAAATTTGGTAGAGGTGATCCTTGTATTTTTGTTGGTATGCACACAAAAATTCAGCTTAAAACTCGAAGTGGAGAAGATTTTGTGACCGTTTGAAAAAAAGTGTCCCAATTTTAGACACTTTAATGGCTACTGGCAGCAAACCTATAAAATCTAAAATGCTCTTTAAGGGGGTGTGAGTTCTCGAGGTTTGATGAGGGATAGGGAGCCAATATAAGGGCCAAGTACCAGCACCCATCGCACATCATGTGCGCACACCCCCCAGCCCCCCAATCGGCGAAACCCTCAATGCTGCCGGTTAGGCTCTCCGGTGATGCTCCGACGGTGGTGCCCCGTGCGAAAAACATACGGCACCAGCACATGCCCGAGCCCAGCATGTGCACTTTGGCTCAAATCTTAGACTGGGAATGAACTCCGTATGCTTAGACATGGAATGATCTCCGTATGCCTAAGCCAACCCACAAAACGAGCGTGCGGGCGCTCAGTCAGCCGGAGAGGTAGAATGCACAAGCCAGGGATCGGCCTGGTCCCCCTTTGCATGCTGTCGGTCCCACTGCCACAACCCTCGGTCCGGTTGGGGCTTAGACATGGAATGAACTCCCTATGCCTAAGCCAACCCACGAAATGGGCGTACGGGCACTCAACCGGCCGAAGAGGCAGAATACACAAGCCAGGGATCAGCCCGATCCCCCCTGCATGCTATCGATCCTGTTACTGCAACCCTGGTCCAGTTCGATCTTAGACTGGGAATGAACTCTGTATGCTTAGACTGGGGTTGAACTCCGTATGCCTAAGTCAACCCATGAAACGAGCGTTCGGGCACTCATCCAGTCGGAGAGGTCGGCCGGAGAGGCAGAATGCACAAGCTGGGGATCAGCTCGATCCCCCCTACGTGCTGTCGATGCTACTGCTGGTCTGCTACTGTAACCCTCGATCCGGTCTGATCTTAGACTAGGAATGAACTCCGTATGCTTAGACATGGAATGAATTCCGTACGCCTAAGCCAAGCCATGAAATGAGCGTACGGGCACTCAGCCAGCTGGAGAGGCAGAATTCACAAGCCGAGGACCGGCCCGATCCCCCCTGTGTGTACCGATCCTGCTGTCGCAACCCTTAGTCCGGTTTGATCTTAGATTGGGAATGAACTCCGTATGCTTAGACATGGAATGAACTCCGTATGCCTAAGCCAACCCACGAAACGAGCGTGCGGGTGCTCAGTCGGCCAGAGAGGCAGAATTCGCAAGCTGGGGATCGATCTGGTCCCCCCTGCGTGCTGTTGATCCGGCTGCCGCAACCCTCGGTCCAATCCAATCTTAGACTAGGGATAAACTCCGTATGCCTAAGTCAACCCACGAAACGAGCGTTCGGGCGCTGAGCCGACCGGAGAGGCATAATGCACAAGCCAGGGATCGGTTCGGTGCCCCTCTGCATGCTACCGGTCCCGCTACCACAACCCTCAGTTTGGCTGGGGTTTAGACATGGAATGAACTCCCTACGCCTAAACAAACCCATGAAACGAGCGTGCGGGCGCTCAGCCGATCGGAGAGGCAGAATGCGTAAGTCGAAGATCAGCCCGATCCCCCCTGCGTGCCACCGATCCTGCTACCACAACCCTCGGGCCGGTCTGATCTTAGATTGGGAATGAACTTCGTATGCTTACACTGGGGATGAACTTCGTATGCCTAAGTCAACCCACGAAACGAGCATGCGGGCGCTCAGTCGGCCAGAAAGGTCGATCAGAGAGGCATAATCCGCAAGTCGGGGATCAGCTCGGTCCCCCTCTGCGTGCTACCAATCCTGCTGCCACAACCCTATGTCTGGCTGGGGCTAGGACATGGAATGAACTCTGTATACCTAAGCCAACCCACGAAACGAGCGTGCGGGCACTCAGCCGATCGGAAGAGGCAGAATGCGTAAGCCAGGGATTGGCCCGATCCCCCCTGCGTGCTACCGATCCTACTGCTGGTCCTACTATCGCAACCCATGGTCCGGTTTGATCTTAGACTGGGAATGAACTCCATATGCTTAGACATGGAATGAACTCTGTATGCCTAAGCCAACCCACGAAACAAGCGTATGGGCGTTGAGCCGGTCGGAGAGGCAGAATGCATAAGCTGGGCACTGACCCGGTCCACCCCTGCATACTTTCAATCCTGCTACTGCAACCTTCAGTTCGGTCTGATCTTAGACTGGGAATGAACTCTGTATGCCTAAGTCAACCCACGAAATGAATGTGTGGGCTCTGAGCCGGCCGGAGAGGCATAATGCGAAGCCGGGGATCGACCCAATCCCCCTCTGCATGCTGTCGGTCCTGCTACCACAACCCTCGGTTCGGCTGGGGCTTAGCCATGGAATGAACTCCCTATGCCTAAGCCAACCCACGAAACGAATGTGCGGGCGCTCAGCTAACCGGAGAGGTAGAATACGTAAGCCGGGGATCGGCCCGATCCCCCCTGTGTGCTGCCGATCCTACTACTGCAACCCTCGATCTAGTTTGATTTGAGACTGTGAATGAACTCCGTATGCCTAAGTCAACTCATGAAACGAGCGTGCAGACGCCCAGTCGACCAGAGAGGCAGGATGCGCAAGCCGGGGATCGAACGGGTGGTAGGTGGGTTCAAGCACGTCTTCATATTTTTGCCATGCCAATGCCATTTTTATGGCTTGTAAATTCATACAATGGTCCCCTATGCCTTCATGTGAAGTTTCGTGGCAAGGCGACCCATTTTCTATTTTTCATGATTTTTGAAACTTTATATGGTTTGGGATTGTTTAAAATTTTTTAAGAAAGAGTTTTGTCCCCAAATTTGGTAGAGGTGATCCTTGTATTTTTGTTGGCATGCACAAAAACAATCAGCTAAAAACTCAAAGTGGAGAAGATTTTGTGATCGCTTGAAAAAACTGTCCCCATGTCAGACACTTTAATGGCTACTGGCAGTAAACCTAAAAAGTCTCAAATACTCTTTAAGGGGGTGTGAGTTCTCGAGGTTTGATGAGGGATAGGGGGCCAATATAAGGGCCAACTACCAAAACCCATCGCACATCATGTGCGCACACCCCCCGGCCCCCCAATTGCAGGAACCCCTAATGACGCCGGTTAGGCTCTTCGACGATGCTCCGGCAATGGTGCCCCGAGCGAAAAAAATGTAGCACCAGCACATGCTTGAGCCCAGCATGTGCACCGTGGCTCAAACTCTTAGACTGGGAATGAACTCTGTATGCTTAGACATGGAATGAACTCCGTATGCCTAAGCCAACCCACGAAACGAGCGTGCGATCGCTCAGTCGGCCGGAGAGGCAGAATGCACAAGCCGGGGATCGACCCGGGCCCCCTCTGCGTGCTGCTGATCCCACTGCCACAACCCTCAGTCTGGCTGGGTCTTAGACATGGAATGAACTCTCTATGCCTAAGCCAACCCACGAAACGGGCGTGCGGGTGCTCAAACGGCCGGAGAGGCAGAATGCGCAAGTCGAGGATCGGCCCGGTGCCCCCTATGTGCTACCGATCCTCCTGTCGCAACCCTCAGTCTGGTTTGATCTTAGACTAGGAATGAACTTCGTATGCTTAGATTGGGGATGAACTCCGTATGCCTAAGTCAACCCACAAAACGAGCGTGCGGGCGCTCAACCAATCGGAGAGGCCAGCTGGCGAGGTAAAATGTACAAGCCGAGGATCAGCCCAATCCCCCCTACGTGCTGTCGATCCTGCTACTGGTCCTACGGCCGTAAGCCTCGGTTCGATCAGATCTTAGACTGGGAATGAACTCCGTATGCTTAGATAAGGAATGAACTCCGTATGCCTAAGCCATCCCATGAAACGAGTGTGCTAGCGCTAAGCCGGTCGGAGAGGCAGAATGCGTAAGCTGGGGTTCGACCCGGTCCCCCCTACGTGCTGTTGATCCTACTGTCGCAACCTTCGATTCGGTCTGATCTTAGACTGGGGATGAACTTTGTATGCCTAAGTCAACCCACGACACGAGCGTGCGGGCGCTCAATCGGTCAGAGAGGCAGAATGCGCAAGCTGGGGATCGGCCTGGTCCCTCCTACGTGTTGCTGATCCTGTTACTGGTCCTGCTGCCGCAACCCTCAGTCTAGTCTGATCTTAGACTGGGAATGAACTCCGTATGCTTAGACATGGAATGAACACTGTATGCCTAAGCCAACCCACAAAACGAGCGTGCGGGCGCTCAGTCGACCAGAGAGGCAGAATGCGCAAGCTGGGGACTGACCCGATCCCCCTACGTGCTGTTGATCTTGCTACCGCAACCCTCAGTCTGATCCAATCTTAGACTGGGAATGAACTTCGTATGCCAAAGTCAACCCACGAAAGAAGCATTCGGGCGCTGAGCCTGCCGGAGAGGCATAATGTGCAAGCCAGGGATCGACCCAGTCCCCCTCTGCGTGCTGCCGATCCCGCTACCACAACCTTCAGTTCGGCTGGGGCTTAGACATGTAATGAACTCCCTATGCCTAAGCCAACCCATGAAACGGGCGTGCGGGCTCTCAGCCAGTTGGAGAGGCAGAATACGCAAGTCGGGGATCGGCCTGGTCCCCCCTGCGTGCTACCGATACTACTGTCGCAACCCTCGATCCAGTCCGATCTTAGACTAGGAATAAACTCCGTATGCTTAGACTGGGGATGAACTCGTATGCCTAAGTCAACCCACGAAATAAGCGTGCGGGTGCTCAGTCAGCCGGAGAGGCCGGTCAGAGAGGCATAATGTGCAAGCTGGAGATCAACCCAGTCCCCTTCTACGTGCTATCGATCCCGCTACCGGTCCTACTGCCACAACCCTCAGTCCGGTTGGGGCTTAGACATGGAATGAACTTCGTATGCCTAAGCCAACCCATGAAACGAGCGTGTAGGCACTCGGCCGGCTGGAGAGGCAAAATGCGCAAGCTGTGGACCGACCCAGTCCCCCTTGCGTGCTATCGATCTTGCTATCGCAACCCTCGATGTGGTTTGATCTTAGACTGGAAATGAACTTCGTATGCCTAAGTCAACCCACGAAACAAGCATTCGGGTGCTGAGCCTGCCAGAGAGGCATAATGCACAAGCCAGGGATCGACCCAGTCCCCCTCTGCGTGCTGTCGGTCTCGCTGCCACAACCCTCGATCCGGCTGGGGCTTAGACATTGAATGAACTCCCTATGCCTAAGCCAACCCACGAAATGGGCGTGCAGGTGCTTAGCCAGCCAAAGAGGTAGAATGCGCAAGCCGGGGATCGACCTTGTCCCCCCTACATGTTGTCGATCCTACTGCTGGTCCTACTATCGCAACCCTCGATCCGATCCGATCTTAGACTGGGAATGAACTCCGTATGCTTAGACATGGAATGAACTCCGTATGCCTAAGCCAACCCATGAAATGAGCGTGCGGGCGCTCAATCGATCAGAGAGGCAGAATGCACAAGCCAGGGATCGACCTGGTCCCTTCTGCGTGCTATCAATCCTGTTGCCGCAACCCTCGGTCTGGTCTGATCTTAAACTAGGAATGAACTTCGTATGCCTAAGTCAACCCACGAAACGAGCGTGCGGGCACTGAGCCAGTCGGAGAGGCATAATGTGCAAGCCCGGGGATCGGTCTGATCCCCCTCTACATGCTGTCGATCCTGCTGCCGCAACCCTCAGTTCGGTCTAATCTTAGACTGGGAATGAACTCTGTATGCTTAGACTGGGATGAACTCCGTATGCCTAAGTCAACCAACGAAATGAGCGTGCGGCCGCTCAGCCGACCAGAGAGACAAGATGCGCAAGCCGGGGATCAAACGGGTGGTAGGTGGGTACAAGCACATCTTCATATTTCTGCCATGCCAATGCCATTTTTATGGCTTTTAAATTCATACAATGGTCCCCTAAGCCTTCATGTGAAGTTTCGTGGCAAGACAATCCGTTTTCTATTTTTCACAATTTTTCAAACTTTTTCGGTTTGGGATTTTTTAAAATTTTTTTAGAAAGATTTTTGTCCCCAAATTTGGTAGATGCGATCCTTGTATTTTTTCTGGCATGCACAAAAAAATTCAGCTAAAAACTCGAAGTGGAGAAGATTTTGTGACCGTTTGAAAAAAGTGTCCCCATTTCAGACACTTTAATGGCTACTGGCAGCAAACCTATAAAATCTCAAATGCTCTTTAAGGGGGTGTGAGTTCTCGAGGTTTGATGAGGGATAGGGGGCCAATATAAGGGCCAAGTACCAACACCCATTGCACATCATGTGCGCACACCCCCCAGCCCCCCTAATCACCGGAACCCCCAATGCCGTCGGTTAGGCTCTCCGACGATGCTTCGACGATGGTGCCACGGGTGAAAAAAATGTGGCACCAGCACATGCCTGAGCCCAGCATGTGCACCGTGGCTCAAAATCTTAGACTGTGAATGAACTCCATATGCTTAGACATGGAATGAACTCCATATGCCTAAGCCAACCAACGAAATGAGCATGCCGGCGTTCAGCCAGTCAGAGAGGCAGAATGAGCAAGCTGGGGATTGACCCGATCCCCCCTACGTGCTGTCGATCCTACTACCGTAACCCTCGGTCTGATCTGATCTTAGACTAGGAATGAACTCTGTATGCATAAGTCAACCCACGAAATGAGCGCACAGGCACTGAGCCGGTCGAAGAGGCATAATGCGTAAGTCGAGGATCGACCCAATCCCCCTCTGTGGTCTATCGGTCCCGTTGCCACAACCCTCAGTCTGGCTGGGGCTTAGACATGGAATGAACTCCTTATGCCTAAGCTAACCCACGAAACGGGCGTGCGGGCGCTCAGTCGGTCGGAGAGGCAGAATGCGTAAGCCGAGGATAGGCCCGATCCCCCCTGCGTGTTGTCGATCTTGCTGTCGCAACCCTCAGTCTAGTCTGATCTTAGACTTGGAATGAACTCCGTATGCTTAGACTGGAGATGAACTCTGTATGCCTAAGTCAACCCACGAAACGAGCATGTGCGCGCTCAGTTAGCCGAAGAGGCTGGCCGAAGAGGCATAATGCGCAAGCTGGGGATCAGCCCGTCCCTCTCTGTGTGCTGTCGATCCCGCTACCGGTCCTGCTGCCACAACCCTCGTCTGACTGGGGCTTAGACATGGAATGAACTCCGTATGCCTAAGCCAACCCATAAAATGAGTGTGCGGGCGCTTAGCCGGCCGGAGAGGTAGAATGCGCAAGGCGGGGATCGACCCGATCCCCTCCTACGTGCTGCCGATCCTGCTGCTAGTCCTGCTACGATAACCCTCAATCTGGTTTGATCTTAGACTGGGAATGAACTCCGTATGCTTAGACATGGAATGAACTCCATATGCCTAAGCTAACCCATGAAACGAGCGTGCAGGTGCTCAGTCGATCGGAGAGGTAGAATGCGTAAGCCAGGGATCGACCCGGTCTCTCCTATGTGCTATCGATCCTGCTACTGTAACCCTTGATCCAGTCTGATCTTAGGCTGGGAATGAACTCCGTATGCCTAAGTCAACCCACGAAATGAGCGTACAGGCGCTGAGCTGGCCGGAAAGGCATAATGCGCAAGCCGGGTGTCATGAGCCAACTTTGTATAGGGCCATGATCGGGACTTAGGTTGCCATAAGCCACCCATGTATAGGGCCATGGCTGGGTATATCCCTTGTGCTAGGAAAAGTGTCCCCATTTCAAACATTGTAATGGTTACTGGTAGCATAGCTCTAAAATATCTAAGGCTCTTTAGGGGGTGAGCCGGCAGCGTAGTGTTGGGCTGTCTCCCCGGTTGCTATGCGAGCCTAGGCCACCCACCAAGGGCTGCCCCCTGGCCCTAGTGATGGTGGGAGGTCCTGATGTATGATTCCTGACTATAATAAAACTTACCCCGATTGAATGTCCCGATTGTTGCCTCGATGTGTTTTTCTTTTTCTCGATGCGAATATGCCTTTTTGTGTGTGTGCTTGAGATCGATCTCGATATATTGTGTCTTATTGTGAATGCTTGGGACTAACCATGGCTTATGGTTATTTGTTCAGATATCGATCTATTAAAGGCTGACTTGGTTGGGAGCACCCATTCAAGTGCCACACAGTCTATTGCTTGCTGAAAGAAAGCTTAGTCCGTGACACGTGGTATTAGAGCACGGTTGAGAAGTGCTAGAAAAATGGATGAGATGGCCACAAGTGGTGGACCCAATCATCAACAGAGAATTGAGGAACTTGAGGTCGCGGTGGCCGTAATGAAAACTCATATGGCAACTAAAGACCGAGTGAGGGAGATCGAGACAACCCAGCGGGAGTTGTCCGATACTCTCCACAACGTGAGCGAAGAGGCTAGAGATGCCTTGAACATTCTCCAAAAGGAGTTTGAGGAGCTCAGAGCACAGGTGAGCATCCTACAAATGGCTGTGGCCAGATCGGGTTCAAGCTCGATGGAAAGGGGAAAAAGGCCCAAGGTGCCGGAGCCTCGATGCTATGAGGAACTTGAAAATTTCTTGTTTGACATAGAGCAGTACTTTCGAGCTGTACACACGGATTCAGAGGAAGACAAGGTAGCAATGGCGTCGATGTACCTCGCAGGGGATGCCAAGCTGTGGTGGCATTCCAAGTTTGTCGATGACGAGTGCCCGATTAAGACTTGGATGGATCTGAAGTGAGAATTGAAAAACCAGTTTTTCCCTGAGAATGTGGAGTATATGGCTCGAAGGAGACTTCGAGAATTGGTGCAAACAGGAACGGTGCGAGAGTTTGTAAGGAGCTTTTCTACCCTGATGTTGGATATTCGAGACATGTCCAAAAAGGACAAGATGTTCTATTTTCTTGAGGGCCTCAAGCCTTGGGCGAGGACAGAACTACAAAGGCAGAAAGTGCAAGATGTGGCCATGGCCATGGCTGCAGCTGAACGTCTCCACGATTACAATGATGGCTCTTCAAAATGGAAAAATCCTCCATCAGCTGGTAGTAGCTTCAACTTTGGGAGTGGGGGAAAGATGACCAGGTTGGACCGGCCCTTCAGTGGGGGATCAGATAGGAGGTCCTTTGGTCGAGATAGCACCCAACCCAAGACAAGCAACGCAGGGATTTTCAAGCCTAGGCAACCGCTAGCTTGCTTTCTTTGCAAGGGACCGCATCGGGTGGCTGAATGCCCACACAAGGGAACCCTTAATGCCTTAAGGACCTCGTCTCAAGAGTCCACAAAAGTGCCAGAGAGCATTGAAGAAGCTGAAGAGGAGCCAGCCAGGATGGGTTCAATAAGGTTCCTTAATGCCCTCCGCACCCAATTGAACACTATAAAGAAAGAGCAGAGTAGAGGCTTGATGTATGTGAACTTGATGATCAATGAGAAAGCCACTAAGGCTATGGTGGATACGGGTGCAACCGACACTTTCATCACACTAGAAGAAGCAAAAAGGTGTGGTCTTCAAATTAGTAAAGACTGTGGATGAATGAAGGCAGTCAACTTGCCAGCCTTTATGATCTGTGGAAGCTCCAAGAGTGTGACAACCCGATTGGGGCCATGGGAAGGGAAGGTAGACTTTACAGTTTCCCCCATGGATGACTTTGATGTTGTTCTCGGATTGAACTTCATGATGTTGGCTCAGGTCATCCTTATCCCCGTCACTAGCTGCTTGTTGTTCTTAGGGGAAAACCCATGTGTGGTGCCAGCCAACATCTTACCAAAGAATGGGAAGAAAATGATTTCAGCTTTGCAGTTCAAGAAAAGGGTAAAAAGAGGGGAACCCTCCTTTGTGGCTATGTCGATCTACAAAAAAGGGTCGAAAGTAGAACCAATACCTGATGGTGTGGGAAAAATGTTGGAAGAATTTGAAGAGGTGATGCCAGAAATATTGCCTAAAGTTTTACCCGCTCGACGAGCAGTGGACCAGGAAATTGAGCTCCTCCCAGGAGCGAAACCCCCTGCTAGAGCTCCTTACCACTTGGCCCCGCCAGAGTTGGCCGAACTAAGAAAACAGTTAGATGAGCTACTACAAGTTAGGTTCATCAGACTATCAAAGGCTCCTTTTGGAGCACCAGTGCTATTTCAAAAGAAGCATAATGGAAGTTTACGATTATGTGTTGACTATAGGGCCCTGAACAAAGTCACCGTAAGAAACAAATATCCCATCCCCCTTATAGCAGACTTGTTTAATCAATTGAGCCGGGCCAAGTACTTCTCCAAATTGGACCTGAGATCTGGCTACCATCAGGTCAGAATCGTTGAGGGAGATGAGCCAAAGACCACTTGTGTGACACGGTATGGTGCATTTGAATTTCTTGTTATGCCCTTTGGACTGACCAATGCTCCTGCTATATTTTGTACATTGATGAATCAGGTATTCCATGACTACCTAGACAAATTTGTAGTCATCTATTTAGACGATATAGTGGTATATAGCTCCACCTTGGAAGAACATCAAGAACACCTGTGCCAAGTACTTCAAAGATTATAGGACCACTAGTTATACATAAAAAGGGAGAAGTGTGCATTTGCTCAGACCCAAATCTATTTTCTCGATCACATTGTCAAATGTGGCCACATTCGAATGGACATAGAAAAGGTTAGGGCCATCAAGGAGTGGACAACACCGAAGAACGTTAGTGAGCTCTGCTCATTTTTGGGACTAGCCAACTATTATAGAAGGTTTGTGGAAGGGTATTCTCGTAAGACCACGGCCCTCACGGAGCTATTGAAAAAGAAGCATAAATGGTGTTGGACGAGTGAGTGCTAAGAGCCTTTCGAGGGATTGAAAGATGCTATTATGAATGATCCCATCTTAGCTCTCCCTGATATTGAAAAGCCTTTCAAAGTTCAAACAGATGATTTGATTTTGCTATTGGAGGCGTGCTTTTGCAACAACATCAACCAGTAGCATTTGAAAGTAGGAAGCTAAGTGAAGCTGAAAAGAAATATACGACCCAAGAAAAAGAACTCCTGGCGGTGGTTCATTGCTTGAGGGCTTGGCAACATTACTTGTTGGGTTCACACTTTGTCGTGAAGACAGACAATGCGGTCGTTAGCCATTTTCTCACCCAACCAAGGCTTACGACAAAACAAGCTAGGTGGCAGGAATTTTTAGTGGAGTTCAACTTTTGTTTTGAGCACACCGCTGGAAAGACCAATCAAGTGGCCGATGCATTGAGTAGGCGAGCAGATTTAGTGACCCTTAGAAGAATTGCCCCAATGGCGACTAGCAGAACCACTACAGACATTCACAAGTTGATTGGAGATCACTTAGGGAAGGACCTACAAGCTTGTGCCATCCTGAAGCTAGTGGAAGAAGGGAAGTCCAAGTACTTCTGGCAAGAAAATGGGATCTTATGAACCAAGGGGCCTTGAGTGTTTGTGCCAAGAGCAGAAGGTCTGAGACAGATGCTGATGAGGGAATGTCATGACACACCATGGGCGGGACACCCGGGCTAGCAATGCACTTTGGCGTTATTGAAACATGGATACTATTGGCCTCACATGGGACAAGATGTATGGACTATATGAAGACTTGCCTCATTTGCCAACAAGACAAGGTTAAAAGAAGGAAACCTGCAGGCATGCTTGAACCACTACCAGTACCCGCCAAATCGTGGGAAAGCATCTCCCTCGATTTAATTTCGAGCCTACCCAAGGTTGGTGACCTTGGAGCTATTTTGGTGGTGATTGACCGATTCTCTAAGTACACCACATTCATTCCCGTTCACAAGTATTGCACAGCGAAAGACACAGCTTGACTATTGTTCAAACATGTGGTCAAATACTGGGGCCTCCCTTAAAACATTGTTAGCGATCGAGATCCGAGATTCATGGGGTCTTTCTGGAGAGAACTTTTCAAGATATTGGGGTCCCAACTCAACATCTCCTCAAGCTATCACCCTCAACCGATGGTCAAACGGAATGGTTAAATGAATTATTAGAGGAATACTTGAGGCACTTTGTTCAAGCCAATCAGAAAGACTGGCCTTCATTATTGGACATGGCTCAACTCTGCTTTAACTCCAACAAAAGCTCTTCCACCAATAAGAGCCCATTTGAGGTGGTCACTAGACAATTACTAAGGTTACCCCACACTTCCTTGGAACAATATGGAGGAAAGAATCTGAGAGCCTTCAATCTCAGCAAGGAGTGGAAACAAAACACAGAGATTGCATAAGCTTACTTGGAGAAAGCATCAAAGCGGATGAAGAAATGGGCAGACAAGGGTCGTAGGGCTCAACAATTTCAAGTTGGTGATTTGGTTCTTGTTCGACTAGTTCTTGAACAAACCAGGTTCTTGAGAAAGAGATCCTAGATTGGTGCACAAATATGAAAGTCCAGTAATCCAAGGTGGGGAATGCTTCTTACAAAATCGACCCACCAAAGTGGATGAAGGTGCACCCAGTATTTCATGTGAGCAACCTAAAACCTTTCCATGTAGATCCTACAGATGCTAGCCAAAGGGAGCCAACCAGAGCTGCCATCACCATGAAGCCACCCTCAGAGCGTCGAGTCGAAGAGATCTTAGTTGACAGGGAAACCAAGATATCTCGAAGACTAGTTTGGGAGTACTTAGTGAAGTGGAAGGGATTAGGACTAGAAGAAACTAGCTGGGAGAGAGAACACGACCTCCAGAGATTTCAAAGGAAGACCAAAGAATTTCAAGCCAGCAAGTCGACGAGGACATCGATAGAATAGGTGGGGGAGGATGTCATGAGCCAACCTTGTATAGGGCCATGATCAGGACTTAGGTTGCCATAAGCCACCCATGTATAGGGCCATGGCTGGGTAGATCCCTTGTGCTAGGAAAAGTGTCCCCATTTCAAACATTTTAATGGTTACTGGTAGCATAGCTCTAAAATCTCTAAAGCTCTTTAGGGAGGTGAGCTGACAACGTAGTGTTGGGCTATCTCACCGGTTGCTATATGAGCCTAGGCCACCCACCAAGGGCTGCCCACTAGCCCTGGTGATGGTGGGAGGTCCCGATGTATGATTCCTGACTATAATAAAACTCACCCCGATTGAATGTCCCGATTGTTACCTTCATGTGTTTTTCTTTTTCTCGATGCGAATATGCCTTCTTGTGTGTGTGCTTGAGATTGATCTCGATATATTGTGTCTTATTGTGAATGCTTGGGACTAACCATGGCTTACGGTTATTTGTTCAGATATCGATCTATTGAAGGCTGACTTGGTTGGGAGCACCCATTCAAGTGCCGCATCGGTTTATTACTTGCTGAGAGAAAGCTTAGTCCGTGACATCGGGGACCGGTCGGGTCCCTCTCTGCGTGCTGCCAGTCCCGCTACCACAACCCTCGGTCCAGCTGAGGCTTAGACATGGAATGAACTCCCTATGCCTAAGCCAACCCATGAAACGGGCGTACGGGCGCTTAGCCGGCCGGAGAGACAGAATGCGCAAGCCGGGGGTCGACCCGATCCCCCCTACGTGCTGTCGATCCTACTGTCGCAACCCTCGGTCTAGTTCGATCTTAGACTGGGAATGAACTCCGTATGCTTAGACTGGGGATGAACTCCATATACCTAAGTCAACCCACGAAACGAGCGTGCGGGCGCTTAGCCGGCCAGAGAGGCCGGTCGGAGAGGCATAATGCGCAAGCCGGGGATCAGCTCGGTTTCCCTCCACGTGCTGTTGATCCCGCTGTCGATCCTGCTGCCACAACCTTCGATCCAGCTGGGGCTTAGACATGGAATGAACTCCGTATGCCTAAGCCAACCCATGAAATGAATGTGCGGGTGCTCAGCTAGCCGGAGAGGCAGAATACACAAGCAGGGGATCGGTCCGGTCCCCCCCGTGTGTTGTCGATCCTGTTGCTAGTTCGGACCGCCTCAACCCTCGGTCCGATCTGATCTTAGACTGGGAATGAACTCTGTATGCTTAGACATGGAATAAACTCCGTATGCCTAAGCAAACCTATAAAAACGAGAGCGCGGGTGCTCAGCTGATCGGAAAGGTAGAATGCACAAGCCAGAGATCACCCCGATCCTCCCCTGCGTGCTGTCGATCCTACTGTCGCAACCCTAGGTCCGATCTGATCTTAGACTGGGAATGAACTCCGTATGCCTAATTCAACCCATGAAACGAGCGTGTGGGCACTGAGCGAGCCGAAAACCCATAATGTGCAAGTCGGGGTTTGGCCCGGTCCCCATCTGCGTGCTGTCGGTCCCTCTACCAGAACCCTCAGTCCGACTGGGGCTTAGACATGGAATGAACTCCCTACGCCTAAGCCAACACATGAAACGGGCGTACGGGCACTCAGCGGCAGGAGAGGCAGAATGTGCAAGTCGAGGATTGGCCCGGTCCCCCCTACGTGTTGTCGATCCTGCTGCTGTAACCCTCCATCCGACCCGATCTTAGACTGGGAATTAACTCGGTATACTTAGACTAGGGATGAACTCCGTATGCCTAAGTCAACCCACAAAACGAGCATACGGGCGCTCAGTCGATCGAAAAAGCCGATCGGAGAGGAATAGTGCGCAAGCCAGGGATCCTTGTATTTGGTAGAGGTGATCCTTGTATTTTTGTTGGCATGCACAAAAACATTCAGCTAAAAACTCGAAGTGGAGAAGATTTTGTGATCGTTTGAAAAAAGTGTCCCCATTTCAGACACTTTAATGGCTACTGGCAGCAAACCGATAAAATCTCAAATGCTCTTTAAGGGGGTGTGAGTTCTCGAGGTTTGATGAGGGATAGGGGGCCAATATAAGGGCCAAGTACCTACACCCATCGCACATCATGTGCGCACACCCCCGGGCAAAAAAAATGTGGCACCAGCACATGCCCAAGCCCAGCATGTGCACCGTGGCTCCAAATCTTAGACTGGAATGAACTTCATATGCTTATACATTGAATGAACTCCATATGCCTAAGCCAACCCATGAAACGAGCGTGCAGGCGCTCAACCGGCCGAAGAGGCAGAATGCACAAGCCGGGGATCGACTGGTCCCCCCCTGTGTGCTGTCGATCCTGCTGTGCAACCCTCGGTCTGATCCGATCTTAGACTGGGAATGAACTCCGTATGCATAAGTCAACCCATGAAATGAGCGTACTGGTGCTGAGCCGACCGAAGAGGCATAATGCGCAAGTCGAGGATCGGCCCGGTCCCCCTTTACGTGCTGCCAGTCCCGTTACCACAACCCTCGATCTGGCTGGGGCTTAGACATGGAATGAACTCCCTATGCCTAAACCAACCCATGAAACGGGCATACGGGCGCTCAGCCGATCGGAGAGGCAGAATGAGCAAGCTAGGGATCGACCCAATCCCCCCTGCGTGCTGGCGATCCTGCTATCGCAACCATCGATCTGATCCGATCTTAGACTGGGAATGAACTCCATACGCTTAGACTACGGATGAACTCTGTATCCCTAAGTTAACACAAGAAATGAGCGTACGGGCACTCAACCAACCGGAAGGCGACGGAGGCATAATGCATAAGCCGGGGATCAGCCCAGTCCCCCTCTATATGCTACCAGTCCTGCTGCCACAACCCTCGATCCGGCTGGGGCTTAGACGTGGAATGAACTCCGTATGCCTAAGCCAACCCACGAAACGAGCGTACGGGTGCTCAGCCAGTCGGAGAGGCAGAATATGCAAGCCGAGGATCGGTCCAGTCCCACCCTTCGTGTTGCCTATCCTGCTACTCGTCCTGCTACTGCAACCCTCAGTCTGGTCTGATATTACACTGGGAATGCACTCCGTATGCCTAAGTCAACCTATGAAATGAGCATGCGGGCGCTCAGCCAATCGGAGAGGCAGAATGCGCTAGCGGGGACCGACCCGATCCCTCCCTGCGTGCTATCGATCCTGCTGCTGCAACCCACGGTCTGATCCGATCTTAGACTAGGAATGAACTCCGTATGCCTAAGTAAACCTACGAAAAAAGCGTACGGGCGCTGAGTCAGCCAGAAAGGTAGAATGCACAAGCCAAGGATCGACCTGGTCTCTCTTGCATGCTGCCAATCCTACTATCGCAACCCTCGGGCTGGTCTGATTTTAGACTAGGAATGAACTCCGTATGCTTAGATTGGGATGAACTTTGTATGCCTAAGTCAACCAATGAAACGAGCGTGTGGACGCTCAGCCGACCAGAGAGGCAGGATACGTAAGCTAGGGATCGAACGGGTGGTAGGTGGGTTCAAGCACATCTTCATATTTCTACCATGCCAATGCCATTTTTATGGCTTGTAAATTCATACAATGGTCCCCTAAGCCTTCATGTGAAGTTTCGTGACAAGACGACCCGTTTTCTATTTTTCACTTTTTTTGAAACTTTTTGTGGTTCGGGATTTTTTCAAAATTTTTTAAGAAAGTGTTTTGTCCCCAAATTTGGTAGAGGTGATCCTTGTATTTTTCTTGGCAAGCACAAAAAAATTCAGCTAAAAACTCAAAGTGGAGAAGATTTTGTGACCGTTTGAAAAAAGTGTCCCCATTTCAGACACTTTAATGGCTACTGGCAGCAAACCTATAAAATCGCAAATGCTCTTTAAGGGGGTGTGAGTTCTCGAGGTTTGATGAGGGATAGGGGCTAATATAAGGGCCAAGTACCAGCACCCATTGCACATCATGCGCGCACACCCCCGGCCCCCCCAATCGTCGGAACCCCCAATACCGACGATTAGGCTCTTCGGCGATGCTCCGACAATGCTCCAGCGATGGTGCCTTGGGCAAAAAAAATGCGGCACCAGCACATGCCCGAGCCCAGCATGTGCACCGTGGCTCAAAATCTTAGACTGGGAATGAACTCTGTATGCTTAGACAAGGAATGAACTCCATATGCCTAAGCCAACCCACGAAATGAGCGTGCGGGTGCTCAGCCGACCGGAGAGGTAGAATGCACAAGCTGAGGATCAGCCTGGTCCCCCCGGCATGCTATCAATCCTTCTGCCGCAACCCTCGATCGGTCCGATCTTAGACTGGGAATGAACTTCGTATGCATAAGTCAACCCATGAAATGAGTGTGCGGGGGCTGAGCCGACCAAAGAAGCATAATGCGCAAGTCGAGGATCGGCCCGGTCCCCCTCTGCGTGCTACCAATCCTGCTGCCACAACCTTCGGTCTAGCTGGGGCTTCGACATGGAATGAACTCCCTATGCCTAAGCCAACCCATGAAACAAGCGTGCGGGTGCTCAACCGACTGGAGAGGTAGAATGCACAAGCCGGGGATCGGCTTGATCCCCTTGGGTGCCGTTGATCCTGCTGCTGCAACCTTCGATCCGGTCCGATCTTAGACTGGGAATGAACTCCGTATGCTTAGACTGGGGATGAACTTCGTATGCCTAAGTCAACCCAAGAAACGAGCGAGCGGGTGCTCAACTGGTCGGAGAGGCATAATGCGTAAGCCGGGGATCAGCCCGATCCCCTTCTGTGTGCTGTCGATCCCGCTGCTGGTCCTGCTACCCCAACCCTCAGTCCGACAGGGGCTTAGACATGGAATGAACTCTGTATACCTAAGCCAACCCACGAAACGAGTGTGAGGGCGCTCGGCCGACTGGAGAGGCAGAATGCGTAAGCCGAGGATCAGTCCGGTCCTCCCTGCGTGCTGTAGATCCTGCTATCGTAACCGTTGATCCCATCTGATCTTAGACTGGCAATGAACTCCGTATGCAAAAGTCAACCAACGAAACGAGCGTTCAAGCTCTAAGCCGGTAGAAGAGGCATAATGCGTAAGCCGGGGATCGGCCCGGCCCCCCTCTACGTACTGCCTATCTCGCTGTCATAACCCTCGGTCCGGCTGGGGCTTAGACATGGAATGAACTCCCTATGCCTAAGCCAACGCACGAAACGGGTGTGCGGGTACTCAGCCGGCTGGAAGGGTAGAATGCGCAAGCCGGGGATCAGCCCGGTCCCCCTTACGTGCTACCGATCCTACTGACGCAACCCTCGGTCTGGTTCAATCTTAGACTAGGAATGAACTCCGTATGCTTAGACTAGGGATGAACTCCGTATGCCTAAGTCAACCCATGAAATGAGCGTGCGAGCGCTCAGTCAGCCGGAGAGGCCGGTTGGAGAGGCATAATGCGCAAGTCGGGGATTAGCCCGATCCCTTTTTGCATGCCGTCGATCCCACTGCTAGTCCTGCTGCCACAACCCTCGGTCCGACTGGGGCTTAGACATGGAATGAACTCCGTATGCCTAAGCCGACCCACGAATCGAGTGCGCGAGCGCTCAGCTAACCAGAGAGGCAGAATGTGCAAGCCAGGGATCAGCCCGATCCCCCACTGCGTGCTGTCGATCCTACTGCCACAACCCTCAGTCCTGTCTGATCTTACACTGGGAATGAACTCTGTATGCATAAGTCAACCTGCGAAATGAACGTACGGGCATTGAGAGACCGAAGAGTAATAATGCGCAAGCTGGGGATCGGCCCGATCCCTCTGCATGCTGCAGGTCCCGCTGCCACAACCGTCGGTCCGGCTGGGGCTTAGACATGGAATGAACACCCTATGCCTAAGCCAACCCACGAAATGGGCGTGCGGGCGCTCAGTCGATGGGAGAGGCAGAATACGTAAGCCGGGGATCGGCCTGATCCCCTCTACGTGCTGCCGATCTTGCTGCCGTAACTGTCGGTCTGGTCCGATCTTAAACTGAGAATGAACTTCGTATGCTTAGACTAGGGATGAACTCCGTATGCCGAAGTCAACCCATGAAACGAGCGTGCGGGCGCTCAGCTGGCTGGAGAGGCATAATGCGTAAGCCGGGGATCAGCCTAGTCCCCCTCTATGTGCTGCCAATCCCGTTGCCGTCCTGCTGCCACAACCCTCGGTTCGGCTAGGGCTTAGACATGGAGTGAACTCCGTACGCCTAATCCAACCCATAAAACGAGCGTGCGGGCGCTCAGCTGGCCGGAGAGGCAGAATGCACAAGCTGAGGATCGGCCCGGTCCCCCCTGCGTGCAGCCGATCCTGCTGCCGTATTCCTCGGTCTGGTCCCATCTTAGACTGGGAATTAACTCTGTATGCATAAGTCTACCCATGAAATGAGCGTACGGTCGCTGAGCCGGTCGAAGAGGCGTAATGCGTAAGCCGGAGATCGGCCCGATCCCCCTCTACGTGCTGTCGGTCCCGCTGCCACAACCCTCGATCCGGTTGGGGCTTAGACATCGAATGAACTCCCTATGCCTAAGCCAACGCACAAAACGAGCGTGCGGGCGCTCAGTCGATCGGAGAGGCAGAAAGTGCAAGCCGGGGACCTGCCTGGTCCCTTTGCGTGCTGTCGTAACCCTCGATCTGATCCAATCTTAGACTAGGAATGAACTCTATATGCTTAGACTGGGGATGAAGTCCGTATGCTTAGACTGGGGATAACCTCCGTATGCCTAAGTCAACCCACGAAACAAGCGTGCGGGCGCTCAACCGGTCGGAGAGGCATAATGCGTAAGCCGGGGATCAACACGGTCCCCCTCTACGTGCTGCCGATCCCACTGCCGGTCCTGTTGCCATAACCCTCGGTCCGACTGGGGCTTAGACATGGAATGAACTCCGTATGCACAAAAAAATTCAGCTAAAAACTCGAAGTGGAGAAGATTTTGTGACTATTTGAAAAAAGTGTTCCCATTTCAGACACTTTAATGGCTACTGGCAGCAAACCTATAAAATGTCAAATACTCTTTAAGGGGGTGTGAGTTTTTGAGGTTTGATGAGGGATAGGGGGCCAATATAAGGGCCAAGTGTCACGCCCTAGGCAGGCGTGCTAGGCACATCAGGCGCACCAGTAGGCGAGCCAGAGGTTGAGGTCCGCAGACCAGGCGTGCTGGCGGGTATCTGCACGCAAAGCCTAGCAAACGAGTTTAGAATGCCCGCCTAACTTGTAGGCCAGCCCATGAGACCAAGGCCTGGCATACAAGCTGCCCGCACGACATCCAGAAGGGCCCAAGGTGCTAGACATGCAAGGGAAGCTTTTGGAAGCAGGCAGGATCAGCAGCAGCATCCTGGCAGATTTGGTTGACCCTGAAAATCAGGAGTTAGCATCCTGATTGATTGTAATCTGTATAATCCCATGATTTTAGCCTTTATTCTAGGGATATTGCCATTAAGTGTAAGCTAGAGCCTCAACTATAAATAGAAAGCTACTCCTCCCTCATTTGTACACCATCAAACACTTCTGTTTTAGTGAATACAAGAGCATTTCCAGAATTCTACCTTCTTATCCTGTTTCTTTTTAACTTGCATAATCAGCCCTTCTTGTTGTTCTAGTGCATGTACGCTTGTGTTTTAGGCTGACTTAGGCATAAAGGAGGAGATTCCAAGCCTAAGGTCGCACGGTTTCTGAGTCTAAGGTTGGAGCCCATGACAGTTGGTATCAGAGCAAGTTCGATTCTACGTGTTTGTGTTGTGCAGGTTAGAGGAGATGGCATCCCAAAGTGACACTGCTAACCAACAACCAGAGGCCCAGGAGTATGGGCATGGAAGAGGGAGGAAAGCCAGTTCTAGAGATATCTGGTTTACCATGGACGGTAGGCTGGCCAAGGTGGAGGTGACCATGGGCGACATGGGGGAGAAGCTTGAGGGGGTAGAGACTCACATTGCATTGCTAGACTCCATGGGGGAGGAGATCCAAAGTGAGCTGCAAGCTTCTCTCAACAAAGGCTTGGATGTGTTCACCCAAAAGAATCAAACCTTGGAGGCTAAAGTGCTGACCTTGTGCGATGGCATGGAGGCCATGCGCCAGTGGATGGAGGAGCTTACCAGTGAGCTCGTTGCTTGCAAGACTGCCATTGGGAATGGCATGTTTGCTAGAGTGTCCAAGTCCAGATTGGATGTCCCCAAGCCTAAAGAGTTCAAGGGACTAGGGCGGCCAAGGAAGTAGATAACTACCTTTGGGGTATGGAGCAGTACTTCCAAGCCGTGGGCATGCAAGACGAGGCGATAAAGGTAAGCACCGCTGTTATGTATCTCACTGATGTAGCCTTATTGTGGTAGAGGCACAGGTGTGATGATGTCAGGCGTGGGAGTGCCAAGATTGGAACTTGGGCAGAGTTTCAAAAGGAGTTCAGAGAACAATTTTACTCGGAGTATGCTGATGATGAGGCATGGGCAAAGTTACGCAGGCTGAGCCAGTAAGGGGACATAAGGGAGTATGTCCAGAAATTCTTTGAACTGATGCTACAGATCTCAAATCTAGGTGAGAAGGACACCTTATTTGTTTTCATGGATGGGCTGAAGCCATGGGTGAAGCATGAGCTACAAAGGAGAGGAGTTTATGACTTGGCTAAAGCCATGACTACTGTATGCCTAAACCAACCCGTATGCCTAAGCCAACCCACGAAACGAGCGTACGGGCGCTCAGCTAGCCAGAGAGGCATAATGCGCAAGCCGGGGATCGACCCGGTCACCCTCTGTGTGCTGCCAGTCTCGCTGCCACAACCCTTGGTCCGGTTGGGGCTTAGACATGGAATGAACTCCCTAAGCCTAAGCCAACCCACGAAACGGGCGTGCGGGCATTCAATCGGTCGGAGAGGCAGAATGTGTAAGCCGGGGATCGGACCGATCCCCCCTGCGTGATGTCGATCCTGTTGTCGTAACCCTCAGTCCGGTCTGATCTTAGACTGGGAATGAACTCCATATGCTTAGACTGGGGATGAACTCAGTATGTCTAAGTCAACCCACGAAATGAGCGTGCGAGCGCTCAGTAGGCCAAATAGGCCGGCTAGAGAGGCATAATACGTAAGTCAGGTATCAGCTCGGTCCCCTTTTACGTTCTGTCGATCCCACTACCAGTCTTACTGTCACAACCCTCGGTCCAGCTGGGGCTTAGATATGGAATGAACTCCGTATGCCTAAGCCAACCCACGAAATGAGTGTGCGGGTGCTCAGCCGGTCGGAGAGGCAGAATGCGCAAGTCGGGGATAGGCCTGGTCTCCCCCTGTGTGCTGTCGATCCTGCTACCGTAACCCTCGATCCGATTCGATCTTAGACTGGGAATGAACTCCATATGCTTAGACATGGAATGAACTCCGTATGCCTAAGCCAACCCATGAAACGAGCGTGCGGGCGCTCAGCCGATCAGAGAGGCAGAATGCGTAAGCCAGGGACCAACCCAATCCCCTCCTACGTGCTATCGATCCTGCTGCCGCAACACTCGGTCCGGTCTGATCTTAGACTGGGAATGAACTTCGTATGCCTAAGTCAACCCACGAAATGAGCGTTCGGGCGTTGAGCTAGCCGGAGAGGCATAATGCGCAAGCCGAGGATCAACCTGGTCCCCCTCTGCATGATGTTAGTCCCGCTGCACAACCCTCGGTCCTGTTGGGGCTTAGACATGGAATGAACTCCCTATACCTCAGCCAACCCATGAAACGGGCGTGTGGGCGCTCTGCCGGCCAGAGATGCCGATTGGAGAGGCATAATGCGCAAGCCAGGGATCAGCTCGATCCCCCTCTGCGTACTGCCGATCCCGCTACCACAACCCCCGATCCTATTAGGGCTTAGACATGGAATGAACTCCATATGCCTAAGCCAACCCACGAAACGAGTGTGCGGGCGCTCAGTCGAAAGAAGAGGTAGAATGAGCAAGCTGGGGATCGGCCCGATCCCCCCTACGTGCTGTCGATCTTGCTACCGCAACCCTCAGTTCGGTCTGATCTTAGACTGGGAATGAACTGCGTATGCCTTAGTCAACCAACGAAATGAGCATTCGGGCGCTGAGTCGACTGGAGGGGTATAACGCGCAAGCTGGGGATCGGCGCGATCCCCCTCTACGTGCTGCCGGTCCCACTGCCACAACCCTCGGTCCGACTGGGGCTTAAAAATGGAATGAACTCCCTATGCCTAAGCCAACCCATGAAACGGGCTTGCGGGCACTCAGCCGATCGGAGAGGCAGAATGCGCAAGTCGTGGTCGGATCGATCCCCCTGCGTGCTGTCAATCCTGCTGCCTCCACCCTCGGTCCGATCCGATCTTAGACTGGGAATGAACCCTGTATGCTTAGATTGGGGATGAACTCCGTATGCCTAAGTCAACCCACGAAACGAGTGTGCAGACGCTCATCCGACCAGAGAGACAAGATGCGTAAGCCGAGGATCGAACGGGTGGTAGGTGGGTTCAAGCACATCTTCATATTTCTGCCATGCCAATGCCATTTTTATGGCTTGTAAATTCATACAATGGTCCCCTACGCCTTCTTGTCAAGTTTCGTGGCAAGACGACCCGTTTTCTATTTTTCACGATTTTTGAAACTTTTTACGGTTCGGGATTTTTTAAAAATTTTTTAGATGGGGTTCTGTCCCCAAATTTGGTAAAGGTGATCCTTGTATTTTTGTTGGCATGCACAAAAAAATTCAGATAAAAACTCAAAGTGGAGAAGATTTTGTGACCGTTTGAAAAAAGTGTCCCCATTTCAGACACTTTAATGGCTACTGGCAGGAAACCTATAAAATCTCAAATGCTCTTTAAGGGGGTGTGTGTTCTCGAGGTTTGATGAGGGATAGGAGGCCAATATAAGGGCCAAGTATGAGCAGCCTTCGCACATCATGTCCGCACACCCCCCCGACCGCCCCAATCTCCAGAACCCCCAATGCCGCCGGTTAGGCTCTCTGGTGATGCTCCGACGACACTCCGACAATGGTGCCCCGAGCAAAAAAAATGCGGCACCAACACATGCCCGAGCCCAGCATGTGCACCGTGGCTCAAAATCTTAGACTAGGAATGAACTCCGTATGCTTAGACATGGGATGAACTCCGTATGCCTAAGCCAACCCATGAAACGAGCGTGCGGGCGCTCAGCCAACCGAAGAGGCAGAATGCATAAGGCGGGGATCGGCTCGGTCCCTCCTGGGTGCTGCCGATCCTACTGCTAGTCCTGTTGCCGTAACCCTCAATCCGATCTGATCTTAGACTGGGAATGAACTCCGTATGCTTAGACATGGAATAAACTCCGTATGCCTAAGCCAACCCACGAAACGAGCATGTGGGCGTTCAGCCGATCGGAGAGGCAGAATGCACAAGCCGGGGATCGGCTCGGTTCCCCCTTGCATGCTGTCGATCCTGCTGCCGTAACCCTCGGTCTGATCTGATCTTAGATTGGGAATGAACTCTGTATGCCTAAGTCATCCCACGAAACGAGCGTACGGGCGCTGGGCCAGCTGGAGAGGCATAATGCACAAGCCGGGGATCGGCCCGATCCCCCTCTGCGTGCTGCCGGTGCCGCTCCCCCAACCCTCGATCTGGCTGGGGCTTAGGCATGGAATGAACTCCCTATGCCTAAGCCAACCCATGAAATGGGCGTGCGGGCGCTCAGCCGACCAGAGAGGCAGAATATGCAAGCCAGGGACCGGCCCGGTCCCCCTGCATGCTGCCGCAACCCTCGGTCCGATTTGATCTTTGACTGGGAATGAACTCCGTATGCTTAGACTAGGGATGAACTCCGTATGCCTAAGTCAACCCACGGAACGAGCGGGCGGGCGCTCAGCCTACCGAAGAGGCTGGTCGGAGAGGCAGAATGCGTAAGTCGAGGATCGACTTGATCCCCCCTACATGCTGCCGATCTTGCTGCTGGTTCTACTATCGCAACCCTCGATCCAGTCCGATCTTAGACTGGGAATGAACTTCGTATGCTTAGACATGGAGTGAACTCCGTATGCCTAAGCCAACCCACGAAACGAGCGTACGGGCGCTCAGCCAGCCAGAGAGGCAGAATGCACAAGTCGAGGATCGACCTAGTCCCCCCTGCGTGCTATCAATCCTGCTATCGCAACCCTCGGTTCAGTCCGATCTTAGATTGGGAATGAACTCCGTATGCCTAAGTCAACCCATGAAACGAGCGTTCGGGTGATGAGCCGGCTGGAGAGGCATAATGCGTAAGTCGAGGATCAGCTCAGTCCCCCTCTACGTGCTACCGATCCCGCTGCCACAACCCTCGGTCCGGTTGGGGCTTAGACATGGAATGAACTCCCTATGCCTAAGCCAACCCATGAAACGGTCATGCGGGCACTCAGCTGGTCGGAAAGGCAAAATGCGCAAGCCGGGGATCGACCCGGTCCCCCCTACGTGCTGTTGATCCTGCTGCTGGTCCTGCTGCCGCAACCCTTGGTACGGTTCGATCTTAGACTGGGAATGAACTCCGTATGCTTAGACATAGAATGAACTTCGTATGCAAAAGTCAAACCACGAAACGAGCGTGCGGGCTCGGAGCTGATTGAAGAGGCATAATATGCAAGTCGGGGATCAGCCCGGTCCCCCTTTACGTGCTGCAGGTCCCGCTGCCACAACCCTCGGTCCAGCTGGGGCTTAGACATCGAATAAACTCCCTATGCCTAAGCCAACCCACGAAACAGGCGTACGGGCACTCAGTCGGCCAAAGAGGCAGAATGCGCAAGCCGGGGATCAGCCCAGTCCCCCCTGCGTGCTGTCGATCCTGCTGTCGCAACCCTTGATCCAGTCTGATCTTAGACTGGGAATGAACTTCGTATTCTTAGACTGGGGATGAACTCCGTATGCCTAAGTCAACCCACGAAACGAGCATGCGGGCGCTCAGCCTGTTAGAGAGGCATAATGCACAAGCCGGGGATCAGCCCGGTCCCCCTCTGCATGCTGCTGATCCCGCTGCCGATACTGCTGCCACAACTCTCGGTCCAACTGGGGCTTAGACATAGAATGAACTCCGTATGGCTAAGCCAACCCACAAAACGAGTGTGCGGGTGCTTAACCGACCGGAGAAGCAAAATGTGCAACCCGAGGATCGGCCCGATCCCTCCTACGTGCTACCGATCCTGTTGCTGGTCCTGTTATTGCAACCCTCGGTTCGGTCTGATCTTATACTGGGAATGAGCTCCGTATGCTTAGACATGGAATGAACTCTGTATGCCTAAGCCAACCCATGAAACGAGCGTGCGAGCGCTCAGTCGATCGGAGAGGCAGAATGCACAAGCTGGGGATCGATCCGGTCCCCCCCGCGTGCTGTCAATCTTGCTGCCGCAACCCTCGGTCCGATCCGATCTTAGACTGGGAATGAACTCTGTATGCCTAAGCCAACCCATAAAATAAGTGTGTGGGCACTCAACCGGCCGGAGAGGCAGAATGCGTAAGCCGAGGATAGGCCCGATCCCCCCTGCATGCTGTCGATCCTACTGCTGGTCCTGCTACTGCAACCCTCGATTCGGTCTGATCTTATACTGGGAATGAACTCCGTATGCTTAGACATGGAATGAACTCTGTATGCCTAAGCCAACCCATGAAACGAGCGTGCGAGCGTTGAGCTAGCCAGAGAGGCATAATGCGCAAACTGGGGATTGGCCCGATCCCCCTCTGCGTGCTATCGGTCCCACTGCCACAACCCTCAGTCCAGCTGGGGCTTAGACATGGAATGAACTCCCTATGCCTAAGACAACCCATAAAATGGGCATGTGGGCGCTCAGCCAAAGCTAACCCATGAAATGGGCATGCAGGCACTCAGCTAGCCGGAGAGGCAGAATGCGTAAGCCAGGGATCAGCCTAATCCCCCCTGCATGCTATCGATCCTGCTACCGTAACCCTCGGTTCGGTCCGATCTTAGACTGGGAATGAACTCTGTATGCTTAGACATGGAATAAAGTCCGTATGCCTAAGCCAACCCACGAAACGAACGTGCGGGTGCTCAGTCGATCGGGGAGGCAGAATGCGCAAGCCAGAGAATCAGCCCGGCCCCCCTGCGTGCTGTCAATCCTGCTACTGCAACCCTAGGTTCGGTCTGATCTTAGACTGGGAATGAATTCCATATGCCTAAGTCAACCCATGAAATGAGCGTGCGGGCGCTGAGCCGATCGGAGAGGCATAATGCACAAGCCGAGGATCGGCCCGGTCCCCCTCTGCATGCTATCGATCTCGCTGCCACAACCCTCAGTCCGACTGGGGCTTACACATGGAATGAACTCCCTATGCCTAAGCCAACCCATGAAATGGGCATGAGGGTGCTTAGCCGATCGGAGAGGTAGAATGCACAAGCCGGGGATTGGCCCAATCCCCTCTGTGTGCTACTGATCCTACTACCGCAACCCTCATTCTGGTCAGATCTTAGACTGAGAATGAACTCCGTATGCTTAGACTGGGGATGAACTCTGTCTACCTAAGTCAACCCATGAAACAAGCATGTGGGCGCTCAGCCGACCAGAGAGGCAGGATGCGCAAGCCGGGGATCGAACGGGTGGTAGGTGGGTTCAAGCACATCTTCATATTTCTACCAAGCCAATGCCATTTTTATGGCTTGTAAATTCATACAATCATCCCCTAAGCCTTCATGTGAAGTTTCATGGCAAGACGACCCATTTTCTATTTTTCACAATTTTTGAAACATTTTCTGGTTTGGGATTTTTTTTAAATTTTTTTAGAAAGCGTTTTGTCCCCAAATTTGGTAGAGGTGATCCTTGTATTTTTGTTGGCTTGCAAAAAAAAATTCAGCTAAAAATTCGAAGTGGAGAAGATTTTGTGATCGTTTGAAAAAAGTGTCCCCATTTCAGACACTTTAATGGCTACTGGCAGCAAACCTATAAAATCTCAAATGCTTTTTAAGGGGGTGTGAGTTCTCGAGGTTTGATGAGGGATAGGGGGCCAATATAAGGGCCAAGTACCAGCACCTATCGCACATCATGTGCGCACACCCCCCGACCCACCTAATCGTCGGAACCCCCAATACCGTCGGTTAGGCTCTCTGGCGATGCTCCGGCCAGTGTCACATCCTGGGAGGGGTGCGCCAAGCACATCAGGCATAGCAGCAGGTGAGCCAAAGGTTGAGGCCCTCAGACCAGGCATGCTGGTAGGTATCTGTGCACAAAGCGTAGCAAATGTGTTCAGAACGCCCGCCCAACTTACAGGCCAGCCCGTGAGACCAAGGTGCTGGACATGCAAGGGAAGCTTTTGGAAGCAGGCAGGATCAGTAGCAGCATCCTGGCAGATTTGGTTGACCCTGAAAATCTGGAGTTAGCATCTTGATTGATTGTAATCTGTATAATCCCATGATTTTAGCCTTTATTCTAGGGATATTGCCATTAAGTGTAAGCTGGAGCATCAACTATAAATAGAGGGCTACTCCTCCCTTATTTGTACACCATCAAACACTTCTGTTTTAGTGAATACAAGAGCATTTCCAGAATTTGGCCTTTTTATCCTTTTTCTCTTTAACTTGCGTAATCAGCCCTTCCTGTTGTTCTAGTGCCCGTACGCTTGTGTTTTAAGCTGACTTAGGCATAAAGGAGGAGATTCCAAGCCTAAGGCCACACGGTTTTTGAGTCTAAGGTCAAAGCTCGTGACAGTTGGTATCAGAGCAAGTTCAATTCTGCGTGTTTGTGTTGTGCAGGTTAGAGGAGATGGCATCCCAAAGTGACGCTGCTAACCAACAACCAGAGGCCCATGAGCATGGGTGTGGAAGAGGGAGGAAAGCCAGTTCTTGAGATATCTAGTCTACCATGGATGGTAGGCTGGCCAAGGTGGACGTGACCATGGACGACATGGAGGAGAAGCTTGAGGGGGTAGAGACTCACATTGCATCGCTAGACTCCATGAGGGAGGAGATCTGAAGTGAGCTGCAAGCTGCTCTCAACAAAGGCTTGGATGTGTTCACCCAAAAGAATCAGACCTTGAAGGTTGAAATGTTGACCATGCACGATGGCATGGAGGCCATGCGCCAGCGGATAGAGGAGCTTACCAGTGAGCTCGTTGCTTGCAAGACTGCCATTGGGAATGGCATGTTTGCTGGAGTGTCCAAGTCCAGATTGGATGTCCCCAAGCCTAAAGAGTTCAAGGGGACTAGGGCAGCCAAAGAAGTAGATAACTACCTTTGGGGTATGGAGTAGTACTTCCAGGCCATGGGCATGCAAGACGAGGCGATAAAGGTAAGCACCGCTGCTATGTATCTCACTGATGTAGCCTTATTGTGGTAAAGGCGCAGGTGTGATGATGTTAGGCGTGGGAGCACCGAGATTGGAACCTGGGCAGAGTTCCAAAAAGAGTTCAGAGAATAATTTTACCCGGAGTATGCCGATGATGAGGCATGGGCAAAGTTACACAGGCTAAGCCAGCAAGGGGACATAAGGGAGTATGTCCAAAAATTCTCTGAACTGATGCTACAGATCTTGAATCTAGGTGAGAAGGATGCCTTATTTGCTTTCATGGATGGGCTGAAGCCGTGGGTGAAGCATGAGCTACAAAGGAGAGGAGTTCATGACTTGGCTAAAGCCATGACTACTATCGAGGCCTTGATAAAGTTCAAGCCTCTAAACAAGTTCGAGTCTACCAAGCCCAAGGGTAAGGGCAGGGACGATAGGGACCGAAAGAAGCAGTCCAAAGGGAAAGATCATGATCAGGAGTCCAAGGATGGAGACCGAGACCGTTCAACCAAGGATGGTGAGAGAAAGCCACCAGCAGACAAGTGGAAAGCAAAGGGGGACCGAGAGCCACTAGCATGCTACCTATGTGGAGGGAGCCACATAGCGTGCAATTGCCCACAGAAGGGTAAGCTAGCTGCTGCAGACAAGGAGTCTGACGAGGAGCCAGAGTCTAGGGCAGCAAAGCTTGGGTTGTTGGTGCTCAATGCTGTCCAGAGTAAGGGAAGCCGCAAGCCAAAGGGCTTGATATTTACGGATCTGATGGTTGCGGGTCAAAAGGTGAGCGCACTGGTGGACACAGGTGCCTCACATCTTTTTATTTCAGGTGATAGAGCCCAGAAGCTCAGGCTAAAGGTGCAGAAATGGACTGGTACCATCAAAACGGTGAACTCCAATAAAGTTTCAGCCATTGGAGTAGCGCGGGGAGTGGAGTTGTAGCATTGGAGACTGGAAAGGCAAGGAGACCATTGAGGTAATACCCCTTGACGACTATGAGTTTGTGATTGGGTTAGATTTCCTTGTTCGGATTAACGCCCTCCTTATGCCTTTTGTCGATTGTGTTTGCATCTTGGATGCACGGTGCCAATGCCTAGTGCCATTGAGGAGAGGGTCTAGAGTTGGGTCACAGGGGGTGTCAGCCATCCAATTTGCCAAGGCGTAAGCAGACAAGAAGACACCTTCTTGGCAGCCCTGAATATGATGAGCCAAGGGAGAAGGAGATCGAGTCACCCTTGAAGGTGCTAAAGGTGCTGAAGACCTTTAGTGATGTGATGCCCGTAAAGCTACCTAGCAAGCTACCACCTAAGAGGAAGGTGGACCACAAGATCGAGCAAGTGTCCGAGGCTAAGCCACCAGTTAGAGCCCCTTACCGAATGTCTCCACCAGAGTTAGAGGAGTTGAGGAAGTAGCTCAAAGAGTTAGTTGATACTGGCTTCAGCAGGGCCATCGAAGGCACCCTATGGTGCACCAGTTCTATTTCAGCACAAGCATGATGGGTCGTTATGGCTGTGCATAGACTACCGGCCCTTGAACAAGCTGACCATCAAGAACAAGTACCCCATCCCACTCATTACGGACTTGTTCGATCAACTTGGGAGCGCAAGGTGGTTCACCAAGCTGGATTTTGAGGTCAGGCTACTATCAAGTCAGGATCACGAAGGGAGATGAGCCAAAGACAGCATGTGTCACTCGGTGTGGTTCGTATGAGTTCTTGGTGATGCCTTTCGAACTCAGAAATGCCCCAGCAACATTTTGCACCCTTATGAACAAGGTACTTCAGTCATTCCTTGATCGGTTTGTTATGGTTTATTTGGATGACATTTTGATCTACAGCCAGACTTTGAGAGAGCATGTAGACCACTTGAGACAAGTGTTCGAGGTGTTGTGGGCGCACAAGCTATTTGTCAAGAGGGAAAAGTGCTCATTCACCTAGTAAGAGATCCCGTTCCTTGGCCACATAGTGGGAGGTGGTAGGATACGCATGGATGAAGGTAAGTTACATGCCATCTTGGAGTGGCAACCGCCAGCCAAGGTCACTGAGTTGAGATCATTCCTTGGGCTGGTCAACTACTACAGGCATTTCATCAAAGGTCACTCAGCAATAGCCACGCCATTGACTGACTTGCTCAAGAAAAGGAAAGCATGGGAGTGGAGCGCAGGGTGCCAGGAAGCCTTTGACAGGTTGAAGCGGGCTGTGATCGAAGAGCCAGTCTTGGCCTTGCTAGACCATGCCAAGCTGTATGAGGTGCATACGGATGCATCAGACTTTGCCATAAGGGGCGTGTTGATG
Source organism: Durio zibethinus (assembly GCF_002303985.1). Next base: position 28,516,838 of record NW_019167826.1, on the reverse strand, counting down.
TAGGAGGGACATCCAGTCGCATTCGAGAGCAGGAAGCTGAACAAGACTGAGCGCAAGTACACGGTCCAAGAGAAGAGATGACTACAATGGTGCACTGCTTGCACACTTGGCACCATTACCTGTTGGGGTCGAGGTTCATGGTTAGGATGGACAATGTGGCGACCAGCTACTTCCAGACGCAGAAAAAGCTGTCCCCCAAGAAGGTGAGATGGTAAGATTTTCTTACGGAATTTGATTTCCAGATGGAGTACAAGCCAGGGTGGGCAAACCTAGTGGCAGACACCCTGAGCAGGAAGGCTAACCTTGCTGCCATTAGCCAACCAGACGGGTCACTGGTGCCACGCATCAAGGAAGGACTTACGCATGATCCTACAGCCAAGGCTTTGATGGAGTACACCCGGTAAGGTAAGACTAGGCGGTTCTGGTTGTAAGATGGCTTGCTATACACCAAGGGTAGTAGACTGTTTGTGCCACAGCACGGGAAGCTCCGCAAGGAAGTTTTGCAAGAATGCCATGATTCAAGGTGGGCTGGACACCCTGGAGTGAGCCGTACCTTGGCGCTGATCGAGGATCGGTACTACTGGCCGCACATGAGGGATGATATGGAGGCCTATGTGAAGACTTGTCTTGTGTGCCAACAGGACAAGGTGGAGCTCAAGAAACCAGGAGGTCTATTGGAGCCATTGCCAGTGCCAGAGTGACCATGGGAGAGTGTTTCTCTAGACTTTATAGTCGGTCTACCCAAAGCAGAAGGGTTTAGAAGCATCATGATAGTGGTGGACAGGTTTTCCAAGTATGGAATCTTCATTCTGGCAACCAAAGAGTGCCCAGCCGAGGAGGCAGCTCAATTGTTCCTAAAGAACATGGTTAAGTACTGGAGAGTGCCGAGGACCATTGTCAGTGATCGGGACGGGCGTTTCACGGGTAGGTTCTGGACTGAGTTGTTCAAGTTGTTGGGGTCAGACTTGAACTTTTCCACCAGCATGCATCCGCAGACCGATGGGCAGACAGAACGAGTGATTGGACTATTGGAGGTCTACCTCAGGCACTATGTGAGTACCACACAGAGGGACTGGCCAAAGCTGCTAGATATTGCATAGTTTTCCTACAACTTGCACAGGAGTTAGGCAACGAACCAGAGCCCATTTGAGGTTGTGACAGGGCAACAACCACTAACACCTAGTTCAATTGCTGCAGGTTATACACGGTCTGAATCCAGCAGCATACAAGTTTGCCAAGGCATGGCAGGAGCAAACTGACTTGGCCAGAGTTTGTCTACACAAGGCGGCCAAGAGGTCGAAGAAGTGGGCAGACCAGAATAGGTGGGATGTGCAGTTCCAGGTTGGAGACTTGGTGTTGGTGAAGCTGCATCCCATTGTGCACCATAGGAGGCTGCACAAAGGCCTAGTCCGAAGGTATGAGGGACCTTTCCGAGTAGTCAAGAGGGTAGGTAAGGTTGCCTACAAGCTGGATATGCCACCCAAGTCGAAGGTACACCCGGTGTTCCATGTGAGCATGCTTAAGCCGTTCCATGAGGATGAGGGAGATCCAGGACGGGCAAAGTCAAAGTGTGTGCCATTGGGAGCAAGGGCCTCATATGAGAAGGAGGCCCGTAGCATCATAGCTGATCGAGAGGTGAGACAGAAGAACTATCAGCCAAGACAAGAGTACTTGGTGTGCTAGAAGGGACTTCCAGATAGTGAGGTGAGCTGGGAACCAGTAGATAACTTATGGTAGTTCTGAGACCAGATCATGCAGTACCATGTAGAAGATGCAACAGGGCATTGTACAATCAGGTGAGGGAGAATGTCACGCCCTGGATGGGCGCGCCAGGTGCATCAGGCGCACCAGCAGGTGAGCCAGAGGTTGAGGCCCGTAGACCAGGCGTGCTGGCAAGTATCTACGTGCAAAGCCTAGCAAATGAGTTCAGAACACCCTCCCAACTTGCAGGCCAGCCCGTGAGACCAAGGCCTGGCATACAAGCTACCCGCACCACATCCAGAAGGGCCCAAGGTGCTGGACTCACAAGGGAAGCTTCTGGAAGCAGGCATGATAAGCAGTAGCATCCTGGCAGTTTGGTTGACCTTGAAAATCATGAGTTAACATCCTGATTGATTGTAATCTATATAATCCCATGATTTTAGCCTTTATTCTAGGGATATTGCCATTAAGTGGAAGCTAGAGCCTCAACTATAAATAAAGGGCTCTCCTCCATCATTTGTACACCATCAAACACTTCCGTTTCAGTGAATACAAGAGCATTTCCAGAATTCTGCCTTCTTACCCTATTTCTCTTTAACTTGCGTAATCAGCCCTTTTCTTTGTTCTAGTGCCCGTACGCTTGTGTTTTAGGCTAACTTAGGCATAAAGGAGGAGATTCCAAGCCTAAGGCCACACGGTTTCTAAGTCTAAGGTTAGAGCCCGTGACACAAGTACCAGCACCCATCACACATCATGTGCAAACACCCCCCGGCCCCCCCAATCATCGGAACCCCCAATGCCACCAATTAGGATCTCCGACGATGCTCCGACGATGGTGCCCAGGCAAAAAAAATGTGGTACCAGCACATACCTGAGCCCAACATGTGCACCGTGGCTGAAAATCTTAGACTGGGAATGAACTACGTATGCTTAGACATGGAATGAACTTTGTATACCTAAGCCAACCCACGAAACGAGCGTGCGGACGCTCAGCCGGTCGGAGAGGTAGAATGTGCAAGCTAGGGATCAGCCCAATCCCCCCTACGTGCTGTCGATCCTGCTATTGCAAGCCTTGGTCTGGTCTGATCTTAGACTGGGAATGAACTCCGTATGCAGAAGTCAACCCACGAAACGAGCGTGCGGGCATTGAGCCGGTCGAAGAGGCATAATGTGTAAGTCGGGGATTGGCCTGGTCCCCCTCTGGGTGCTGCCGGTCTCGCTGTCGGTCTCGCTACAACAACCCTCAGTCCGGCTGGGGCTTAGACATGGAATGAACTCCCTATGCCTAAGCCAACCCAGGAAATGACCTGAGAGGTAGGATGCGCAAGTCGAGGATAGAATGGGTGGTAGGTGGGTTCAAGCACATCTTGATATTTCTGCCATGCCAATACCATTTTGATGGCTTGTAAATTCATACAATGGTCCCCTAAGCCTTCATGTGAAGTTTCTTGGCAAGACGACCCGTTTTCTATTTTTCATGACTTTTGAAACTTTTTACGGTTCCAGATTTTTTAAAACTTTTTTAGAAAGAGTTTTGTCCCCAAATTTGGTAGAGGTGATCCTTGTACTTTTGTTGGCATGCACAAAAACATTCAGCTAAAAACTCGAAGTGGAGAAGATTTTGTGATTGTTTGAAAAACATGTCCCCATTTCAGACACTTTAATGGCTACTGGCAGCAAACCTATAAAATCTCAAATGCTCTTTAAGGGGGTGTGAGTTTTCAAGGTTTGATGAGGGATAAGGGGCCAATATAAGGGCCAAGTACTAGCACCCATCGTACATCATGTGCGTACACCCCCCGGCCCCCCAACCGCCAATGCCGTCGGTTAGGCTCTCCAGTGATGCTCCGACGATGGTGCCCCGGGCAAAAAAAATACAGCACCAACACATGCCCGAGCCCAGCATGTGCACCATGGCTCAAAATCTTAGACTAGGAATCAACTCTGTATGCTTAGACATGGAATGAACTCCCTATGCCTAAGCCAACCCACGAAACGGGCGTGTAGGCGCTCAACCGATCGGAGAGGTAGAATGCACAAGCCGGGGATCGGCTCGGTCCCCCCAGTGTGCTATTGATCCTACTGTCACAACCCTTGGTCTGGTCCAATCTTAGACTGGGAATGAACTCCGTATGCTTAGACTGGGGATGAACTCTGTATGCCTAAGTCAACCCACAAAATGAGAGCACAGGCACTCAGCCGGTCAGAGAGGCATAATATGCAAGCTGAGGATCAGCCCGATCCCCCTCTACGTGCTACCGATCTTGCTATCGGACTTGCTACCACAACCCTCGGTTTGACTGGGGCTTAGACATGGAATGAACTCCGTATGCCTAAGCCAACCCATGAAACGAGCGTGCGGGCCTCAGCCGACCGGAGAGGCAGAATGAACAAGCTACGGATCGACCCGGTCCCCCCTTACGTGCTATCGATCCTGCTGCTGGTCCTGCTACCGCAACCCTCGATCTGGTCTGATCTTAGACTAGAATGAACTTGGTATGCTTAGACAAGGAAAGCACTCCGTATGCCTAAGCCAACCCACAAAATGAGCATGCAGGCGCTCAGCAGGCCGAAGAGGCAGATTGCACAAGCCGGGGATCGACCTGATCCCCCCTACATGTTGTCGATCCTGCTACTGCAACCCTTAAATTCGGTCTGATCTTAGACTGGGAATGAACTCCGTATGCCTAAGCCAACCAATGAAATAAGCGTGCGGGGGCTGAGCCGGCCGGAGAGGCATAATGCGCAAGCCGAGGATTGGCCCGGTCCCCCTCTGCATGCTGCCGGTCCCACTGCCACATCCCTCGATCTGGCTGGGGCTTCGACATGGAATGAACTCCCTATGCCTAAGCCAACCCACAAAACGGGCTTGCGGGCGCTCAGCCGATCGGAGAGGCAGAATGCGTAAGCCGAGGATCGGCCCAGTCCCGCTTGCGTGCTACCGATCTTGCTACTACAACCCTTGGTCCGATCTGATCTTAGACTGCGAATGAACTCCGTATGCTTAGACTAAAGATGAACTCCATATGCCAAAGTCAACCCACGAAACGAGCATGCGGGCGCTCAAGCCGACCAAAGAGGTAGGATGCGCAAGCCGGGAATCGAACGGGTGGCATGTGGGTTCAAGCACATCTTCATATTTCTACCATGCCAATGAAATTTTTATGGCTTGTAAATTCATACAATGGTCCCCTAAGCCTTCATGTGAAGTTTCGTGGCAAGACGACCCATTTTCTATTTTTCATGATTCTTGAAAATTTTTGCAGTTCCGCATTTTTTAAAATTTTTACAAAGCCTTTTGTTGGAAAATTTGGTAGAGGTGATCCTTGTATTTTTTTTGGCTTGCACAAAAAAATTCAGCTAAAAATTCGAACTGGAGAAGATTTTGTGACCATTTGAAAAAAGTGTCCCCATTTCAGACACTTTAATGGCTACTGGCAGCAAACCTATAAAATCTAAAATGCTCTTTAAGGGGGTATGAGTTCTCGAGGTTTGGTGAGGGATAGGGGGCCAATATGAGGGCCAAGTACCAGCACCCATCGCACATCATGTGCGCACACCCCCCGGCCCCTCCAATCGTCGGAACCCCCAATGCCGCCGGTTAGGCTCTCCGGCGATGCTCCGGCGATGGTGCCCCGGGTTAAAAAAATGTGGCACCAGCACATGCCCGAGACCAGCATGTGCACCGTGGCTCAAAATCTTAGATCAGGAATGAACTTTGTATGCTTAGGCATGGAATGAACTCCGTATGCCTAAGCCAAACCACGAAACGAGCGTGCGGGCGCTCAGCTGATCGGAGAGGCAGAATGCGCAAGCCGGGGATCGACCCGATCCCTCTCTACGTGCTGTCGGCCTACTGCCACAACCTTCGGTCTGGCTGGGGCTTAGACATGGAATGAACTCCCTATGCCTAAGCAAACCCACGAAACGGGCGTGCAAGCACTTAGCCGACCGAAGAGGTAGAATGCACAAGTCGGGGATTGGCCCGGTCGCCCCTGCGTGCTGCCGATCCTGCTGTCGCAACCCTCGGTTCAGTTTGATCTTAGACTGGGAATGAACTCTGTATGCTTAGACTGGGGATGAACTCCGTATGCCTAAGTCAACCCACGAAATGAGCGTGCGGGCGCACAGCCGGCAGGAGAGGCCGGCTGTAGAGGCATAATACGTAAGTCAGGGATCAGCCCGGTGCCCCCTGCGTGCTGCCAATCCCACTGCTGGTTCTGCTACTACAACCCTTGGTCCGACTGGGGCTTAGGCATGGAATGAACTCCGTATCCTAAGCCAACCCATGAAATGAGTGTGCGGGTGCTCAGCTAGCGGGAAAGACAGAATGCGTAAGCTGAGGACTGGCCCAATCCCCCCTGCATGCTATCGATCCTGCTGCTGGTCCTGCTGCCGTAACCTTCGGTTCGATTCGATCTTAGACTGGGAATGAACTCCGTATGCTTAGACATGGAATGAACTTCGTATGCCTAAGCCAACCCACAAAACGAGCGTGCAGGTGCTCAGCCAGTCGAAAAGGCAGAATGAGAAATCCAGGGATCGGCCCGGTCCCCCCTGTGTGCTATCGATCCTAGTGTCGCAACCCTCGGTCCGATCTGATCTTAGACTGGGAATGAACTTCGTATGCCTAAGTCAACCCACAAAATGAGCGTGCAAGCACTGAGCACGGCCGTAGAGGCATAATGCGTAAGCCGGGGATCGACTCGATCCCCCTTTGTGTGCTGCGGTCCCGCTGACACAACCCTCAATCCGGCTGGGGCTTAGACATGGAATGAACTCCCTATGCCTAAGCCAACCCACGAAATGGGTGTGCAGGCGCTCAGCCGGCCGAAGAGGCAGAATGCGCAAACCGGGAATCAGCCCGATCGCCCTTGTGTGCTGTTGATCCTACTATCGCAACCGTCAGTCCAGTCCGATCTTAGATAGGGAATGAGCTCTGTATGCTTAGACCGGGGATGAACTCCGTATGCCTAAGTCAACCCACGAAATGAGCGTCGGGCGCTCAGCCGACCAGAGAGGCAGGATGCGTAAGTCGAGGATCCAACGAGTGGTAGGTGGGTTCAAGCACATCTTCATATTTCTGCCATGCCAACACCATTTTTATGGCTTGTAAATTCGTACAATGGCCCCCTAAGCCTTCATGTGAAGTTTCTTGGCAAGACGACCCGTTTTCTATTTTTCACAATTTTTGAAACTTTTTGCGGCTCAGGATTTTTTAAAATTTTTTTAGAAAGAATTTTGTCCCTAAATTTGGTAGATGTGATCCTTGTATTTTTTTGGCATGTACAAAAAAATTCAGCTAAAAACTTGAAGTGGAGAAGATTTTGTGACCATTTGAAAAAAGTGTCCCCATTTCAGACACTTTAATGGCTACTGGCAGCAAACCTATAAAATCTCAAATGCTCTTTAAGGGGGTGTGAGTTCTCGAGGTTTGATGAGGGATAGGAGGCCAATATAAGGGCCATGTACTATCACCCATCACACATCATGTACGCACACCCCCCAGCCCCCCAATCGTCGGAACCCCCATTACCGTCGGTTAGGCTCTCCGACGATGCTCCGACGATGGTGCCCCGGGTGAAAAAAATGTGGCACCAGCACATGCCGAAGCCTAGCGTGTGCATCGTGGCTCAAAATCTTAGACTGGGAATTAACTCCGTACACTTAGACATGGAATGAACTCCGTATGCCTAAGCCAACACACGAAACGAGTGTGCGGGCACTCAACCGGTCGGAGAGGCAGAATGCATAAGCCGGGGATCAGCCCGGTCCCCCCTACGTGTTATCGATCCTGCTGCCACAACCCTCGGTCCTATCCGATCTTAGACTGGGAATGAACTCCGTATACATAAGTCAACCCACGAAATGAGCGTGCGGGCACTGAGCCGATCGAAGAGGCATAATGCGCAAGCCAGGGATCCGCCCGGTCCTCCTCTGCATGCTGCTGATCCCGCTACCACAATCCTTAGTCTGACTGGAGCTTAGACATGGAATGAACTCCCTATGCCTAAGCCAACCCATGAAACGGGTGTGCGGGCGCTCAGCCGATCGGAGAGGCAGATTGCACAAGCCGGGGATCGGCCTGGTCCCTCCTACGTGCTTCTGATCCTGCTGCCGTAACCTTCGGTTTGGTCTGATCTTAGAATGGGAATGAACTTCGTATGCCTAGACTGGGGATGAACTCCGTATGCCTAAGTCAACCCATGAAATGAGCGTGCGGGCGTTCAGCTAGCCGAAAAGGCATAATGCGTAAACCGGGGATTAGCCTGATCCCCCTCTGCGTGCTGTCAATCCTGCTGCCAAAACCCTAGGTCCAGCTGGGGCTTAGACATGGAATGAACTCCGTATGCCTAAGCCAATCCACGAAATGAGCATGCGGGCGCTCAACCGACCGGAAAGGCAAAATGCGCAAGCCAGGGACCAGTCCGGTCCCCCCTTGCGCGCTGTCGATCCTACTGCTAGTCTTGCTGCTGGTCCTGCTACCGCAACCCTCGGTCCAATTCGTTCTTAGACTGGGAATGAACTCTGTATGGTTAGACATGGAATTAACTCCGTATACCTAAGCCAACCCACGAAACGATAGCGTGGGTGCTCAGCCGACCGGAGAGGCAGAATGCGTAAGCCGGGGACCGGCTCGATCCCCCCTACGTGCTGTCGATCTTGCTACCGCAACCCTCGGTCTGGTCCGATCTTAGACTAGGAATGAACTCCGTATGCCTAAATCAACTCACGAAACAAGCGTGCGAGCGCTGAGCCGACCTGAGAGGCATAATGCACAAGCCGGGGAGCGACCCGATCCCCCTCTGCGTGCTGCCGGTCCCACTGCCACAACCCTCGATTCGGCTGGGGCTTAGACATGGAATGAACTCCATATGCCTAAGCCAACCCACGAAACGAGCGTGCGGGCGCTCATCCGACCAGAGAGGCAGGATGCGCAAGCCAGCGATCGAACGTGTGGTAGGTGGGTTCATGCATATCTTCATATTTCTACCATGCCAATGCCATTTTTATGGCTTGTAAATTCAAACAATGGTCCCCTAAGCCTTCATGTGATGTTTCATGGCAAGACGACCCGTTTTCTATTTTTCACGATTTTGGAAACTTTTTGCAGTTCGAGATTTTTAAAAATTTTTTAGAAAGAGTTTTGTAACCAAATTTGGTAGAGGTGATCCTTGTATTTCTGTTGCCATGCATAAAAACATTCAGCTAAAAACTTGAAGTGGAGAAGAATTTGTGACCATTTAAAAAAAGTGTCTGCATTTCAGACACTTTAATGGCTACTGGCAGTAAACCTATAAAATCTCAAATGCTCTTTAAGGGGGTGTGAGTTCTCGAGGTTTGATGAGGGATAGGGGGCCAATATAAGGGCTAAGTACCAACACCCATTACACATCATGTGCGCACACCCCCCGGCCCCCCAATCGTCGGAACCCCCAATGTCGCAGATTAGGCTCTCTGACGATGGTGCCCCAGGCAAAAAAATACGGCCCCAACACATACCCGAGCCCAGCATGTGCACCGTGGCTCAAAATTTTAGACTGGGAATGAACTCTCTATGCTTAGGCATGGAATGAACTCCATATGCCTAAGCCAACCCACGAAATGAGCATGTGAGCGCTCAGCCAGCCAGAAAGGCAGAATGTGCAAGCCAGGGATCGGCTTGGTCCCCCCTGCGTGCTGTGGATCCTACTGCCGCAAACCTTGGTTCGGTCTGATCTTAGACTGTGAATGAACTTCGTATGCATAAGTCAACCCACGAAATAAGCGTGCGGGTGCTGAGCCGGCCGAAAAGGCATAATGCGCAAGTCAAGGATCAGTCTGATCCCCCTCTGTGTGCTACCGGTCCCGCTGCCACAACCCTCAGTCCGGCTGAGGCTTAGACATGGAATTAACTCCCTATGCCTAAGCTAACCCACGAAACAGGGGTACGGGTGCTTAGCCGATCGGAGAGGCAAAATGCACAAGCTGGGGATCGACTCGATCCCTCCTGCATGCTGTCGATCCTACTGTCGTAGCCCTCTATCTGGTCTGATCTTAGACTGGGAATGAACTCCGTATGCTTAGACTAGGGATGAACTCCGTATGCCTAAGTCAACCCACGAAACGAGCGTGCGGGCGATCAGCTGATCGAAGAGGCCGACCAGAGTAGCATAATACGCAAGTCGAGGATCAGCCCGATCCCTCACTGCGTGATGCCGATCCCATTGCTAGTCCTCCTGCCACAACCCTCGGTCCGGCTGGGGCTTAGACATGGAATGAACTCCGTACGACTAAGCCAACCCATGAAACGAGCAACAAGTGCTCAGTCGGCCGAAGAGCCTAAATACGCAAGTGGAGGATCGACCCGATCCCCCCTACCTACTGACGATCCTGCTGCTGGTCCTACTGTCGTAACCCTCGGTCCGGTCTGATCTTAGAGTGGGAATGAACTCCGTATGCTTAAGTCAACCCATGAAACGAGTGTACGGGCGTTGAGTTAGCCAAAAAGGCATAATGTGCAAGCTAGGGATCGACTCGATCCCCCTCTGCGTGCTATCGGTCCCACTGCCATGACCCTCGGTCCGGCTGGGGCTTAGACATGGAATGAACTCCCTATGCCTAAGTCAACCCATGAAATGGGCATGCAGGCGCTCAACTGATCGGAGAGGTAGAATGCACAAGCCGAGGATCGACCCGGTCCCTCCTACGTGCTGTCGATCCTACTGTTGGTCCTACTACCGCAACCCTCGATCTGGTTCGATCTTAAACCTGGAACTGAACTTTCGAATGCTTAGACATGGAATAAACTCCAAATTGCTTAGACATGGGAATAAACTCTGTATCCTAAGCCACCCATGAAATGAGTGGTACGGGCGCTCAACTGGTCGGAGAGGCAGAACTGCATAAAGCCGGAGATTGACCCAGTCTCCCCTGCGTGCTGTTGATTCCTGCTGTCGCAACCCGTCGGTTGGTCTGTGATCTTAGACTGGGAATGAACTTCCGTATGCTATAGACATGGACATTGAACTCCGTTATGCCTAAGCCAACCCACAAAACGAGCGTAGTGGGCGCTTATCTGGCCGAGAGGCTGGTCGAAAAGGCATAATGCACAAGCCGGGGATCAACCCGATTCCTCTTTACGTGTTTCTGATCCCGTTGTCGGTCCTACTACAGGAACCCTCGGTCCGGCTGGGGCTTAGACATGGAATGAACTCCGTACGCCTAAGCCAACCCATGAAACGAGTGTGCGGGCGCTCAACCCATCGGATAGGTAGAATACGTAAGCCAAAGATCGGCCCGGTCCCCCCTGCATGCTGTCGATCTTGCTACCGTAACCCTAGGTTCGGTCCGACCTTAGACTGGGAATTAACTCCGTATGCTTATACATGGAATGAACTCTGTATGCCTAAGCCAACCAACGAAACGAGCATACGGGCGCTCAGCCAACCGGAGAGGTAGAATGCATAAGCCGGGGATCAACTCGGCCCCCCCTGCGTGCTGTTGATCCTATTGTCGCAACCCTTGGTTTGGTCGATTGTAGACTGGGAATGAACTCCGCATGCCTAAGTCAACCCACAAAACGAGCGGGCGGGCGCTAAGCAGGCCAGAGAGGCATAATGCGCAAGCCAGGGATCGGCCCGATCCCCCTCTGCGTGTTGCCGGTCTCGCTGCCACAACCCTCGGTCTGGCTGGGGCTTAGACATGGAATGAACTCCCTATGCCTAAGCCAACCCACGAAACGAGTGTGCGGGCGCTCAGCCGCCCGGAGAGGCAGAATGTGCAAGCCAGGGATTGTCTCGGTCCCCCTTGCGTGCTACCGATCCTGTTGTCGCAACCCTCGGTCTGGTTTGATCTTAGACTAGGAATGAACTACGTATGCTTAGACTACGGATGAACTCCGTATGGCTAAGTCAACCCACGAAACAAACGTGCGGGCGCTCAGCCGACCAAAGAGGTAGGATGCGCAAGCCGGGGATCGAACGGGTGGTAGGTGGGTTCAAGCACATCTTCATATTTTTGCAATGCCAATGCCATTTTTATGGTGTGTAAATTCACACATTGGTCCCCTAAGCCTTCATGTGAAGTTTGGTGGCAAGACGACCCATTTCTATTTTTCATGATTTTTAAAACTTTTTACGGTTCAAGATTTTTTAAAACTTTTTTAGAAAGATTTTTGTCCCCAAATTTTGTAGAGGTCATCCCTGTATTTTTGTTGGCATTCACAAAAAAATTCAGCTAAAAACTCAAAGTGGAGAAGATTTTGTGACCATTTGAAAAAAGTGTCCCCATTACAGACACTTTAATGGCTACTGGCAGCAAACCTATAAAATCTAAACTGCTCTTTAAGGGGGTCTGAGTTCTTGAGGTTTGATGAGGGATAGGGGCCCAATATAAGGGCCATGTACCAGCACCCATCACACATCATGTGCGCACACCCCCTGGCCCCCCCAATCGTTGGAACCCCCAATGCCGCCGGTTAGGCTCTCCGGCGATGCTCCGACGATGGTGTCTCGGGTGAAAAAAATGTGACAGCAGCACATGCTTGAGCCCAGCATGTGCACCGTGTCTCAAAATTTTAGACTGGGAATGAACTTCGTATGCTTAAACATGGAATGAATTCCGTATGCCTAAGCCAACCCACGAAACGAGCGTGCGGGCGCTCAGCCGACCGGAGAGGCAGAATGCGCAAGTCGGGGATCAGCCCGATCCCCCCTACGTGCTACCAATCCTGGTTTCATAACCCTCAGTCTGGTTCAATCTTAGACTAGGAATGAACTTCGTATGCATAAGTCAACCCACGAAACGCGTGTGCGGGCGCTGAGCCGGCCGAAGAGGCATAATGTGCAAGTCAGGGATCGGCCCAGTCCCCCTCTGCGTGCTACCAGTCCCGCTGCCACAACCCTCGGTCCAGCTGGGGCTTAGACATGTAATGAACACCCTATGCCTAAGCCAACCCACGAAACGGGCGTGCGGGTGCTCAGCCGGTCGAAGAGGCAGAATGCGCAAGCCGGGGATTAACCTGGTCCCCTCTACGTGCTGCCGCTCTTACTGCTCGTCCTGCTGTCGCAACCCTTGATCCGGTCCGATCTTAGACTGGGAATGAACTCCGTATGCTTAGACATGGAATGAACTCCGTATGCCTAAGCCAACCTACGAAACGAGCGTATGAGTGCTCAACCGACCAGAGAGGCAGAATGCGTAAGTCAGGGATCGGTTCAGTCCCCCCTGCGTGTTGTCGATCCTACTGCTGGTCCTGCTACTGCAACCCTCGATCCGATCCAATCTTAGACTGGGAATGAACTTTGTATGCTTAGACATGGAATGAACTCCGTATGCCTAAGGCAACCCATGAAACGAGCGTGCGGGTGCTCAACCTATCGGAGAGGTAGAATGTGGAAGCCGAGGACTGACCCGGTCCCCCCTGCGTGCTGTCGATCTTGCTGTCGCAACCCTCAGTCTGATCCGATCTTAGACTAGGAATGAACACCGTATGCCTAAGTCAACCCATGAAATGAGCATGCGGGCATTGAGTCGGCTGAAGAGGAATAATGTGCAAGTCGAGGATCGGTTCGATCCCCCTTTGCGTGCTACCGGTCCCGCTGCCACAACCCTCAGTCCGACTGGGGTTTAGTCATGGAATGAACTCCCTATGCCTAAGCCAACCCATGAAACGGGCATGCGGGCGCTCAGTCGGCCGGAGAGGCAGAATGTGCAAACCGGGGATAGACTAGTCCCCTCTACGTGCAGCCGATCCTACTGTCGCAACCCTTGGTCCGATCCGATCTTAGACTGGGAGTGAATCCGTATGCTTAGACTGGGGATGAAGCTTAGTCAACCCATGAAACGAGCGTACGGGCGCTCAGCCAGTCGGAGAGGCCGATCGAAGAAGCAAAAAGTGCAAGCCAGGGATCAGCTCGATGCCCCCTATGTGCTGTCGATCCTGCTGCTGGTCCGGCTGTCGTAACCTTCGGTCTGGTTTGATCTTAGACTGGGAATGAACTCCGTATGCTTAGACATGGAATGAACTCCGTATGCCTAAGCCAACCCACAAAACGAGCGTACGGGCGCTCAGGCGGTCGGAGAGGCAGAATGCGCAAGTCGGGTATCGGCCCGATCCCCCCTGCGTGCTGTCGATCCTGCTGTCATAACCCTCAATCCGATCTGATCTTAGACTAGGGATGAACTCCGTATGCCTAAGTCAACCCATGAAACGAGCGTGCGGGCGCTCAACCGACCAGAGAGGCAGGATGCGCTAGTCGAGGATCGAACGGGTGATAGGTGGGTTCAAGCACATCTTCATATTTCTGCCATGACAATGCCATTTTTATGGCTTGTAAATTCATATAATGGTCCCCTCAGCCTTCATGTGAAGTTTCGTGGCAAGACGACCCATTTTCTATTTTTCACGATTTTGAAAACTTTTTACGGTTCAGGATTTTTCAAAATTTTTTTAGAAAGATTTTTGCCCCCAAATTTGGTATAGGTGATCCTTGTATTTTTTTTGGCATGCACAAAAAAATTCAGCTAAACAATCGAAGTGGAGAAGATTTTGCGACCGTTTGAAAAAAGTGTCCTCATTTCGAACAGTTTAATGGCTACTTGTAGCAAACCTATAAATTCTCAAATGCTCTTTAAGGGGGTGTGAGTTCTCGAGGTTTGATGAGGGATAGGGGACCAATATAAGGGCCAAGTGTCAAGCCCTGGGTGGGCGCACCAGGCACATCAGGCACACCAGCAAGCAAGCCAGAGGTTGAGGCCCGCAGACCAGGCGTGCTGGCGGGTATCTGCACGCAAAGCCTAGTGTGCTATCGCAACCCTCGGTTTGATCCGATCTTAGACTGGGAATGAACTTCGTATGCTTAGATTGGGGATGAAGTTTGTATGCCTAAGTCAACCTACGAAACGAGCATACGGGCACTCAGCCGGTCGGAGAGGTCGACCGGAGAGGCATAATGCGCAAGCTAGGGATCAGCCCGGTCCCCCTCTGTATGCTGTCGATCCCGCTACCTGTCCTGCTACTACAACCCTTGGTCCGACTGGGGCTTAGACATAGAATGAACTCTGTATGCCTAAGCCAACCCACAAAATGCGTATGCGGGCACTCAGTCGATCGAAGAGGCAGAATGTGCAACCCAAAGATCGGCCCGGTCCGCCCTATGTGCTATTGATCCTGCTGCTGGTCCTGCTACCGCAACCTTCAATCCAGTCCGATCTTAGGCTGGGAATGAACTCCTATTCTTAGACATGGAATGAACTCCGTATGCCTAAGCCAACCATGAAACGAGCGTGTGGGCACTCAGTCGACCGGAGAGGCAGAATGCACAAGTCGGGGATCGACCCGATCCCCCCTACGTGCTGTCGATCCTACTGTCGCAACCCTTGGTCCGGTCTGATCTTAGACTAGGAATGAACTCCGTATACCTAAGTCAACCCACGAAACGAGCGTGCGGGCGCTGAGCCGACCGGAGAGGCATAATGCGCAAGCCGAGGATTGGCCCGGTCCCCCTCTGTGTGCTGTCGGTCCCGCTGCCACAACCCTCTGTCCGACTGGGGCTTAGACATGGAATGAACTCCCTATGCCTAAGCCAACCCACGAAACGGGCGTGCGGGCGCTCAACCGGTCGGATAGGCAGAATGCGTAAGTCGGGGATTGGCCCGATCCCCACTGCGTGCTGTCAATCCTACTACTGCAACCCTCGGTCTGGTCTGATCTTAGACTGGGAATGAACTCGTATGCTTAGACTAGGGATGAACTCCGTAAGCCTAAGTCATCCAATGAAACGAGTGTGCGGGCGCTCAGCCGACCAGAGAGGCAGGATGCGCAAACCAGGGATCGAACGAGTGGTAGGTGGGTTCAAGCACATCTTCATATTTCTGCCATGCCAATGCCATTTTTATGGCTTGTAAATTCATACAATGGTCCCCTAAGCCTTCATGTGAAGTTTCATGGCAAGACGACCCATTTTCTATTTTTCATGATTTTTGAAACATTTTATGGTTCGGGATTTTTTAAAAATTTTTTAGAAAGATTTTTGTCCCCAAATTTGGTATAGGTGATCCTTGTATTTTTATTGGCGCACAAAACATTTCAGCTAAAAACTCAAAGTGGAGAAGATTTTGTGACCGTTTGAAAAAAGTGTCTCCATTTCAGACACTTTAATGGCTACTAGCAGCAAACCTATAAAATCTCAAATGCTCTTTAAGGGGGTGTGAGTTCTCGAGGTTTTATGAGGGATAGGGGGCCAATATAAGGGCCAAGTGTCATGCCCTGGGCGGGCAAGCCAGGCACATCAGGTGCACCAGCAGGCGAGCCAGAGGTTGAGGCTCGCAGACCAGGCGTGCTGGCGGATATCTGTGTGCAAAGTGTAGCAAACGAGTTTAGAACGCCCGCCCAACTTGCAGGCCAGCCCGTGAGACCAAGGCCTAGCATACAAGCTGCCCGCACCACATCCAGAAGGGCCCAAGGTGCTGGACATGCAAGGGAAGCTTCTGAAACCAGGTAGGATCAGCAGCAGCATCCTGGCATATTTGGTTGACCCTGAAAATCAGGAATTAGCATCTTGATTGATTGTAATCTGTATAATCCCATGATTTTAGCCTTTATTCTAGGGATATTGCCATTAAGTGTAAGCTGGAGCCTCAACTACAAATAGAGGGCTGCTCCTCCCTCATTTGTACACCATCAAACACTTCTGTTTCAGTGAATACAAGAGCATTTCCAGAATTCTACCTTCTTATCCTGTTTCTTTTTAACTTGTGTAATCAGCCCTTCCTATTGTTCTAGTGCCTATACGCTTGTGTTTTAGGCTGACTTAGGCATAAAGGAGTAGATTCCAAGCCTAAGGTTGCACGGTTTCTGAGTCTAAGGTCGGAGCCCGTGACAGTTGGTATCAGAGCAAGTTCGATTCTGTGTGTTTGTGTTGTGCAGGTTAGAGGAGATGGCATCCCAAAGTGACACTGCTAACCAACAACTAGAGGCCCAGGAGCATGGGCGTGGAAGAGGGAGGAAAGCCAGTTGTAGAGATATCTGGTCTACTAAGGACGGTAGGCTAGCCAAGGTGGAGGTGACCATGGGCGACATGGGGGAGAAGCTTGAAGGGGTAGAAACTCACATTGCATCGCTAGAGTCCATAGGGGAGGAGATCCAAAGTGAGCTGCAAGCTGCTCTCAACAAAGGCTTGGATGTGTTCACCCAAAAGAATCAGATCTTGGAGGCTGAAATGCTGACCTTGCGCGATAGCATGGAGGCCATGTGCCAGCAAATGGAGGAGCTTACCAGTGAGCTCGTTGCTTGCAAGACTGCCATTAGGAATGGCATGTTTGCTTGAGTGTCCAAGTCCAGATTGGATGTCCCCAAGCCTAAGGAGTTCAAGGGGACTAGGGCGGCCAAGGAAGTAGATAACTACCTTTAGGGTATGGAGCAGTACTTCCAGGCCATGGGCAAGCAAGACGAGGCGATAAAGGTAAGCACCGCTGCTATGTATCTCACTGATGTAGCCTTATTGTGGTAGAGGCACAAGTGTGATGATGTCAGACATGGGAGCACCAAGATTGGAACCTGGGTAGAGTTCCAAAAAGAGTTCAGAGAACAATTTTACCCGGAGTATGCCGATGATGAGGCGTGGGCAAAGTTGCACAGGCTGAGCCAGCAAGGGGACATAAGGGAGTATGTCCAAAAATTCTCTAAACTGATGTTACAGATCTTGGATCTGGGTGAAAAGAACACCTTATTTACTTTCATGGATGGGCTGAAGCCGTGGGTGAAGCATGAGCTACAAATGAGAGGAGTTCATGACTTGGCTAAAGCCATGACTACTATCGAGGCCTTGATAGAGTTCAAGCCTCTAAACAAGTTTGAGTCTACCAAGCCCAAGGGTAAGGGCAGGGACAATAGGGACCAAAAGAAGTAGTCCAAGGGGAAGGACCGTGATCGGGAGTCCAAGGATGGAGACCAAGACCATTCAACGAAGGATGGCAAGAGGAAGCCACCAGCAGGCAAGAGGAAGTGGAAAGCAAAGGGGGACCGAGAGCTAGTAGCATGCTACCTATATGGAGGGAGCCACATAGCACGTAATTGCCCACAGAAGGGTAAGCTGGCTGCTATAGACAAGGAGTCTGACGAGGAGCTAGAGTCAGGGGCAGCAAAGCTTGGGTCGTTGGTGCTCAATGCTGTCCAGAGTAAGAGGAGCCGCAAGCCAAAGGGCTTGATGTTTACGGATCTGATGGTTGCAAGTTAGAAGGTGAGTGCACTGGTGGACACAGGTGCCTCACATCTTTTTATTTCAAGTGATAGAGCCCGAAAGCTCGAACTAAAAGTGCAGAAACGGACTGGTACCATCAAAACGGTGAACTCTAATGAAGTTCCAGCCGTTGGAGTAGCGCGGGGAGTGGAGGTGCAGCTTGGAGACTAGAAAGGCAAGGAGACCATTGAGGTAATACCCCTTGAGGACTATGACTTTGTGATTGGGTTAGATTTCCTTGTTCGGATTAATGCCCTTCTTGTGCCTTTTACCGATTGTGTTTGCATCTTGAATGCACGGTGCCAATGCCTAGTGCCATTGAGGAGAGGGTCTGGAGTTGGGTCGCGGGTGGTGTCAGCCATCCAATTTGCCAAGGTGGTAAGCAGACAAGAAGACACCTTCTTGGTAGCTCTGAAATATGATGAGCCAAGGGAGAAGGAGATCGACTCACCCTTGAAGGTGCTAAAGCTGCTGAAGACCTTTAGTGATGTGATGCCTGCAAAGCTACCACCTAAGAGGGAGGTGGACCACAAGATCGAGCTGGTGTCCGAGGCCAAGCCACCAGCTAGAGCCCCTTACCAAATGTCTCCACCAGAGTTGGAGGAGTTGAGGAAGCAGCTCAAAGAGTTAGTTGATGCTAGCTTCCTCAGGCCTTCGAAGGCACCCTATGGTGCATCGATTCTATTTCAGCGCAAGCATGATGGGTCGTTACGGCTGTACATAGACTACCGGGCTTTGAACAAGCTGACCATCAAGAACAAGTACCCCATCCCACTCATTGTGGACTTGTTCGATCAACTTAGGACCCCAAGGTGGTTCACCAAGCTAGATTTGAGGTCAGGCTACTATCAAGTCAGGATCACGGAAAGAGATGAGCCAAAGACAGCATGCATCACTCGGTATGGTTCGTATGAGTTCTTGGTTATGCCTTTTGGACTCACAAACGCCCCAGCAACATTCTGCACCCTTATGAACAAGTTACTTAGTTATTCCTTGATCGGTTTGTTATGGTTTATTTTGATGACATTGTGATCTACAGCCAGACTTTGGGAGAGCATGTAGACCACCTGAGATAGGTGTTCGAGGTGTTGCGGGTGCACAAGCTGTTTGTCAAGAGGGAGAAGTGCTCATTCGCCCAGTAGGAGATCCCGTTCCTTGGCCACATAGTAGGAGGTGGCAGGATACGCATGGATGAAGGCAAGATACACGTCATCCTGGAGTGGCAACCGCCGGCCAAGGTCACTGAGTTGAGATCATTCCTTGGGCTGGTCAACTACTACAGGCGCTTCATCAAAGGTCACTCAGCAATAGCCACGCCATTGACTAACTTGCTTAAGAAAGGGAAAGCATGGGAGTAGAGCGCAGGGTGCTAGGAAGCCTTTGACAGGTTGAAGAGGGCTGTGATCGAGGAGCCAGTCTTAGCCTTGCTAGACCATGCCAAGCCGTATGAGGTGCATACGGATGCATCAGACTTTGCCATAGGGGGTGTGTTGATGCAAGAGGGACGTCCAGTCGCGTTTGAGAGCAAGAAGCTGAACGAGACTGAGCGCAAATACACGGTCTAAGAGAAGGAGATGACTACAGTGGTGCACTGCTTGCGCACTTGGCACCATTACCTATTGGGGTCGAGGTTCATGGTTAGGACGGACAATGTGGCGACCAGCTACTTCCAGACGCAAAAAAAGCTGTCCCCCAAGCAGGCGAGATGGCAAGATTTTCTTACAGAATTTGATTTCCAGATGGAGTACAAGCCGGGGTGGGTGAACCTAGTGGCAGACCCCCTGAGCAAGAAGGCTAACCCTGCTGCCATTAGCCAACCAGAGGGGTCACTGGTGCTGCACATCAAGGAGGGACTTACGCATGATCCTACAGCCAAGGCTTTGATGGATTACGCCCAGCAAGGTAAGACTAGGCGGTTTTCGTTACAGGATGTCTTGCTGTACACCAGGGGCAGTAGACTGTTTGTGCCGCAGCACGGGAAGCTCTGTAAGGAAGTTTTACAAGAATGCCATGATTCAAGGAGGGCTGGACACCCCGAAGTCAGCCATACCTTGGCGCTAATCGAGGATCGATACTACTGGCCGCACATGAGGGACGATGTGGAGGCCTATGTAAAGACTTGTCTTGTGTGCCAATAGGACAAGGTGGAGCTCAAGAAACCAGGGGATCTCTTGGAGCCATTGCCAGTGCCAGAGCGACCATGGGAGAGTGTTTCTCTAGACTTTATAGTTGGTCTACCCAAAGCAGAAGGGTTTGGAAGCATCATGGTAGTGGTGGACAGGTTTTCCAAGTATGGAATCTTCATTCCAACAACCAAAGAGTGCCCAGCCGAGGAGGCAGCTCGATTGTTCTTGAAGAACATGCTTAAGTACTAGGGAGTGCCAAGGACCATTGTTAGTGATCGAGATGGGCATTTCACGGGCAGGTTCTGGACTGAGTTGTTCAAGCTGTTGGGGTCAGACTTGAACTTTTCCACTAGCATGCATCTGCAGACCGATGGGCAGACAGAACGAGTGAATGGACTATTGGAGGTCTACCTCAGGCACTATGTGAGTGCCACATAAAGGGACTGGCCAAAGCTGCTAGATATTGCACAGTTTTCCTACAACTTGCAAAGGAGCGAGGCAACGAACCAGAGCCCATTTGAGGTTGTGACAGGGCAACAACCACTAACACCCGGTTCGATTGCTGCAGGTTATACAGGGCTGAATCTAGCAGCATACAAGTTTGCCAAGGCATGGTAGGAGCAAACTAACTTAGCCAGAGTTTGTCTACACAAGGTGGCCAAGAGGTCGAAGAAGTGGGCAGACCAGAATAGGCGGGACGTGCAGTTCCAGGTTGGAGACTTGGTGTTGGTGAAGCTGCATCCCATTGTGTGCCATAGGGGGCTACACAAAGGCCTAGTCCAGAGGTATGAGGGACCTTTTCGAGTAGTCAAGAGGGTAGACAAGGTTACCTATAAGCTTGATATGCCACCCAAGCAGAGATACACCCGGTGTTCCATGTGAGCATGTTCAAGCCGTTTCATGAGGATGAGGGAGATCCAGGACACGCAAAGTCAAAGCGTGTGCCATTGGGAGCAAGGGCCTCATATAAAAAGGAGGACCACAGCATCATAGCTAATCGAGAGGTGAGACGGAAGAACTATCAGCCAAGACAAGAGTACTTGGTGCGCTGGAAGGGACTTTCAGACAATGAGGCGAGCTGGGAACTAGCAGATGACTTATGGCAGTTCGAGGACCAAATCTGGTAGTACCATGCAGAAGACACAATGAGGGCATTGTGCAATCAGGTGGGAGAAAATGTCACTCCCTGGGCGGGCACGCCAGGCACATCAGGCGCACCAGCAGGTGAGCTAGAGGTTGAGGCCCACAGACCAGGCGTGCTGGCGGGTATCTGCACGCAAAGCCTAGCAAAAGAGTTCAGAATGCCCGCCCAACTTGCAGGCCAGCCCGTGAGACCAAGGCCTGGTATACAAGCTGCACACACCACATCCAGAAGGGCCCAAAGTGCTGGACACGCAAGGGAAGCTTCTGGAAGCAGACAGGATCAACAGCAGCATCCTGGCAGATTTGGTTGACCCTAAAAATCAGGAGTTAGCATCCTGATTGATTGTAATCTGTATAATCCCATGATTTTAGCCTTTATTCTAGGGATATTGCCATTAAGTGTAAGCTAGAGCCTCAACTATAAAAAGAAGGTTACTCCTCCCTCATTTGTACACCATCAAACACTTCCGTTTCAGTGAATACAAGAGCATTTCCAGAATTCTGCCTTCTTATCCTGTTTCTCTTTAACTTGTGTAATCAGCCCTTCCCGTTGTTTCTCTTATCCTGCATGCTGTTGATCCTACTGCCGCAACCCTCAGTCTGGTCTGATCTTAGATTGGGAATGAACTCTGTATGCCTAAGTCAACCAACGAAATGAGCGTAAGGGCATTGAGCTGACCGGAGAGGCATAATGCGAAAGCCGAGGATCGGCCCGATCCCCTTCTGCGTGCTGTCGGTCTTACTGCCACAACCCTCGGTCTGACTGGGGCTTAGACATGGAATGAACTCCCTATGCCTAAGCCAACCCATGAAATGGGAGTGCGGCTGCTCAACCGGTCGGAGAGGCAGAATGCGCAAGCCTGGGATCGGCCCGGTCCCCCCTGGGTGCTGTCGATCCTGCTGTCGTAACACTCGGTCCGGTCTAATTTTAGACTGGGAATGAACTCCGTATGCTTAGACTGGGGCTGAACTCCGTATGCCTAAGTCAACCAACAAAATGAGCGTGCGGACGCTCAGCCGACCAGAGAGGCAGGATGCGTAAGTCGGGGATCGAACGGGTGGTAGGTGGGTTCAAGCACATCTTCATATTTCTGCCATGCCAATGCCATTTTTATGGCTTGTAAATTCATACAATGGTCCCCTAAGCCTTCATGTGAAGTTTTGTGGCAAGACGACCCGTTTTCTATTTTTCATGATTTTTGAAACTTTTTACGGTTCGGGATTTTTTAAAAATTTTTTAGAAAGAGTTTTGTCCCCAAATTTGGTAGGGGTGATCCTTGTATTTTTGTTGGCATGCACAAAAACATTCAACTAAAAACTCGAAGTGAAGAAGATTTTGTGACCGTTTTCAAAAAAAGTATCCCCATTTCAGACACTTTGATGGCTACTTGCAGCAAACCTATAAAATCTAAAATGCTCTTTAAGGAGGTGTGACTTCTCGAGGTTTGATGAGGGATAGGGGGCCAATATAAGGGCCAAGTACCAGCACCCATCGCACATCATCTGTGCACACCACCCGGCCCGCCCAATCACCGGAAACCCCAATGCCGTCGGTTAGGCTCTCCGGCGATGGTGCCCCGGGTGAAAAAAATGCCGCACCAGCACATGCCCAAGCCCAGCATGTGCACCGTGGCTCAAAATCTTAGACTGAGAATGAACTCTGTATCCTTAGACATGGAATGAACTCCATATGCCTAAGCCAACCCACGAAACGAGCATGCGGGTGCTCAGCTGACTGGAGAGGCAGAATGCGCAAGTTGGGGATCGACCTGATCCCCCCTACGTGCTGTCGATCCTGCTGCTTGGGATCAATCACAACCCAAAGATCAGTAGCAACCCTCGGTTCGATCTGATCTTAGATTGGGAATGAACTCCGTATGCATAAGTCAACCCGCGAAATGAGCATGTGGGTACTGAGCCACCTGAAGAGGCATAATGCGCAAGCCAGGGATCCGCTCGATCCCCCTCTACGTGCTACTGGTCCCGCTGCCACAACCCTCGATCTGGCTGGGGCTTAGACATGGAATGAACTTCTTATGCCTAAGCCAACCCACGAAATGGGCGTGCGGGCGCTCAGCCGACCGAAGAGGCAGAATGCGCAAGTCAGATCGGCCTGCTCCATCCTGCATGCTGTCGATGCTACTACCACAACCCTCGGTCTGGTCTGATCTTAGATTGGGAATGAACTCCGTATGCTTAGACTAGGGATGAACTCCGTATGCTTAAGTCAACCCACGAAACGAGCGTGTGGGTGCTCAACCGACCGAAGAGGCATAATGTACAAGCCAGGGATCAGCCCGGTACCCTTCTGCATGCTGTCGATTCGATTGCCGGCCCCGCTACCACAACACTCGGTCTGACTGGGGCTTAGACATGGAATGAACTCCGTATGCCTAAGCCAACCCACAAAACGAGCGTGTGGGCGCTCAGCTGGCCGGAGAGAGAGAATGCACAAGTCGAGGATCAGCCCGATCCCCCCCAGCGTGCTGCCAATCCTGCTGCCGCAACCCTCGGTCCGGTCTGATCTTAGACTGGGAATGAACTTCGTATGCTTAGACATGGAATGAACTTTGTATGCCTAAGGCAACTCATGAAACGAGTGTGCGTGCGGGCACTCAACCGATCGGAGAGGTAGAATGCGCAAGTCGAGGATCGACCTGGTCCCCCTTATGTGCTATCGATGCTGCTGCCGTAACCCTCAGTCTGGTCTGATCTTAGATTGGGAATGAACTCCGTATGCCTAAGTCAACCCACAAAATGAGCGTACGGGCGCTGAGCCGATCGGAGAGGGATAATGCACAAGCCGGGGATCGACCCAGTCCTTCTCTGCGTGCTGCCAGTCCCGCTGCCACAACCCTCGATCCGGCTCGGGCTTAGACATGGAATGAACCCCCTATGCCTAAGCCAACCCACGAAACGGGTGTGCGGGCACTCAGTCGGCCGGAGAGGCAAAATGCGCAAGCCGGGGATCGGCTCGATCCCCCCTGCGTGCTATCGATCTTGCTGTCGCAACTTTCGGTCCGATTCGATCTTCGACTGGGAATGAACTCTGTATGCTTAGACTGGGGATGAACTCTGTATGCCTAAGTCAACCCACAAAACGAGGGTACGGGCACTCAGTCAGTCGAAAAGGTCGGTTGGAGAGGCATAATGCGCAAGTCGGGGATCAGCCCGGTCCCTTCTGCGTGCGGTCGATCTGATTACCGATCCTCCTACCACAACCCACGGTCCGACTGGGGCTTAGACATAGAATGAACTCTGTATGCCTAAGCTAACCCAAGAAATGAGTGTGCGGGTGTTCAACCGACAAGAGAGGCAGAATGCACAAGCTGGGGATCGACCCGGTCCCCCCTTGCGTGCTACCGATCCTGCTATTGGTCCTGTAGCCGCAACCCTCGGTTCGGTTCGATCTTTGGCTGGGAATGAACTCCATATGCCTAGACATGGAATGAACTCTATATGCCTAAGCCAACCCACGAAATGAGCGTGCGGGCACTCAGCCGACCAAAGAGGCAGAATGCGTAAGTCGGGGGCCGGCTCGGTCCCCCATTGTGTGCTGTCGATCCTACTACCACAACCCTCGATTCGGTCCGATCTTGGACTGGGAATGAACTCCGTATGCCTAAGTCAACCCACGAAATGAGAGTGTGGGTGCTTGGCCGACCGGAGAGGTCGATCGAAGAGGCATAATGCACAAGTCGAGGATCAGCCTGGTCCCTCTCTGCGTCCTACCGATCCCGTTGCCGCTCTTGCTGCGACAACCGTCGGTCTGACTGGTGCTTACACATGGAATGAACTCCGTATGCCTAAGCCAACCCATTAAACGAGCGTGCGGGGGCTCAACCGGTCGGAGAGGCAGAATGCGTAAGCCAGGGATTGGCTCAGTCACCCCTGTGAGCTGTTGATCCTGCTCCTGGTCCTGCTATCGCAAACCTCGGTCTGGTCCAATCTTAGACTAGAATTAACTCTGTATGCTTAGACATGGAATGAACTTCGTATGCCTAAGCCAACCCACGAAATGACCGTATGGGTGCTCAGCCAGCCGAAGAGCCAGAATGCATAAGCTAGGGACTGACCCGGTCCCCCCTGTGTGCTGTCGATCTTACTGCCGCAACCCTCGGTCTGGTCCAATCTTAGACTGGGAATGAACTCCGTATGCCTTAGTCAACCCACTAAATTAGCGCGCGGGCACTGAGCCAGTCGAAGAGGCATAATGCGTAAGCCGAGGATCGGGCCGGTTCCCCTCCGCGTGCTGTCGGTCCCGCTGCCACAACCCTCGATCTGACTGGGGCTTAGATAGGGAATGAACTTCCTATGCCTAAGCTAACCCATGAAATGGGCGTGTCGGCACTCAACTGGCTGGAGCGGCAAAATGCGCAAGCTAGGGATCGGCCCAGTCCCCCCTGCGTGCTGTCGATCCTACTACTGCAACCCTCGATCTGATCCGATCTTAGACTGGGAATGAACTCCATATGCTTAGATGGGGATGAACTCCGTATGCCTAAGTCAACCCATGAAACGAGCTTGCGAGTGCTTAGCCGGCCGGAGAGGCATAACGCGTAAGTCGGGGATCAGCCCGGTCCCCCTCTGCGTGCTGCCGATCTCGCTGCCAGTCCCGTTGCCACAACCCTCGGTCCGATTGGGTCTTAGACATGGAATGAACTCCGTATGGCTAAGCCAACCCATCGCACATCATGTGCGCACACCCCCCCGACCCCCTAATCATCGGCACCCCCCAATGCCATCGGTTAGGCTCTTCGACGATGCTCCGACGATGGCACCCCGGGCAGAAAAAATATGGCACCAGCACATACCTGAGCCCAGCATGTGCACCGTGGCTCAAACTCTTAGACTGGGAATGAACTCCATAAGCTTAGACATGGAATGAACTCCGTATGCCTAAGCCAACCCATGAAACGAGCACATGGGTGCTCAGCCGACCGGAGAGGTAGAATGCGCAAGCTGAGGATCGGCCCACTCCCCCTCTATGTGCTGTCGATCCCGCTGCCACAACCCTCTGTTCGGCTGGGGCGTAGACAAGGAATGAACTCCCTATGCCTAAGCCAACCCACGAAACGGGCGTGCACGCATTCAGCTGGTCGAAAAGGCAAAAATGCAAATCGAGGATCAGCCCGGTCCCCTCCTGTATGCTATCGATCCTACTGCTGGTCCTGCTACCGCAATCCTTAGTTCGATCCGATATTAGATTGGGAATGAACTCTGTATGCTTAGACATGGAATGAACTTCATATGCCTAAGCCAACCCACGAAACGAACGTGCGGGCGCTCAGCTGACTGGAGAGGCAGAATGCGCAAGCCGGGGACCAGCTCGATCCCCCCTGCATACTGTCGATCTTGCTTTCGCAACCTTCGGTCTGGTCCGATCTTAAACTAGGAATGAACTCCGTGTGCCTAAGTCAACCCACGAAACGAGCGTTCAGGCGTTGAGTCTATCGAAGAGACATAATGCGCAAGCCGGGGATCACCCCGATCCCCTTCTGCGTGCTACAGGTCCTGCTACCACAACCCTTGGTCTGGCTGGGGCTTAGACATGGAATGAACTCCCTATGCCTAAGCCAACCCACGAAACGGGCATGCGGGCGCTCAGTCGATCAGAAAGGCAGAATGCGCAAGCCTGGGATTGGCCCGGTCCCCTCTGCGTGCTGTCAATCTTGTTGCCGCAACCCTCTATCTGGTCTGATCTTAGGCTGGGAATGAACTCCGTATGCTTAGATTGGGGATGAACTCTGTATGCCTAAGTCAACCCACAAAACGAGCATGCGGGCACTCAGTCAGTCGGAGAGGCATAATGCGTAAGCCGGGGGTCAGTTCGGTCCCCCTCTGCATGCTTTCGATCCCACTGCTGGTCCTGCTGCCATAACCCTCGATCGACTGGGGCTTAGACATGGAATGAACTTTGTATGCCTAAGCCAACCCATGAAACGAGCTTCCGGGTGCTCAGCCAGCCATAGAGACAGAATGCACAAGTCAGGAACCAGCCCGGTCCCCCCTACGTGCTGTTGATCCTGCTGGCGCAACCCTCAGTCTAGTCCAATCATAGAATGGGAATGAACTTCGTATGCCTGAACCGATCGGAGAGTCATAATGCGTAAGCCGGAGATTGGCCCGATCCGCCTCTGCGTGCTGTCGATCTCGCTATCACAACCTTCGGTCCGGTTGGGGCTTAGACATGGAATGAACTCCCTATGCCTAAGCCAACCCATGAAACGGGTGAACGGGCGCTCAGCCGACCTGAGAGACAGAGTGCGCAAGCCGGGGTTCAGCCCGATCCCCCTCTGCGTGCTACCAGTCTCGTTGCCACAACCCTCAGTCTGGCCGGGGCTTAGACATGGAATGAAATCCCTATGCCTAAGCCAACCCACGAAACGGGCATACGGGCGCTCAGTCGGCCGGATAGGTAGAATGCGCAAGTCGAGGATCGGCCCAGTCCCCCCTGTGTGCTGTCGATCCTGCTGCTAGTCCTACTGTCACAACCATTGGTCCGGTCTGATCTTAGACTGGGAATGAACTCCGTACACTTAGAAATGGAATGAACTCTGTATGCCTAAGCCAACCTACAAAATGAGCGTGCGGCGCTCAGTCAGTCAGAGAGGTAGAATGCGTAAGCCAGGGATCGGCTCGGTCCCCCCTACGTGTTGTCGATCCTACTGTCGCAACCCTCGATCTAGTCTGATCTTAGACTGGAATGAACTCCGTATACTTAGACTAGGGTTGAACTCCGTATGCCTAAGTCAATCCATAAAATGAGCGAGTGGGCGCTCAGTCGATCGGAGAGGCCGATCGAAGAGGCATAATGCACAAGCCGGGGATCAGCCCGATCTTCCTCTACGGGCTTAGACATGGAATGAACTCTGTAAGCCTAAGCCAACCCATGAAATGAACGTGTGGGCACTCAACCGACCGGAGAGGTAGAATGCGCAAGCCGAGGATCGGCCCGCTCCCCCTCTGTGTGCTATCGATCCTGCTGCCACAACCCTCGATCCAACTGTGGTGTAGACATGGAATGAACTCCCTATGCCTATGTTAACCCACGAAATGAGTGTGCGAGTGCTCAGCCGATCGGAGAGGCAGAATGCACAAGCCGGGGATCGGCTCAATCCACCCCTGCATGCTACCGATCCTACTGTTGGTCCTGCTGCCACAACCCTCGGTCTGATTCGATCTTAGACTGGGAATGAAGTCCGTATGCTTAGACATAGAATGAACTCCGTATGCCTAAGCTAACCCACAAAACGAGCGTACGGGCGCTCAGCCGACCAGAGAGGTAGAATACGTAAGTCGGGGATCGCCTCGATCCCCCCCTGCGTGCTCTCGATCCTGCTGCAGTAACCCTCGGTCTAGTCTGATCTTAGACTGGGAATGAACTCCGTATGCCTAAGTCAACCCATGAAATGAGCGTTCGAGCGCTAAGTCAGATGGAGAGACATAATCAGCCCGATCCCCCCTGCGTGCTGTCTATCTTACTATCGTAACCCTCTGTCTGGTCTGATCTTAGACTGGGAATGAACTCCGTATGCTTAGACTGTGGATGAACTCTGTATGCCTAAGTCAACCCACAAAACAAGCTTACGGGCACTTACCCAATCGGAGAGGTCGATCGGAGAGGCATAATACGCAAGCCAGGGATCAGCTCGATCCCCCTCTGCATGTTGTCGATACTGCTAC
>NW_019167826.1:28431004-28486959 GCF_002303985.1 Durio zibethinus | reverse complement strand
CTATTTCAGCACAAGCATGATGGGTCGTTATGGCTGTGCATAGACTACCGGCCCTTGAACAAGCTGACCATCAAGAACAAGTACCCCATCCCACTCATTACGGACTTGTTCGATCAACTTGGGAGCGCAAGGTGGTTCACCAAGCTAAATTTGAGGTCAGGCTACTATCAAGTCAGGATCACGGAGGGAGATGAGCCAAAGACAGCATGTGTCACTCGGTGTGGTTCGTATGAGTTCTTGGTGATGCCTTTCGAACATCTAGAAATGCCCCAAGCAACCATTCTGCACCCTTATGAACAGGTACTTCAGTCATTCCTTGATCAGTTTGTTATGGTTTTCTTTGGATGACATTTTGATCTATAGCCAGACTTTGGGAGAGCATGTAGACCACTTGAGACAGGTGTTCGAGGTGTTGTGGGCGCACAAGCTATTTGTCAAGAGGGAAAAGTGCTCATTCACCTAGTTGAGATCATTCCTTGGGCTGGTCAACTACTACAAGGCATTTCATCAAAGCTACTCAGCATAGCCCCTTGACATACTGCTCAATGAAAGGGAAAAAGCATAGGAGTGGAGCCGCAGGGTGCCAGGAAGCCTTTGACAGGTTGAAAGCGGGCTGTGATCGAAGAGCGGCCAGTCTTGGCCTTGCTAGACCATGCCAAAGCTGTATTAGGTGCATACGGATGCATCAGACTGTTTGCCATAACGGGGCGTTGTTGCATGTAGGCAGGGACATCCAGTCGCATTCGAGAGCAGGAAGCTGAATGAGACGAGCGCAACGTACACAGGTCCAAGAGCAAAGAGATGACTACAATGGTGCCTGCTTGCACACTTGGCACCATTACCCTGTTGGGGTCGAGGTTCATGGTTAGGATGGACATGTGGCGACCAGCTACTTCCAGACCGCAGAAAAGCTGTCCCAAGAAGGTGAATGGTAGATTTTCTTACCGGGAATTTGATTTCCCAGATGGGAGTCACGCCAGGGTGGGAAACCTAGTGGCAGACAACCCTGAGCAGGAAGGCTAACCTTGCTGCCATTAGCCAACCAGACGGGTCACTGGTGCCACGCATCAAGGAAGGACTTACGCATGATCCTACAGCCAAGGCTTTGATGGAGTACGCCCGGTATGGTAAGACTAGGCAGTTCTGGTTGTAAGATGGCTTGCTATACACCAGGGGTAGTAGACTGTTTGTGCCACAGTACGGGAAGCTCCGCAAGGAAGTTTTGCAAGAATGCCATGATTCAAGGTGGGCTGGACACCCCGAAGTGAGCCGTACCTTGGCACTGATCGAGGATCGGTACTACTGGCCGCACATGAGGGATGATGTGGAGGCCAATGTGAAGACTTGTCTTGTGTGCCAACAGGACAAGGTGGAGCTCAAGAAACCAGGCGGTCTATTGGAGCCATTGCCAGTGCTAGAGTGACCACGAAAGAGTGTTTCTCTGGACTTTATAGTCGGTCTACCCAAAGCAGAAGGGTTTGGAAGCATCATGATAGTGGTGGACAGGTTTTCCAAGTATGGAATCTTCATTCTGGCAACCAAGGAGTGCCCAGCCGAGGAGGCAGCTTAATTGTTCCTAAAGAACATGGTTAAGTACTGGAGAGTGCCGAGGACCATTGTCAGTGATCGGGAAGGGCGTTTCACGGGTAGGTTCTGGACTGAGTTGTTCAAGTTGTTGGGGTCAGACTTGAACTTTTCCACCAGCATGCATCCGCAGACCGATGGGCAGACAGAACGAGTGATTGGACTATTGGAGGTCTACCTCAGGCACTATGTGAGTACCACACAGAGGGACTAGCCAAAGCTGCTAGATATTGCATAGTTTTCCTATAACTTGCACAGGAGTTAGGCAACGAACCAGAGCCCATTTGAGGTTGTGACAGGGCAACAACCACTAACACCTAGTTCAATTGCTACAGGTTATACACGGTTGAATCCAGCAGCATACAAGTTTGCCAAGGCATGGCAGGAGCAAACTGACTTGGCCAGAGTTTGTCTACACAAGGCGGCCAAGAGGTCGAAGAAGTGGGCAGACCAGAATAGGTGGGATGTGTAGTTCCAGGTTGGAGACTTGGTGTTGGTGAAGCTGCATCCCATTGTGCACCGTAGGGGGCTACACAAAAGCCTAGTCTGAAGGTATGAGGGACCTTTCCGAGTAGTCAAGAGGGTAGGTAAGGTTGCCTCCAAGCTGGATATGCCACCCAAGCTGAGGGTACACCCGGTGTTCCATGTGAGCATGCTCAAGCCATTCCATGAGGATGAGGGAGATCCAGGATGGGCAAAGTCAAAGTGTGTGCCATTGGGAGCAAGGGCCTCATATGAGAAGGAGACCCGTAGCATCATAGCTGATCGAGAGGTGAGACAAGAGTACTTGGTGCGCTAGAAGGGACTTCCAGATAGTGAGGTGAGCTGGGAACCAGTAGATAACTTATGGTAGTTCGGAGACCAGATCATGCAGTACCATGTAGAAGATGCAACAGGGCATTGCACAATTAGGTGAGGGAGAATGTCACGCCCTGGATGGGCGCGCCAGGCGCATCAGGTGCACCAGCAGGTGAGCCAGAGGTTGAGGCCTGCAGACTAGGCGTACTGGCAAGTATCTACATACAAAGCCTAGCAAATGAGTTCAGAACACCCTCCCAACTTGCAGGCCAGCCCATGAGACCAACGCCTGGCATACAAGCTACCCACACCACATCCAGAAGGGCCCAAGGTGCTGGACTCGCAAGGGAAGCTTCTGGAAGCAGGCAGGATCAGCAGTAGCATCATGGCAGTTTGGTTAACCCTGAAAATCATGAGTTAACATCCTGATTGATTGTAATCTATATAATCCCATGATTTTAGCCTTTATTCTAGGGATATTGCCATTAAGTGAAAGCTGAAGCCTCAACTATAAATAAAAGGCTGCTCCTCCCTCATTTGTACACCATCAAACACTTCCGTTTCAGTGAATACAAGAGCATTTCCAGAATTCTGCCTTCTTATCCTATTTCTCTTTAACTTGCGTAATCAACCCTTTTCTTTGTTCTAGTGCCCGTACGCTTGTGTTTTAGGCTAACTTAGGCATAAAGGAGGAGATTCCAAGCCTAAGGCCGTACGGTTTCTAAGTCTAAGGTCAGAGCCCGTGACATAAGTACCAGCACCCATCACACATCATGTGCAAACACCCCCCGACCCCCCAATCACCGGAACCCCCAATGCCACCGGTTAGGCTCTTCGACGATGCTTCGACGATGGTGCCTCAGGCAAAAAAAATGTGGTACCAGCACATACCCGAGCCCAGCATGTGCACCGTGGCTCAAAATCTTAGACTGGGAATGAACTCCGTATGCTTAGACATGGAATGAACTCCGTATGCCTAAGCCAACCCATGAAACGAGCGTGCGGACGCTCAGCCGGTCGGAGAGGTAGAATGTGCAAGCTAGGGATCGGCCCGATCCCCCCTACGTGCTGTCAATCCTGTTGTTCCAAGCCTCGGTCTGGTCTGATCTTAGACTGGGAATGAACTCCGTATGCAGAAGTCAACCCACGAAACGAACGTGCGGGCATTGAGTCGGTCAAAGAGGCATAATGTGTAAGTCGGGGATTGGCCTGGTCCCCCTCTGGGTGCTGTCGGTCTCGCTATCGGTCTCGCTACCACAACCCTCAGTCCGGCTGGGGCTTAGACATGGAATGAACTCCCTATGCCTAAGCCAACCCAGGAAATGACCTGAGAGGTAGGATGCGCAAGTCGAGGATGGAATGGGTGGTAGGTGGGTTCAAGCACATCTTGATATTTCTGCCATGCCAATGCCATTTTGATGGCTTGTAAATTCATACAATGGTCCCCTAAGCCTTCATGTGAAGTTTCTTGGCAAGACGACCCGTTTTCTATTTTTCATGACTTTTGAAACTTTTTACGGTTCGAGATTTTTCAAAATTTTTTTAGAAAGAGTTTTGTCCCCAAATTTGGTAGAGGTGATCCTTGTATTTTTGTTGGCATGCACAAAAACATTCAGCTAAAAACTCGAAGTGGAGAAGATTTTGTGATTGTTTGAAAAACGTGTCCCCATTTTAGACACTTTAATGGCTACTGGCAGCAAACCTATAAAATCTCAAATGCTCTTTAAGGGGGTGTGAGTTTTTAAGGTTTGATGAGGGATAGGGGGCCAATATAAGGGCCAAGTACTAGCACCCATCGCACATCATGTGCGTAGACCCCCCGACCCCCCAACCGTCAATGCCGTCGGTTAGGCTCTCCAGTGATGCTCCGACGATGGTGCCCCGGGCTAAAAAAATACGGCACCAACACATGCCCGAGCCTAGCATGTGCACCATGGCTCAAAATCTTAGACTGGGAATGAACTCTGTATGCTTAGACACGGAATGAACTCCCTATGCCTAAGCCAACCCACGAAATGGGCGTGTAGGCGCTCAGCTGACCGGAGAGGTAGAATGCGCAAGTCGGGGATCGGCTCGGTCCCCCTAGTGTGCTATTGATCCTGCTGTCGCAACCCTTGGTCTGGTCCAATCTTAGACTGGGAATGAACTCCGTATGCTTAGACTGGGGATAAACTCTGTATGCCTAAGACAACCCACAAAATGAGCACGCGGGCGCTCAGTCGGTCGGAAAGACCGATCAGAGAGGCATAATACGCAAGCCGAGGATCAGCCCGATCCCCCTCTGCGTGCTACCGATCTTGCTGTCGGTCTTGCTGCCACAACCCTCAGTTTGGCTGGGGCTTAGACATGGAATGAACTTCGTATGCCTAAGCCAACCCATGAAACGATCGTGCGGGCGTTCAACCGACCGGAGAGGCAGAATGCGCAAGCTACGGATCGACCTGATCCCCCCTTGTGTGCTGTCGATCTTGCTACTGGTCCTGCTACCGCAACCCTCGATCTGGTCTGATCTTAGACTAGAATGAACTTGGTATGCTTAGACAAGGAAAGCACTCCGTATGCCTAAGCCAACCCATGAAACGAGCGTGCAGGCGCTCAGCAGGCCGAAGAGGCAGATTGCACAAGCCGGGGATCGGCCTGATCCCCTTACATGTTGTCGATCCTGCTACTGCAACCCTCAATTTGGTCTGATCTTAGACTGGGAATGAACTCCGTATGCCTAAGCCAACCCATGAAACAAGCGTGCGGGCGTTGAGCCGGCCGGAGAGGCATAATGCGCAAGCCGAGGATTGGCTCGGTCCCTCTCTGCGTGCTGCCGGTCCCACTGCCACAACCATCGGTCTGCCTGGGGCTTCGACATGGAATGAACTCCCTATGCCAAAGCCAACCCACAAAACGGGCGTGCGGGCGCTCAACCGATCGGAAAGGCAGAATGCGCAAGCCGAGGATCGGCCCAGTCCCGCCTGCGTGCTATCGATCTTGCTACCGTAACCCTCGGTCTGATCCGATCTTAGACTGGGAATGAACTCTGTATGCTTAGACTGGAGATGAACTCCATATGCCAAAGTCAACCCACGAAACGAACGTGCGGGCGCTTAAGCCAACCAAAGAGGTAGGATGCGTAAGCCGGGAATCGAACGGGTGCCATGTGGGTTCAAGCACATCTTCATATTTCTACCATGCCAATGAAATTTTTATGGCTTGTAAATTCATACAATGGTCCCCTAAGCCTTCATGTGAAGTTTCGTGGCAAGACGACCCTTTTTCTATTTTTCATGATTCTTGAAACTTTTTGCAGTTCTGCATTTTTTAAAATTTTTTTAGAAAGCATTTTGTCAGCAAATTTGGTAGAGGTGATCCTTGTATTGTTTTTGGCTTGCATAAAAAATTCAGCTAAAAATTCGAACTGGAGAAGATTTTGTGACCATTTGAAAAAAGTGTCCCCATTTCAGACACTTTAATGGCTACTGGCAGCAAACCTATAAAATCTAAAATGCTCTTTAAGGGGGTATGAGTTCTCGAGGTTTGATGAGGGATAGGGGGCCAATATAAGGGCCAAGTACCAGCACCCATCGTACATCATGTGTGCACACCCCCCGGCCCCTCCAATCGTCGGAACCCCCAATGTCGTCGGTTAGGCTCTCCGGCGATGCTCTGGCGATGGTGCCCCGGTTAAAAAAATGCGGCACCAGCACATGCCCGAGACCAGCATGTGCACCGTGGCTCAAAATCTTAGACTGGGAATGAACTTTGTATGCTTAGGCATGGAATGAACTCCGTATGCCTAAGCCAAACCACGAAACGAGCGTGCGGGCGCTCAGCTGACCGGAGAGGCAGAATGCGCAAGCCGGGGATCGGCCCGATCCCTCTCTGCATGCTGTTCCCACTGCCACAACCTTTGGTCTGGCTGGGGCTTAGACATGGAATGAACTCCCTATGCCTAAGCAAACCCATGAAACGGGCGTGCAGGCGCTTAGCCGACCGGAGAGGCAGAATACACAAGTCGGGGATCGGCCTGGTCGCCCCTGCGTGCTGCCGATCCTGCTGTCGCAACCCTCGGTTCGGTTTGATCTTAGACTAGGAATGAACTCTGTATGCTTAGACTGGGGATGAACTCCATATGCCTAAGTCAACCCACGAAATGAGCGTACGGGCGCACAACCGGCAGGAGAGGCCGGCTGTAGAGGCATAATGCGTAAGTCAGGGATCAGCCCGGTCCCCCTCTGCGTGCTGCCAATCCCGCTGCTGGTCCTGCTACAACAACCCTCGATCTGACTGGGGCTTAGGCATGGAATGAACTCCGTATGCCTAAGCCAACCCACGAAACAAGCGTGCGGGCACTCAGCTGGCGGGAGAGGCAGAATGCGTAAGCCGAGGACTGGCTCGATCCCCCCTGCGTGCTACTGATCCTGCTGCTGGTCCTGCTACCGTAACCCTCGGTTCGATTCGATCTTAGACTGGGAATGAACTCCGTATGCTTAGACATGGAATGAACTCCGTATGCCTAAGCCAACCCACAAAACGAGCGTGCAGGTGCTCAGCCAGTCGAAAAGGCAGAATGAGAAATCCAGGGATCGGCCCGGTCCCCCTTGTGTGCTATCGATCCTAGTGTCGCAACCCTCGGTCCGATCCGATCTTAGACTGGGAATGAACTTCGTATGCCTAAGTCAACCCACAAAATGAGCGTGCAGGCGCTGAGCACGGCCGTAGAGGCATAATGCGTAAGCTGGGGATCGGCCCGATCCCCCTTTATGTGCTGCGGTCCCGCTACCACAACCCTCAATCCGACTGGGCTTAGACATGGAATGAACTCCCTATGCCTAAGCCAACCCACGAAATGGGTGTGCGGGCGCTCAACCGGTCGGAGAGGCAGAATGCACAAGCCGGGGATCGGCCCGATCACCCTTGTGTGCTGTCGATCCTACTACCGCAACCGTCAGTCCGGTTCGATCTTAGACAGGGAATGAGCTCTGTATGCTTAGACCGGGGATGAACTCTGTATGCCTAAGTCAACCCACAAAATGAGCGTCGGGCGCTCAGCTAACCAGAGAGGCAGGATGCGTAAGCCGAGGATCCAACGGGTGGTAGGTGGGTTCAAGCACATCTTCATATTTCTGCCATGCCAACACCATTTTTATGGCTTGTAAATTCTTACAATGGCCCCCTAAGCCTTCATGTGAAGTTTCTTGGCAAGACGACCCGTTTTCTATATTTCACGATTTTTGAAACTTTTTGTGGCTCAGGATTTTTTAAAATTTTTTTAGAAAGAATTTTGTCCCTAAATTTGGTAGATGTGATCCTTGTATTTTTTTGGCATGTACAAAAAAATTCAGCTAAAAACTTGAAGTGGAGAAGATTTTGTGACCATTTGAAAAAAGTGTCCCCATTTCAGACACTTTAATGGCTACAGGCAGCAAACCTATAAAATCTCAAATGCTCTTTCAGGGGGTGTGAGTTCTCGAGGTTTGATGAGGGATAGGGGGCCAATATAAGGGCCATGTACTATCACCCATCACACATCATGTACGCACACCCCTCAGCCCCCCCAATCGTCGGAACCCCCATTACCGTCGGTTAGGCTCTCCGGCAATGCTCCGACGATGGTGCCCCGGGCGAAAAAAATGTGGCACCAGCACATGCCAAAGCCCAGCATGTGCATCATGGCTCAAAATCTTAGACTGGGAATTAACTCCGTACGCTTAGACATGGAATGAACTCCGTATGCCTAAGCCAACAGACGAAACGAGTGTGCGGGCGCTCAGCCGGTCAGAGAGGCAGATTGCGCAAGGTGGGGATCAGCCCGGTCCCCCTACGTGTTATTGATCTTGCTGCCACAACCCTCGGTCCTATCCGATCTTAGACTGGGAATGAACTCCGTATACATAAGTCAACCCACGAAACGAGTGTGCGGGCACTGAGCCGGCTGAAGAGGCATAATGCCCAAGCCAGGGATCCGCCCGGTCCTCCTCTGCGTGCTACCGGTCCCGCTACCACAATCCTTAGTCTGACTGGGGCTTAGACATGGAATGAACCCCCTATGCCTAAGCCAACCCACGAAACGGGTGTGCGGGCGCTCAGTCGACCGGAGAGGCAGATTACGTAAGCTGGGGATCGGCCTGGTCCCCCCTGTGTGCTTCTGATCCTGCTGCCGTAACCTTCGGTCTGGTCTGACCTTAGAATGGGAATGAACTTCGTATGGCTAGACTGGGGATGAACTCCGTATGCCTAAGTTAACCCATGAAATGAGCGTCCGGGCGCTCAGCTAGCCGGAAAGGCATAATGCGTAAATCGGGGATTAACCTGATCCCCTTCTGCGTGCTGTCGATCCTGCTGCCACAACCCTCGGTCCAGCTAGGGCTTAGACATGGAATGAACTCCGTATGCCTAAGCCAATCCACGAAAAGAGCGTGCGGGTGCTCAACCGGCCGGAAAGGCAAAATGCGCAAGCCAGGGACCGGCCCGATCCCCCCTTGCGTGCTGTGGGTCCTACTGCTAGTCTTGCTGCTGGTCCTGCTGCCACAACCCTCGGTCCAATTCGTTCTTAAACTGGGAATGAACTCTGTATGGTTAGACATGGAATTAACTCCGTATGCCTAAGCCAACCCACGAAACAAGCGCGCGGGTGC
Source organism: Durio zibethinus (assembly GCF_002303985.1). The sequence continues at coordinate 28,477,951 of NW_019167826.1, read as the reverse complement.
TCAACCGACCGGAGAGGCAGAATGCGTAAGCCGGGGACCGACCCGATCCCCCCTACGTTCTGTCGATCTTGCTACCGCAACCCTCAGTCTGGTCTGATCTTAGACTAGGAATCAACTCCGTATGCCTAAATCAACTCACGAAACAAGCGTACGAGCGCTGAGCTGGCCTGAGAGGCATAATGCACAAGTCGGGGAGCGACCCGATCCCCCTCTACGTGCTGCCGGTCCCACTGCCACAACCCTCGATCCGGCTGGGGCTTAGACATGGAATGAACTCCATATGCCTAAGCCAACCCACGAAACGAGCGTGCGGGCGCTCATCCGACCAGAGAGGCAGGATGCGTAAGCCAGGGATCGAACGGGTGGTAGGTGGGTTCATGCACATCTTCATATTTCTACCATGCCAATGCCATTTTTATGGCTTGTAAATTCAAATAATGGTCCCCTAAGCCTTCATGTGAAGTTTCATGGCAAGACGACCCGTTTTTTATTTTTCACGATTTTGGAAACTTTTTGCGGTTCGGGATTTTTAAAAATTTTTTAGAAAGAGTTTTGTAACCAAATTTGGTAGAGGTGATCCTTGTATTTCTATTGGCATGCATAAAAACATTCAGCTAAAAACTAGAAGTGGAGAAGAATTTGTGACCGTTTAAAAAAAGTGTCTGCATTTCAGACACTTTAATGGCTACTGGCAGCAAACCTATAAAATCTCAAATGCTCTTTAAGGGGGTGTGAGTTCTCGAGGTTTGATGAGGGATAGGGGGCCAATATAAGGGCTAAGTACCAACACCCATTACACATCATGTGCGCACACCCCCCCTGGCCCCCCAATCGTCGGAACCTTCAATGCCGCAGATTAGGCTCTCTGACGATGGTGCCCCGGGCAAAAAAATGCGGCCCCAACACATACCCGAGCCCAGCATGTGCACCGTGGCTCAAAATCTTAGACTGGGAATGAACTCTGTATGCTTAGGCATGGAATGAACTCCATATGCCTAAGCCAACCCACGAAATGAGCATGCAGGCACTCAGCCAGCCGGAAAGGCAGAATGTGCAAGCCAGGGATCAGCTTGGTCCCCCATACGTGCTGTGGATCCTGCTGCCACAAACCTTAGTCGGTCTGATCTTAGACTATGAATGAACTTCGTATGCATAAGTCAACCCACGAAATGAGCGTGCGGGCACTGAGCCGGCCGAAGAGGCATAATGTGCAAGTCAAGGATCAGTTCGGTCCCCCTCTGTGTGCTACCGATCCCGCTGCCACAACCCTCGGTCTGGCTGGGGCTTAAAGATGGAATTAACTCCCTATGCCTAAGCTAACCCATGAAACAGGGGTACGGGTGCTTAGCCGATCGGAGAGGCAGAATGCACAAGCCGAGGATTGACTCGGTCCCCCTGTATGCAGTCGATCCTACTGTTGGAGCCCTCTGTCCGGTTCGATCTTAGACTGGGAATGAACTCCATATGCTTAGACTAGGGATGAACTCCGTATGCCTAAGTCAACCCACGAAACGAGCGTGCGAGCGATCAGCTGATCGAAGAGGCCGACCAGAGTAGCATAATACGCAAGTCGAGGATCAGCGCCGATCCCGTCTTCTATGCTGATGCCGATCCCGTTGCTGGCCTCCTGCACACTCGGTCCGGCTGGGCTTGACATGGATGAACTCCGTATCGGACTAAGCCAACCCACGAAATGAGCAACAAGGTGCTCAGTCGCCGGAGAGCCTAAATGGTAAGTCCGAGGATCGACCCCGTCCCCCCTACCTCGACAATCCTGCTGTTGGTCTAGACTGTCGTAACCCTCCGGGTCCCGGTCTCGACATCTTAGAGTGGGAATGAAACTTCGTATGCTTAAGTCAACCCATGAAACGAGCGTACGGCGCGTTAGCTAGCAAAGAGGCTAATGTGCAAAGCCCAGGGATCGACTCGGTCCCCCTTGCATGCTATCGATCCACTAACATGACCTCGTGCGGCTGGGCTTTAGACATGGAATGAAATCCCTATGCCTAAGCCAACCCATGAAACGGGCATGCGGGCGCTCAGCCGATCGGAGAGGTAGAATGCACAAGCCGAAGATCAACCCGATCCCCCGTACGTGCTGTCGATCCTGCTGTTGGTCCTACTACCGCAACCCTCAATCCGGTTCGATCTTAGACTGGGAACGAACTCCGAATGCTTAGACATGGAATAAACTCCAAATGCTTAGACATGGAATAAACTCTGTATCCTAAGCCAACCCATGAAATGAGGGTGCGGGCGCTCAACCGGTCGGAGAGGCAGAATGCATAAGCCGGGGATTGACCCGGTCTCCCCTGTGTGCTGTTGATCCTGCTACCGTAACCCTCGGTCTGGTCTGATCTTAGATTGGGAATGAACTCCGTATGCTTAGACATGGAATGAACTCCGTATGCCTAAGCCAACCCACGAAACGAGCGTGTGGGCGCTTAGCTGGCCGGAGAGGCTGGTCGAAAAGGCATAATGCACAAGCCGGGGATCAGCTCGATCCCCCTTTGCGTGCTAGTGATCCCGTTGTCGGTCCTACTACAGGAACCCTCGGTCCGACTGGGGCTTAGACATGGAATGAACTCCGTATGCCTAAGCCAACCCACGAAACGAGTGTGCGGGCGCTCAACCCATCGGAGAGGTAGAATACGTAAGCCAAGGATCGACTCGGTCCCCCCTGCGTGCTGTCGATCTTGCTATCGTAACCCTAGGTTCGGTCTGACCTTAGACTGGGAATTAACTCCGTATGCTTAGACATGGAATGAACTCCGTATGCCTAAGCCAACCAACGAAACGAGCGTGCGGGCGCTCAGCCAACCGGAGAGGTAGAATGCATAAGCCAGGGATCAACTCGGCCCCCCCTTACGTGCTGTTGATCATGCTGCCGCAACCCTCGGTCTGGTCGATTGTAGACTGGGAATGAACTTTGTATGCCTAAGTCAACCCACAAAACGAGCGTGCGGGCGCTGAGCCGGCCAGAGAGGCATAATGCGAAAGCCAGGGATCGGCCCGATCCCCCTCTACGTGTTGCCGGTCTCGCTGCCACAACCCTTGCGGTCTGGCTGGGGCTTAGACATGGAATGAACTCCCTATGCCTAAGCCAACCCATGAAAAGGGTGGTGGCGGGCGCTCAACTGCCCGGAGAGGCAGAATGGTGCAAGCCAGGGATTGTTCTCGGTCCCCCCTGCGTGCTACTGATCCTGTTGTCGCAACCCTCGGTCTGGTCTGATCTTAGACTAGGAATGAACTACGTATGCTTAGACTACAGATGAACTCCGTATGGCTAAGTCAACCCACGAAACGAACGTGCGGGCGCTCAGCCGACTAGAGAGGTAGGATGCACAAGCCGGGGATCGAACGGGTGGTAGGTGGGTTCAAGCACATCTTCATATTTTTGCAATGCCAATGCCATTTTTATGGTGTGTAAATTCACACATTGGTCCCCTAAGCCTTCATGTGAAGTTTCGTGGCAAGATGACCCAATTCTATTTTTCATGATTTTTGAAACTTTTTACGGTTCGAGATTTTTTAAAACTTTTTTAGAAAGAGTTTTGTCCCCAAATTTTGTAGAGGTCATCCTTGTATTTTTGTTGGCATGCACAAAAAAATTCAGCTAAAAACTCAAAGTGGAGAAGATTTTGTGACCATTTGAAAAAAGTGTCCCCATTACAGACACTTTAATGGCTACTGGCAGCAAACCTATAAAATCTAAATTACTCCTTAAGGGAGTCTGAGTTCTTGAGGTTTGATGAGGGATAGGGGCCCAATATAAGGGCCATGTACCAGCACCCATCGCACATCATGTGCGCACACCCCTCGGCCCCCCCAATCGTCGAAACCCCCAATGCCGCCGGTTAGGCTCTCCGGCGATGCTCCGACGATGGTGTCCCAGGCGAAAAAAATGTGACAGCAGCACATGCTCGAGCCCAGCATGTGCACCGTGTCTCAAAATTTTAGACTGGGAATGAACTCCGTATGCTTAAACATGGAATGAATTCCGTATGCCTAAGCCAACCCACGAAACGAGCGTGCAGGCGCTCAACAGACCGGAGAGGCAGAATGTGCAAGCCGGGGATCAGCCCAGTCCCCCCTACGTGCTATCGATCCTGGTTTCACAACCCTCAGTCCAGTTCAATCTTAGACTAGGGAATGAACTTCGTATGCATAAGTCAACCCACGAAACGCGTGTGCGGGCACTGAGCTAGCCGAAGAGGCATAATGTGCAAGTCAGGGATTGGCCCAGTCCCCCTCTACGTGCTACCGGTCCCGCTGCCACAACCCTCGGTCCAGCTAGGGCTCAGACATGTAATGAACACCCTATGCCTAAGCCAACCCACGGAACGAGCGTGCGGGCGCTCAGCCGGCCGAAGAGGTAGAATGCGCAAGCCGGGGATTGACCCGGTCCCCCCTACGTGCTGTCGTTCCTACTGCTCGTCTTGCAGTCGCAACCCTCGATCCGGTCCGATCTTAGACTGGGAATGAACTCCGTATGCCTAAGCCAACCTATAAAACGAGCGTGCGAGGGCTCAATCGACCAGAAAGGCAGAATGCGCAAGTCAAGGATCGGTTCGGTCCCCCCTGCGTGCTGTCGATCCTGCTGCTGGTCCTACTACCGCAACCCGTGATCCGATCCAATCTTAGACTGGGAATGAACCTTTGTATGCTTAACATGGAAGGAACTCCGTATGCCTAAGCGCAACCATGAAACGAGTGTACGGGTGCTCAACCGGTCAGAGAGGTAGAGTGCGCAAGCCGGGGACCGACTCGGTCCCCCCTGCGTGCTGTCGATCTTGCTGCCGCAACCCTCAGTCTAATCCTATCTTAGACTGGGAATGAACACCGTATGCCTAAGTCAACCCACGAAATGAGCGTGCGGGCGCTGAGTCGGCTGGAGAGGAATAATGTGCAAGTCGAGGATCGGCTCGGTCCCCCTCTGTGTGCTACCGGTCCCGCTGCCACAACCCTCAGTCCGACTGGGGTTTAGTCATGGAATGAACTCCCTATGCCTAAGCCAACCCATGAAATGGGCATGCAGGAGTTTAGCCGGCCGAAGAGGCAGAATGTGCAAACTGGGGATCGACCAGTCCCCTCTAAGTGCTGCCGATCCTACTGTCGCAACCCTTGGTCCGGTCCGATCTTAGATTGGGAATGAATCCGTATGCTTAGACTGGGGATGAACTCCATATGCCTTAGTCAACCCATGAAACGAGCGTACGGGCACTCAGCCAATCGGAGAGGCCGATCAGAGAGGCAAAAAATGCAAGCCGGGGATCAGCTCGATGCCCCCTACGTGCTGTCGATCCTGCTGTTGGTCCGACTGCCGTAACCCTCGATCTGGTCTGATCTTAGACTGGGAATGAACTCCGTATGCTTAGACATGGAATGAACTCTGTATGCCTAAGCCAACCCACAAAACGAGCGTACGGGCGCTCAGTCGGTCGGAGAGGCAGAATGCGCAAGTCGGGTATCGGCCCGATCCCCCCTGCATGCTGTCGATCCTGCTATCGCAACCCTCGATCCGATCTGATCTTAGACTAGGGATGAACTCTGTATGCCTAAGTCAACCCATTAAACGAGCGTGCGGGCGCTCAGCCAACCAGAGAGGCAAGATGCGCTAGTCGGGGATCGAACGGGTGATAGGTTGGTTCAAGCACATCTTCATATTTCTGCCATGCCAATTCCATTTTTATGGCTTGTGAATTCATATAACGGTCCCCTAAGCCTTCATGTGAAGTTTCGTGGCAAGACGACCCATTTTCTATTTTTCATGATTTTCAAAACTTTTTACGGTTCGGGATTTTTCAAACTTTTTTTAGAAAGCATTTTGTCCCCAAATTTGGTATAGGTGATCCTTGTATTTTTTTTGGCATGCACAAAAAAATTCAGCTAAAAAATCGAAGTGGAGAAGATTTTGTGACCGTTTGAAAAAAGTGTCCTCATTTCAGACACTTTAATGGCTACTTGTAGCAAACCTATAAATTCTCAAATGCTCTTTAAGGGGGTGTGAGTTCTCGAGGTTTGATGAGGGATAGGGGACCAATATAAGGGCCAAGTGTCAAGCCCTGGGTGGGCGCGCCAGGCACATCAGGCACACCAGCAAGCAAGCCAGAGGTTGAGGCCCGCAGACCAGGTGTGCTGGCGGGTATCTGCACGCAAAGCCTAGTGTGCTGTCGCAACCCTCGGTTTGATCCGATCTTAGACTGGGAATGAACTTCGTATGCTTAGATTGGGGATGAAGTTCGTATGCCTAAGTCAACCTACGAAACGAGCATGCGGGCGCTCAGCCGATCGGAGAGGTCGACCGGAGAGGCATAATGCACAAGCTGGGGATCAGCCCGGTCCCCCTTTGCATGTTGTCGATCCCGCTGCCAGTCCTGCTGCTACAACACTTGGTCCGACTGGGGCTTAGACATGGAATGAACTATGAACTATGAATGCCTAAGCCAACCCACAAAATACGCATGCGGGCACTCAGTCGATCGAAGAGGCAAAATGTGCAAGCCAAAGATCGGCCCGGTCTGCCCTACGTGCTATCATCCTGCTGCTGGTCCTGCTACCGCAACCTTCAGTCCAATCCGATCTTAGGCTGGGAATGAACTCCTATTCTTAGACATGGAATGAACTCCGTATGCCTAAGCCAACCATGAAACGAGCGTGCGGGCGCTCAGTCGACCGGAGAGGCAGAATGCACAAGTCGGGGATCGGCCCGATCCCCCCCTGCATGCTGTCGATCTTACTGTCGCAACCCTCGGTCTGGTCTGATCTTAGACTAGGAATGAACTCCGTATACCTAAGTCAACCCACGAAATGAGCGTGCGGGTGCTGAGCCGGCCGAAGAGGCATAATGCGCAAGCCGGGGATTGGCCCGGTCCCCCTCTGTGTGCTGTCGGTCCCGCTGCCACAACCCTCTGTCCGACTGGGGCTTATACATGGAATGAACTCCCTATGCCTAAGCCAACCCAACGAAACGAGCGTGCGGGTGCTCAACCGGTCGGATAGGCAGAATGCGCAAGCCGGGGATTGGCCCGGTCCCCTCTGCGTGCTGTCAATCCTACTACCGCAACCCTCGGTCCGATCCGATCTTAGACTGGGAATGAACTCGTATGCTTAGACTAGGGATGAACTCCTATGTCATCCCATGAAACGAGTGTGCGGGTGCTCAGCCGACCAGAGAGGCAGGATGCGTAAACCGAGGATCGAACGGGTGGTAGGTGGGTTCAAGCACATCTTCATATTTCTGCCATGCCAATGCCATTTTTATGGCTTGTAAATTCATACAATGGTCCCCTAAGCCTTCATGTGAAGTTTCATGGCAAGACGACCCATTTTCTATTTTTCATGATTTTTGAAACATTTTGTGGTTCGGGATTTTTTAAAAAATTTTTAGAAAGATTTTTGTCCCCAAATTTGGTATAGGTGATCCTTGTATTTTTATTGGCATGCACAAAATATTTCAGCTAAAAACTCAAAGTGGAGAAGATTTTGTGACCGTTTGAAAAAAGTGTCCCCATTTCAGACACTTTAATGGCTACTAGCAGCAAACCTATAAAATCTCAAATGCTCTGTAAGGGGGTGTGAGTTCTCGAGGTTTGATGAGGGATAGGGGGCCAATATAAAGGCCAAGTGTCATGCCCTGGGTGGGCAAGCCAGGCACATCAGGCGCACCAGCAGGCGAGCCAGAGGTTGAGGCTTGCAGACCAGGCGTGCTGGCGGATATCTGCGTGCAAAGCATAGCAAACGAGTTTAGAACGCCTGCCCAACTTCCAGGCCAGCCCGTGAGACCAAGACCTAGCATACAAGCTGCCCGCACCACATCCAGAAGGGCCCAAGGTGCTGGACATGCAAGGGAAGCTTCTGAAAGCAGGCAGGATCAGCAGCAGCATCCTGGCATATTTGGTTGACCCTAAAAATCAAGAATTAGCATCCTGATTGATTGTAATCTGTATAATCCCATGATTTTAGCCTTTATTCTAAGCATATTGCCATTAAGTGTAAGCTGGAGCCTCAACTACAAATAGAGGGCTGCTCCTCCCTCATTTGTACACCATCAAACACTTCTGTTTCAGTGAATACAAGAGCAATTACAGAATTCTGCCTTCTTATCCTGTTTCTTTTTAACTTGCGTAATCAGCCCTTCCTATTGTTCTAGTGCCTATACGCTTGTGTTTTAGGCTGACTTAAGCATAAAGGAGGAGATTCCAAGCCTAAGGTTGCACGGTTTCTGAGTCTAAGGTCGGAGCCCGTGACATTGGTATCAGAGCAAGTTCGATTCTGCGTGTTTGTGTTGTGCAGGTTAGAGGAGATGGCATCCCAAAGTGACATTGCTAACCAACAACTAGAGGCCCAGGAGCATGGGCATGGAAGAGGGAGGAAAGCCAGTTGTAGAGATATCTGGTCTATCAAGGACCGTAGGCTAGCCAAGGTGGAGGTGACCATGGGCAACATGGGGGAGAAGCTTGAAGGGGTAGAGACTCACATTGCATCGCTAGACTCCATAGGGGAGGAGATCCAAAGTGAGCTGCAAGCTGCTCTCAACAAAGGCTTGGATGTGTTCACCCAAAAGAATCAGATCTTGGAGGCTGAAGTGCTGACCTTGCACGATAGCATGGAGGCCATGTGCCAGCGAATGAAGGAGCTTACCAGTGAGCTCGTTGCTTGCAAGACTGCCATTAGGAATGGCATGTTTGCTGGAGTGTCCAAGTCCAGATTGGATGTCCCCAAGCCTAAGGAGATCAAGCGGACTAGGGCAGCCAAGGAAGTAGATAACTACCTTTAGGGTATGGAGCAGTACTTCCAGGCCATGGGCAAGCAAGATGAGGCGATAAAGGTAAGCACCGCTGCTATGTATCTCACTGATGTAGCCTTATTGTGGTAGAGGCACAAGTGTGATGATGTCAGGCGTGGGAGCACCAAGATTGGAACCTGGGTAGAGTTCCAAAAGGAGTTCAGAGAACAATTTTACCCAGAGTATGCCGATGATGAGGCGTGGGCAAAGTTGCACAGGCTGAGCCAGTAAGGGGACATAAGGGAGTATGTCCAAAAATTCTCTAAACTGATGTTACAGATCTTGGATCTGGGTGAAAAGAACACCTTATTTGCTTTCATGGATGGGCTGAAGCCGTGGGTGAAGCATGAGCTACAAATGAGAGGAGTTCATGACTTGGCTAAAGCCATGACTACTATCGAGCCTTGATAGAGTTCAAGCCTCTGAACAAGTTCGAGTCTACCAAGCCCAAGGGTAAGGGCAGGGACAATAGGGACCAAAAGAAGTAGTCCAAGGGGAAGGACCATGATCGGGAGTCCAAGGATGGAGATCGAGACCATTCAACGAATGATGGCAAGAGGAAGCCTCTAGCAGGCAAGTGGAAAGCAAAGGGGGACCGAGAGCCACTAGGATGCTACCTATGTGGAGGGAGCCACATAGCACGTAATTGCCCACAGAAGGGCAAGTTGGCTGCTATAGACAAGGAGTCTGACGAGGAGCTAGAGTCAGGGGCAGCAAAGCTTGGGTCGTTGGTGCTCAATGCTATCCAGAGTAAGAGGAGCCGCAAGCCAAAGGGCTTGATGTTTACAGATCTGATGGTTGTAGGTTAGAAGGTGAGTGCACTAGTGGACACAGGTGCCTCACATCTTTTTATTTCAAGTGATAGAGCCCGAAAGCTTGAACTAAAAGTGCAGAAAGGGACTGGTACCATCAAAACGGTGAACTCTAATGAAGTTCTAGCCATTGGAGTAGCGCGGGGAGTGGAGTTCCAGCTTGGAGACTAGAAAGGCAAGGAGACCATTGAGGTACTACCCCTTGATGACTATGACTTTGTGATTGGGTTAGATTTCCTTGTTCGGATTAACGCCCTTCTTGTGCCTTTTACCGATTGTGTTTGCATCTTGAATGCACGGTGCCAATGCCTAGTGCCATTGAGGAGAGGGTCTAGAGTTGGGTCGCGGGTGGTGTCAGCCATCCAATTTGCCAAGGTGGTAAGCAGACAAGAAGACACCTTCTTGGTAGCTCTGAAATATGATGAGCCAAGGGAGAAGGAGATCGACTCACCCTTGAAGGTGCTAAAGGTGCTGAAGACCTTTAGTGATGTGATGCCTGCAAAGCTACCACCTAAGAGGGAGGTGGACCACAAGATCGAGCTGGTGTCCGAGGCCAAGCCACCGGCTAGAGCCCCTTACCAAATGTCTCCACCAGAGTTGGAGGAGTTGAGGAAGCAGCTCAAAGAGTTAGTTGATGCTAGCTTCATCAGGCCTTCGAAGGCACCCTATGGTGCACCGGTTCTATTTCAGCGCAAGCATGATGGGTCGTTACGACTGTACATAGACTACCGGGCTTTGAACAAGCTGACCATCAAGAACAAGTACCCCATCCCACTCATTGTGGACTTGTTCGATCATTTTGGGAGCCCAAGGTGGTTCACCAAGCTAGATTTGAGGTCAAGCTACTATCAAGTCAGGATCACAGAAGGAGATGAGCCAAAGACAGCATGTGTCACTCGGTATGGTTCGTATGAGTTCTTGGTTATGCCTTTTGGACTCACAAACGCCCCACCAACATTCTGCACCCTTATGAACAAGGTACTTCAGTTATTCCTTGATCGATTTGTTATGGTTTATTTGGATGACATTGTGATCTACAGCCAGACTTTGGGAGAGCATGTAGACCACTTGAGATAGGTGTTCGAGGTGTTGCGGGTGCACAAGCTGTTTGTCAAGAGGGAGAAGTGCTCATTCGCCCAACAGGAGATCCCGTTCCTTGGCCACATAGTAGGAGGTGGCAGGATACGCATGGATGAAGGCAAGATACACGTCATCCTGGAGTGGCAACCGCCAGCCAAGGTCACTCAGCAATAGCCACGCCGTTGACTAACTTGCTTAAGAAAAGGAAAGCATGGGAGTAGAGCGCAGGGTGCCAGGAAGCCTTTGACAGGTTGAAGAGGGCTGTGACCGAGGAGCCAGTCTTGGCCTTGCCAGACCATGCCAAGCCATATGAGGTGCATACGGATGCATCAGACTTTGCCATAGGGGGTGTGTTGATGCAGGAGGGACGTCCAGTCGCATTTGAGAGCAAGAAGCTGAATGAGACTGAGCGCAAATACACGGTCTAAGAGAAGAAGATGACTACAGTGGTGCACTACTTGCGCACTTGGCACCATTACCTGTTGGGGTCGAGGTTCATGGTTAGGACGGACAATGTGGCGACCAGCTACTTCCAGATGTAGAAAAAGCTGTCCCCCAAGCAGGCGAGATGGCAAGATTTTCTTACGAAATTTGATTTCCAGATGGAGTACAAGCTGGGGTGGGTGAACCTAGTGGCAGACCCCTGAGCAAGAAGGCTAACCTTGCTGCCATTAGCCAACCAGAGGGGTCACTGGTGCTGCACATCAAGGAGGGACTTACGTATGATCCTACAGCCAAGGCTTTGATGGATTACGCCCAGCAAGGTAAGACTAGGCGGTTTTCATTACAGGATGGCTTGCTGTACACCAGGGGCAGTAGACTGTTTGTACCGCAGCACGGGAAGCTCCTTAAGGAAGTTTTACAAGAATGCCATGATTCAAGGTGGGCTGGACACCCCGGAGTGAGCCATACCTTGGCGCTAATCGAGGATCGATACTACTGGCCACACATGAGGGACGATGTGGAGGCCTATGTAAAGACTTGTCTTGTGTGCCAACAGGACAAGGTGGAGCTCAAGAAACCAGGTGATCTCTTGAAGCCATTGCCAGTGCCAGAGCGACCATGGGAGAGTGTTTCTCTGGACTTTATAATTGGTCTACCCAAAGCAGAAGGGTTTGGAAGCATCATGGTAGTGGTGGACAGGTTTTCCAAGTATGGAATCTTCATTCCAACAACCAAGGAGTGCCCAGCCGAGGAGGCAGCTCGATTGTTCTTGAAGAACATGGTTAAGTACTGGGGAGTGCCGAGGACCATTGTTAGGGATCGGGATGGGCGTTTCACAGGCAGGTTCTGGATTGAGTTGTTCAAGCTGTTGGGGTCAGACTTGAACTTTTCCACCAGCATGCATCTGCAGACCGATGGGCAGACAGAACGAGTGAATGGACTATTGGAGGTCTACCTCAGGCACTATGTGAGTGCCACATAAAGGGACTGGCCAAAGCTGCTAGATATTGCACAGTTTTCCTACAACTTGCAAAGGAGCGAGGTAACGAACCAGAGCCCATTTGAGGTTGTGACAGGGTAACAACCACTAACACCCGGTTTGATTGCTGCAGGTTATACAGGGCTGAATCTAGCAGCATACAAGTTTTCCAAGGCATGGTAGGAGCAAACTAACTTAGCCAGAGTTTGTCTACACAAGGTGGCCAAGAGGTCGAAGAAGTGGGCAGACCAGAATAGGCGGGACGTGCAGTTCCAGGTTGGAGACTTGGTGTTGGTGAAGCTACATCCCATTATGCGCCATAGGGGGTTGCACAAAGGCCTAGTCCAGAGGTATGAGGGACCTTTTCGAGTAGTCAAGAGGTTAGGCAAGGTTACCTATAAGCTTGATATGCCACCCAAGTAGAGGGTACACCCGGTGTTCCATGTGAGCATGCTCAAGCCGTTTCATGAGGATGAGGGAGATCCAGGACACGCAGAGTCAAAGCGTGTGCCATTGGGAGCAAGGACCTCATATAAAAAGGAGGACCACAGCATCATAGCTAATCGAGAGGTGAGACGGAAGAACTATCAGCCAAGACAAGAGTACTTGGTGCGCTGGAAGGGACTTTCAGACAGTGAGGCGAGCTGGGAACCAGCAGATGACTTATGGCAGTTCGAGGACCAGATTAAGCAGTACCATGCAGAAGACACAATGAGGGCATTGTGCAATCAAGTGGGGGAGAATGTCACTCCCTGGGCAGGCATGCCAGGCACATCAGGCGCACCAGCAGGTGAGCTAGAGGTTGAGGCCCACAGACCAGGCGTGCTGACGGGTATCTGCACGCAAAGCCTAGCAAAGGAGTTCAGAACGCCCGCCCAACTTGCAGGCCAGCCCGTGAGACCAAGGCCTGGCATACATGCTGCCCACACCACATCCAGAAGGGCCCAAAGTGCTGGACACATAAGGGAAGCTTCTGGAAGCAGGCAGGATCAACAGCAGCATCCTGGCAGATTTGGTTGACCCTAAAAATCAGGAGTTAGCATCCTGATTGATTGTAATCTGTATAATCCCATGATTTTAGCCTTTATTCTAGGGATATTGCCATTAAGTGTAAGCTAGAGCCTCAACTATAAAAAGAGGGTTACTCCTCCCTCATTTGTACACCATCAAACACTTCCGTTTCAGTGAATACAGGAGCATTTCCAAAATTCTGCCTTCTTATCCTGTTTCTCTTTAACTTGTGTAATCAGCCCTTCCCGTTGTTCTAGTGCCCATACGCTTGTGTTTTAGGTTGACTTAGGCATAAAGGAGTAGATTTCAAGCCTAAGGCCACACGGTTTCTAAGTCTAAGGTCAGAGCCCGTGACACAAGTACCAGCACCCATCGCACATCATGTGCGCACACCCTTCGGTCCCCCAATCGTCGGAACCCCCAATGTCGCCGGTTAGGCTCTCCAGTGATGCTCCGATGATGGTGCCCCGGGAGAAAAAAAGTAGCACCAGCACATTCCTAAGCCTAGCATGTGCACCGTGGCTCAAAATCTTAGACTAGGAATGAACTCTGTATGCTTAGACATGGAATGAGCTCCGTATGCCTAAGCCAACCCATGAAACGAGCATGCGGGCGCTCAGCCAACCGGAGAGGCAGAATACGCAAGTCGGGGATCGGCTCGTCCCCCCTACGTGCTGTCGATCCTGTTATTGGTCCTACTGCCGCAACCTTCGGTTTGGTCCAATCTTAGACTGGAATGAACTCCTTATGCTTAGACTAGGGATGAACTCTGTATGCCTAAGTCAACCCACGAAATGAGCTTGCGGGCACTTAGCAGCCGGAGAGGTTGGCTAAAGAGGCATAATGCACAAGCCGAGGATCAACTCGATCCCCCTCTATGTGCTGCTAATCCCGTTACCGGTCCTACTGCCACAACCCTCAGTCCGGCTAGGGTTTAGACATGGAATGAACTCTGTATGCCTAAGCCAACCCATGAAACGAGTGTGCTGGCACTCAACCGATCGGAGAGGCAGAATGTCTAAGCTGTGGATCGATCCGGTCCCCCTCTACGTGCGTCGATCCTATGCTGGTCCTGCTACCGTAACCCTCAGTCCGGTTCGATCTTAGACTGGGAATGAACTCTGTATGCTTAGACATGGAATGAACTCCGTATGACTAAGCCAACCCACAAAACGAGCATGCAGGCGCTCAACCGATCGGAGAGGTAGAATGCCCAAGCTGAGGATCAACCCGGTCCCTCCTGCATGCTGTCGATCCTACTGCCGCAACCCTCGGTCTGGTCCGATCTTAGATTGGGAATGAACTTTGTATGCCTAAGTCAACCAACGAAATGAGCGTAAGGGCATTGACCCGACCGGAGAGGCATAATGCAAAAGCCGAGGATCGGCCCGATCCCCTTTTGCGTGCTGTCGGTCTTGCTGCCACAACCCTTGGTCTGACTGGGGCTTAGACATGGAATGAACTCCCTATGCCTAAGCCAACCCATGAAATGGGAGTGCGGCTGCTCAACCGGTCGGAGAGGCAGAATGCGCAAGCCTGGGATTGGCCCAGTCCTCCTTGGGTGCTGTTGATCCTGCTGTCGTAACACTCGGTCTGGTCTGATTTTCGACTGGGAATGAACTCCGTATGCTTAGACCGGGGATGAACTCTGTATGCCTAAGTCAACCCATAAAATGAGCGTGCGGACGCTCAGCCGACCAGAGAGGCAGGATGCGTAAGTCGGGGATCGAACGGGTGGTAGGTGGGTTCAAGCACATCTTCATATTTCTGCCATGCCAATGCCATTTTTATGGCTTGTAAATTCATACAATGGTCCCATAAGCCTTCATGTGAAGTTTTGTGGCAAGATGACCCATTTTTTATTTTTCATGATTTTTGAAACTTTTTACGGTTCGGGATTTTTTAAAATTTTTTTAGAACGAGTTTTGTCCCCAAATTTGGTAGGGGTGATCCTTGTATTTTTGTTGGCATGCACAAAAACATTCAACTAAAAACTCAAAGTGGAGAAGATTTTGTGACCGTTTTCAAAAAAAGTATCCCCATTTCAAACACTTTAATGGCTACTTGCAGCAAACCTATAAAATCTAAAAACTCTTTAAGGGGGTGTGACTTCTCGAGGTTTGATGAGGGATAGGGGGCCAATATAAAGGCCAAGTACCAGTGCCCATCGCACATCATCTGTGCACACCACCCGGCCCCCCCAATCGTCGGAACCCCCAATGCCGTCAGTTAGGCTCTCCGACGATGGTGCCCCGGGTGAAAAAAATGCGGCACCAGCACATCCCCAAGCCCAGCATGTGCACCGTGGCTCAAAATCTTAGACTGAGAATGAACTCCATATCCTTAGACATGGAATGAACTCCATATGCCTAAGCCAACCCACGAAACGAGCATGCGACTGCTCAGCCGACTAGAGAGGTAGAATGCGCAAGTTGGGGATCGACCCAATCCCCTCCTACGTGCTGTCGATCCTGCTGCTTGGGATCAGTCGCAACCCAAGGATCAGCCGCAACCCTCGGTTTGATCCGATCTTAGATTGGGAATGAACTCCGTATGCATAAGTCAACCCGCGAAATGAGCGTGCGGGCACTGAGCCACCTGAAGAGGCATAATGCGCAAGCCGGGGATCCGTTCGGTCCCCCTCTACGTGCTACTGGTCTCACTGCCACAACCCTCGATCTGGCTGGGGCTTAGACATGGAATGAACTCCCTATGCCTAAGCCAACCCACGAAATGGACGTGCGGGCGCTCAGTCGGTCGGAGAGGCAGAATGCGTAAGCCGGGGATTGGCCTGCTCCATCCTGCATGCTGTCGATCCTGCTGTCGCAACCCTCGGTCTGGTCTGATCTTAGACTGGGAATGAACTCCGTATGCTTAGACTGGGGATGAACTCCGTATGCTTAGACTGGGGATGAACTCCGTATGCTTAAGTCAACCCACGAAACGAGCATGCGGGTGCTCAGCCGATCGAAGAGGCATAATGCGTAAGCCAGGGATCAGCCCGGTACCCCTCTGCATGCTGTCGATTCGGTTACTGGTCCCGCTACCACAACACTCGGTTCGGCTGGGGCTTAGACATGGAATGAACTCCGTATGCCTAAGCCAACCCACGAAACGAGCATGTAGGTGCTCAGCTGGCCGGAGAGAGAGAATGCACAAGTCGGGGATCGGCCCGATCCCCCCCAGCGTGCTGCCAATCCTGCTGCTGGTCCTGCTATCGCAACCCTCGGTTCGGTCTGATCTTAGACTGGGAATGAACTTCGTATGCTTAGACATGGAATGAACTTCGTATGCCTAAGTCAACCCACAAAATGAGCGTACGGGCGCTGAGCCAATCGGAGAGGGATAATGCACAAGCTGGGGATCGACCCAGTCCTCCTCTGCGTACTGTCAGTCCCGTTGCCACAACCCTCGATCCGGCTCGGGCTTAGACATGGAATGAACCCCCTATGCCTAAGCCAACCCACGAAACGGGCGTGCGGGCACTCAGTCGGCCGGAGAGGTAAAATGTGCAAGCCGGGGATCAGCTCGATCCCCCCTGCGTGCTATCGATCTTGCTGTCGCAACCTTCGGTCCGGTTCGATCTTCGACTGGGAATGAACTCCGTATGCTTAGACTGGGGATGAACTCTGTATGCCTAAGTCAACCCATGAAACGAGCATACGGGGGCTCAGTCAGCCGAAAAGGTCGGCAGGAGAGACATAATACGTAAGTCGGGGATCAGCCCGGTCCCTTCTGCGTGCGGCCGATCCGATTACTGGTCCTACTACCACAACCCTCGGTCCGACTGGGGCTTAGACATGGAATGAACTCTGTATGCCTAAGCTAACCCAGGAAATGAGTGTGCGGGTGTTCAACCGACAAGAGAGGCACAATGCACAAGCTGGGGATCGACCCGATCCCCCCTTACGTGCTATCGATCCTGCTATTGGTCCTGCAACCGTAACCCTTGGTTCGGTTTGATCTTTGACTGGGAATGAACTCTGTATGCCTAGACATGGAATGAACTCCATATGCCTAAGCCAACCCACGAAATGAGCGTGCAGGCACTCAGCCGACCAAAGAGGCAGAATGCGCAAGTCGGGGGCCGGCCCAGTGCCTCATTGTGTGCTGTCGATCTTGCTGCCACAACCCTCGATTCGATCTGATCTTGGACTGGGAATGAACTCCGTATGCCTAAGTCAACCCACGAAATGAGAGTGTGGGCGCTCGGCCGACCGGAGAGGTCGATCGAAGAGGCATAATGCACAAGTCGAGGATTAACCCGGTCCCCCTCTGCGTGCTATCGATCCCGTTACCGCTCCTGCTGTGACAACCCTCGGTCTGACTGGTGCTTACACATGGAATGAGCTCCGTATGCCTAAGCCAACCCACGAAACGAGCGTGCGGGGGCTCAGCTGATCGGAGAGGCAGAATACGTAAGCCGGGGATTGGCTCGGTCCCCCCTGTGAGCTGTCGATCCTGCTCCTGGTCCTGCTATCGCAAACCTCGGTCTGGTCCAATCTTAGACTAGAATGAACTCTGTATGCTTAGACATGGAATGAACTCTGTATGCCTAAGCCAACCCACGAAATGACCGTGCGGGTGCTTAGCCAGCAGGAGAGCCAGAATGCGTAAGCCAGGGACTGACCCGATCCCCCCCTGTGTGCTGTCGATCTTGCTGCCGCAACCCTCGGTCTGGTCCAATCTTAGACTGGGAATGAACTCCGTATGCCTAAGTTAACCCACTAAATGAGCGTGCGGGCACTGAGCCAGTCAGAGAGGCATAATGCGCAAGCCGGGGATCGGGCCGGTTCCCCTTTGCGTGCTGTCGGTCCCGCTACCACAACCCTCGATCCGACTGGGGCTTAGACAGGGAATGAACTCCCTATGCCTAAGCTAACCCATGAAATGGGCGTGTGGGCACTCAACCAGCTGGAGCGGCAGAATGCGCAAGCTAGGGATCGGCCCAGTCCCCCCTGCGTGCTGTCGATCCTGCTACTGCAACCCTCGATCTGATCCGATCTTAGACTGGGAATGAACTCCATATGCTTAGATGGGGATGAACTCTGTATGCCTAAGTCAACCCATGAAACGAGCTTGCGAGTGCTTAGCCAGCCGGAGAGGCATAACGCGTAAGTTGGGGATCAGTCCGGTCCCCCTCTACGTGCTGTCGATCTCGCTGCCAGTCCCGCTGCCACAACCCTCGGTCCGGTTGGGTCTTAGACATGGAATGAACTCCGTATGCCTAAGCCCACCCATCGCACATCATGTACGCACACCCCTCCGGCCCCCCAATCATCGGCACCCCCAATGCTGTCGGTTAGGCTCTTCGGCGATGCTCCGACGATGGCACCCCGGGCAGAAAAAATACGGCACCAGCACATGCCCGAGCCCAGCATGTGCACCGTGGCTCAAACTCTTAGACTGGGAATGAACACCATAAGCTTAGACATGGAATGAACTCCGTATGCCTAAGCCAACCCACGAAACGAGCACGTGGGTGCTCAGCCGACCGGAGAGGTAGAATGCGCAAGCTGAGTATCGGCCCACTCCCCCTCTATGTGCTATCGATCCCGCTGCCACAACCCTCTGTTCGGCTGGGGCATAGACATGGAATGAACTCCCTATGCCTAAGCCAACCCACGAAAAGGGCATGCACGCGTTCAGCTGGTCGAAAAGGTAGAAATACAAATTAGGGATCAGCTCGATCCCCTCTTGCATGCTACCGATCCTACTGCTGGTCCTGCTATCGCAATCCTTAGTCTGGTCTGATATTAGATTGGGAATGAACTCTATATGCTTAGACATGGAATGAACTTCATATGCCTAAGCCAACCCACGAAACGAGCGTGCGGGCGCTCAACCGACTGGAGAGGTAAAATCCGTAAGCCGGGGATCGGCTCGGTCCCCCCTGCATGCTGTCGATCCTGCTTTCGCAACCCTCGGTCTGGTCTAATCTTAGACTAGGAATGAACTCCGTATGCCTAAGTCAACCCACGAAATGAGCGTTCGGCCGTTGAGTCTGTCGAAGAGACATAATGCGCAAGCCGGGGATCACCTCGATCCCCTTCTGCATGCTACCGGTCCTGCTACCACAACCCTCGGTTCGGCTAGGGCTTAGACATGGAATGAACTCCCTATGCCTAAGCCAACCCACGAAACGGGCATGCGGGTGCTCAGTCGATCGGAGAGGCAGAATACGTAAGCCTGGGATTGGCCCTGTCCCCTCTGCGTGCTATTGATCTTGTTGCCGCAACCCTCTGTCTGGCCTGATCTTAGGCTGGGAATGAACTCCGTAGGCTTAGATTGGGGATGAACTCCGTATGCCTAAGTCAACCCACAAAACGAGCATGCGGGCACTCAGTCAGCCGGAGAGGCATAATGCATAAGCCGGGGGTCAGTCCGATCCCCCTCTGCGTGCTTTTGATCCCGCTGCCGGTCCTGCTGCCATAACCCTCGATCGACTGGGGCTTAGACATGGAATGAACTCCATATGCCTAAGCCAACCCATGAAACGAGCTTTCGGGTGCTCAGCCAGCTATAGAGGTAGAATGTGCAAGTCGGGAATCGGCTCGGTCCCCTCTACGTGCTGTTGATCCTGCTGGCGCAACCCTCGGTCTGGTCCAATCATAGAATGGGAATGAACTTCGTATGCCTGAATCGATCGGAGAGTCATAATGCGCAAGCCGGGGATTGGCCCGATCCACCTCTGCGTGCTGTCGGTCTCGCTGTCACAACCTTCGGTCCGGTTGGGGCTTAGACATGGAATGAACTCCCTATGCCTAAGCCAACCCATGAAGGGACTTGCGCATGATCCTACAGCCAAGGCTTTGATAGAGTATGCCCAGCAAGGTAAGACTAGGTGGTTTTGGTTGCAGGATGGCTTGCTGTACACCAAGGGCAATAGACTATTTGTGTCATAGCACGGAAAGCTCTGCAAGGAAGTTTTGCAAGAATGCCATGATTCAAGGTGGGCTGGACACCCCGAAGTGAGTTGTACCTTGGCACTGATCAAGGATCGGTACTATTGGCTGTACATGAGGGATAATGTAGAAGCCTATGTGAAGACTTGTCTTGTGTGCCAACAGGACAAGGTGGAGCTCAAGAAACCAGGCGGTCTCTTAGAGCCATTGCCAGTGCCAGAGCGACCATGGAAGAGTGTTTCTCTGGACTTTATAGTCAGTCTACCCAAAGCAGAAGGGTTTGGAAGCATCATGGTAGTGGTGGACAGGTTTTCCAAGTATGGAATCTTCATTCCAGCAACCAAGGAGTGCCCAGCCGAGGAGGCATCTCGATTGTCCCTGAAGAACATGGTTAAGTACTAGGGAGTGCCGAGGACCATTGTTAGTGATCGGGATGGGCATTTTACGGGTAGGTTCTGGACTGAGTTGTTCAAGCTGTTGGGGTCAAACTTGAACTTTTCCACCAGCATGCATCCGTAGATCGATGGGTAGACAAAATGAGTGAATGGACTATTGGAGGTCTACCTCAGGCACTATGTGAGTGCCACACAAAGGGACTGGCCAAAGCTGCTAGATATTACGTAGTTTTCCTACAACTTACAAAAGAGCGAGGCAACGAACTAGAGCCCATTTAAGGTTGTGACAGGGCAACAACCACTAACACCCAGTTTGATTGCTACAGGTTATACAAGGCCGAATCCAGTAGCATACAAGTTTGCCAAGGCATGGCAGGAGCAAACTGACTTGGCTAGAGTTTGTCTACACAAGTCGGTCAAGAGGTCGAAGAAGTGGGCAGACCAAAATAGGTGGGATGTACAGTTCCAGGTTGGAGACTTGGTGTTGGTGAAGCTGCATCCCATTATGCGCCATAGGGGGCTACACAAAGGCCTAGTCCGGAGGTATGAGGGACCTTTTCGAGTAGTCAAGAGGGTAAGCAAGGTTGCCTACAAGCTGGATATGCCACCCAAGCCGAGAGTACACCCAATGTTCCATGTGAGCATGCTCAAGCCGTTCCATGAGGATGAGGGAGATCCAGGACAGGCAGAGTCAAAGTATACGCCATTGGGAGTAAGGGCCTTATATGAGAAGGAGGTCTAAAGCATCATAGCTGATTGGGAGGTGAGACAGAAGAACTATCAGCCAAGACAAGAGTACTTGGTGCACTGAAAGGGATTTCCAGACAGTGAGGTGAGCTGGGAACCAACAGATGACTTATGGCAGTTTGAGGACCAGAATAGGTAGTACCATACAGAAGACACAACGAGGGCATTGCACAATCAGGTGAGGGAGAATGTCACACCCTGGGCAGGTGCACTAGGCACATCAGGCGCACCAGCAGGCGAGCCAGAGGTTGAGGCTCGTAGACCAGGCGTACTGGTGGGTATCTGCATGCAAAGCCTAGCAAACGAGTTCAGAACGCTCACCCAACTTGCAGGCCAGCCCATGAGAACAAGGCCTGGCATACAAGCTGCTCGCACTACATCCAGAAGGGCCCAAGGTGCTGGACAAGCAAGGGAAGCTTCTGGAAGCAGGCAGGATCAGCAACAGCATCCTGGTAGATTCGATTGACCTTGAAAATCAGGAGTTAGCATCCTGATTGATTGTAATCTATATAATCCCATGCTTTTAGCCTTTATTCTAGGGATATTGCCATTAAGTGTAAGCTGGAGCCTCAACTATAAATAGAGGGCTACTCCTCCCTCATTTGTACACCAACACTTTCATTTCAGTGAATACAAGAGCATTTCCAAAATTCTACCTTCTTATCCTGTTTCTCTTTAAGTTACGTAATCAACCCTTCCCGTTGTTCTAGTGCCCGTATGCTTGTGTTTTAGCCTGACTTAGGCATAAAGGAGGAGATTCCAAGCCTAAGGCCGCACGGTTTTTAAGTCTAAGGTTGGAGCCCGTGACACAAGTACTAGCACCCATCGTACATCATGTGCGCACACCCCCCAGGCCCCCCAATCGTCGAAACCCCCAATACCGTCGGTTAGGCTCTCCGGTGATGCTCTAACGATGGTACCCCGAATGAAAAAAATGCAGCACCAGCACATGCCCTAGCCCAGCATGTGCACCGTGGCTCAAAATCTTAGACATGGAATGAACTCCGTATGCCTAAGCCAACCCACGAAATGAGCATGCGGGTGCTCAGCCGATCGGAGAAGCAGAATGCGTAAGCCAGGGATTGGCCCGATCCCCCCTGCGTTTTGTCGATCCTGCTACCACAACCCTCAGTTCGATCCGATCTTAGATTGGGAATGAACTCCGTATGCATAAGTCAACCCACGAAATGAGCGTGCGGGTGCTGAGCCAATCGAAGAGGTATAATGCATAAGCAGGGGATCGACCCAGTCCACTCTGTATGCTACCGGTCCCGCTGCCACAACCCTCGGTCCGACTGGGGCTTAGACATGGAATGAACTCCTTATCCCTAAGCCAACCCATGAAACGGTTGTGCGGGCGCTCAGCCGGCCAGAGAGGCAGAATGTGCAAGCTAGGGATCGGCCCGATCCCACCTACGTGCTGTCGATCTTGATGTCTCAACCCTTGGTCCGATCCGATCTTAGACTGGGAATGAACTTCGTATGCTTAGACTGGGGATGAACTTCGTATGCATAAGTCAACCCATAAAATGAGGGTACGGGCGCTGAGCCGATCGAAGAGGCATAATGCGTAAGCCGGGGATCAGCCCGATCCCCTTCCGTGTACTGTCGGTCCCACTGCCATAACCCTCGGTCCGACTGGGGCTTAGACATGGAATGAACTCCCTATGCCTAAGCCAACCCACGAAACGGGCATGCGGGCACTCAGCCAGCCGGAGAGGCAGAATGCGCAAGCCAGGGATCGGCCCGATCCCCCCTACGTGCTGCCGATCCTGCTATCGCAACCCTCGATCCGGTCTGATCTTAGACTTGGAATGAACTCCATATGCCTAGACTGGGGATGAACTCCGTATGCCTAACTCCATCCATGAAATTTTCGTGTGCGCTCTCAGCTGGCCGGAGAGGCATAATGCGCAAGCTGAGGATCAGCCTGATCCCCTTCTGGTGCTGTCGATCCCGCTACCAGTCCTGCTGCCACAACCCTTTGTCCAGCTGGGGCTTAGACATGGAATGAACTCTGTATGCCTAAGCCAACCCACAAAACGAGTGTACGGATGCTCAGCTAGCCGGAGAGGTATAATTCGTAAGCCGGGGATCGGTCCGGTCCCCCCGTGCGTGCTACCGATCCTGCGGCTGGTCCTGCTGTCGTAACCCTCGGTCCAGTCCGATCTTAGACTAGGAATGAACTCCGTATCCTTAGACATGGAATGAACTCTATATGCCCAAGCCAACCCACAAAACGAGCGTGCGGGCGCTCAGCTAGCCGGAGAGACAGAATGCGTAAACCGAGGATCGACCCAATCCTCTCTACGTGCTATCGATCCTGCTGTCGCAACCCTCAGTCTGGTCCGACCTTAGACTGGGAATGAACTCCGTATACCTAAGTCAACCCACGAAACTAGCGTGCGGGCGCTGAGCCCACCGAAGAGGCATAATGTGCAAGTCGGGGATCGACCTGGTCCCCGTCTGCATGCTATCGGTCCCGCTGCCACAACCCTCAGTCCGACTGGGGCTTAGACATGGAATGAACTCCCTATGCCTAAGCCAACCCACAAAACAGGCGTGCGGGTGCTCAGCCAGTCGGAGAGGCAGAATGCGCAAGCCGGGGATCGGTCCGGTCCCCCCTGCGTGCTGCCGATCCTACTCTCGCAACCCTCGGTCAAGTCTGATCTTGGACTAGAATGAACTTCGTATGCTTAGACTGGGGATGAACTCTGTATGCCTAAGTCAACCCATGAAATGAGCGTGCGAACGCTCAGTCGATCAGAGAGGCAAGATGTGCAAGTCGGGGATCGAACGGGTGGTAGGTGGGTTCAAGCACATCTTCATATTTCTGCCATGCCAATGCCATTTTTATGGCTTGTAAATTCATACAATGGTCCCCTAAGCCTGCATGTGAAGTTCCGTGGCAAGATGACTCGTTTTCTATTTTTCATGATTTTTGAAACCTTTTACGGTTCAGGATTTTTTAAAATTTTTTTGGAAAGATTTTTGTCCCCAAATTTGGTAGAGGTGATCCTTGTATTTTTTTTCACATGTGCAAAAAAATTTAGCTAAAAACTCAAAGTGGAGAAGATTTTGTGACCGTTTGAAAAAAGTGTCTCCATTTCAGACACTTTAATGGTTGCTGGCAGCAAACCTATAAAATCTCAAATGCTTTTTAAGGGGGTGTGAGTTTTGAGGTTTGATGAAGGATAGGGGGCCAATATAAGGGCCAAGTACCAGCACCCATCGCACATCATGTGCGCACACCCCCCGGCCCCCCCAATCATCGGAACCCCTAATACCGTCGGTTAGGCTCTCCGGTGATGCTCCGACGATGGTACCCCGAGCGAAAAAAATGCAGCACCAGCACATGCCCTAGCCCAGCATGTGCACCATGGCTCAAAATCTTAGACATGGAATGAACTCTGTATGCCTAAGCTAACCCACAAAATGAACGTGCGAGTGCTCAGCCGGTCGGAGAGGCAGAATGCGCAAGCCAGGGATTGGCCCGATCCCCCCTGCGTGCTGTCGATCCTGCTACCGCAACCCTCGGTCCGATCTGATTTTAGACTGGGAATAAACTCCGTATGCATAAGTCAACCCACGAAATGAGCATGCGGGTGCTGAGCCAACCGAAGAGGTATAATGCATAAGCAGGGGATCGACCCGGTCCCCTCTGTGTGCTATCGGTCCTGCTGCCACAACCCTCGGTCTGACTGGGGCATAGACATGGAATGAACTCCCTATCCCTAAGCCAACCCATGAAACGGGTGTGCGGGCGCTCAGCCGGCTAGAAAGACAGAATGTGCAAGCTAGGGATCGGCCCGGTCCCTCCTACGTGCTGTCGATCCTGATGTCTCAACCCTTGGTCCGGTCCAATCTTAGACTGGTAATGAACTCCGTATGCTTAGACTGGGGATGAACTTCGTATGCATAAGTCAACCCATGAAATAAGGGTACGGGCACTGAGCCAGCTGAAGAGGCATAATGTGTAAGCCGGGGATCAGCCCGATCCCCCTCTGTGTACTGTCGGTCCCGCTGCCACAACCCTCGATCTAATTTTAGACTGGGAATAAACTCCGTATGCATAAGTCAACCCACGAAATGAGCATGCGGGTGCTGAGCCAACCGAAAAGGTATAATGCATAAGCAGGGGATCGACCCGGTCCTCTCTGTGTGCTATCGGTCCCGCTGCCACAACCCTCGGTCCGACTGGGGCTTAGACATGGAATGAACTCCCTATGCCTAAGCCAACCCACGAAACGGGCGTGCGGGCACTCAGCCAGCTGGAGAGGCAGAATGTGCAAGCCAGGGATCGGCCCGGTCCCCCCTACTTGCTGCCGATCCTACTGTTGCAACCTTCGATCCGGTTTGATCTTAGACTGGGAATGAACTCCATATGCTTAGACTGGGGATGAACTCTGTATGCCTAAGTCCACCCATGAAATTTACGTACGGGCTCTCAGCCGGCCGGAGAGGCATAATGCGCAAGCCGGGGATCAGTCTGATCCCCTTCTGGTGCTGTCGATCCCGCTACCAGTCCTGCTACCACAACCCTTGGTCCGACTGGGGCTTAGACATGGAATGAACTTCGTATGCCTAAGCCAACCCACGAAACGAGCGTACGGACGCTCAGCTAGCCGAAGAGGTAGAATTCGTAAGTCATGGATCGGCCCGATCCCCTCGTGCGTGCTACCGATCCTGTTGCTAGTCCTGTTGTCACAACCCTCGGTCCAATCTGATCTTAGCCTGGGAATGAACTCCATATCCTTAGACATGGAATGAACTCTCTATGCCTAAGCCAACCCATAAAACGAGCGTGCGGGCGCTCAGCTAGCTGGAGAGATAGAATGCGTAAGCCGAGGATCAGCCCGATCCCCGCTACGTGCTATCGATCCTGCTATCGCAACCCTCAGTCTGGTCTGACCTTAGAT
This sequence comes from Durio zibethinus, assembly GCF_002303985.1. The sequence goes on along the minus strand of NW_019167826.1, from coordinate 28,451,871 downwards.
TGGGAATGAACTCCGTATGCCTAAGTCAACCTACGAAACGAGTGTGCGGGCACTGAGCCCACTGGAGAGGCATAATGCCAAGCCGGGGATCGGCCTGGTCCCTGTCTGTGTGCTGTCGGTCCCGCTGCCACGACCCTCAGTCCGACTGGAGCTTAGACATGGAATGAACTCCCTATGCCTAAGCCAACCCATAAAACAGGTGTGTGGGTGCTCAGCCGGTTGGAGAGGCAGAATGCACAAGTCGAGGATCAATCCGATCCCCCCTACGTGCTGCTGATCCTGCTCTCGCAACCCTCGGTCAAGTCTGATCTTAGACTGGGAATGAACTTTGTATGCTTAGATTGGGGATGAACTCCGTATGCCTAAGTCAACCCACGAAACGAGCGTGCGAAAGCTCAGTCGACCAGAGAGGCAAGATACGCAAGTCAGGGATCGAACGCGTGGTTGGTGGGTTCAAGCACATCTTCATATTTATGCCATGCCAATGCCATTTTTATGGCTTGTAAATTCATACAATGGTCCCCTAAGCCTTCATGTGAAGTTTCGTGGCAAGACGACTCATTTTCTATTTTTCATGATTTTTGAAACCTTTTACGGTTCAGGATTTTTTAAAATTTTTTTGGAAACATTTTTGTCCCAAAATTTGGTAGAGGTGATCCCTGTATTTTTTTTCGCATGTGCAAAAAATTCACCTAAAAACTCGAAGTGGAGAAGATTTTGTGACCGTTTGAAAAAAGTGTCCCCATTTCAGACACTTTAATGGTTGCTGGCAGCAAACCTATAAAATCTCAAATGCTTTTTAAGGGGGTGTGAGTTCTCGAGGTTTGATGAAGGATAGGGGGCCAATATAAGGGCCAAGTACCAGCACCCATCGCACATCATGTGCGCACACCCCCCGGCCCCCCCAATCGTCGGAACCCCCATTGCCATCGGTTAGGCTCTCCGGTGATGCTCCGATGATGGTGCCCCGGGCGAAAAAAATATGGCACCAGCACATGCCCAAGCCCAGCATGTGCACCGTGGCTCAAAATATTAGATTGGGAATGAACTCCATATGCTTAGACAAGGAATGAACTCCGTATGCCTAAGCTAACCCACGAAACGAGCGTGCGGGCGCTCAGCCGACCGGAGAAGCAGAATGCGCAAGCTGGGGATCGGCCTGGTCCCCCCTGCATGCTGTCGATCCTGCTGCCGTAACCCTTGGTCTGGTCTGATCTTAGACTGGGAATGAACTCCATATGCCTAAGTCAATCCACGAAACGAGCATGAGGTCGCTGAGCTGACCGGAGAGGCATAATGCACAAGCCGGGGATCAGCCCGGTCCCCCTCTGCGTGCTGTCGGTCCCGCTAGTGCAACCCTCGGTCTAGCTGAGACTTAGACATGGAATGAACTCCCTATGCCTAAGCCAACCCATGAAACAGGCGTGCGGGCGCTCAGCCGGCCGGAGTGGCAGAATGCGTAGGCCGAGGATCGGCCCGGTCCCCCCTGCGTGCTACCGATCCTGCTGTCTCAACCCTCGGTCCAGTCTGATCCTAGACTAGGAATGAACTTCATATGCTTAGACTGGGAATGAACTTCATATGCTTAGACTGGGAATGAACTCCTATGCCTAAGTCAACCCATGAATTTGGTAGAGGTGATCCTTGTATTTTTGTTGGAATGCACAAAAAAATTCAGCTAAAAACTCGAAGTGGAGAAGCTTTTGTGACCGTTTGAAAAAAGTGTCCCCATTACAGACACTTTAATGGCTACTGGCAGCAAACCTATAAAATCTCAAATGCTCTTTAAGGGGGTATGAGTTCTCGAGGTTTGATGAGGGATAGGGGGCCAATATAAGGGCCAAGTACTAGCACCCATCGCACATCATGTGCGCACACCCCCCGGCCCCCCAATCGTCGGAATCCCCAATGCCACCGGTTAGGCTCTCCGGTGATGCTTCCGCGATGGTGCCCCGGGTGAAAAAAATGTGGCACCAGCACATGCCCGAGCCCAGCATGTGCACCGTGGCTTAAAATATTAGACTGGGAATGAACTCCATATGCTTAGACATGGAATAAACTCCGTATGCCTAAGCCAACCCACGAAACGAGAGTGCGGGTGCTCAGCCGACCGAAGAGGCAGAATGCGCAAGTTGGGGATCGGCCCGATCCCCCCTGCTTGCTGTCGATCCTGCTGCCGTAACCCTCGATCTAGTTTGATCTTAGACTAGGAATGAACTCCGTATGCATAAGTCAACCCACGAAACGAGTGTGAGGGCACTGAGCCGATCGAAGAGGCATAATACGCAAGTCGATGATCACCCCGGTCCCCCTCTGCGTGCTGTCAGTGCCGCTGCCACAACCCTCGATCCGATTAGGGCTTAGACATGGAATGAACTCCCTATGCCTAAGCCAACCCATGAGACGGACGTGTGGGTGCTCAACCGGCCGAAGAGGCAGAATGCGAAGCCAGGGATCGCCTCGGTCCCCCCTGCGTGTTGCCAATCCTGCTACCGAACCCTCGGTCCAGTCTGATCTTAGACTGGGAATGAACTCTGTGTGCTTAGACTGGGGATGAACTCCGTATGCCTAAGTCAACCCACGAAATGAGCGTGTGGGCACTCAGTCGACCGGAGAGGCTGGCCGAAGAGGCATAATGCGCAAGTCGGAGATCAGCCCAGTCCCCCTCTACATGCTGTCGATCCCACTGCTGGTCCTGCTACCACAACCCTCGGTCCAGTTGGGGCTTAGACATGGAATGAACTCCGTATGCCTAAGCCAACTCACAAAACGAGCGTGCGGGCGCTCAGTCGACCAGAGAGGCAAAATACGCAAGCCGGGGATCGGCCCGATCCCCTCTATGTGCTACCGATCCTACTCTGGTCCTACTACCGCAACCTTCGATCCGGTTCGATCTTAGACTGGGAATGAACTTCGTATGCTTAGACATGGAATGAACTCCATATGCCTAAGCCAACCCATGAAATGAGTGAGCGGGCGATCAGCTGGTCAGAGAGGCAGAATGCATATGCTGGGGATCGGTCTGATCCCCCTCTGCGTGCTGTCGATCCCACTACCACAACCTTCGGTCCGGCTGGGGCTTAGACATGGAATGAAATCCCTATGCCTAAGCCAACCCTTGAAACGGGCGTGCGGGCACTCAGCCGGTCGGAGAGGCAAAATGCGCAAGCCGAGGATCGACCCGATCCCACCTGCATGCTACCGATCCTACTGTCGCAACCTTCAGTTCGGTCCGATCTTAGACTGGGAATGAACTTTATATGCTTAGACTGGGGATGAACTCAATATGCCTAAGTCAACCCACGAAACGAGCGTACGGGCGCTCAGCCGACCAGAGAGGTAGATGCGTAAGCCGGGGATCAAACAGGTGGAAGGTGGGTTCAAGCACATCTTCATATTTTTGCCATGCCAATGCCATTTTTATGGCTTGTAAATTCATACAATGGTCCCCTAAGCCTTCATGTGAAGTTTCGTGGCAAGACGACCCGTTTTCTATTTTTCAAGATTTTTGAAACTTTTTGCGGTTCAGGATTTTTTAAAATTTTTTAGAAAGAGTTTATCCCCAAATTTGGTAGAGGTGATCCTTGTATTTTTGTTGGCATGCACAAAAAAATTCAGCTATAAACTCGAAGTGGGGAAGATTTTGTGACCATTTGAAAAAAGTGTCCCCATGAAACAGCGTGCAGGCGCTCAGCCGGCCGGAGAGGCAAAATGGGCAAGTCGGGGACCGGCCCGGTCCCCCCTGTGTGCTGTCGATCCTACTGCCTCAACCCTTGGTCCGGTCTGATCTTAGACTGGGAATGAACTCCGTATGCATAAGTCAACCCTCGGAACGAGCAGGCGAGTGCTGAGCCGGTCGGAGAGGCATAATGTACAAGCCAGGGATTGACTCGGTCCCCCTCTGCGTGCTATCGATCCCACTGTCGGCCCTACTACCACAACCCTCGGTCCGACTGGGGCTTAGACATGGAATGAACTCCGTATGCCCAAGCCAACCCATGAAATGAGCGTGCGGGCACTCAATCGGTCAGAGAGGTAGAATGCGCAAGCCGCGGATTGGCCCAGTCCCCCCTAGGTGCTATCTATCCTGTGCTGGTCCTGCTGTCGCAACCCTCGATCCGGTCTGATCTTAGACTGGGAATGAACTCCGTATGCTTAGACATGGAATGAACTCCGTATGCCTAAGCCAACCTAGGAAATGGGCGTGCGGGCACTCAGTCGATCGGAGAGGCAGAATGCGTAAGTCGGGGATTAGCCCGGTCCCCCCTACGTGCTGCCAATCCTGCTACTGGTCCTGCTACTACAACGCTAAGTCCAGTCCGATCTTAGACTGGGGATGAACTCCGTATGCTTAGGCATGGAATGAACTCTGTATGCCTAAGCCAACCCACGAAACGAGCATGTGGGCGGTCAGCTGATCAGAGAGGTCGGTTGGAGAGGCATAATGTGTGAGCTGGGGAGTAGCCCGATCCCCCCTCTGTGTGCTGCTAATCTCACTATCGGTCCTACAACCACAACCCTTGATCTGGCTGGGGCTTAGACATGGAATGAACAACGTATGCCTAAGCCAACCCATGAAACGAGCGTGCAGGCACTCAGCCGGCCGAAGAGGCAGAATGTGCAAGCCGAGGATCAGCCCGGTCCCCCCTGTGTGCTGTCGATCCTACTGCTAGTCCTGCTGTCGCAACCCTCGGTCTGGTCCGATCTTAAACTGGGAATGAACTCCGTATGCCTAAGCCAACCCATGAAAGAAGCGTGCGGGTGCTCGCCAGTCGGAGAGGTAGAGTGCGCAAGTCGGGGACCAGCCCGATCCCCTCATGTGTGCTATCAATCCTGCTATCACAACCGTCGGTCCGGTCTGATCTTAGACTGGGAATGAACTCTGTATGCCTAAGTCAACCCACGAAACGAGCTTGAGGGCGCTAGGCCAGCCGGAGAGGCATAATGCCCAAGCCTGGGATCGGCTCGATCCCCCTCTGTGTGCTACCGGTCCCGCTGCCACAACCCTCAGTCCAGCTAGGGCTTAGACATGGAATGAACTCCCTACGCCTAAACCAACCCACGAAATGGGCGTGCGGGCGCTCAGTCGACCGAAGAGGCAGAATGCGCAATCCGGAGATTGGTCTGGTCCACCCCTGCGTGCTGTCGATCTTGCTGCTGCAACCCTCAGTCCGATCTGATCTTAGACTGGGAATGAACTTCGTATGCCTAAGTCAACCCACGAAATGAGCGTAGCGGGCACTGAGCCAGCCGGAGCGGCATAATGCGCAAGCCAGGGATCGGCCCGATCCCTCTCTGCGTGCTGTCGGTCCCGCTGCCACAACCCTTTGTCCGACTGGGGCTTAGACATGGAATGAACTCCCTATGGCCAAACCAACCCATGAAACTGGCGTGAAGATGCTCAGCCGACCGGAGAGGGAGAATGCGCAAGTCAGGGATCGACCCAGTCCCCCCTATGTGCTGCCGATCCTGTTACTGGTCCGGCTGCTGCAACCCTCAGTCTGGTTCGATCTTAGACTGGGAATGAACTCCATATGCTTAGGCATGGAATGAACTCCGTATGCCTAAGCCAACCCATGAAACGAGAGTACGGGCGCTCAGCCGGCTAGAGAGGCAGAATGCGCAAGTCGGGGACTGATCCAGTCCCCCCTACGTGCTGTCGATCCTGCTGTCACAATCCTCGATCTGGTCTGATCTTAGATTAGGAATGAACTCTGTATGCCTAAGTCAACCCATGAACCGAGTGTACGGGCGCTAAGCCAGTCGAAGAGGCATAATGCGCAAGCTGGGGATCGACCCGATCCCCCTCTACATGCTGTCGGTCCCGCTGCCATAACCCTCGGTCCGGCTGGGGCTTAGACATGGAATGAACTCCCTATGCCTAAGCCAACCCACGAAACAGGCGTGATGGCACTCAGTCGGCCTGAGAGGCAGAATGCGCAGGCCAGGGATCAGCTCGGTCCTTTCTATATGCTGCCGATCCTGCTGTCGTAACCCTCAGTCTGGTCCGATCTCAGACTGGGAATGAACTCCTTATGCTTAGACTGGGGATGAACTCCGTATGCTTGAGTCAACCCATTAAATGAGCGTGCGAACTCTCAACTGACCAGAGAGGCAGGATGTGCAAGCCGGGGATCGAATGGATGGTAGGTGAGTTCAAGCACATCTTCATATTTCTGCCATGCCAATGCCATTTTTATGGCTTGTAAATTCATACAATGGTCCCGTAAGCCTTCATGTGAAGTTTCGTGGCAAGAATGACCCATTTTTTATTTTTCACGATTTTTGAAACTTTTTATGGTTTTGGATTTTTTTTAATTTTTTTAGATAGAGTTTTGCCCCCAAATTTGGTAGAGGTGATCCTTGTATTTTTTTTGGCATGCACAAAAACATTCAGCTAAAAACTCGAAGTGGAGAATATTTTGTGACCGTTTGAAAAAAGTGCCTCCATTTTAAACACTTTAATGGCTACTGGCAGCAAACCTATAAAATCTCAAATGCTCTTAAGGGGGTGTGAGTTCTCAAGGTTTGATGAGGGATAGGGGGCCAATATAAAGGCCAAGTGCCAGCACCCATCGCACATCATGTGCGCACACCCCCAGCCCCCCCAATCGTCGGAACCTCCAATGCCGCCGGTTAGGCTCTCCGGCGATGCTCCGACGATGGTGCCTTGGGCGAAAAAAATGCGGCACGAGCACATGCTCAAGCCCAGCATGTGCACCATGGCTCAAAATTTTAGACTGAGAATGAACTCCGTATGCTTAGACATGGAATGAACTCCGTATGCCTAAGCCAACCCATGAAACGAGCGTGTGGGCACTCAGCTTACCGGAGAGGCAGAATGTGCAAGCCGGGTATCGGCCCGGTACCCCCTATGTGCTGTCAATCCTGCTGCCGCAAACCTCGGTCCAGTCTGATCTTAAACTAGGAATGAACTCCGTATGCTTAAACTGGGGATGAACTCCGTACGTCTAAGTCAACCCATGAAACGAGCGTTTAGGCGTTCAGCCGATCAGAGAGGCCGGCCGGAGAGGCATAATGTGCAAGCCGGGGATCAGCTCAGTCCTCCTCTGTGTGCTACCGATCCCATTATCGATCGTGCTACCACAACCCTCAGTTCGATTGGGGCTTAGACATGGAATGACTCCGTATGCCTAAGCCAACCCACAAAACGAGCGTGCGGGCACTCAACCGACCGGAGAGGCAAAATGTGAAAGCTGGGGATCGGCTCGGTCCCCCCTATGTACTGTCGATTCTGCTGTTGGTCCTACAGTCGCAACCCTCGATCCGGTCCGATCTTAGACTGGGAATGAACTCTGTATGCTTAGACATGGAATGAACTTCGTATGCTTAAGCCAACCCATGAAACGAGTGTGCGGACGCTCAGTCGATTGGAGAGGTAGAATACGTAAGTAGGGGACCGGCTCGGTCCCTCCCTACGTGCTGTCGATCCTACTGCCACAACCCTCAGACTGGTCCGATCTTACACTGGGAATTAACTCCGTATGCCTAAGTCAACCCATGAAACGAGTGTGCGGGCGCTGAACCAGTCGGAGAGGCATAATGCGCAAGCCAGGGATCGGCCCGGTCCCTCTCTGCGTGCTGCCAGTCTCACTACCATAACCCTTTGTCCGGCTGGGGCTTAGACATGGAATGAACTCCCTATGCCTAAGCCAACCCACGAAACGGGCGTGCGGGCGCTCAACCGACCGGAGAGGCAGAATGCACAAGCCGAGGATCGGCCCAGTCCCCCTTACGTGCTACCGATCTTGCTACCGTAACCCTCGGTCTGGTTCGATATTAGATTGGGAATGAACTCTGTATGCTTAGACTGGGGATGAACTTCGTATGCCTATGTAAACCTATGAAACGAGTGTGCAGACGCTCAGCCGGCCGGAGAGGTCGACTGGAGAGGCAGAATGCACAAGCTGAGGATCGATCCGGTCCCCCTACGTGCTGCTGGTCCTACTACCGCAACCCTCGATCTGGTTAGATCTTAGATTTTAGAAAGAGTTTTGTCCCCAAATTTGGTAGAGGTTATCCTTTTATTTTTGTTGGCATGCATAAAAAAATTCAGCTAAAATTCGAAGAGAAGAAGATTTTGTGAGCGTTTGAAAAAAGTGTCCCCATTTCAGACACTTTAATGGCTACTGGGAGCAAAGCTATAAAATCCCAAATGCTCTTTCAGGCGGTGTGAGTTCTCGAGGTTTGATGAGGGATAGGGGGCCAATATAAGGGCCAACTAGCAGCACCCATCGCACATCATGTGCGAGCACCCCCCGACCCCCCAATCACCGAAACCCCCAATGTCATCGGTTAGGCTCTCCGACGATGGTGCCCCGGGCAAAAAAAATGCGACACCAGCACCGGCTCAAAGAGGCATAATGTGCAAGCCAGGGATCAGCTCGGTACCCCTCTGCGTGCTGTTGATCCCACTGCCGATCCTGCTGCCACAACCCTCGGTCTAGCTGGGATTAGACATGGAATGAACTCCATATGCCTAAGCCAACCCACGAAACGAGCGTGCGGGCACTCAACTGGTTGGAGAGGTAGAATACGCAAGCCACGGATCGGCCCGGTCCCCCCTACGTGCTGTCGATCCTGTGCTGGTCCTGCTACCGTAACCCTCAGTCTAGTTCAACTGTCACAACCCTTGGTCCGATCTGATCTTAGACTGGGAATGAACTCCGCATACTTAGACATGGAATGAACTCTGTATGCCTAAGCCAACCCATGAAACGAGCGTCCAGGCGCTCAATCGGTCGGAGAGGCAGAATGAGCAAGTCAGGGACTGGCCCGGTCCCTCCTGCGTGCTGTCGATCCTACTGCCGTAACCCTCGGTCCAATCCGATCTTAAAATGGGAATGAACTCCGTATGCCAAAGTCAACCCACGAAACGAGCGGGTGGGCATTGAGCCGGTCGGAGAGGCATAATATGCAAGCTGAGGATCGACCCGGTCCCCCCTAGGTGCTGTCAGTCCTGCTGCTACAACCCTTGGTCCGGTCTGATCTTAGACTGGGAATGAACTCCGTATGCTTAGACTGGGGATGAACTCCGTATGCGTAAGTCAACCCATGAAACTAGCGCGTGGGCGCTCAGTCGACCGGAGAGGCATAATGCACAAGCCGAGGATCAGCTCGATTCCCCTCTGCGTGCTGCCGATCTCGCTATCGATCCTGCTACCACAACCCTCGGTTTGGCTGGGGCTTAGACATGGAATGAACTCCGTATGCCTAAGCCAACCCACGAAATGAGTGTACGGGTGCTCAACCGGTTGGAAAGGTAGAATGCACAAGCTGAGGATCGGCTCGATCCCCCCTGCGTGCTATCGATCCTGCTACTGGTCCTGCTACCTGCAACCCTCAGTCCGGTCTTATCTTAGACTGGGAATGAACTCCATATGTTTAGACATGGAATGAACTCCGTATGCCTAAGCCAGCCCACAAAACATGCGTGCGGGTGCTCAACCGACTGGAAAGGCAAAATACGTAAGTCGAGGACCGATGCGGTCCGCCCTGCGTGCTGTCGATCTTGCTGTCACAACCCTCGGTTTGGGTCGATCTTAGACTGGGAATGAACTCTGTATGCCTAAGTCAACCCATGAAATGAGTGTGCGGGTGCTGATCTAGCTAGAGAGGCATAATGCGCAAGCCGAGGATTGGCCCGATCCACCTCTACGTGCTGTCGATCCCGCCACCACAACCCTCAGTCTGACTGGGGCTTAGACAGGGAATGAACTCCCTATGCCTAAGCCAACCCATGAAATGGGTGTGCGGGCGCTCAGCCGACTGGAGAGGCAGAATGCGCAAGTCATGGATCGGCCTGGTCCCCCCTACGACCTATCGATCCTGCTACCGCAACCCTCGGTCCTATCTGATCTTAGACTGGGAATGAACTCTGTATGCTTAGACTGGGGATGAACTCTATATGCCTAAGTCAACCCACGAAACGAGCGTGCGGACGCTCAGTCGACCAGAGATGCAAGATGCATAAGCCGAGGATCGAACGGATGGTAGGTGGGTTGAAGCACATCTTTATATTTCTGCCATGCCAATGCCATTTTTATGGCTTGTAAATTCATACAATGGTCCCTAAGCCTTCATGTGAAGTTTCGTGGCAAGACGACCTGTTTTCTATTTTTCATGATTTTTGAAACTTTTTGCGGTTCAAAATTTTTTAAACTTTTTTTAGAAAGAGTTTTGTCCCCAAATTTGGTAGAGGTTATCCTTTTATTTTTGTTGGCATGCACAAAAAAATTCAGCTAAATATTTGAAGAGGAGAAGATTTTGTGAGCGTTTGAAAAAAGTGTCCCCATTTCAGATACTTTAATGGCTACTGGGAGCAAACCTATAAAATCTCAAATGCTCTTTAAGGCGGTGTGAGTTCTCGAGGTTTGATGAGAGATAGGGGGCCAATATAAGGGCCAAGTAGCAGCACCCATTGCACATCATGTGCGCACACCCCCCGACCCCTCAATCACCGAACCCTCAATGTCATCGGTTAGGCTCTCCGGCGTTGCTCCGGCTATGGTGGCCCGAGTGAAAAAAATGCGGCACCAGCATAGGCCCGAAGAGGCATAATGTGCAAGCCAGGGATCAGCTCGATACCCCTTTGCATGCTACCGATCCCACTGTCGATGCTGCTGCCACAACCCTCGGTCCGGTTGGGGCTTAGACATAGAATGAACTCCATATGCCTCAGCCAACCCACGAAACGAGTGTGCAGGCACTCAATCGATCGGAGAGATAGAATACGCAAGCCACGAATCGGCTCGGTCCCCCCCTACGTGCTGTCGATCCTGTGCTAGTCCTGCTACCGCAACCTTCAGTTCGGTTCGGCTGCCGTAACCCTCGGTCTGGTTCGACTGCCGTAACCCTCGGTCCGGTCTGATCTTCGACAGGGAATGAACTTCATATGCTTAGACATGGAATGAACTCCGTATGCCTAAGCCAACCCATGAAACGAGTGTGCAGGCACTTAGCAGGTCGGAGAGGTAGAATGAGCAAGTCAGGGACTAGCCCGATCCCCCCTGCGTGCTAACGATCCTACTGCCGCAACCCTCGGTCCAGTCTGATCTTAGATTGGGAATAAACTCTGTATGCCAAAGTCAACCCATGAAACGAGCGTGTGGGCATTGATCCTGCCGGAGAGGCATAATGCGCAAGCCGAGGATCGGCCCGGTCCTCCTCTACGTGCTGCTGGTCCCGCTGCCACAACCCTCGGTCCGGCTGGGGCTTAGACATGGAATTAACTCCCTATGCCTAAGCCAACCCATGAAACGGGCGTGCGGGTGGTCAGTCAGCCGGAGAGGCCGAATGCGCAAGCCGAGGATCGGCCCAGTCCCCCCTAGGTGCTATCGATCCTGCTGCTACAACCCTTGGTTCGGTCCGATCTTAGACTGGGAATGAACTCCATATGCTTAGACTAGGGATGAACTCCGTATGCCTAAGTCAACCCACTAAACGATCGTGCGAGCGCTTAGCCGACCAGAGAGGCACGATGCAGAAGCCGGGGATTGAACGGGATGTAGGTGGTTTCAAGCACATCTTCATATTTTTGCCATGCCAATGCCATTTTTATGGCTTGTGAATTCATACAATGGTCCCCCAAGCCTTCATATGAAGTTTCGTGGCAACACGACCCGTTTTCTATTTTTCATAATTTTCAAAACTTTTTACGGTTCGAGATTTTTTAAAATTTTTTTAGGAAGATTTTTGTCCCCAAATTTGGTAGAGGTGATCCTTGTATTTTTTTTTTGGCATGCATAAAAAAATAAAGCTAAAAACCCAAAGTGGAGAAGATTTTGTAACCGTTTGGAAAAAGTGTCCCCATTTCAGACACTTTAATGGCTACTGGCAGCAAACCTATAAAATCTCAAATGCTATTTAAGGGGGTGAGAGTTCTTTAGGTTTGATGAGGGATAGGGGGCCAATATAAGGGCCAAGTAGCACCCATCACACATCATGTGTGCACACCCCCCTGGCCCCCCCAATCACCGGAACCCCCAATGCTGTCGGTTAGGCTTTCCGACGATGCTTCGACGATGGTGCCCCGTGCGAAAAAAATGCGGCACCAGCACAGGCCCGAAACCAACATGTGCACCATTACTCAAACTCTTAGACTGGAATGAACTCTGTATGCTTAGACATGGATTGAACTCCGTATGCCTAAGCCAACCCATGAAACGAACGTGCGGGTGCTCAGCCGGTCGGAGAGGCAGAATGCGTAAGCCGGGGATTGGCCCAGTCCCCCTCTGTGTGCTGCCGATCCCGCTACCACAACCCTCGATCCGACTGGGGCTTAGACATGTAATGAACTCGCTATGCCTAAGCTAACCCATGAAACGGGCGTGCAGGCACTTTGCCAGCTGGAGAGGCAGAATGCGCAAGCCAAGGATCGGCCCAGTCCCCCCTGCATGTTGTCGATCCTACTGCCGCAACCCTCAATCCAATTTGATCTTAGACTTGGAATGAACTCCGTATGCTTAGACTGGGGATGAACTCCGTATGCCTAAGTCAACCCCCGCAACAAGCGTGCGGGCGCTCAGCCAGTCGGAGAGGTAGATGAGCAAGCCGGGGATCGACCCGATCCCCCTTGCGTGCTGCCTATCCTGCGACTGGTCCTACTATCGCTACCCTCGATCTGATCTGATCTTAGACTGGGAATGAACTTTGTATGCTTAGACACGGAATGAACTCCGTATGCCTAAGCCAACCCATGAAACGAGCGCACGGACGCTCAGCCGGTCGGAGAGGTAAAATGCGTAAGTCGGGGATCGGCTCGATCCTCCCTGCGTGCTATCGATCCTTCTGCCGCAACCCTCAGTCTGGTCCGATCTTAGACTGGCAATGAACTCCGTATGCTTAGACTAGAGATGAACTCTGTATGCCTAAGTCAAGCCACGAAACGAGCATGCAGACGCTCAGCCGACCAGAGAGGCAGGATGCACAATCAGGGGATCGAACGGGTGGTAGGTGGGTTCAAGCACATCTTCATATTTTTGCCATGCCAATGCCATTTTCATGGCTTGTAAATTCATACAATGGTCCCCTATGCCTTCATTTGAAGTTTCGTGGCAAGAGAACCTGTTTTCTATTTTTCATGATTTTTGAAACTTTTTACGGTTCGGGATTTTTTTAAATTTTTTTAGAAAGATTTTTGTCCCCAAAATTGGTGGAGGTTATCCTTGTATTTTTGTTCACATGCACAAAAAAATTCAGCTAAAAATTGGAAGTGGAGAAGATTTTGTGACCATTTGAAAAAAGTGTCCCCATTTTAGACACTTTAATGGCTACTGGCAGCAAACCTATAAAATCTCAAATGCACTTTAAGGGGGTGTGAGTTCTCGAGGTTTGATGAAGGATAGGGGGCCAATATAAGGGCCAAGTACCAGCACCCATCGCACATCATGTGCGCACACCCCCCGACCCCCCAATCGTCGAAACCCCCAATGCCGCCAGTTAGGCTCTCCGACGATGCTTCGACGATGGTGCCCCAGGTGAAAAAAATGTGGCACCAGCACATGCCCGAGCCCAGCATGTGCACCATGGCTCAAATTCTTAGACTGGGAATGAACTTCGTATGCTTCGACATGGAATGAACTCCTTATGCCTAAGCCAACCCACGAAACGAACATGCGGGCGCTCAGCCGACCGGAGAGGTAGAATGGCAAGATAAGGATCGACCTGGTCCCCCTCTGCATGCTACTGGTCCCACTGCCACAACCATCGATCTGGCTGGGGCTTAGACATGGAATGAACTCCCTATACCTAAGCCAACCCATGAAACGGGCTTTCGGGCGCTCAGTTGGCCGGAGAGGCAGAATGCGCAAGCCGGGGATCAGCCCGATCCCCACTGCGTGCCGTCGATCCTGCTGCCCCAACCCTCGATCCGGTTCGATCTTAGACTGGGAATGAACTCCGTATGCTTAGACTGGGGATGAACTCCGTATGCCTAAATCAACCCACGAAACGAGCGTACGGGCGCTCAGTCGATCAGAGAGGCCGGTCGGAGAGGCAGAACGTGCAAGCTGGGGATTGGCCCGATCATCCCCTGCGTGCTCACGATCCTGCTGCTGGTCCTACTACCGCAACCCTTAGTCTGGTCTGATCTTAGACTGGGAATGAACTTCGTATGCTTATGCATAGAAAGAACTCTGTATGCCTAAGCCAACCCTCGAAACGAGCGTACAGGCGCTCAGTTGAACGATGAGGCAGAATGCACAAGCCAAAGACCAGCTCGATCCCCCTTGCGTGCTGTCGACCCTGCTGCCACAACCCTCGGTCGATCCGATCTTAGACTGGGAACGAACACCGTTTGCCAAAGTAAACCCACGAAACGCACGTTCGAGCACTGAATCGGTCAGAGAGGCATAATGCGCAAGCCAGGGATCGACCTGATCCACCTCTGCGTGCTGTCGGTCCCGCTACCACAACCCTCGGTCTGGCTGGGGTTTAGACATGGAATGAACTCCCTATGCCTAAGCCAACCCACAAAACGGGTGTGCGAGCACTCAACCGGTCGGAGAAGCAGAATGTGAAAGTCGGGGATCAACCCGATCCCCCCTGCGTGCTTCCGATCTTACTGTCGCAACCCTTGACCCGGTCTGATCTTGGACTAGGAATGAACTCCGTATGCTTAGACTGGGGATGAACTCCGTATGCCTAAGTCAACCCATGAAACGAGCGCGCAGACGCTCAGCCGACTAGAGAGGCAGGATGCGTAAGTTGGGGATCAAACGGGTGGTAGGTGGGTTCAAGTACATCTTCATATTTCTACCATGCCAATGCCATTTTTATGGCTTGTAAATTCATACAATGGTCCCCTACGCCTTCATGTGAAGTTTCATGGCAAGATGACCCATTTTCGATTTTTCATGATTTTTAAAACTTTTTGAGGTTTCGAGATTTTTAAATTTTTTAGAAAGAGTTTTGTCCCCAAATTTGGTAGAGGTGATCCTTGTATTTTTGTTGGCATGCACAAAAAAATTCAGCTAAAAACTCGAAGTGGAGAAGATTTTGTGATCGTTTGAAAAAAGTGTCCCCGTTTCAGACACTTTAATGGCTACTGGCAGTAAACCTATGAAATCTCAAATGCTCTTTAAGAGGGTGTGAGTTCTCGAGGTTTGATGAGGGATAGGGGGCCAATATAAGGGCCAAGTACCAGCACCCATCGTACATCATGTGCGCACACCCTCAGGCCCCCCAATCGCTGAAACTCCCAATGTCGCCGATTAGGCTCTTCGGCGAAGCTCCGATGATGGTGCCTTAGGCGAAAAAAATATGGCACCAGCAAACGCTCGAGCCCAGTATGTGCACCATGGCTCAAACTCTTAGACTGGGAATGAACTTCGTATGCTTAGACTAGGGATGAACTCTGTATGCCTAAGTCAACCCATGAAACGAGTGTGCAGGTGCTCAATCGGCTAGAGAGGTCGATCGGAGAGGTAGAATGCGTAAGCTGGGGATCGACCCAGTCTCCCCCTGCGTGCTGCCGATCCTGTTATTGGTCTTGCTACCGTAACCCTTGGTCCGGTCCGATCTTAGACTGGGAATGAACTCCGTATGCTTAGACATGGAATGAACTCCATATGCCTAAGCCAACCCATGAAACGAGCGTGCGGGCGCTTAGCTGGCTGGAGAGGCAAAATGCACAAGCTGGGGACCGGTTTGATCCCCTCTGCATGCTGTCGATCCTGCTATCGCAATCCTCGGTCTGGTCTGATCTTAGACTGGGAATGAACTTTGTATGCCTAAGTCAACCAATGAAACGAGCGTTCGGGTGTTGAGTCGGCCAGAGAGGCATAATGCGCAAGTCGAGGATTGACCCGATCCCCCTCTACGTACTTCCGGTCCCACTACCACAACCCTCTATCTGGCTGGGGCATAGACATGGAATGAACTCCCTATGGCTAAGCCAACCCACGACACGAGAGTGCGGGCAGAAAGGCATACAGAGGTAGAATGTGCAAGTCGAGGATCGGCCCGGTCCCCCTGCGTGCTACAGATCCTGTTGTCGCAACCCTCGATCTGGTCTGATCTTAGACTGGGAATGAACTCCGTATGCTTAGACTAGAGATGAACTCCGTATGCCTAAGTCAACCCACGAAACGAGCCTACGAGCGCTCAGCCGATTGGGGAGGCCGACCGGAGAGGCATAATACGTAAGTCGGGGATCAGTCCGGTCCCCTTCTATGTGCTGGCACAACCTCA
Source organism: Durio zibethinus (assembly GCF_002303985.1). Next base: position 28,435,659 of record NW_019167826.1, on the reverse strand, counting down.
GTCCCGCTGCCGATCCTGCTGCCATAACCTTCGATTCGACTGGGGCTTAGACATGGAATGAAGTCTGATGCCTAAGCCAACCCAAAAAATGAGCGTGCAGGCGCTCAGCCGATCAGAGAGGTAGAATACGTAAGTCGAGGATCGGCCCGGTCCCTACCGATCCTGCTACTGATCCTGCTGCTGATCTTGCTACTGATCCTACTGCCGATCCTGCTGCTGATCCTACTACCGATCCTGCTGCTGATCCTGCTGCTGGTCCTGCTACTGCAACCCTCGGTCTGATCCGATCTTAGACTGGGAATAAACTCCGTATGCTTAGACATGGAATGAACTCCGTATGCCTAAGCCAACCCACGAAACGAGCGTGCGGGAGCTCAGTCGACCGAAGAGGCAAAATGCATAAGCCAGGGATCGATCTGGTCCCTCCCAACATGCTATTGATCCTACTATCGCAACCCTTAGTCTGGTTTGATCTTAGACTAGGAATGAACTCCGTATGCTTAGACTGGGGATGAACTTCGTATGCCTAAGTCAACCCACGAAACGAGCGTGCGGACGCTCAGCCGACCAGAGAGGCAGGATGCACAAGTCGGAGATCGAACGAGTGTTAGGTGGGTTCAAGCACATCTTCATATTTCTACCATGCCAATGCCATTTTTTATGGCTTGTAAATTCATACAATGGTCCCCTACACCTTCATGTGAAGTTTCGTGGCAAGACGACCCATTTTCTATTTTTCATGATTTTTTAAACTTTTTATGATTCTGGATCTTTTAAAAATTTTTTAGAATGAGTTTTGTTTCCAAATTTGGTAGAGGGGATCCTTGTATTTTTGTTGGCATGCACAAAAATATTCAGCTAAAAACTTAAAGTGGAGAAGATTTTGTGATCGTTTGAAAAAAGTGTCCCCATTTTGGACACTTTAATGGCTACTGGCAGCAAACCTATAAAATCTCAAGTGCTCTTTAAGGGGGTGTGAGTTCTCGAGGTTTGACGAGGGATAGGGGGCCAATATAAGGGCCAAGTACCAGCACCCATCACACATCATGTGCGTACATGCCCCCGACCCCCCCAATCGCTGGAACCCCCAATACCGTCGGTTAGGCTCTCCGATGATGCTCCGACGATGGTGCCCCGGGTGAAAAAATTACGGCACCAGCACATGCCTAAGCCCAACATGTGCACTGTAGCTCAAACTCTTAGACTGGCATTGAACTCCGTATGCCTAGACATGGAATGAACTCCGTATGCCTAAGCCAACCTGCGAAACGAGCGTGCGAGCGCTCAGCCGATCGGAGAGGCAGAATGCGTAAGCCGGGGACCAACCCGATCCCCCCCAACATGCTGTCGATCCTACTATCGTAACCCTCAGTCTGGTTCGATCTTAGCTGGGAATGAACTTCGTATGCTTAGACTGGGGTTGAACTTCGTATGCCTAAGTCAACCCGTGAAACAAGCGTGTGGGCGCTCAGCCAGCCGGAGAGGTCGATCGGAGAGGGAGAATGCGCAAGCCGGGGATCGACCCGATCCCCCTACGTGCTGCCGATCCTACTACTGGTCCTGCTATCGTAACGCTCGATCCGGTCTACTCTTAGACTTGGAATGAACTCCGTTTGCTTAGACATGGAATGAACTCCATATGCCTAAGCCAACCCACGAAACGAGCGTGCGGGCGCTCAGCCGGCCGAAGAGGCAGAATGCACAAGTTGGGGACCGACTCTATCCCCTCTGTGTGGTGTCGATCCTACTGTCACAACCCTCGATCTGATCTGATCTTAGACTGGGAATGAACTCCGTATGCCTAAGTAACCCATGAAATGAGCGTTCAGGCGCTGAGCCGACTGGAGAGGCATAATGCGTAAGCCGAGGATCGGCCCTATCCCACTCTACGTGCTATCAGTCTCGCTGCCACAACCCTCAGTCTGGCTGGGGCTTAGACATGGAATGAACTCCCTATGCCTAAGCCAACCCATGAAACGGCCGTGCGGGTGCTCAGTCGATTGGAGGGCAGAATGCGCAAGTCGAGGATCAATCTGGTCCCCCCTGCGTGCTGTCGATCCTGCTGCCGTAACCCTTGGTTTAGTTTGATCTTAGACTGGGAATGAACTTCGTATGCTTAGATTGGTGATGAACTCCGTATGCCTAAGTCAACCCGCGAAACGAGCATGCGGATACGCTCAGTAAACCAGAGAGGCAGGATGCGCAAGCCTGAGATCGAACGGGTGGTAGGTGGGTTCAAGCACATCTTCATATTTTCTGCCATGCCAATCGCATTTTTATGGCTTGTAAATTCATACAATGGTCCCCTACGCCTTGATGTGAAGTTTCGAGGCAAGACAACCCGTTTTCTATTTTTCATGATTTTTGAAACTTTTTACGGTTTGGGATTTTTTAAAATTTTTTTAGAAAAAGTTTTGTCCCCAAATTTGGTAGAGGTGATCCTTGTATTTTTTTTTGTCATGCACAAAAAAATTCAGCTAAAAACTCGAAGTGGAGAAGATTTTGTGACCGTTTGAAAAAAGTGTCCCCATTTCAGACACTTTAATGGCTACTTGCAGCAAACCTATAAAATCTCAAATGCTCTTTAAGGGGGTGTGAGTTCTCGAGGTTTGATGAGGGATAGGGGGCAATTTAAGGGCAAGTACCAGCACCCATCGCACATCATGTGCGCACACCCCCGGTCCCTCTAATCGCTAAGTCAGTCAGAGAGGCAGAATGTGCAAGCCGGGGACCAACCCGGTCCCCCTACGTGCTGTCGATCCTGCTGTCACAACCCTCGATCTGGTCCTATCTTAGACTGGGAATGAACTCCGTATGCCTAAGTCAACCCACGAAATGAGCGTGTGGGCGTTGAGCCAACCGGAGAGGCATAATGCGCAAGTCGGGGATCGGCCCGATCCCCTTCTACGTGCTGTCAGTCCCGCTACCACAACCCTCGATCTGGCTGGGGCTTAGACATGGAATAAACTCCCTATGCCTAAGCTAGCCCATGAAACGGGTGTGCGGCCGCTCAGCCGGCCGGAGAGGCAGAATGCACAAGCCGGGGATCTACCTAGTCCCCCATGCGTGCTGCCGATCCTGCTATCGCAACCCTTGGTCCGATCTGATCTTAGACTGGGAATGAACTTTGTATGCTTAGAATGGGGATGAACTCTGTATGCCTAGGTCAACACATGAAACGAGCGTGCGGATGCTCAGCCGACCAGAGAGGCAGGATGCGTAAGCCGGGGATCGAAGGGGTGGTAGGTGGGTTCAAGCACATCTTCATATTTCTGCCATGCCAATCCCATATTTATGGCTTGTAAATTCATACAATGGTCCCCTATGCCTTCATGTTAAGTTTCGTGGCAAGATGACACGTTTTCTATTTTTCACGATTTTTGAAACTTTTTTCGGTTTGGGATTTTTTAAAATTTTTTTAGAAAAAGTTTTGTCCCCAAATTTGGTAGAGGTGATCCTTGTATTTTTGTTGGCATGCACAAAAATATTCAGCTAAGAACTCGAAGTTGAGAAGATTTTGTGACCGTTTGAAAAAAGTGACACAATTTCAGACACTTTAATGGCCACTAGCAACAAACCTATAAAATCTCAAATGCTCTTTTAGGGGGTGTGAGTTCTTGGGGTTTGATGAGGGATAGAGGGCCAATATAAGGGACAAGTACCAGCACCCATCGCACATCATGTGCGCACCCCCAACGCAGCTGGTTAGGCTCTCCAGCGATGCTCCGGCGATGGTGCCCCAGGCGAAAAAAATGTGGCACCAGCACATGCCCGAGCCCAGCATGTGCACCATGGCTCAAACTCTTAGAGTGGGAATAAACTCCGTATGCTTAGACATGGAATGAACTCCGTATGCCTAAGCCAACCCATGAAACGAGCGTACGGGCGCTTAACCGACCGGAGAGGCAAAATGCACAAGTCGAGGATCGGTCTGGTCCCCCTCTGCGTGCTACCAATCTCGCTGCCACAACCCTCGGTCCGGTTGGGGCTTAGACGTGGAATGAACTCCCTATGCCTAAGCCAACCCACGAAACGGGCGTGCGGGCGCTCAGTCGGTCGGAGAGGCGAATGTGTAAGTCAGGGATCGGCCCGATCCCCCCTGCGTGCTGCAGATCCTGCTACTAGTCCTGCTGGCGCAACCTTTGGTCTGATCTGATCTTAGACTGAGAATGAACTCCGTATGCTTACACATGGAATAAACTTCGTATGCCTAAGCCATCCCACGAAACGAGCGTGCGGGCTCTCAGCCGGTTAAAGAGGCAGAATGCGCAAGTCGGGGACCAGCTCGGTCCCCCCTGCGTCCTGTCGATCCTACTGCCGCAACCCTCAGCCTGATCTGATCTTAGACTGGGAATGAACTCTGTATGCCTAAGTCAACCCACGAAATGAGCATCGGGCACTGAGCCGGCCGGAGAGGCATAATGTGCAAGTCGGGGATCGATCCGATCCCCCTCTGTGTGCTATCGATCTCGCTGCCACAACCCTCAGTCCGGTTGGGCTTAGACATGGAATGAACTCCCTATGCCTAAGCCAACCCACGAAACGGGCGTGCGGGTGCTTAGCCGACTGGAGAGGCAGAATGCGTAAGTCAGGGATCGACCCGGTCCCCCTGCGTGCTATCGATCCTACTAACACAACCCTCGATCCGATCTGAT
>NW_019167826.1:28400449-28430004 GCF_002303985.1 Durio zibethinus | reverse complement strand
CTTAGACTGGGAATGAACTCCATATGCCTAAGTCAACCCACAAAACGAGCGTGCGGAGTGCTCAACGCCGATCGAGAGCAAAATCTGTAGGTCGAGGACCGCCTGGTCCCCCCTGCATGCTATCGGATCCTGCTACCAACCCAGTCTGGTCTGATCTTAGATGGGGATGAACTCAGTATGGCCTAAGTCCAACACAACAAAATGAGGCGTTCGGACACTGAGCCAGCCGGAGAGGCATAATGCGCAAAGCTGGGGATCGGGCCCGGTCCCCCTCTGCGTGCTAGCGGGTCCCACTACCCAAACCCTCGGTCCGGCTGGAGGCTTAGCACCATAGAAGGCACTCCCTATGCCTAAGCCAACCCACGAAATGTGGCGTGTGGGCGCTCAACCGGCCGAAAGGTAGAATGCGCAAGCCAGGGAATCGCTTGATTCCACTTGCGGTGCTGTTGATCCTTGCTGCCTGTAACCTCGATCCGATCCAATCTAGAAACCGGGAAATGAACTCCATATGCTTAGACTGGGGATGAACTCCGTATGCCTAAGTCAACCCATGAAATGAGCGTGTGGACGCTCAGCCGACCAGAGAGGCAGGATGTGCAAGCCGGGGATCGAACAGGTGGTAGGTGGGTTCAAGCACATCTTCATATTTCTGCCATGCCAATGTCATTTTTATGGCCTGTAAATTCATACAATGGTCCCCTACGCCTTCATGTGAAGTTTCATGGCAAGACGACCCATTTTTTATTTTTCACGATTTTTAAAACTTTTTACGGTTCAAGATTTTTTAAAATTTTTTTAGAAAACGTTTTGTCCCCAAATTTGGTAGAGGTGAACCTTGTATTTTTGTCAAAAAAAAAATTTAGTTAAAAACTCGAAGTGGAGAAGATTTTGTCACCGTTTGAAAAAAGTGTCCCCATTTCAGACACTTTAATGGCTACTGGCAGCAAACCTATAAAATCTCAAATGCTCTTTAAGGGGGTGTGAGTTCTTGAGGTTTGATGAGGGATAGGGGGCCAATATAAGGGCCAAGTACCAGCCACCATCGCACATCATGTAAGCACACCCCTCCGGCACCCCAATCGTCGGAACCCCCAATGCCACCGGTTAGGCCTCTCCGGCGATGCTCGCCGATGGTGCCCCGAGTGAAAAAAAATGTGGCACATAGCAATGCCTGAGGTCCAGATGTGCACCGTGGGCTCAAAAATATTAGACCTGGGAATGAACTCCGTATGCTTCGACTAGGAATGAACTCCGTATGCCTAAGTCAACCCATGAAATTAACATGCGGGTGCTGAGTCGACTGAAGAGGCATAATGCGCAAGCCAGGGATCAACCTGGTCCCCCTCTACGTGCTGCTGATCCTGCTGCTGCAACCCTCAGTCTAGTTCAGTCTTAGACCAGGAATGAACTCCGTATGCCTAAGTCAACCCACGAAACGAGCGTGCGGGCGCTAAGTCGACCAGAGGGGTAAGATGCGCAAACTGGAGATCGAACGGGTGGTAGGTGGGTTCAAGCACATATTCATATTTCTGCCATGCCAATGCCATATTTATGGTGTGTAAATTCATACAATGGTCCCCTAAGCCTTCATGTGAAGTTTCGTTGCAAGATGACCCGTTTTCTATTTTTCATGATTTTTGAAACTTTTTACGATTTGGGATTTTTTAAAATTTGTTTAGGAATAATTTTGTCCCCAAATTTGGTAGAGATGATCCTTGTATTTTTTTTGGCATGCATAAAAAAATTCAGCTAAAAACTAGAAGTGGAGAAGATTTTGTGACCGTTTGAAAAAAGTGTCCCCATTTCAGACACTTTAATGGCTATTGGCAGCAAACCTATAAAATCTGAGATGCTCTTTAAGGGGGTGTGAGTTCTCGAAGTTTGATGAGGGATAGGGGGCCAATATAAGGGCCAAGTACAACAGCCATCGCACATATGTGCCACACCCCCCCGGCCCCCCAATCACCGGAACCCCCCAATGCGCTGGTTAGGCTCTCCGGTGATGCTCCAGCGATGGTGCCCCGGGCGAAAAAAATGCGGCACCAGCACATGCCCAAGCCCAACATGTGCCTCGTGGCTCAAAATAATTAGACTAGGAATGAAACTTCGTATGCTTCGACTAGGAATGAACTCCGTATGCCTAAGTCCAACCCACGAAATGAGCATGCGGGCCGCTGAGCCGACTGAAGATGCATAATGCGCAAGCCGGGGATCGGCCCATTCCCCCTCTGCATGCTGCCGGTCTCGCTGCCACAACCCTCGGTCCGTCTGGGGCTTAGAAATGGAATGAACTCCCTATGCCTAAGCCAACCCACAAAACAGGCAATGCGGGGACTCAGTCGGTCGGAGAGGCAGAATGCCCAAGCCGGGGATCGGCCCGGTCTCCCCTGCGTGCTGCCGATCCTGCTGCCGCAACCCTCGGTCCAGTTCAATCTTAGGCTGGGAATGAACTCCGTATGCCTAAGTCAACCCACGAAATGAGCGTGCGGGCGCTCAACCGACCAGAGGGGCAAGATGCGCAAGCCAAAGATCGAACGGGTGGTAGGTGGGTTCAAGCACATCTTCATATTTCTGCCATGCCAATGCCATTTTTATGGTGTGTAAATTCATACAATGGTCCCCTAAGCCTTCATGTGAAGTTTCGTGGCAAGATGACCCGTTTTCTATTTTTCATGATTTTTGAAACTTTTTACGTTTGGGATTTTTTAAAATTTTTTTAGGAAGAATTTTGTCCCCAAATTTGGTAGAGGTGATCCTTGTATTTTTTTTGGCATGCATAAAAAAATTCAGCTAAAAAATCAAAGTGGAGAAGATTTTGTGACCGTTTGAAAAAAGTGTCCCCATTTCGGACACTTTAATGGCTACTGGCAGCAAACCTATAAAATCTCAGATGCTCTTTAAGGGGGTGTGAGTTCTTGAGGTTTGATGAGGGATAAGGGCCAAGTACCAGCACCCAGCGCACATCATGTGCGCACACCCCCTGGCCCCCCCAATCGCTAGAACCCCCAATACTGCCAGTTAGGCTCTCCGACGATGCTCCGATGATGCTCCGACGATGCTCTGGCGATGGTGCCCTGGTAGAAAAAATGCGGCACCAGCACATGCCTGAGCCCAGCATGTGCACTGTGGCTCAAAATCTTAGACGGGGAATGAACTCCGTATGCTTAGACATGGAATGAACTCCGTATGCCTAAGCCAACCTACGAAACGAGCGTGCGGGAGCTCAGCCGGTCGGAGAGGCATAATGCACAAGACAGGGATCGGCCTGGTCCCCCTCTGCATGCTGTCGGTCCCACTGCCATAACCCTCGGTCTGGTTAGGGCTTAGATATGGAATGAACTCCCTATGCCTAAGCCAACCCACGAAACAGGCATGCGGGCGCTCAGCCGGTCGGAGAGGCAAATGCGCAAGCCGGGGATTGACCCGATCCCCCCTGCATGCTGCCAATCTTGCTGCCGCAATCCTTGGTACGATCTGATCTTAGACAGGGAATGAACTCCGTATGCTTAGATTGGGGATGAGCTTCGTATGCCTAAGTCAACCCACGGAACGAGCATGCGGGCATTTAGCCGATCGAAAAATCAGCCTGAGAGGCATAATGCGTAAGTCAGGGATCAACCCAGTCCCCCTCTGCGTGCTGCTAATCCTGCTGCTGGTTTTATTGCCACAACCCTGGATCCAGCTAGGGCTTAGACATGGAATGAACTCCGTATGCCTAAGCCAACCCACGAAACGAGCGTGCGAGCGTTCAGCCGGTCGGAGAGGCAAAATGCATAAGCTGAGGATTAGCCTAGTCCCCCCCGACGTGCTGCCAATCTTGCTGCTGGTCTTGCTGTCGCAACCCTCGGTCCGATCCGATCTTAGACTGGGAATGAACTCCGTATGCTTAGACATGGAATTAACTCCGTATGCCTAAGCCAACCCACAAAATGAGCGTGCGGGCACTCAACCGACCAGAGGGGCAAGATGCGCAAGCCGAAGATCGAACGGGTGGTAGGTGGGTTCAAGCACATCTTCATATTTCTGCCATGCCAATGCCATTTTTATGGTGTGTAAATTCATACAATGGTCCCCTAAGCCTTCATGTGAAGTTTCGTGGCAAGATGAGCCGTTTCTATTTTTCACGATTTTTGAAACTTTTTACGGTTTGGGATTTTTTAAAATTTTTTAGGAAGAATTTTGTCCTGAAATTTAGTAGAGGTGATCCTTGTATTTTTTTTGGCATGCATAAAAAAATTCAGCTAAAAAATCGAAGTGGAGAATATTTTGTGACCGTTTGAAAAAAGTGTCCCCATTTCAGACACTTTAATGGCTACTGGCAGCAAACCTATAAAATCTCAGATGCTCTTTAAGGGGGTGTGAGTTCTTGAGGTTTGATGAGGGATAAGGGCCAAGTACCAGCACCCAGCGCACATCATGTGCGCACACCCCCTGGCCCCCCCAATCGCTAGAACCCCCAATACTGCCAGTTAGGCTCTCCGACGATGCTCCGATGATGCTCCGACGATGCTCTGGCGATGGTGCCCTGGTAGAAAAAATGCGGCACCAGCACATGCCTGAGCCCAGCATGTGCACTGTGGCTCAAAATCTTAGACGGGGAATGAACTCCGTATGCTTAGACATGGAATGAACTCCGTATGCCTAAGCCAACCTACGAAACGAGCGTGCGGGCGCTCAGCCGGTCGAAGAGGCATAATGCACAAGACGGGGATCGACCTGGTCCCCCTCTGCATGCTGTCGGTCCCACTGCCATAACCCTCGGTCTGGTTAGGGCTTAGATATGGAATGAACTCCCTATGCCTAAGCCAACCCACGAAACAGGCATGCGGGCGCTCAGCCGGTCGGAGAGGCAGAATGCGCAAGCCGGGGATTGACCCGATCCCCCCTGCATGCTGCCGATCTTGCTGCCGCAATCCTTGGTACGATCTGATCTTAGACAGGGAATGAACTCCGTATGCTTAGATTGGGGATGAGCTTCGTATGCCTAAGTCAACCCACGGAACGAGCGTGCGGGCACTTAGCCGGTCGGAAAAATCGGCCTGAGAGGCATAATGCGTAAGTCGGGGATCAACCCAGTCCCCCTCTACGTGCTGCTAATCCTGCTGCTGGTTTTATTGCCACAACCCTGGATCCAGCTAGGGCTTAGACATGGAATGAACTCCGTATGCCTAAGCCAACCCACGAAACGAGCGTGCGAGCGTTCAGCCGGTTGGAGAGGCAAAATGCATAAGCCGAGGATTGGCCTGGTCCCCCTCGACGTGCTGCCAATCCTGCTGCTGGTCTTGCTGTCGCAACCCTCGGTCCGGTCCAATCTTAGACTGGGAATGAACTCCGTATGCTTAGACATGGAATGAACTCCATATGCCTAAGCCAACCCACAAAACGAGCATGCGGGCGCTCAGCCGTTCGGAGAGGTAGAATGCGCAAGCCTGGGATCAGCCCGGTCCCCCCCTGCGTGCTGTCGATCCTGCTACTGTAACCCTCAGACTGGTCCAATCTTAGACTGGGAATAAACTCTGTATGCCTAAGTCAACCCATGAAATGAGCGTGTGGGCGCTGAGCCGATCGGAGAGGCATAATGCGCAAGCCAGGGATTAGCCAGATCCCTCTCTATGTGTTGCCAGTCTCGCTGCCACAACCCTCGATCTGGCTGGGGCTTAGACGTGGAATGAACTCCCTATGCCTAAGCCAACCCACGAAACGGGCGTGCGGGCGCTCAACCGACCAGAGAGGCAGAATGCGTAAGTCGGGGATTGGCCCGGTCCCCCTTGTGTGCTGTCGATCCTGTTACCGCAACCCTCGGTTCGGTTTGATCTTAGACTAGGAATGAACTCCATATGCTTAGACTGGGGATGAACTCCGTATACCTAAGTCAACCCACGAAACGAGCGTGCGGGCGCTCAGCTGACCAGAGAGGCAGGATGCGCAAGCCGGGGATCGAACGGGTGGTAGGTGGGTTCAAGCACATCTTCATATCTCTGCCATGCCAATGCCATTTTTATGGCCTGTAAATTCATACAATGGTCCCCCTAAGCCTTCATGTGAAGTTTCATGGCAAGACGACCCGCTTTCTATTTTTCACGATTTTTAAAAAATTTTACGGTTCGGGATTTTTTAAAATTTTTTTAGAAAGAGTTTTGTCCCCAAATTTGGTAGAGGTGATCCTTGTAGTTTTTTTGGCATGCACAAAAAAATTCAGCTAAAAACTCGAAGTGGAGAAGATTTTGTGATCGTTTGAAAAAAGTGTCCCCATTTCAGACACTTTAATGGCTACTGGCAGCAAACCTATAAAATCTCAAATGCTCTTTAAGGGGGTGTGAGTTCTCGAGGTTTGATGAGGGATAGGGGGCCAATATAAGGGCCAAGTGTCACACCGCTGCTATGTATCTCACTGATGTAGCCTTATTATGGTAGAGGCGCAGGTGTGATGATGTCAGGCGTGGGAGCGCCAAGATTGGAACCTGGGCAGAGTTTCAAAAGAAGTTCAGAGAACAATTTTACCCAGAGTATGCCGATGATGAGGCGCATGCAAAGTTGCTCTAGCTGAGCCAGCAAGGGGACATAAGGGAGTATGTCCAAAAATTTTTTGAACTGATGCTACAGATCTCGGATCTAGGTGAGAAGGATGCCTGATTTGCTTTCATGGATGGGCTGAAGCCGTAGGTGAAGCGTGAGCTACAAAGGAAAGGAGTTCATGACTTGGCTAAAGCCATGACTACTGTCGAGGCCTTGATAGAGTTCAAGCCTCTGAACAAGTTCGAGTCTACCAAGCCCAAGGGTAAGGGAAGGGACGATAGGGACCAGAAGAAGCAGTCCAAGGGGAAGGATCATGATCGGGAGTCCAAGGATGGAGACCAAGACCGTTCAACGAAGGATGGTGAGAGGAAGCCACCAGCAGGCAAGTGGAAAGCAAAGGGGGATCGAGAGCCACTACCATGCTACCTATGTGGAGGGAGCCACATAGCGCGTAATTACCCGTAGAAGGGAAAGCTGGCTGCTGTAGACAAGGAGTCTGATGAGGAGCCAGACTCAGGGGCAGCAAAGCTTGGGTCGTTGATGCTCAATGCTATCCAGAGTATGGGGAGCCACAAGCTAAAGGGCTTGATGTTTATGGATCTGATGGTTGCGGGTCAGAAGGTGAGCGCACTGGTGGACACAGGTGCCTCACATCTTTTTATTTCAAGTGATAGAGCCCGGAAGCTCAGACTAAAGGTGCAGAAAGGGATTGGTACCATCAAAATGATGAACTCCAATGAAGTTCCAGCCATTAGAATAGCGCGGGGAGTGGAGTTGCAGCTTGGAGACTGGAAAGGCAAGGAGACCATTGAGATACTACCCCTTGACGTCTATGAGTTTGTGATTGGGTTGGATTTTCTTGTTTGGATTAATGCCCTCCTTGTGCCTTTTGCCGATTGTGTTTGCATCTTGGATGCACGATGCCAATGCATAGTGCCATTGAGGAGAGGGTTTGGAGTTGGGTCACGGGTGGTGTCAGCCATCCAATTTGCCAAGGCGGTAAGCAGACAAGAAGACACCTTTTTGGCAGCCCTGAAATATGATGAGCCAAAGGAGAAGGAGACCGAGTCACCCTTGGAGGTGCTAAAGGTGCTGAAGACCTTTAGTGATGTGATGCCCATAAAGCTACCTAGCAAGCTACCACCTAAGAGGGAGGTGGACCACAAGATCGAGCTGGTGTCCGAGGCCAAGCCACCAGCTAGAGCCCCCTACCGAATGTCTCCACCTGAGTTGGAGGAGTTAAGGAAGCAGCTCAAAGAGTTAGTTGATACTAGCTTCATCAGGCCATCGAAGGCACCCTATGGTGCACTGGTTCTATTTCAATGCAAGCATGATGGGTTGTTGTGACTGTACATAGACTATCGGGCTTTGAACAAGCTGATCATCAAGAACAAGTACCCCATCCCACTCATTACAGACTTGTTCGATCAACTTGGGAGCGCAAGGTGGTTCACCAAGCTGGATTTGAGGTCAGGCTACTATCAAGTCAGGATCGCGGAGGGAGATGAGCCAAAGACAGCATGTGTCACTCGATATTGTTCGTATGAGTTCTTGGTGATGCCTTTCGAACTCACGAATGCCCCAGCAACATTCTGCACCCTTATGAACAAGGTACTTTAGTCATTCCTTGATCAGTTTGTTATGGTTTATTTGGATGACATTGTGATCTACAGCCAGACTTTGGGAGAGCATGTAGACCACTTGAGACAGGTGTTCGAGGTGTTGCGGGCGCACAAGCTGTTTGTCAAGAGGGAGAAGTGCTCATTCACCCAGCAGGAGATCTCGTTCCTTGGCCACATAGTGGGAGGTGGCAGGATATGCATGGATGAAGGCAAGATACATGCCATCTTGGAGTGGCAACCGCCAGCCAAGGTCACTGAGTTGAGATCATTCCTTGGGCTGGTCAACTATTATAGGCGCTTCATCAAAGGTCACTTAGCAATAGCCATGCCATTGACTGACTTGCTCAAGAAAGGGAAAGCATGGGAGTGGAGCGCAGGGCGCAGGAAGCCTTTGATAGGTTGAAGCGGGCTGTGATCGAGGAGCCAGTCTTGACCTTGCCAGACCATGCCAAGCCATATGAGGTGCATACGGATGCATCAGACTTTGCCATAGAGGGCGTGTTGATGTAAAAGGGATGTCCAGTCGCATTCAAGAGCAGGAAGCTGAACGAGACTGAGTGCAAGTACATGGTCCAAGAGAAGGAGATGACTGCAGTGGTGCACTGCTTGCGCACTTGGTGCCATTACCTGTTGGGGTCGAGGTTTGTGGTTAGGACGAACAGTGTGGCAACCAGCTACTTCCAGACGTAGAAGAAGTTATCCTTCAAGCGAGCGAGATGGCAAGATTTTCTTACGAAATTTGATTTCCAGATGGAGTACAAGCTGGGGCAGGCGAACCTAGTGGCAGACGCCCTGAGCAGGAAGACTAACCTTGCTGCCATTAGCCAACCAGAGGGGTCACTGGTGCCGCGCATCAAGGAGGGACTTGCGCATGATCCTATAACCAAGGCTTTGATGGAGTACGCCCAGTAAGGTAAGACTACGTGGTTTTGGTTGCAGGATGGCTTGCTGTACACCAAGGGTAGTAGACTGTTTGTGTCGCAGCACGGGAAGCTCCGCAAGGAAGTTTTGCAAGAATGCCATGATTCAAGGTGGGCTGGACACCCCGGAGTGAGCCGTACCTTAGCGCTGATCGAAGACCGATACTACTGGCCGTACATAAGGGATGATGTGGAGGCCTATGTGAAGACTTGTCTTGTGTGCCAACAGGACAAAGTGGAGCTCAAGAAACCAGGTGGTCTCTTGGAGCCATTGCCAGTGCCAGAGCGACCATGGGAGAGTGTTTCTCTGGACTTTATAGTCGGTTTACCCAAAGCAGAAGGGTTTGGAAGCATCATGGTAGCGGTGGACAGGTTTTCCAAGTATGGAATCTTCATTCCAACAACTAAGGAGTGCCCAGCCGAGGAGGCAACTCGATTGTTCCTGAAGAACATGGTTAAGTATTGAGGAGTGCCGATGACCATTGTTAGTGATCGGGACAGGTGTTTCACGGGCAAGTTCTGCATTGAGTTGTTCAAGCTGTTGGGGTCAGACTTAAACTTTTCCACTAGCATGCATCCGTAGATCGATGGGTAGACAGAATGAGTGAATGGACTATTGGAGTTATACCTCAGGCACTATGTGAGTGCACACAAAGGGATATGGCCAAAGTTGCTAGATATTGCATAGTTTTCCTATAACTTGTAAAGGAGCGAGGCAACGAACCAGAGCCCATTTAAGGTTATGACAGGGCAACAACCACTAACACCCAGTTTGATTGCTGCAGGTTATATAGGGCTGAATCCAATAGCATACAAGCTTGCCAAGGCATGGCAAGAGCAAACTGACTTGGCTAGAGTTTGTCTACATAAGGCGGCCAAGATAGGTGGGCAGACCAAAATAGGTGGGACATGCAATTCCAGGTTGGAGACTTGGTGTTAGTGAAGCTGCATCCCATTGTGCACCATAAGGGCTGCACAAAGGCCTAGTCCGGAGGTATAAGGGACCTTTTCGAGTAGTCAATAGGGTAGGCAAGGTTGCCTACAAGCTGGATATGCCACCCAAGTTGAGGGTACACTTGGTGTTCCATGTGAGCATACTCAAGTCGTTCCATGAGGATGAGGGAGATCCAAGACAGGCAGAGTCAAAGCGTGCACCATTGGGAGCAAGGGCCTCATATGAGAAGGAGGTTTACATCATCATAACTGATCGGGAGCTGAGACAGAAGAACTATCAGCCAAGACAAGAGTACTTGGTGTGCTGGAAGGGACTTCAAGACAGTGAGGTGAGCTGGGAACCAGCAGATGACTTATGGTAGTTCGGGGACCAGAATAGGTAGTACCATGAAGAAGATGCAACGAGGTCATTGTGCAATTAGGTGGGGGAGAATGTCATGCCCTGGGCGGGCACGCAGGCACATCAGGTGCACCAGCAGGTGAGCCAAAGGTTGAGGCCCGTAGACCAGGTGTGCTAGCGGGTATCTGTGTGCAAAGCATAGCAAACGAGTTCAAAACGCCTGCCCAACTTGCAGGCCAGCCCGTGAGACCAAGGCCTAGCATACTAGCTGCCCGCACCACATCCAAAAGGGCCCAAGGTGCTGGACACGCAAGGAAAGCTTCTGGAAGCAGGCAGGATCAGCAGTAGCATCCTGGTAGATTTGGTTGACCCTGAAAATCAAGAGTTAGCATCTTGATTGATTGTAATCTATATAATCCCATGATTTTAGCCTTTATTCTAGGGATATTGCCATTAAGTGTAAGCTAGAGCCTCAACTATAAATAGAGGGCTGCTCCTCCCTTATTTGTACACCATCAAACACTTCTGTTTCAGTGAATGCAAGAGCATTTCCAGAATTCTACCTTCTTATCCTGTTCCTCTTTAACTTGCGTAATCAGCCCTTCCCGTTGTTCTAGTGCCCGTATGCTTGTGTTTTAGGCTGACTTAGGCATAAAGGAGGAGATTCCAAGCCTAAGGCCATAGGTTTCTGAGTCTAAGGTCAGAGCCCGTGACACAAGTACCAGAACCCATCGTACATCATGTGCGCACACCCCCTCAGCCCCCCCAATCGTCAGAACCCCCAATGTCGCTGGTTAGGCTCTTCGGTGATGCTCCAACGATGGTGCCCCGGGTGAAAAAAATATGGCACCAGCACATGCACTGTGGCTCAAAATCATAGACTGGGAATGAACTCCGTATGCTTAGACATGGAATGAAATCCGTATGCCTAAGCCAACCCACGAAGCGAGCGTGCGGGTGCTCAGCTGATCGGAGAGGCAGAATGCACAAGCCGAGGATCAGCCCAATCCTCCCTACGTGCTATCGATCCTACTGCCACAACCCTCGATCCGGTTCGATCTTAGACTGGGAATGAACTCTGTATGCTTAGACTGGGGATGAACTCCGTATGCCTAAGTCAACCCACGAAATGAGCGTGCGGGCACTTAGTCGGTCGGAGAGGCATAATGCGCAAGCTGAGGATCAGTCCAGTCCCCCTCTGCGTGCTATCGATCCCACTGCTGGTCCTGCTACCACAACCCTCGGTCCGATTGGGGCTTAGACATGGAATGAACTCCGTATGCCTAAGCCAACCCATGAAATGAGCGTGCGGGCACTCAACCGGTCAGAGAGGTAGAATGTGTAAGCCGGGGATCGGCCTGATCCCCCCTACGTGCTGTTGATCCTGTTACTGGTCCTGCTGCCGCAACCCTCAGTCTGGTCCGATCTTAGACTGGGAATGAACTCCATATGTTTAGACATGGAATGAACTCCGTATGCCTAAGCCAACCCAAGAAACGAGCGTGCGGGCGCTCAGTTGGTCGAAGAGGCAGAATACGCAAGCCGGGGATCAACCAAATCCCCCCTGCGTGCTATCGATCCTACTGTCGTAACCCTCGGTCTGGTCCGATCTTAGACTAGGAATGAACTCTGTATGCCTAAGTCAACCCACGAAATGAGCGTACGGGCGCTGAGCAAGCCGAAGAGGCATAATGCGTAAGTCGGGGATCGGCCTGGTCCCCCTCTGCGTGCTGCCAGTCCCGTTGCCACAACCCTCAGTCTGGCTAGGGTGTAGACATGCAATGAACTCCCTATGCCTAAGCCAACCCTTGAAATGGGCGTACAGGCGCTAACCGACCGGAGAGGCAGAATGCACAAGTTGGGGATTGGCCCAGTCCCCCTTACGTGCTGTCGATCCTGCTACTGCAACCCTTGGTCCAGTCCAATCTTAGACTGGGAATGAACTCCGTATGCATAAGTCAACCCACGAAATGAGCATGCAAGCGCTGAGCAGGGCGAAGAGGCATAATGCGTAAGCCAGGGATCGACCCGATCCCCCTCTACGTACTGTCTGTCCCGCTACCACAACCCTCAGTCTGGCTGGGGCTTAAACATGGAATGAACTCCCTATGCCTAAGCCAACCCATGAAACAGGCGTGTAGGTGCTCAGCCGGCCAGAGAGGCAGAATGCGCAAGTTGGGGATCAGCTTGATCTACCTGCGTGCTGCTTATCCTACTGCCGCAACCCTCGGTCTAGTCTGATCTTAGACTGGGAATGAACTCTGTATGCTTAGACTGGGGATGAACTCTGTGTGCCTAAGTCAACCCACAAAACGAGCGTGCAAGCGCTCAGCCAACCAGAGAGGCATAATGCGTAAGTCGAGGATCAGCCTGGTCCCCTTCTACATGCTGTCGATCCCGCTGTCGGTCCTGTTGCCACAACCCTCAGTCTGGATGGGGCTTAGACATGGAATGAACTCCGTATGCCTAAGTCAACCCATGAAACAAGCGTGCGGGCACTCAGCCGACCGGAGAGGCAGAATGTCCAAGCTGAGGATCGGCTCGATCCCCCCTGCATGCTGTCGATCCTGCTGCTACAGCCCTCGATCTGGTTCGATCTTAGACTGGGAATGAACTCCATATGCGTAGACATGGAATGAATTCCGTACGCTTAAGCCAACCTAGGAAATGAGCGTGCGGGCGCTCAGCCGGTCGGAGAGGCAGAATGCGCAAGCCAGGGATCGACCCAGTCCCCTCTGCATACTATCGATCCTACGATCGCAACCCTCGGTCTGGTCTGATCTTAGACTAGGAATGAACTCTGTATGCCTAAGTCAACCCACGAAACGAGCGTGTTATCGGTCCCGCTACCACAACCCTCGGTTCGACTAGGGCTTAGACATGGAATGAACTCCCTATGCCTAAGCTAACCCACGAAACGGGCATGTGGACGTTCAGCCGACCGGAGAGGCAGAATGCGCAAGCTGGGGATCGACCAGATCCCCACTGCGTGTTGCCGATCCTACTGTCACAACCCTCAATCTGATCCGATCTTAGACTGGGAATGAACTCCGTATGCCTAAGTCAACCCATGAAACGAGCGTGCGGGCGCTGAGCCAACCGGAGAGGCATAATGCACAAGCCGACGATCGACCCGATCCCCCTCTGCGTGCTATCGATCCCCCTGCCATAACCTTCGGTCCGACTGGGGCTTAGACATGGAATGAACTCCCTATGCCTAAGCCAACCCACGAAACAAGCGTACGGGCGCTCAGCCAGCCAGAGAGGCAGAATGTGCAAGTCGGGGATCAGCCTGGTCTCCTCTGCATGCTGCTGATCCTGCTATCGCAAACTTCGGTCTGGTCTGATCTTAGACTGAGAATGAACTCCATATGCTTAGACTGGGGATGAACTCCATATGCCTAAGTCAACCCACGAAATGCCTCGGGTGAAAAAAATACGGCATCGTGGCTCAAAATCTTAGACAGGGAATGAACTCCGTATGTTTAGACATGGATTGAACTCCGCATGCCTAAGCCCAACCCATGAAATGAGCGTGTGGGTGCTTAGCCGATTGGAGAGGTAGAATGCGCAAGCCAAGGATCAGCCCAGTTCCTCATGCGTGCTATCGATCCTGCTACCGCAAGTCTCAATTCGGTCTGATCTTAGACTGGGAATCAACTCCGTATGCCTAAGCCAACCCACGAAATGAGCGTGCGGGTGCTCAGCCGACCGGAGAGGCAGAATGCGCAAGCCGGGGATCGGCCCGATCCCCCCTGCGTGCTACCGATCCTGCTGTCGCAACCCTCAGTCTGATCTGATCTTAGACTGGAGATGAACTCCGTATGCTTAGACTGGTGATGAACTTCGTATGCCTAAGTCAACCCATGAAACAAGCATGCGGGCCCTCAGCTGGTCGGAGAGGCATAATGCACAAGCCAGGGATCAGCCCGATCCCTCTCAGCATTGCTGTCGATCTCGCTGCCAGTCCTACTGCCACAACCTTCTGTCCGGCTGGGGCTTAGACACAGAATGAACTCTGTATGCCTAAGCCAACCCATGAAACGAGAGTACGGGAGCTCAACCGGCCGGAGAGGCAAAATGCGTAAGTCGGGGATCGGCCCGATCCCCCCTTGTGTGCAACCGATCCTGCTGCTGGTCCTACTACTGCAACCCTCAATCTGGTCCGATCTTAAACTGGGACTGAACTCCGTATGCCTAAGCCAACCCACGAAACGAGTGTGCGGGCACTCAGCCAGCCGGAAAGGCAGAATGCACAAGTCGAGGATCAACCTGGTCCCCCCTGCATGCTATCGATCTTGCTGCCACAACCCTCGGTCTGGTCCGATGCCTAAGTCAACCCATGAAATGAGCGTGCCAGCACTGAGCCGATCAGAGGGGCACAATGTGTAAACTGAGCCGGTCAGTCCCACTACTACAACCCTCGATCCAGCTCGGGCTTAGACATGGAATGAGCTCCCTATGCCTAAGCCAACCCACGAAATGAGCGTGCAGGCACTCAGTCGGCTGGAGAGGCAGAATGCCCAAGTCAGGGATCGACTCAGTCCTCCCTGCGTGCTGCCAATCCTGCTACCGCAAACCTTGATCTAGTTTGATCTTAGACTGGGAATGAACTTCGTATGCTTAGACTGGGGATGAACTCTGTATGCCTAAGTCAACCCATAAAATGAGCGTGTGGGCGCTCAGTCGACCAGAGAGGCAGGATGCGCAAGCCGGGGATCGAACGGGTGGTAGGTGGGTTCAAGCACATCTTCATATTTCTGCCCTGTCCAATGCCATTTTTATGGCTTGTAAATTCATACAATGGTCCCCTAAGCCTTCATGTGAAGTTTCGTGGCAAGACGACCCATTTTCTATTTATCACGATTTTCAAAACTTTTTCCGGTTCGGGATTTTTTAAAATTTTTTTAGAAAAGTTTTGTCCCAAATTTTGTAGAGGTGATCCTTGTATTTTTGTTGGCATGCACAAAAAAATTCAGCTAAAAACTCGATGTGGAGAAGATTTTGTGACCGTTTGAAAAAAGTGTCCCTATTACAAACACTTTAATGGCTACTGGCAGCAAACCTATAAAATCTCAAATGCTCCTTAAGGGGGTGTGAGTTCTTGAGGTTTGATGAGGGATAGGGGGCCAATATAAGGGCCAAGTACCAGCACCCATCGCACATCATGTGCGCACACCCCCCAGCCCCCCAATTGCTGGAACCCCCAATGCTATCAGATAGGCTCTCCGGTGATGGTTCGGTGATGGTGCCCCGAGCAAAAAAAATACGGCACCAGCACATGCCTGAGCCCAACATGTGCACCATGGCTCAAAATCTTAGACTGTGAATGAACTCTGCATGCTTAGACATGGAATGAACTCTGTATGCCTAAGCCAACCCACGAAATGAGCGTGCGGGCATTCAGTCTGCTGGAGAGGCATAATGCGCAAGTCGGGGATCGGCCCGGTCCCCCCTACGTGCTGTCGATCCGGCTACCACAACCCTCAGTTTGGTCTGATCTTAGACTGGGAATTAACTCCGTATGCCTAAGTCAACCCACGAAATGAGCGTGCGGGCGCTGAGCCGACCAGAGAGGCATAACACTCAAGCCGGGGATCGATCGGGGATCCCTCTGTGAGCTGCCAGTCTCGCTACCACAACCCTCAGTCTAGCTGGGGCTTAGACATGGAATTAACCTCCTATGCCTAAGCCAACCCATGAAATGGGTGTGTGGGTGCTCAGTCGACCGGAGAGGTAGAATCCGCAAGCTGGGGATCGGCCCACTCCCCCCTGCGTACTGTCGATCCTGCTACCGCAACCCTCGGTCCAGTCTGATCTTAGACTAGGAATGAACTTCGTATGCTTAGACTGGGGATGAACTCCGTATGCCTAAGTCAACCCACGAAACGACCGTGTGGGCGTTTAGCCAACTAAAGAGGCAGGATGTGTAAGCCGGGGATCGAACGGGTGGTAGGTGGGTTCAAGCACATCTTCATATTTCTGCCATGTCAATGCCATTTTTATGGCATGTAAATTCATACAATGGTCCCCTAAGCCTTCATGTGAAGTTTCGTGGCAAGATGACCCGTTTTTTATTTTTCACGATTTTTAAAACTTTTGTGATTCAAGATTTTCTAAAATATTTTTAGAAAGAGTTTTTTTCCCAAATTTGGTAGAGTTGATCCTTTTTTTTTTGGCATGCAAAAAAAAATTCTGTGACCGTTTGAAAAAGTGGAGGATATTTTGTAACCGTTTGAAAAAAGTGTCCCCATTTCAGACACTTAAATGGCTATTGGCAGCAAACCTATAAAATCTCAAATGCTCTTTAAGGGGGTGTGAGTTTTTGAGGTTTGATGAGGGATAGGGGGCCAAATATAAGGGCCAAGTTCTAGCAACCATCGCACATCATGTGCGCACACCCCCCGACCCCCCAATCGCCGGAACCCCTAATGCCGTCGGTTAGGCTCTCTGGCGATGCTCCGATGATGGTGCCCCGGGCAAAAAAAATACGGCACCAGCACATGCCTGAGCCCATCATGTGCACCGTGGCTCAAAATCTTAGATGGGGAATGAACTCCGTATGCTTAGACATGCAATGAACTCCGTACGCCTAAGCCAACCCACGAAACAAGCGTTTGGGTGCTCAGCCGACTGGAGAGGCATAATGTGCAAGTCGGGGATGGGCCCAGTCCCCCTCTGTGTGCTGCCGGTCCCACTGCCATAGCCCTCTATCCAACTGGGGCTTAGATATGGAATGAACTCCCTATGCCTAAGCCAACCCAGAAAACAGGCGTCCAGGTGTTCAGCCGACCGGAGAGGCAGAATGCGTAAGCCAGGGATCGACCCGGTCCCCCCTGTGTGCTTAGACTGGGAAAGAACTCTGTATGCTTAGACTGGGGATGAACTCCGTATGCCTAAGTCAACCCACAAAATGAGCGTGTTGGCGCTCAACCGGTCGGAGAGGCCGATCGGAGAGGCATAATGCTCAAGCTGAGGATCAGCCCAGGCCCCCTCTGCGTGCTGCCTATCCCGCTGCCGGTCCTGCTACAACAACCCTCGATTTGACTGGGGCTTAGACATGGAATTAACTCTCTATGCCTAAGCCAACCCATGAAATGAGCGTGCAGGCGCTCAATCGACCAGAGAGGTAGAATGCGCAAGTCGGGGATCGGCCCAGTCCCCCTACGTGCTGCCGATCCTGTTGTCGCAACCCTCGGTCCGATCCGATCTTATATTGAGAATGAACTCCGTATGCTTAGACTGGGGATGAACTCCATTTGCCTAAGTCAACCCATGAAACAAGCGTGAGGGCGCTTCGTCGACCAAAGAGGCAAAATGCGCAAGCCGGAGATTGAACGGGTGGTAGGTGGGTTCAAGCACATCTTCATATTTCTACACTGCCAATGCCATTTTTATGGCTTTTAAATTCATACAATGGTCCCCTAAGCCTTCATGTGAAGTTTCGTGGCAAGACGACCCGTTTTCTATTTTTCATGATTTTTGAAACTTTTTGTAGTTTGAGATTTTTTAAAATTTTTTTGGAAAGAGTTTTGCCCCCAAATTTGGTAGAGGTGATCCTTGTATTTTTTTTGGCATGCATAAAACAATTCAGCTAAAAACTCAAAGTGGAGAAGATTTTGTGACCGTTTGAAAAACTTGTCCCCATTTCAGACACTTTAATGGCTACTGGCAGCAAACCTATAAAATCTCAAATGCTCTTTAAGGGGGTGTGAGTTCTGAAGGTTTGATGAGGGATAGGGGGCCAATATAAGGGCCAAGTACCAGCACCCATCACACATCATATGCGCACACCCCCCGGCCCCCCCAATCGTCATAACCCCCAATGTCGTCGGTTAGGCTCTTCGGTAATGCTCCGACGATGGTGCCTCGGGCGAAAAAAATGCGGCACCAGCACAAGGCCGATCCCAGCATGTGCACCGTGGCTCAAAATCTTAGACTGGGAATGAACTTCGTATGCTTAGACATGGAATGAACTTCGTATGCCTAAGCCAACCCACGAAACGAGCGTGCGGGCGCTCAGTCGGCCGGAGAGGCATAATGTGCAAGCCGGGGATCAGCCTGATCCCCCCCTGTGTGCTATCGATCCTACTATTGTAACCCTCAGTCTGGTCTGATCTTATATTGGGAATGAACTCCGTATGCATAAGTCAACCAACAAAACGAGCGTGCGGGCGTTGAGCCGACCGAAGAGGCATAATGCGCAAGCCAGGGATCGACCCGGTCCCCCTCTGTGTGTTGTTCATCCCACTACCACAACCCTCGGTCCGGCTGTGGCTTAGACATGGAATGAACTCCCTATACCTAAGCCAACCCACGAAACGGGCATACGGGCAGAATCTGCAAGCCGGGGATCGGCCCGGTCCTCCCTGCGTGCTACCGATCCTACTACTGCAACCCTTTATTCGATCCGATCTTAGACTGGGAATGAACTTCGTATGCTTAGACTGGGGATGAACTCCGTATGCCTAAGTCAACCCACGGAACAAGCGTGCGGGCACTTAGCAGGCTAGGAGAGGTCGGTCGGAAAGGCATAATCCGCAAGTCGAGGATCAGCCCGATCCCCCTTTGCGTGCTACCCATCCCGCTGCCGGTCCTGCTGCCACAACCCTCAGTCCAGTTGGGGCTTAGACACAGAATGAACTTTGTATGCCTAAGCCATCCCACGAAACGAGCCTACGGGCGCTCAACCAGCTGGAGAGGTAGAATGCGTAAGCCGGGGATTGGCTCGATCCCCCCCTGCGTCCTGCCGATCCTGCTGCCATAATCCTCAGTCTGGTCTGATCTTAAACTGGGAATGAACTCCGTATGCCTAAGCCAA
The DNA here is from genome assembly GCF_002303985.1 of Durio zibethinus. The sequence continues at coordinate 28,410,831 of NW_019167826.1, read as the reverse complement.
CCCATGAAATGAGCATGTCGGTGCTCAGTCGGTCGGAGAGGCAGAATACGTAAGTCAGGGATCGGCCCGGTCCACCTGCGTGCTGTCGAACCTGCTACCGCAACCCTCGATCCGATCTGATCTTAGATTGGGAATGAACTCTGTATGCCTAAGTCAACCCATGAAAAGAGCATGCGGACGCTGAGCCGGCCAGAGAGGCATAATGCATAAGCCGGGGATCAGCCTGGTCCCCCTTTTCGTGCTGCCGGTCCCGCTGCCACAACTCTCTATCCGGTTGGGGCTTAGACATGGAATGAACTCCCTACACCTAAGCCAACCCACGAAACGGGCGTACGGGCGGTCAGTCGGCCTGAGAGGCAGAATGCAGAAGCCGGGGATCGGCCTCGTCCCCTCTGCGTGCTGTTGATCCTGTTGCCGCAACTCTCGATCCGGTCTGATCTTAGATTGGGAATGAACTCCGTATGCTTAGACTGGGGATGAACTCCGTACGCCTAAGTCAACCCACAAAACGAACGTGCGGGTGCTCAACCGACCAGAGAGGCAGGATGCGCAAGCCGAGGATCGAATGGGTGGTAGGTGGGTTCAAGCACATCTTCTTATTTCTGCCATGCCAATGCCATTTTTATGGCTTGTAAATTCATACAATGGTCCCCTAAGCCTTCATGTGAAGTTTCGTGGCAAGACGACCCGATTTCTATTTTTCACGATTTTCAAAATTTTTACGGTTCGAGATGTTTTAAAATTTTTTTAGAATGAGTTTTGTCAACAAATTTGGTAGAGGTGATCCTTGTATTTTTGCTGTATGCACAAAAAATTCAGCTAAAAACTCAAAGTGGAGAAGATTTTGTGACCATTTGAAAAAAGTGTCCCCATTTCAGACACTTTAATGGCTACTGGCAGCAAACCTATAAAATCTCAAATGCTCTTTAAGGGGGTGTGAGTTCTGGAGGTTTGATGAGGGATAGGGGGCCAATATAAAGGCCAAGTACCAGCCACCCCATCGCACATCATGTGCGAGCACCCCCCGGCCCTTCCAATCGACGAAACCCCCAATGTCATCGGTTAGCCTCTTCGGTAATGCTCCGACGATGCTCCGACGATGCTCCGGTGATCGTGCCCGGAGAAAAAAAATGTGGCACCAGCACATGCTCAAGCCCAACCGGCTGCAGAGGCAGAATGCGGAAGCCAAGGATCGGTCCGGTCACCCCTACGTGCTGCTGATCCTGTTGCCGCAACCCTCGGTCCGATCCGATCTTAGATTAGGAATGAACTCCGTATGCTTAGATGGGGATGAACTCCGTACGCCTAAGTCAACCCACGAAACGAGCGTACGGGCACTCAACCGGTCAAAAAAAGCCAATCAGAGAGGCAGAATGTGCAAGCCAGGGATCGGCTCGGTCCCTCCCTACGTGCTATCGGATCCTACTGCTGGTCCTACTACCGTAACCCTCGGTCTGGTCCGATCTTAGATTGGGAATGAACTCCGTATGCTTAGACAATGGAATGAACTTCTGTATAACTAAGCCAACCACGAAACAAGCGTGCGGCGCTCAGCCGGCCGGAGAGGCAGAATGCGCAAGTCAGGGATCGGCCCGATCCCCCCTGTGTGCTATCGATCCTGCTGTCGCAACCCTGGGTTCGATCCGATCTTAGATTGGGAATGAACTTCGTATGCCTAAGTCAACCCACAAAATGAGCGTGCGGGCGCTCAGCCAGTCGAAGAGGCATAATGCACAAGCCGGGGGATCGGTCCGATCCCCCTCTGTGTGCTGCCGGTCCCGTTGCACAACCCTCCGGTTCGGCTGGGGCTTAGACATGGAATGAACTCCCTATGCCTAGCCAACCCATGAAACGGGCGTGCGGGTGCTCAGCCGACAAGAGAGGCAGAATGCGTAAGCCGGGGATCGACCCGGTCCCCTTGCGTGTTGTCGATCTTACTGCCATAACCTCAGTCCGATCTGATCTTAGACTGGGAATGAACTCCTTATGCTTAGACTGGGGATGAACTCCATTATGCCTAAGTCAACCCACGAAACTAGCGTGCGGGTGCCTCAGCCGACCAGCAGAGGCAGGATGCGCAAGCCGGGGATCGAATGAGTGGTAGGTGGTTCAAGCACATCTTCATATTTCTGCCGTGCCAATGCCATTTTATGGCTTGTAATTTAATACAAATGGCCCCCCTAAGCCTTGATGTGAAGTTTCGTGGCAAGACTACCCGTTTTCTATTTTTCACGATTTTTAAAACTTTTTACGGTTCAGGATTTTTTTAAAATTTTTTCAAAAGAGTTTGGTCCCCAAATTTGGTAGAGGCGATCCTTGTATTTTTTTTGGCATGCATAAAAAAGTTTAGCTAAAAACTCGAAATGGAGAAGATTTTGTGACCATTTTAAAAAAGTGTTCCCATTTCAGACCTTTAATGGCTACTGGCAGCAAACCTATAAAATCTTCAAATGCTCTTTAAAGGGGTGTGAGTTCTCAAGATTTGATGGGGGATAGGGGGCCAATATAAGGGCCAAGTACCAGCACCCATCGCACATCATGTGCACACACCCCCGGCCCCCCAATCGTCGGAACCCCTATGCCGTCGGTTAGGCTCTCCGGCGATGCTCCGGTGATGGTGCCCTGGGTTAGAAACTATGGCACCAGTACATGCCCGAGTCTAGCATGTGCACTGTGGCTCAAAATCTTAGACTGGGAATGAACTCCGTATGCCTAAGCCAACCTACGAAATGAGCATGCGGGTGCTCAGCCAGTCGGAGAGGCAGAATGCGCAAGCCGAGGATCGGCCCAGTCCTCCCCTACGTGTTGTCGATCCTGCTGCCGCAACCATCGGTCCGGTGCAATCTTAGACTGGGAATGAACTCCGTATGCATAAGTCAACCCACGAAACGAGCGTGTGGGCACTGAGCGATTGAAGAGGCATAATGCAAGTCGGGGATCGCTCGGTCCCCCTCTGCGTGCTGTCGATCCCGCTACCACAACCCTCGGTCCGGCTGCAGCTTAGACATGGAATGAACTCGCTATGCCTAAGCCAACCCATGAAACGGGCGTGCGGGGCTCATCCGGCTGGAGAGGCAGAATGCGCAAGCCAGGGATCGGCCTGGTCCCCCTTGCGTGCTACCGATCCCGCTGCCATAACCCTCGGTCGACTGAGGCTTAGACATGGAATGAACTCCCTATGCCTAAGCCAACCCACGAAACGGGCGTGCGGGCGCTCAGCCGACCAGAGGCAGAATGTGCAAGTCGAGGATCGGCCCGATCCCCCTTGTGTGCTGTCGATCTTGCTGTCGTTACCTTCGTCCGATCCGATCTTAGACTGGGAATGAACTTCGTATGCTTAGATTGGGGATGAACTTCGTATGCCTAAGTCAACCCACGAAACGAGTGTGCGGGTGCTGGAAAGGTCGACCGAAGAGGCATAATGCGTAAGTCGAGGATTAGCCCGTCCCTCTGTGTGCTGCTGATCCCGCTGCTGGTCTTGCCACAACCCTCGGTCCAGCTGGGGCTTAGACGTGGAATGAACTCCGTATGCCTAAGCTAACCCATGAAACGAGCGTGAGGGCGCTCAGCTGGCCGGAGAGACAAAATGCGCAAGTCGGGGATCATCTCGATCCCCCCTGCGTACTGTCGATCCTGCTGCCGTAACCCTCGGTCTGATCTGATCTTAGACTGGGAATGAACTCCGTATGCTTAGACATGGAATGAACTCCGTATGCCTAAGCCAACCCACAAACGAGCGTGCGGGCACTCAGCCGACCGTAGAGGCAGAATGCGTAAGTCGGGGATCGGCTCGGTCCCCCTGTGTGCTGTCGATCCTGCTGCCACTACCCTGGGTTCGATCCGATCTTAGATTGGGAATGAACTTCGTATGCCTAAGTCAACCCACGAAACGAGCGTGCGGGCGCTCAGCCAGTCGGAGAGGCATAATGTGCAAGCCGGGGATCGGCCCGGTCCCCCTCTGCGTGCTGCGATCCCGTTGCCACAACCCTCGATCCAGCTAGGGCATAGACCTGGAATGAACTCCCTATGCCTAAGCCAACCCACAAAATGGCGTGCGGGCACTCAGCCGACCAGAGAGGCAGAATGAGCAAGCCGGGGATTAGCCCCGTCCCCCCTGCGTGTGCGATCCTGTTGCCGCAACCCTCAGTCCGGTCCGATCTTAGATTGGGAATGAACTCTGTATGCTTAGACTGGGGATGAACTCCGTATGCCTAAGTCAACCCACGAAACGAGCGTGCGGGCGCTCAGCCGACCAGAGAGGCAGGATGCGCAAGCCGGAGATCAAAGGGGTGGTAGGTGGGTTCATGCACATCTTCATATTTCTGCCATGCCAATGCCTTTTTTGGCTTTAAATTCATACAATGGTCCCCTAAGCCTTCATGTGAAGTTTCATGGCAAGACGACCAGTTTTTTATTTTTCATGATTTTTGAAACATTTTGCGGTTCGGGATTGTTTAAAATTTTTTTAGAAAGTGTTTTGTCCCCAAATTTGGTAGAGGTGATCCTTGTATTTTTGTTGGCTTGCACAAAAAAATTCAGCTAAAAACTCTAAGTGGAGAAATTTTGCGACCGTTTGAAATGAGTGTCCCCATTTCAAACACTTTAATGGCTACTAGCTGCAAACCTATAAAATCTCAAATGCTCTTTAAAGGGTGTGAGTTCTCGAGGTTTGATGAGGGATAGGGGCCAATATAAGGGCCAAGTGTCACACCCTGGGCAGGCGCGCCAGGCACATCAGATGCACCAGCAGGCGAGCCAGAGGTTGAGGCCCGCAGACCAGGCGTGCTGGCGGGTATCTGCGCGCAAAGCCTAGCAAACGAGTTCAGAACGCCCGCCCAACTTGCAGGCCAGCCCGTGAGACCAAGGCCTGGCATACAAGCTGCCTGCACCACATCCAAAAGGGCCCAAGGTGCTGGACACGCAAGGGAAGCTTCTGGAAGCAGGCAGGATCAGCAGCAGCATCCTGTCAGATTTGGTTGACCCTGAAAATCAGGAGTTAGCATCCTGATTGATTGTAATCTGTATAATCCCATGATTTTAGCCTTTATTCTAGGGATATTGCCATTAAGTGTAAGCTGGAGCCTCAACTATAAATAGAGGGCTGCTCCTCCCTCATTTGTACACCATCAAACACTTCTATTTCAGTGAATACAAGAGCATTTCCAGAATTCTGCCTTCTTATCCTGTTTCTCTTTAACTTGCATAATCAGCCCTTCCTATTGTTCTAGTGCCCGTACGCTTGTGTTTTAGGCTGACTTAGGCATAAAAGAGGAGATTCCAAGCCTAAGGCCGCACGGTTTCTAGTCTAAGGTTAGAGCCCATGACAGTTGGTATTAGAGCAAGTTCGATTCTGCATGTTTGTGTTGTGCAGGTTAGAGGAGATGGCATCCTAAAGTGACGCTACTAACCAACAACCAGAGGCACAAGAGCATGGGCATGGAAGAGGGAGGAAAGCCAGTTCTAGAGATATCTGTCCACCATGGATGGTAGGCTGGCCAAGGTGGAGGTGACCATGGGCGACATGGGGGAGAAGCTTGAGGGGGTAGAGACTCACATTGCATCGCTAGACTCCATGGGGGAGGAGATCCAAAGTGAGCTGCAAGCTACTCTCAACAAAGGCTTGGACGTGTTCACCTAAAAGAATCAGACTTTGGAGGCTGAAGTGCTGACCTTGTGTGATGGCATGGAGGCCATGCGCCAGCGGATGGAGGAGCTTACCAATGAGCTCATTGCTTGCAAGACTGCCATTGGGAATGGCATGTTTGCTGGAGTGTCCAAGTCCAGATTGGATATCCCCAAGCCTAAGGAGTTCAAGGGGACTAGGGTGGCCAAGGAAGTAGATAACTACCTTTGGGGTATGGAGCAGTACTTCCAGGCCAAGGGCATGCAAGACGAGGCGATAAAGGTAAGCACCGCTGCTATGTATCTCACTGATGTAGCCTTATTATGGTAAAGGCGCAGGTGTGATGATGTCAGGCGTGGGAGCGCCAAGATTGGAAACTGGGTAGAGTTCCAAAAGGAGTTCAGAGAATAATTTTACCCTGAGTATGTCGATGACGAGGCACGGGCAAAGTTGCGCAGGTTGAGCCAGCAAGGGGACATAAGGGAGTATGTCTAGAAATTCTCTGAACTGATGCTACAGATCTCGGATCTAGGCGAGAAGGATGCCTTATTTGCTTTCTTGGATGGGCTGAAGCCATGGGTAAAGCATGAGCTACAAAGGAGAGGAGTTCATGACTTGGCTAAAGCCATGACTACTACCGAGGCCTTGATAGAGTTCAAGCCTCTGAACAAGTTCGAGTCTACCAAGCCCAAGGGTAAGGGCAGGGATGATAGGGATCAAAAGAAGCAGTCCAAGAGGAAGGACCATGACTGGGAGTCCAAGGATGGAGACCGAGGCCGTTCAACCAAGGATGGTGAGAGGAAGCCACCAGCAGGCAAGTCGAAAGCAATAGGGGACTGAGAGCCACTAGCATGCTACCTATGTGGAGGGAGCCACATAGCGGGAAATTACCCATAGAAAGGCAAGCTGGCTGCTGTAGACAAGGAGTCTGACGAGGAGGCAGAGTTAGGGGCAATAAAGCTTAGGTCATTGGTGCTCAATGTTGTCCAGAGTAAGGGGAGCCGCAAGCCAAAGGGCTTGATGTTTACGGATCTGATGGTTACGGGTCAGAAAGTGAGTGCACTGGTGGACACAGGTGCCTCACATCTTTTTATTTCAGGTGATAGAGCCCGGAAGCTCAGACTAAAGGTGCAAAAAGGGACTGGTACCATCAAAATGGTGAACTCCAAGGAAGTTTTAGCCATTGGAGTAGCGCGCGGAGTGGAGTTACAGCTTGGAGACTGGAAAAGCAAGGAGACCATTGAGGTAATACCCCTTCACGACTATGAGTTTGTGATTGGGTTGGATTTCTTTATTCGGATTAACACCCTCCTTGTGCCTTTTGTCGATTGTGTTTGCATCTTGGATGCACGGTGCCAATGCCTAGTGCCATTGAGGAGAGGGTCTGGAGTTGGGTCATGGGTGGTGTCAGCCATCCAATTTGCCAAGACGGTAAGTAGACAAGAAGACACTTTCTTGGTAGCCCTGAAATATGATGAGCCAAGGGAGAAGGAGACCGAGTCACCCTTGGAGGTGCTAAAGGTGCTGAAGACCTTTAGTGATGTGATGCCCGCAAAGCTACCTAGCAAGCTACCACCTAAAAGGGAGGTGGACCACAAGATCGAGCTAGTGTCCGAAGCCAAGCCACCAGCTAGAGCCCCTTACCGAATGTCTCCACCAGAGTTGGAAGAGTTGAGGAAGTAGCTCAAAGAGTTAGTTGATACTGGCTTCATCAGACCATCGAAGGCACCCTATGGTGCATCGGTTCTCTTTCAACGCAAGCATGATGGGTAGTTGCAGCTGTGCATAGACTATCGGGCTTTGAACAAGCTGACCATCAAGAACAAGTACCCCATCCCACTCATTGCGGACTTGTTCGATCAACTTGGGAGCGCAAGGTGGTTCACCAAGCTGGATTTGAGGTCAACTACTATCAAAGTCAGATCGTGGAGCGAGATGAGCCAAAGACAGCATGTGTCACTCGGTATGATTCGTATGAGTTCGTGGTGATGCCTTTCGGACTCATGAACGCCCTAGCAACATTCTGCACCCTTATGAACAAGGTACTTCAGTCATTCCTTGATCGGTTTGTTGTGGTTTATTTGGATGACATTTGTGATCTACAGCCAGACTTTGGGAGAGCATGTAGACCACTTGAGATAGGTGTTCGAGGTGTTGCGGCGCACAAGCTGTTTGTCAAGAGGGAGAAGTGCTCATTCGCCCAACAAGAGATCCCGTTCCTTGGCCACATAGTGGGAGGTGGCAGGATACGCATGGATGAAGGCAAGATACATGCCATCCTGGAGTGGCAACCACCAGCCAAGGTCACTAAGTTGAGATCGTTCCTTGGGCTGGTCAAGTACTACAGGTGCTTCATCAAAGGTCACTCAGCAATAGCCACGCCATTGACTGACTTGCTCAAGAAAGGGAAAGCATGGGAGTGGAGCGTAGGGTGCCAGGAAGCCTTTGACAGGTTTAAGTGGGGTGTGACTGAGGAGTCAAGAGGGTAGGCAAGGTTTCCTACAAGCTGGATATGCCACCCAAGCTGAGGGTACACCTGATGTTCCATGTGAGCATGCTCAAGCCATTCCATAAGGATGAGAGAGATCTAGGATGGACAGAGTCAAAGCGTGCGCCATTGAGAGCAAGGGCTTCATATGAAAAGGAGGTCCACAACATCATAGCTGATCGGGAGGTGAGACAGAAGAACTATCAGCCAAGATAAGAGTACTTGGTACGCTGGAAGAGACTTCCAGACAGTGAGGTGAGCTGGGAACCAGTAGATGACTTATGGCAGTTCGGGGACCAGATCAGGCAGTACCATGCAGAAGACACAATGAGGGCATTGCGCAATTAGGTGGGGGAGAATATCAACCTTGGGTGGGTGCGCTAGGCACATCAGGCGCACCAGCAGGTGAGCCAGAGCTTGAGGCCCTTAGACCAGGCGTGCTGGCAGGTATCTGCGCACAAAGCATAGCAAACGAGTTCAGAACACCCGCCGAACTTGCAGGCCAACCCGTGAGACCAAGGCCTGGCATACAAGCTGCCCGTACCACATCCAGAAGGGCCCAAGGTGCTGGACACGTAAGGGAAGCTTCTGGAAGCAGGCAGGATCAGCAGCAGCATCCTGGCAGATTTGGTTGACCCTGAAAATCAAGAGTTAGCATCCTGATTGATTGTAATCTGTATAATCCCATGATTTTAGCCTTTATTCTAGGGATATTGCCATTAAGTGTAAGCTAGAGCCTCAACTATAAATAGAGGGCTGCTCTTCCCTTATTTGTACACCATCAAACACTTACGTTTCAGTGAATACAAGAGCATTTCCAGAATTCTGACTTCTTATCCTGTTTCTCTTTAACTTGCGTAATCAGCCCTTCCCATAGTTGTAGTGCCCGTACGCTTGTGTTTTAGGTTGACCTAGGCATAAAAAAAGAGATTCCAAGCCTAAGGCTGCACGGTTTCTGAGTCTAAGGTCAGAGCCCATGACACAAGTACCAGCACCCATCGCACATCATGTACGCACACCCCTCGGCCCCCCCAATCACCGGAACCCCCAATGCCACCGGCTAGGCTCTCCGACGGTGCTCCGACGATGGTGCCCCAGGTGAAAAAAATGCGGCACCAACACATGCTCGAGCCCAGCATGTGCACTATGGCTCAAAATCTTAGACTGGGAATGAACTCCGTATGCCTAGACATCGAATGAACTCCATATGCCTAAGCCAACCCACGAAACGAGCGTGCAGGCACTCAGCCGGTCGAAAAGGCAGAATACGCAAATTGGGGATCGACCCAGTCCCCCGTACGTGCTGTCGATCCTGCTGCTGCAACCCTTGATCCGATCTGATCTTAGACTGGGAATGAACTCCGTATGCATAAGTGAACCAACGAAACGAGCGTGCAAGCGCTGAGCCAACCGAAGAGGCGTAATGCGCAAGCCAGGGTCGGCCCAGTCCCCCTCTGCGTACTGCCAGTCTTGCTGCCACAACCCTCGGTCTGGCTGAGTTTAGACATGGAATGAACTCCCTATGAAGTGAACCCATGAAAAGGGTGTGTGGGCGCTCAGTCGACCGGAGAGGCAGAATGCACAAGCTGAGGATTGATCCGGTTCCCCCTACGTGCTGTCGATCCTGCTGCCACAACCCTCGATCCGATCCGATCTTAGACTGGGAATGAACTCCGTATGCTTAGACTGGGGATGAACTCCGTATGTCTAAGTCAACCCACGAAATGAGCGTACGAGCGCTCAGCCGATCGGAAAGGCCAGTCGAAGAGGCATAATGTGGAAGCCGGGGATCAGCCCGATCCCCCTCTGCGTGCTACCCATCCCGCTGCCGGTCCTGTTGCCATAGCCCTCGGTCCGACTGGGGCTTAGACCTAGAATGAACTCTGTATGCCTAAGCCAACCCACGAAACGAGTGTGCGGGCGCTCAGCCGACTGGATAGGCAGAATCCGTAAGCTGAGGATCGGCTTGGTACCCCCTGCGTGCTGCCGATCCTACTGTTGGTCTTGCTGCCACTACCCTTGGTCCGGTCTGATCTTAGACTGGGAATGAACTCCGTATGCTTAGACATGGAATGAACTCCGTATGCCAACCCACGAAATGAGCATGCGCGGCGCTCAGTCGACCGAGAGGCAGAATATGCAAGCTGAGGATCGATCTGATCCCCCCTGCGTGCTGTCGATCCTGCTATCACAACCCTTAGTCTGGTCTGATCTTAGACTGGGAATGAACTCCGTATGCCTAAGTTAACCACAAATGAGTGTGCGGTTGCT
>NW_019167826.1:28362841-28399449 GCF_002303985.1 Durio zibethinus | reverse complement strand
TCTTAGACTGGGAATGAACTCCATATGCCTAAGTCAACCCACGAAACGAGCGTGCGGGTGCTCAACCGATCGAGAGGCAAAATCTGTAGGTCGAGGACCGGCCTGGTCCCCCCTGCATGCTATCGATCCTGCTATCGCAACCCTCAGTCTGGTCTGATCTTAGATTGGGAATGAACTCAGTATGCCTAAGTCAACCCACAAAATGAGCGTTCGGACACTGAGCCAGCCGGAGAGGCATAATGCGCAAGCTGGGGATCGGCCCGGTCCCCCTCTGCGTGCTACGGGTCCCACTACCACAACCCTCGGTCCGGCTGGGGCTTAGACATGGAAGGAACTCCCTATGCCTAAGCCAACCCACGAAATGTGCGTGTGGGCGCTCAACCGGCCGGAAAGGTAGAATGCGCAAGCCAGGGATCCGCTTGATTCCCACTGCGTGCTGTTGATCCTGCTGCCGTAACCCTCGGTCCGATCCAATCTTAGACTGGGAATGAACTCCATATGCTTAGACTGGGGATGAACTCCGTATGCCTAAGTCAACCCATGAAATGAGCGTGTGGACGCTCAGCCGACCAGAGAGGCAGGATGTGCAAGCCGGGGATCGAACAGGTGGTAGGTGGGTTCAAGCACATCTTCATATTTCTGCCATGCCAATGCCATTTTTATGGCCTGTAAATTCATACAATGGTCCCCTACGCCTTCATGTGAAGTTTCATGGCAAGACGACCCATTTTTTATTTTTCACGATTTTTAAAACTTTTTACGGTTCAAGATTTTTTAAAATTTTTTTAGAAAACATTTTGTCCCCAAATTTGGTAGAGGTGAACCTTGTATTTTTGTCAAAAAAAATTTAGTTAAAAACTCGAAGTGGAGAAGATTTTGTCACCGTTTGAAAAAAGTGTCCCCATTTCAGACACTTTAATGGCTACTGGCAGCAAACCTATAAAATCTCAAATGCTCTTTAAGGGGGTGTGAGTTCTTGAGGTTTGATGAGGGATAGGGGGCCAATATAAGGGCCAAGTACCAGCCACCATCGCACATCATGTAAGCACACCCCTCCGGCCACCCCAATCGTCGGAACCCCCAATGCCACCGGTTAGGCTCTCCGGCGATGCTCCGACGATGGTGCCCCGAGTGAAAAAAATGTGGCACTAGCACATGCCCGAGTCCAGCATGTGCACCGTGGCTCAAAATATTAGACTGGGAATGAACTCCGTATGCTTCGACTAGGAATGAACTCCGTATGCCTAAGTCAACCCACGAAATGAGCATGCGGGCGCTGAGCCGACTGAAGATGCATAATGCGCAAGCCGGGGATCGGCCCATTCCCCCTCTGCATGCTGCCGGTCTCGCTGCCACAACCCTCGGTCTGTCTGGGGCTTAGAAATGGAATGAACTCCCTATGCCTAAGCCAACCCACAAAACAAGTGTGCGGGGACTCAGTCGGTCGAAGAGGCAGAATGCCCAAGCCGGGGATCGGCCCGGTCTCCCCTGCGTGCTGCCGATCCTGCTGCCGCAACCCTCGGTCCAGTTCAATCTTAGGCTGGGAATGAACTCCGTATGCCTAAGTCAACCCACGAAATGAGCGTGCGGGCGCTCAACCGACCAGAGGGGCAAGATGCGCAAGCCAAAGATCGAACGGGTGGTAGGTGGGTTCAAGCACATCTTCATATTTCTGCCATGCCAATGCCATTTTTATGGTGTGTAAATTCATACAATGGTCCCCTAAGCCTTCATGTGAAGTTTCGTTGCAAGATGACCCGTTTTCTATTTTTCACGATTTTTGAAACTTTTTACGATTTGGGATTTTTTAAAATTTGTTTAGGAATAATTTTGTCCCCAAATTTGGTAGAGATGATCCTTGTATTTTTTTTGGCATGCATAAAAAAATTCAGCTAAAAACTAGAAGTGGAGAAGATTTTGTGACCGTTTGAAAAAAGTGTCCCCATTTCAGACACTTTAATGGCTATTGGCAGCAAACCTATAAAATCTGAGATGCTCTTTAAGGGGGTGTGAGTTCTCGAAGTTTGATGAGGGATAGGGGGCCAATATAAGGGCCAAGTACCAACAGCCATCGCACATCATGTGCCCACACCCCCCGGCCCCCCCAATCACCGGAACCCCCAATGCCGCTGGTTAGGCTCTCCGGTGATGCTCCAGCGATGGTGCCCCGGGCGAAAAAAATGCGGCACCAGCACATGCCCAAGCCCAGCATGTGCCTCGTGGCTCAAAATATTAGACTAGGAATGAACTTCGTATGCTTCGACTAGGAATGAACTCCGTATGCCTAAGTCAACCCACGAAATGAGCATGCGGGCGCTGAGCCGACTGAAGATGCATAATGCGCAAGCCGGGGATCGGCCCATTCCCCCTCTGCATGCTGCCGGTCTCGCTGCCACAACCCTCGGTCTGTCTGGGGCTTAGAAATGGAATGAACTCCCTATGCCTAAGCCAACCCACAAAACAGGAATGCGGGGACTCAGTCGGTCGGAGAGGCAGAATGCCCAAGCCGGGGATCGGCCCAGTCTCCCCTGCGTGCTGCCGATCCTGCTGCCGCAACCCTCGGTCCAGTTCAATCTTAGGCTGGGAATGAACTCCGTATGCCTAAGTCAACCCACGAAATGAGCGTGCGGGCGCTCAACCGACCAGAGGGGCAAGATGCGCAAGCCAAAGATCGAACGGGTGGTAGGTGGGTTCAAGCACATCTTCATATTTCTGCCATGCCAATGCCATTTTTATGGTGTGTAAATTCATACAATGGTCCCCTAAGCCTTCATGTGAAGTTTCGTGGCAAGATGACCCGTTTTCTATTTTCATGATTTTTGAAACTTTTACGTTTAGGATTTTTTAAAATTTTTTAGGAAGAATTTTGTCCCCAAATTTGGTAGAGGTGATCCTTGTATTTTTTTTGGCATGCATAAAAAAATTCAGCTAAAAAATCAAAGTGGAGAAGATTTTGTGACCGTTTGAAAAAAGTGTCCCCATTTCAGACACTTTAATGGCTACTGACAGCAAACCTATAAAATCTCAGATGCTCTTTAAGGGGGTGTGAGTTCTTGAGGTTTGATGAGGGATAAGGGCCAAGTACCAGCACCCAGCGCACATCATGTGCGCACACCCCCTGGCCCCCCCAATCGCTAGAACCCCCAATACCGCCGGTTAGGCTCTCCGACGATGCTCCGATGATGCTCCGACGATGCTCTGGCGATGGTGCCCTGGCAGAAAAAATGCGGCACCAGCACATGCCTGAGCCCAGCATGTGCACTGTGGCTCAAAATCTTAGACGGGGAATGAACTCCGTATGCTTAGACATGGAATGAACTCCGTATGCCTAAGCCAACCTACGAAACGAGCGTGCGGGCGCTCAGCCGGTCGGAGAGGCATAATGCACAAGACGGGGATCGGCCTGGTCCCCCTCTGCATGCTGTCGGTCCCACTGCCATAACCCTCGGTCTGGTTAGGGCTTAGATATGGAATGAACTCCCTATGCCTAAGCCAACCCACGAACAGGCATCCGGGCGCTCAGCCGGTCGGAGAGGCAGAATGCGCAAGCCGGGGATTGACCCGATCCCCCCTGCATGATGCCGATCTTGCTGCCGCAATCCTTGGTACGATCTGATCTTAGACAGGGAATGAACTCCGTATGCTTAGATTGGGGATGAGCTTCGTATGCCTAAGTCAACCCACGGAACGAGCATGCGGGCACTTAGCCGATCGGAAAAATCAGCCTGAGAGGCATAATGCGTAAGTCAGGGATCAACCCAGTCCCCCTCTGCGTGCTGCTAATCCTGCTGCTGGTTTTATTGCCACAACCCTGGATCCAGCTAGGGCTTAGACATGGAATGAACTCCGTATGCCTAAGCCAACCCACGAAACGAGCGTGCGAGCGTTCAGTCGGTCGGAGAGGCAAAATGCATAAGCTGAGGATTAGCCTGGTCCCCCCCGACATGCTGCCAATCTTGCTGCTGGTCTTGCTGTCGCAACCCTCGGTCCGATCCGATCTTAGACTGGGAATGAACTCCGTATGCTTAGACATGGAATTAACTCCGTATGCCTAAGCCAACCCACAAAATGAGCGTGCGGGCACTCAACCGACCAGAGGGGCAAGATGCGCAAGCCGAAGATCGAACGGGTGGTAGGTGGGTTCAAGCACATCTTCATATTTCTGCCATGCCAATGCATTTTTATGGTGTGTAAATTCATCAAATGGTCCCCTAAGCCTTCATGTGAAGTTTCGTGGCAGATGAGCCGTTTCTATTTTTCACGAATTTTGAAACTTTTTACGGTTTTGGGATTTTTTAAAATTTTTTTAGGAAGAATTTTGTCCCCAAATTTGGTAGAGGTGAATCCTTGTATTTTTTTTGGCATGCATAAAAAAATTCAGCTAAAAAATCGAACTGGAGAATATTTTGTGACCGTTTGAAAAAAGTGTCCCCATTTCAGACACTTTAATGCTACTGGCAGCAAACCTATAAAATCTCAGATGCTCTTAAGGGGGTGTGAGTTCTTGAGGTTTTGATGAGGGATAAGGGCCAAGTACCAGCACCAGCGCACATCATGTGCGCACACCCCCTGGCCCCCCCAATCGCTAGAACCGCCAATACTGCCAGTTAGGCTCTCCGACGATGCTCCGATGATGCTCCGACGATGCTCTGGCGATGGTGCCCTGGTAGAAAAAATGCTGCACCAGCACATGCCTGAGCCCAGCATGTGCACTGTGGCTCAAAATCTTAGACGGGGAATGAACTCCGTATGCTTAGACATGGAATGAACTCCGTATGCCTAAGCCAACCTACGAAACGAGCGTGCGGGCGCTCAGCCGGTCGAAGAGGCATAATGCACAAGACGGGGATCGGCCTGGTCCCCCTCTGCATGCTGTCGGTCCCACTGCCATAACCCTCGGTCTGGTTAGGGCTTAGATATGGAATGAACTCCCTATGCCTAAGCCAACCCACGAAACAGGCATGCGGGCGCTCAGCCGGTCGGAGAGGCAGAATGCGCAAGCCGGGGATTGACCCGATCCCCCCTGCATGCTGCCGATCTTGCTGCCGCAATCCTTGGTACGATCTGATCTTAGACAGGGAATGAACTCTGTATGCTTAGATTGGGGATGAGCTTCGTATGCCTAAGTCAACCCACGGAACGAGCGTGCGGGCACTTAGTCGGTTGGAAAGGTCAGCCTGAGAGGCATAATACGTAAGTCGGGGATCAACCCAGTCCCCCTCTACGTGCTGCTAATCCTGCTGCTGGTTTTATTGCCACAACCCTGGATCCAGCTAGGGCTTAGACATGGAATGAACTCCGTATGCCTAAGCCAACCCACGAAACGAGCGTGCGAGCGTTCAGCCGGTCGGAGAGGCAAAATGCATAAGCCGAGGATTGGCCTGGTCCCCCTCGACGTGCTGCCAATCCTGCTGCTGGTCTTGCTGTCGCAACCCTCGGTCCGGTCCAATCTTAGACTGGGAATGAACTCCGTATGCTTAGACATGGAATGAACTCCATATGCCTAAGCCAACCCACAAAACGAGCATGCGGGCGCTCAGCCGTTCGGAGAGGTAGAATGCGCAAGCTTGGGATCAGCCCGGTCCCCCCTGCGTGCTGTCGATCCTGCTACTGTAACCCTCAGACTGGTCCAATCTTAGACTGGGAATAAACTCTGTATGCCTAAGTCAACCCATGAAATGAGCGTGTGGGCGCTGAGCCGATCGGAGAGGCATAATGCGCAAGCCAGGGATTAGCCAGATCCCTCTCTATGTGTTGCCAGTCTCGCTGCCACAACCCTCGATCTGGCTGGGGCTTAGACGTGGAATGAACTCCCTATGCCTAAGCCAACCCACGAAACGGGCGTGCGGGCGCTCAACCGACCAGAGAGGCAGAATGCGTAAGTCGGGGATTGGCCCGGTCCCCCTTGTGTGCTGTCGATCCTGTTACCGCAACCCTCGGTTCAGTTTGATCTTAGACTAGGAATGAACTCCATATGCTTAGACTGGGGATGAACTCCGTATACCTAGTCAACCCACGAAACGAGCGTGCGGGCGCTCAGCTGACCAGAGAGGCAGAATGCACAAGCCGAGGATCAGCCCAATCCTCCCTACGTGCTATCGATCCTACTGCCACAACCCTCGATCCGGTTCGATCTTAGACTGGGAATGAACTCTGTATGCTTAGACTGGGGATGAACTCCGTATGCCTAAGTCAACCCACGAAATGAGCGTACGGGCACTTAGTCGGTCGGAGAGGCATAATGTGCAACCTGGGGATCAGTCCAGTCCCCCTCTGCGTGCTATCGATCCCACTGCTGGTCCTGCTACCACAACCCTCGGTCCGATTGGGGCTTAGACATGGAATGAACTCCGTATGCCTAAGCCAACCCATGAAATGAGCGTGCGGGCACTCAACCGGTCAGAGAGGTAGAATGTGTAAGCCGGGGATCGGCCTGATCCCCCCTACGTGCTGTTGATCCTGTTGCTGGTCCTGCTGCCGCAACCCTCAGTCTGGTCCGATCTTAGACTGGGAATGAACTCCATATGTTTAGACATGGAATGAACTCCGTATGCCTAAGCCAACCCAAGAAACGAGCGTGCGGGCGCTCAGTTGGTCGAAGAGGCAGAATACGCAAGCCGGGGATCAACCAAATCCCCCCTGTGTGCTATCGATCCTACTGTCGAACCCCTCGGTCTGGTCGATCTTAGACTAGGAATGAACTCTGTATGCCTAAGTCAACCACGAAATGAGCATACGGGCGCTGAGCAAGCCGAAGAGGCATAATGCGCAAGTCGGGGATCGGCCTGGTCCCCCCTCTGTGTGCTGCAGTTCCCGTTGCCACAACCCCGGTCTGGCTAGGGTGTAGACATGCAATGAACTCCTATGCTAAGCCAACCTTGAAATGGGCGTACAGGCGCTCAACCGACCGGAGAGGCAGAATGCATAAGTTGGGGATTGGCCCCAGTCCCCTTACGTGCTGTCGATCCTGCTACTGCAACCCTTGGTCCCAGTCAATCTTAGACTGGGAATGAACTCCGTATGCATAAGTCAACCCACAAAATGAGCATGCAAGCGCTGAGCAGGGCGAAGAGGCATAATGCGTAAGCCAGGATCGACCCGATCCCCTCTACGTACTGTCTGTCCGCTACACAACCCTCAGTCTGGTTGGGGCTTAAACATGGAATGAACTCCCTATGCCTAAGCCAACCCATGAAACAGGCGTGTAGGTGCTCAGCCGGCCAGAGAGGCAGAATGCGCAAGTTGGGGATCAGCTTGATCTACCTGCGTGCTGCTTATCCTACTGCCGCAACCCTCGGTCTAGTCTGATCTTAGACTGGGAATGAACTCTGTATGCTTAGACTGGGGATGAACTCTGTGTGCCTAAGTCAACCCACAAAACGAGCGTGCAAGCGCTCAGCCAACCAGAGAGGCATAATGCGTAAGTCGAGGATCAGCCTGGTCCCCTTCTACATGCTGTCGATCCCGCTGTCGGTCCTGTTGCCACAACCCTCAGTCTGGATGGGGCTTAGACATGGAATGAACTCCGTATGCCTAAGTCAACCCATGAAACAAGCGTGCGGGCACTCAGCCGACCGGAGAGGCAGAATGTCCAAGCTGAGGATCGGCTCGATCCCCCCTGCATGCTGTCGATCCTGCTGCTACAGCCCTCGATCTGGTTCGATCTTAGACTGGGAATGAACTCCATATGCGTAGACATGGAATGAATTTCGTACGCTTAAGCCAACCTAGGAAATGAGCGTACGGGCGCTCAGCCGGTCGGAGAGGCAGAATGCGCAAGCCAGGGATCGACCCAGTCCCCTCTGCATACTGTTGATCCTACGATCGCAACCCTTCGGTCTGGTCTGATCTTAGACTAGGAATGAACTCTGTATGCCTAAGTCAACCCACGAAACGAGCGTGGTTATCGGTCCCGGCTACCACAACCCTCGGTTCGACTAGGGCTTAGACATGGAAATGAACTCCCTATGCCTAAGCTAACCCACGAAACGGGCATGTGGACGTTCAGCCGACCGGAGAGGCAGAAATGCGTAAGCTGGGGATCGACCAGATCCCCACTGCGTGTTGCCGATCCTACTGTCGCAACCCTCAATCTGATCCGATCTTAGACTGGGAATGAACTCCGTATGCCTAAGTCAACCCATGAAACGAGCGTGCGGGCGCTGAGCCAACCGGAGAGGCATAATGCACAAGCCGACGATCGACCCGATCCCCCTCTGCGTGCTATCGATCCCCCTGCCATAACCTTCGGTCCGACTGGGGCTTAGACATGGAATGAACTCCCTATGCCTAAGCCAACCCACGAAACGAGCGTACGGGCGCTCAGCCAGCCAGAGAGGCAGAATGTGCAAGTCGGGGATCAGCCTGGTCTCCTCTGCATGCTGCTGATCCTGCTATCGCAAACTTCGGTCTGGTCTGATCTTAGACTGAGAATGAACTCCATATGCTTAGACTGGGGATGAACTCCATATGCCTAAGTCAACCCACGAAATGCCTCGGGTGAAAAAAATACGGCATCGTGGCTCAAAATCTTAGACAGGGAATGAACTCCGTATGTTTAGACATGGATTGAACTCCGCATGCCTAAGCCAACCCATGAAATGAGCGTGTGGGTGCTTAGCCGATTGGAGAGGTAGAATGCGCAAGCCAAGGATCAGCCGCAGGTTTCCTCATGCGTGCTATCGATTCTGCCTACACGCAAGTCTCGATTCGGTCCTGATCTTAGACTTGCGAATCACTGCCGTATGCCTAAGGCAACGCCACGAAATGAGCGTGCGGGGCTGCCCAGCCCGACCGAAGAGTGACAGCATATGCGCAAGCCGGGGGGATCGGCCCGATCCCCCTAGCGTTGCTTAGCGATCCTGCTGTCGCAACCTCTCAGTTTGATCTGATCTTAGACTGGAGATGAACTCCGTATGCTTAGACCTGGTGATTGAACTTCGCTATTGCCCCTAAGTCACACCCATGAAACAAAGCATGCGGGCCCTCAACTGGTCGGCAGAGGCCATAATTGCTACAAGCCCAGCGGATCAGCCCCGATCCCCCTCAGCATTGCTATCCGATCTCAGGCTGCTCGGTCCTACTGCCACATACCGTTCTTGTCCGGCTGGGGGCCTTAGACACAGATGAACTCTGTATGCCTAAGCCAACCCATGAAACGAGAGTACGGGAGCTCAACCGGCCGGAGAGGCAGAATGCGTAAGTCGGGGATCAGCCCGATCCCCCCTTATGTGCTACCGATCCTGCTGCTGGTCCTACTACTGCAACCCTCAATCTGGTCCGATCTTAAACTGGGACTGAACTCCGTATGCCTAAGCCAACCCACGAAATGAGCGTGCGGGCACTCAGCCAGCCGGAGAGGCAGAATGCACAAGTCGAGGATCAACCTGGTCCCCCCTGCATGCTATCGATCTTGCTGCCACAACCCTCGGTCTGGTCCGATGCTTAAGTCAACCCATGAAATGAGCGTGCCAGCGCTGAGCCGATCAGAGGGGCACAATGTGTAAACTGAGCCGGTCAGTCCCACTACTACAACCCTCGATCCAGCTCGGGCTTAGACATGGAATGAGCTCCCTATGCCTAAGCCAACCCACGAAATGAGCGTGCAGGCACTCAGTCGGCTGGAGAGGCAGAATGCCCAAGTCAGGGATCGACTCAGTCCTCCCTGCGTGCTGCCAATCCTGCTACCGCAAACCTTGATCTAGTTTGATCTTAGACTGGGAATGAACTTCGTATGCTTAGACTGGGGATGAACTCTGTATGCCTAAGTCAACCCACAAAATGAGCGTGTGGGCGCTCAGTCGACCAGAGAAGCAGGATGCGCAAGCCGGGGATCGAACGGGTGGTAGGTGGGTTCAAGCACATCTTCATATTTTTGCCCTGTCAATGCCATTTTTATGGCTTGTAAATTCATACAATGGTCCCCTAAGCCTTCATGTGAAGTTTCGTGGCAAGACGACCCATTTTCTATTTATCACGATTTTCAAAACTTTTTCCGGTTCGGGATTTTTTAAAATTTTTTTAGAAAAAGTTTTGTCCCAAATTTTGTAGAGGTGATCCTTGTATTTTTGTTGGCATGCACAAAAAAATTCAGCTAAAAACTCGATGTGGAGAAGATTTTGTGACCGTTTGAAAAAAGTGTCCCTATTACAAACACTTTAATGGCTACTGGCAGCAAACCTATAAAATCTCAAATGCTCCTTAAGGGGGTGTGAGTTCTTGAGGTTTGATGAGGGATAGGGGGCCAATATAAGGGCCAAGTACCAGCACCCATCGCACATCATGTGCGCACACCCCCCAGCCCCCCAATTGCTGGAACCCCCAATGCTATCAGATAGGCTCTCCGGTGATGGTTCGGTGATGGTGCCCCGAGCAAAAAAAATGTGGCACCAGCACATGCCCGAGCCCAGCATGTGCACCGTGGCTCAAAATCTTAGACTGTGAATGAACTCCGCATGCTTAGACATAGAATGAACTCTGTATGCCTAAGCCAACCCACGAAACGAGCGTGCGGGCATTCAGTCTGCCGGAGAGGCATAATGCGCAAGCCGAGGATCGGCCCGGTCCCCCCTACGTGCTATCGATCCTGCTACTGCAACCCTCAGTTTGATCCGAGATTAGACTGGGAATTAACTCCGTATGCCTAAGTCAACCCACTAAATGAGCGTGCGGGCGCTGAGTCGACCAGAGAGGCATAATGCGCAAGCCGGGGATCGACAGGGGATCCCTCTGTGTGCTGCCGATCTCGCTGCCACAACCCTCGGTCTAGCTGGGGCTTAGACATGGAATTAACTTCCTATGCCTAAGCCAACCCACGAAATGGGTGTGCGGGTGCTCAGCCGACCGGAGAGGTAGAATCCGCAAGCTGGGGATCGGCCCACTCCCCCCTGCGTACTGCCGATCTTGCTACCGTAACCCTCGATCCAGTCTAATCTTAGACTAGGAATGAACTTCATATGCTTAGACTGGGGATGAACTCCGTATGCCTAAGTCAACCCACGAAATGAGCGTGTGGGCGCTCAGTCGACCAGAAAGGCAGGATGCGCAAGCCGGGGATCGAACGGGTGGTAGGTGGGTTCAAGCACATCTTCATATTTTTGCCCTGTCAATGCCATTTTTATGGCTTGTAAATTCATACAATGGTCCCCTAAGCCTTCATGTGAAGTTTCGTGGCAAGACGACCCATTTTCTATTTATCACGATTTTCAAAACTTTTTTCGGTTCGGGATTTTTTAAAATTTTTTTAGAAAAAGTTTTGTCCCAAATTTTGTAGAGGTGATCCTTGTATTTTTGTTGGCATGCACAAAAAAATTCAGCTAAAAACTCGATGTGGAGAAGATTTTGTGACCGTTTGAAAAAAGTGTCCCTATTACAAACACTTTAATGGCTACTGGCAGCAAACCTATAAAATCTCAAATGCTCCTTAAGGGGGTGTGAGTTCTTGAGGTTTGATGAGGGATAGGGGGCCAATATAAGGGCCAAGTACCAGCACCCATCGCACATCATGTGCGCACACCCCTCGGCCCCCCAATTGCTGGAACCCCCAATGCTATCGGATAGGCTCTCCGGTGATGGTTCGGTGATGGTGCCCCGAGCAAAAAAAATACGGCACCAGCACATGCCTGAGCCCAACATGTGCACCATGGCTCAAAATCTTAGACTGTGAATGAACTCTGCATGCTTAGACATGGAATGAACTCTGTATGCCTAAGCCAACCCACGAAATGAGCGTGCGGGCATTCAGTCTGCCGGAGAGGCATAATGCGCAAGTCGGGGATCGGCCCGGTCCCCCCTACGTGCTGTCGATCCGGCTACCACAACCCTCAGTTTGGTCTGATCTTAGACTGGGAATTAACTCCGTATGCCTAAGTCAACCCACGAAATGAGCGTGCGGGCGCTGAGCCGACCAGAGAGGCATAACACGCAAGCCGGGGATCGATCGGGGATCCCTCTGTGAGCTGCCAGTCTCGCTACCACAACCCTCAGTCTAGCTGGGGCTTAGACATGGAATTAACTTCCTATGCCTAAGCCAACCCATGAAATGGGTGTGTGGGTGCTCAGTCGACCGGAGAGGTAGAATCCGCAAGCTGGGGATCGGCCCACTCCCCCCTGCGTACTGTCGATCCTGCTACCGCAACCCTCGGTCCAGTCTGATCTTAGACTAGGAATGAACTTCGTATGCTTAGACTGGGGATGAACTCCGTATGCCTAAGTCAACCCACGAAACGACCGTGTGGGCGTTTAGCCAACTAAAGAGGCAGGATGTGTAAGCCGGGGATCGAACGGGTGGTAGGTGGGTTCAAGCACATCTTCATATTTCTGCCATGTCAATGCCATTTTTATGGCATGTAAATTCATACAATGGTCCCCTAAGCCTTCATGTGCAGTTTCGTGGCAAGACGACCCGTTTTCTATTTTTCATGATTTTTAAAACTTTTTGTGATTCGAGATTTTTTAAAATATTTTTAGAAAGAGTTTTGTCCCCAAATTTGGTAGAGTTGATCCTTTTTTTTTTGGCATGCAAAAAAAAATTCTGTGACCGTTTGAAAAAGTGGAGGATATTTTGTAACCGTTTGAAAAAAGTGTCCCCATTTCAGACACTTAAATGGCTATTGGCAGCAAACCTATAAAATCTCAAATGCTCTTTAAGGGGGTGTGAGTTTTTGAGGTTTGATGAGGGATAGGGGGCCAAATATAAGGGCCAAGTTCTAGCAACCATCGCACATCATGTGCGCACACCCCCCGACCCCCCAATCGCCGGAACCCCTAATGCCGCCGGTTAGGCTCTCTGGCGATGCTCCGATGATGGTGCCCCGGGCAAAAAAAATACGGCACCAGCACATGCCTGAGCCCATCATGTGCACCGTGGCTCAAAATCTTAGATGGGGAATGAACTCCGTATGCTTAGACATGCAATGAACTCCGTACGCCTAAGCCAACCCACGAAACAAGCGTTCGGGTGCTCAGCCGACTGGAGAGGCATAATGTGCAAGTCGGGGATGGGCCCAGTCCCCCTCTGTGTGCTGCCGGTCCCACTGCCATAGCCCTCTGTCCAACTGGGGCTTAGATATGGAATGAACTCCCTATGCCTAAGCCAACCCAGAAAACAGGCGTCCAGGTGTTCAGCCGACCGGAGAGGCAGAATGCGTAAGCCAGGGATCGACCCGGTCCCCCCTGTGTGCTTAGACTGGGAAAGAACTCTGTATGCTTAGACTGGGGATGAACTCCGTATGCCTAAGTCAACCCACAAAATGAGCGTGTTGGCGCTCAACCGGTCGGAGAGGCCGATCGGAGAGGCATAATGCTCAAGCTGAGGATCAGCCCAGGCCCCCTCTGCGTGCTGCCTATCCCGCTGCCGGTCCTGCTACAACAACCCTCGATTTGACTGGGGCTTAGACATGGAATTAACTCTCTATGCCTAAGCCAACCCATGAAATGAGCGTGCAGGCGCTCAATCGACCAGAGAGGTAGAATGCGCAAGTCGGGGATCGGCCCAGTCCCCCTACGTGCTGCCGATCCTGTTGTCGCAACCCTCGGTCCGATCCGATCTTATATTGAGAATGAACTCCGTATGCTTAGACTGGGGATGAACTCCATTTGCCTAAGTCAACCCACGAAACAAGCGTGAGGGCGCTCCGTCGACCAAAGAGGCAAAATGCGCAAGCCGGAGATTGAACGGGTGGTAGGTGGGTTCAAGCACATCTTCATATTTCTACACTGCCAATGCCATTTTTATGGCTTTTAAATTCATACAATGGTCCCCTAAGCCTTCATGTGAAGTTTCGTGGCAAGACGACCCGTTTTCTATTTTTCATGATTTTTGAAACTTTTTGTAGTTTGAGATTTTTTAAAATTTTTTTGGAAAGAGTTTTGTCCCCAAATTTGGTAGAGGTGATCCTTGTATTTTTTTGGCATGCATAAAACAATTCAGCTAAAAACTCAAAGTGGAGAAGATTTTGTGACCGTTTGAAAAACTTGTCCCCATTTCAGACACTTTAATGGCTACTGGCAGCAAACCTATAAAATCTCAAATGCTCTTTAAGGGGGTGTGAGTTCTGAAGGTTTGATGAGGGATAGGGGGCCAATATAAGGGCCAAGTACCAGCACCCATCACACATCATATGCGCACACCCCCCGGCCCCCCCAATCGTCATAACCCCCAATGTCGTCGGTTAGGCTCTTCGGTAATGCTCCGACGATGGTGCCTCGGGCGAAAAAAATGCGGCACCAGCACAAGGCCGATCCCAGCATGTGCACCGTGGCTCAAAATCTTAGACTGGGAATGAACTTCGTATGCTTAGACATGGAATGAACTTCGTATGCCTAAGCCAACCCACGAAACGAGCGTGCGGGCGCTCAGTCGGCCGGAGAGGCATAATGTGCAAGCCGGGGATCAGCCTGATCCCCCCCTGTGTGCTATCGATCCTACTATTGTAACCCTCAGTCTGGTCTGATCTTATATTGGGAATGAACTCCGTATGCATAAGTCAACCAACAAAACGAGCGTGCGGGCGTTGAGCCGACCGAAGAGGCATAATGCGCAAGCCAAGGATCGACCCGGTCCCCCTCTGTGTGTTGTTCGTCCCACTACCACAACCCTCGGTCCGGCTGTGGCTTAGACATGGAATGAACTCCCTATACCTAAGCCAACCCACGAAACGGGCATACGGGCAGAATCTGCAAGCCGGGGATCGGCCCGGTCCCCCCCTGCGTGCTACCGATCCTACTACTGTAACCCTTTATTCGATCCGATCTTAGACTGGGAATGAACTTCGTATGCTTAGACTGGGGATGAACTCCGTATGCCTAAGTCAACCCACGGAACAAGCGTGCGGGCACTTAGCAGGCTAGGAGAGGTCGGTCGGAAAGGCATAATCCGCAAGTCGAGGATCAGCCCGATCCCCCTTTGCGTGCTACCCATCCCGCTGCCGGTCCTGCTGCCACAACCCTCGGTCCAGTTGGGGCTTAGACACAGAATGAACTTTGTATGCCTAAGCCATCCCACGAAACGAGCCTACGGGCGCTCAACCAGCTGGAGAGGTAGAATGCGTAAGCCGGGGATCGGCTCGATCCCCCCTTGCGTCCTGCCGATCCTGCTACCATAATCCTCAGTCTGGTCTGATCTTAAATTGGGAATGAACTCAGTATGCCCAAGCCAACCCATGGAATGAGCGTGCCGGTGCTCAGCCGGTCGGAGAGGTAAAATACGCAAGTCGGGGACCGGCCCGGTCCCCCTGCGTGCTGTCGATCCTGCTACCGCAACCCTCGGTCTGGTCCGATCTTAGATTGGGAATGAACTCTGTATGCCTAACTCAACCCATGAAAAGAGGATGCGGATGCTAAGCCGGCCAGAGAGGCATAATGCGTACGCCGGGGATCAGCCTGGTCCCCCTTTGCGTGCTGCGATCCCACTACCACAACTCTCTGTCCGGTTGGGGCTTAGACATGGAATGAACTCCCTACACCTAAGCCAACCCATGAAACGGGCGTGCGGGCGGTCAGTCGGCCTGAGAGGCAGAATGCAGAAGCCGGGGATCGGCCTTGTCCCCTCTGCATGCTGCTGATCCTGTTGCCGCAACCCTCGATCCGGTCCGATCTTAGATTGGGAATGAACTCCGTATGCTTAGACTGGGGATGAACTTCGTACGCCTAAGTCAACCCATAAAACGAACGTACGGGTGCTCAACCGACCAGAGAGGCAGGATGCGCAAGCCGAGGATCAAATGGGTGGTAGGTGGGTTCAAGCACATCTTCTTATTTCTGCCATGCCAATGCCATTTTTATGGCTTGTAAATTCATACAATGGTCCCCTAAGCCTTCATGTGAAGTTTCATGGCAAGACGACCCGATTTCTATTTTTCACGATTTTCAAAATTTTTACGGTTCGAGATGTTTTAAAATTTTTTTAGAAAGAGTTTTGTCAACAAATTTGGTAGAGGTGATCCTTGTATTTTTGCTGGTATGCAAAAAAATTCAGCTAAAAACTCAAAGTGGAGAAGATTTTGTGACCATTTGAAAAAAGTGTCCCCATTTCAGACACTTTAATGGCTACTGGCAGCAAACCTATAAAATCTCAAATGCTCTTTAAGGGGGTGTGAGTTCTGGAGGTTTGATGAGGGATAGGGGGCCAATATAAAGGCCAAGTACCAGCACCCATCGCACATCATGTGCGAACACCCCCCGGCCCTTCCAATCGACGAAACCCCCAATGTCATCGGTTAGCCTCTTCGGTAATGCTCCGACGATGCTCCGACGATGCTCCGGTGATCGTGCCCGAGAAAAAAAATGCGGCACCAGCACATGCTCAAGCCCAGCCGGCTGCAGAGGCAGAATGCGCAAGCCAAGGATCGGTCCGGTCACCCCTACGTGCTGCTGATCCTGTTGCCGCAACCCTCGGTCCGATCCGATCTTAGATTAGGAATGAACTCCGTATGCTTAGATGGGGATGAACTCCGTACGCCTAAGTCAACCCACGAAACGAGCGTACGGGCACTCAACCGGTCAAAAAAGCCAATCAGAGAGGCAGAATGTGCAAGCCAGGGATCGGCTCGGTCCCCTCCCTACGTGCTATCGATCCTACTGCTGGTCCTGCTACCGCAACCCTCGGTCTGGTCCGATCTTAGATTGGGAATGAACTCCGTATGCTTAGACATGGAATGAACTCTGTATAACTAAGCCAACCCACGAAACAAGCGTGCGGGCGCTCAGCCGGCCGGAGAGGCAGAATGCGCAAGTCAGGGATCGGCCCGATCCCCCCTGTGTGCTATCGATCCTGCTGTCGCAACCCTGGGTTCGATCCGATCTTAGATTGGGAATGAACTTCGTATGCCTAAGTCAACCCACAAAATGAGCGTGCGGGCGCTCAGCCAGTCGAAGAGGCATAATGCACAAGCCGGGGATCGGTCCGATCCCCCCTCTGTGTGCTGCCGGTCCCGTTGCCACAACCCTCGGTTCGGCTGGGGCTTAGACATGGAATGAACTCCCTATGCCTAGCCAACCCATGAAACGGGCGTGCGGGTGCTCAGCCGACAAGAGAGGCAGAATGCGTAAGCCGGGGATCGACCCGGTCCCCCTTGCGTGTTGTCGATCTTACTGCCATAACCCTCAGTCCGATCTGATCTTAGACTGGGAATGAACTCCTTATGCTTAGACTGGGGATGAACTCCATATGCCTAAGTCAACCCACGAAACTAGCGTGCGGGTGCTCAGCCGACCAGAGAGGCAGGATGCGCAAGCCGGGGATCGAATGAGTGGTAGGTGGGTTCAAGCACATCTTCATATTTCTGCCGTGCCAATGCCATTTTATGGCTTGTAAATTTATACAATGGCCCCCTAAGCCTTGATGTGAAGTTTCGTGGCAAGACTACCCGTTTTCTATTTTTCACGATTTTTAAAACTTTTTACGGTTCAGGATTTTTTAAAATTTTTTCAAAAAGAGTTTGGTCCCCAAATTTGGTAGAGGCGATCCTTGTATTTTTTTTGGCATGCATAAAAAAGTTTAGCTAAAAACTCGAAATGGAGAAGATTTTGTGACCATTTGAAAAAAGTGTTCCCATTTCAGACACTTTAATGGCTACTGGCAGCAAACCTATAAAATCTCAAATGCTCTTTAAAGGGGTGTGAGTTCTCAAGATTTGATGGGGGATAGGGGGCCAATATAAGGGCCAAGTACCAGCACCCATCGCACATCATGTGCACACACCCCCCGGCCCCCCAATCGTCGGAACCCCTATGCCGTCGGTTAGGCTCTCCGGCGATGCTCCGGTGATGGTGCCCTGGGTGAGAAACCTATGGCACCAGTACATGCCCGAGTCTAGCATGTGCACTGTGGCTCAAAATCTTAGACTGGGAATGAACTCCGTATGCTTAGACATAGAATGAACTCCGTATGCCTAAGCCAACCTACAAAATGAGCATGCGGGTGCTCAGCCAGTCGGAGAGGCAGAATGCGCAAGCCGAGGATCGGCCCGGTCCTCCCCTACGTGTTGTCGATCCTGCTGCCGTAACCCTTGGTCCGGTGCAATCTTAGACTGGGAATGAACTCCGTATGCATAAGTCAACCCACGAAATGAACGTGTGGGCGCTGAGCCGATTGAAGAGGCATAATGTGCAAGTCGGGGATCAGCTCGGTCCCCCTCTGCGTGCTGTCGATCCCGCTACCACAACCCTCGGTCTGGCTGCAGCTTAGACATGGAATGAACTCGCTATGCCTAAGCCAACCCATGAAACGGGCGTGCGGGCGCTCATCCGGCTGGAGAGGCAGAATGCGCAAGCCAGGGATCGGCCTGGTCCCCCTTGCGTGCTACCGATCCCGCTGCCATAACCCTCGGTCCGACTGAGGCTTAGACATGGAATGAACTCCCTATGCCTAAGCCAACCCACGAAACGGGCATGCGGGCGCTCAGCCAACCAGAGAGGCAGAATGTGCAAGTCGAGGATCGGCCCGATCCCCCTTGTGTGCTGTCGATCTTGCTGTCGTTACCTTCGGTCCGATCCGATCTTAGACTGGGAATGAACTTCGTATGCTTAGATTGGGGATGAACTTTGTATGCCTAAGTCAACCCACGAAACGAGCGTGCGGGTGCTGGAAAGGTCGGTTGAAGAGGCATAATGCGTAAGTCGAGGATTAGCCTGGTCCCTCTCTGTGTGCTGCTGATCCCACTGCTGGTCTTGCCGCTACAACCCTCGGTCCAGCTGGGGCTTAGACGTGGAATGAACTCCGTATGCCTAAGCCAACCCATGAAACGAGCGTGAGGGCGCTCAGCTGGCCGGAGAGACAAAATGCGCAAGTCAGGGATCGTTTCGATCCCCCCAACATACTATCGATCCTGCTGCCATAACCCTCGATCCGATCTGATCTTAGACTGGGAATGAACTCCGTATGCTTAGACATGGAATGAACTCCGTATACCTAAGCCAACCCACGAAACGAGCGTGCGGGCACTCAGCCGGCCGTAGAGGCAGAATGCGTAAGCCGGGGATCGGCTCGGTCCCCCCTGTGTGCTATCGATCCTGCTGCCACTACCCTGGGTTCGATCCGATCTTAGATTGGGAATGAACTTCGTATGCCTAAGTCAACCCACGAAATGAACGTGCGGGCGCTCAGCCAGCCGGAGAGGCATAATGTGCAAGCCGGGGATCGGCCCGGTCCCCCTCTGCGTGCTGCCGATCCCGTGGCCACAACCCTCGGTCCAGCTAGGGCATAGACCTGGAATGAACTCCCTATGCCTAAGCCAACCCACAAAATAGGCATGCGGGCACTCAGCCGACCAGAGAGGCAGAATGAGCAAGCCGGGGATTAGCCCCGTCCCCCCTGCGTGTGTCGATCCTGTTGCCGCAACCCTCAGTCCGGTCTGATCTTAGATTGGGAATGAACTCTGTATGCTTAGACTGGGGATGAACTCCGTATGCCTAAGTCAACCCACGAAACGAGCGTGCGGGCGCTCAGCCGACCAGAGAGGCAGGATGCGCAAGCCGGAGATCGAACGGGTGGTAGGTGGGTTCAAGCACATCTTCATATTTCTGCCATGCCAATGCCTTTTTTATGGCTTCCAAATTCATACAATGGTCCCCTAAGCCTTCATGTGAAGTTTCATGGCAAGACGACCAGTTTTCTATTTTTCATGATTTTTGAAACATTTTGCGGTTCGGGATTGTTTAAAATTTTTTTAGAAAGTGTTTTGTCCCTAAATTTGGTAGAGGTGATCCTTGTATTTTTGTTGGCTTGCACAAAAAAATTCAGCTAAAAACTCTAAGTGGAGAAGATTTTGCGACCGTTTGAAATGAGTGTCCCCATTTCAAACACTTTAATGGCTACTAGCTGCAAACCTATAAAATCTCAAATGCTCTTTAAAGGGTGTGAGTTCTCGAGGTTTGATGAGGGATAGGAGGCCAATATAAGGGCCAAGTGTCACACCCTGGGCAGGCGCGCCAAGCACATCAGATGCACCAGCAGGCGAGCCAGAGGTTGAGGCCCGCAGACCAGGCGTGCTGGCGGGTATCTGCGCGCAAAGCCTAGCAAACGAGTTTAGAATGCCCGCCCAACTTGCAGGCCAGCCCGTGAGACCAAGGCCCGGCATACAAGCTGCCTGCACCACATCCAAAAGGGCCCAAGGTGCTGGACATGCAAGGGAAGCTTCTGGAAGCAGGCAGGATCAGTAGCAGCATCCTGTCAGATTTGGTTGACCCTGAAAATCAGGAGTTAGCATCCTGATTGATTGTAATCTGTATAATCCCATGATTTTAGCCTTTATTCTAGGGATATTGCCTTTAAGTGTAAGCTGGAGCCTCAACTATAAATAGAGGGCTGCTCCTCCCTCATTTGTACACCATCAAACACTTCTATTTCAGTGAATACAAGAGCATTTCCAGAATTCTGCCTTCTTATCCTGTTTCTCTTTAACTTGCGTAATCAGCCCTTCCTATTGTTCTAGTGCCCGTATGCTTGTGTTTTAGGCTGACTTAGGCATAAAAAAGGAGATTCCAAGCCTAAGGCCACACGGTTTCTGAGTCTAAGGTTAGAGCCCATGACAGTTGGTATTAGAGCAAGTTCGATTCTGTATGTTTATGTTGTGCAGGTTAGAGGAGATGGCATCCTAAAGTGACGCTACTAACCAACAACCAGAGGCACAAGAGCATGGGCATGGAAGAGGGAGGAAAGCCAGTTCTAGAGATATCTGGTCCACCATGGATGGTAGGCTGGCCAAGGTGGAGGTGACCATGGGCGACATGGGGGAGAAGCTTGAGGGTGTAGAGACTCACATTGCATCGCTAGACTCCATGGGGGAGGAGATCCAAAGTGAGCTGCAAGCTACTCTCAACAAAGGCTTGGACGTGTTCACCTAAAAGAATCAGACTTTGGAGGCTGAAGTGCTGACCTTGTGTGATGGCATGGAGGCCATGTGCCAGCGGATGGAGGAGCTTACCAATGAGCTCATTGCTTGCAAGACTGCCATTGGGAATGGCATGTTTGCTGGAGTGTCCAAGTCCAGATTGGATATCCCCAAGCCTAAGGAGTTCAAGGGGATTAGGGTGGCCAAGGAAGTAGATAACTTCCTTTGGGGTATGGAGCAGTACTCCAGGCCAAGGGCATGCAAGACAAGGCGATAAAGGTAAGCACCGCTGCTATGTATCTCACTGATGTAGCCTTATTATGGTAAAGGCGCAGGTGTGATGATGTCAGGCGTGGGAGCGCCAAGATTGGAAACTGGGTAGAGTTCTAAAAGGAGTTCAGAGAATAATTTTACCCTGAGTATGTCGATGACGAGGCACGAGCAAAGTTGCGCAGGTTGAGCCAGCAAGGGGACATAAGGGAGTATGTCTAGAAATTCTCTGAACTGATACTACAGATCTCGGATCTAGGCGAGAAGGATGCCTTATTTGCTTTCTTGGATGGGCTGAAGCCATGGGTAAAGCATGAGCTACAAAGGAGAGGAGTTCATGACTTGGCTAAAGCCATGACTACTACCGAGGCCTTGATAGAGTTCAAGCCTCTGAACA
This sequence comes from Durio zibethinus, assembly GCF_002303985.1. The sequence continues at coordinate 28,377,951 of NW_019167826.1, read as the reverse complement.
AGTTCGAGTCTACCAAGCCCAAGGGTAAGGGCAGGGATGATAGGGATCGAAAGAAGCAGTCCAAGGGGAAGGACCATGACTGGGAGTCCAAGGATGAAGACCGAGACCGTTCAACCAAGGATGGTGAGAGGAAACCACCAGCAGGCAAGTCGAAAGCAATAGGGGACTGAGAGCCACTAGCATGCTACCTATGTGGAGGGAGCCACATAGCGGGAAATTACCCATAGAAAGGCAAGCTGGCTGCTTTAGACAAGGAGTCTGACGAGGAGGCAGAGTCAGGGGCAATAAAGCTTAGGTCGTTGGTGCTCAATGTTGTCTAGAGTAAGGGGAGCCGCAAGCCAAAGGGCTTGATGTTTACGGATCTGATGGTTATGGGTCAGAAAGTGAGCGCACTGGTGGACACAGGTGCCTCACATCTTTTTATTTCAGGTGATAGAGCCCGGAAGCTCGAACTAAAGGTGCAAAAAGAGACTGGTACCATCAAAATGGTGAACTCCAAGGAAGTTTCAGCCATTGGAGTAGCGCGCGGAGTGGAGTTACAGCTTGGAGACTGGAAAGGCAAGGAGACCATTGAGGTAATACCCCTTCACGACTATGAGTTTGTGATTGGGTTGGATTTCTTTATTCGGATTAACACCCTTCTTGTGCCTTTTGTCGATTGTGTTTGCATCTTAGATGCACGGTGCCAATGCCTAGTGCCATTGAGGAGAGGGTCTGGAGTTGGGTCATGGGTGGTGTCAGCCATCCAATTTGCCAAGGTGGTAAGTAGACAAGAAGACACTTTCTTGGTAGCCCTAAAATATGATGAGCCAAGGGAGAAGGAGATCGAGTCACCCTTGGAGGTGCTAAAGGTGCTGAAGACCTTTAGTGATGTGATGCCCGCAAAGCTACCTAGCAAGCTACCACCTAAAAGGGAGGTGGACCACAAGATCGAGCTAGTGTCCGAAGCCAAGCCACCAGCTAGAGCCCCTTACCGAATGTCTCCACCAGAGTTGGAGGAGTTGAGGAAGTAGCTCAAAGAGTTAGTTGATGCTGGCTTCATCAGGCCATCGAAGGCACCCTATGGTGCATCGGTTCTCTTTCAACGCAAGCATGATGGGTAGTTGCGGCTGTGCATAGACTATCGGGCTTTGAACAAGCTGACCATTAAGAACAAGTACCCCATCCCACTCATTGCGGACTTGTTCGATCAACTTTGGAGCGCAAGGTGGTTCACCAAGCTGGATTTGAGGTCAAGCTATTATCAAGTCAGGATCGTGGAGGGAGATGAGCCAAAGACAGCATGTGTCACTCGATATGATTTGTATGAGTTCGTGGTGATGCCTTTCGGACTCACGAATGCCCCAACAACATTCTGCACCCTTATGAACAAAGTACTTCAGTCATTCCTTGATCGGTTTGTTGTGGTTTATTTGGATGACATTGTGATCTATAGTCAAACTTTGGGAGAGCATGTAGACCACTTGAGATAGGTGTTCGAGGTGTTGCGGTCGCACAAGCTGTTTGTCAAGAGGGAGAAGTGCTCATTCGCCCAACAAGAGATCCCGTTCCTTGGCCACATAGTGGGAGGTGGCAGGATACGCATGGATGAAGGCAAGATACATGCCATCCTGGAGTGGCAACCACCAGCCAAGGTCACTAAGTTGAGATCGTTCCTTGGGCTGGTCAAGTACTACAGGTGCTTCATCAAAGGTCACTCAGCAATAGCCACGCCATTGACTGACTTGCTCAAGAAAGGGAAAGCATGGGAGTGGAGCGCAGGGTGCCAGGAAGCCTTTGACAGGTTTAAGTGGGCTGTGACTGAGGAGCCAGTCTTGGCCTTGCCAGACCATACCAAGCCGTATGAGGTGCATATGGATGCATTAGACTTTACCATAGGGGGCGTGTTGATGCAGGAGGGACGTCTAGTTGCATTAGAGAGTAGGAAGCTGAACGAGACTGAGCACAAGTACACAATCCAAGAGAAAGTGATGATTGCAGTGGTGCACTGCTTGCGCACTTGGCGCCATTACCTATTGGGGTTGAGGTTCATGGTGAGGATGGACAATATGGTGACCAATTACTTCCAGACACAGAAGAAGCTGTCCCCCAAGCAGGTGAGATGGTAACATTTTCTTGTAGAATTTGATTTTCAGATGGAGTACAAGCCAGAACAGGTGAACCTAGTGGTAGATGCCCTGAGCAGAAAGGCTAACCTTGCTGCCATTAGCCAACTAGAGGGGTCACTGGTGCCGCGCAACAAGAAGGGACTCGCGCATGATCCTACAGCCAAGGCTTTGATGGAGTACGCCCAGCAAGGTAAGACTAGGCGATTTTGGTTGCAGGATGGCTTGCTGTACACTAGGGGTAGTAGACTATTTTTGCCGTAGCACGGAAAGCTCCGTAAGGAAGTTTTGCAAGAATACCATGATTCGAGATGGGCTGGACATGAAGGATGATGTGGAGGCCTATGTGAAGACTTGTCTTGTGTGCCAATAGGACAAGGTGGAGTTCAAGAAACCAGGCGGTCTCTTGGAGTAATTGCCAGTGCCAGAGTGACCATGGGAGAGTGTTTCTCTGGACTTTATAGTTGGTCTACCCAAAGCAGAAGGGTTTGGAAGCATCATGGTAGTGGTGGACAGGTTTTCCAAGTATGGAATCTTCATTCTAGCAACCAAGGAGTGCCCAGCCGATGAGGCAGCTCGATTGTTCCTGAAAAACATGGTTAAGTACTGAAGAGTGCCGAGGACCATTGTTAGTGATCGAGATGGGTGTTTCACGGGCAGGTTCTGGATTGAGTTGTTCAAGCTGTTGGGGTCAGACTTGAACTTTTCCACCAGCATGCATCCATAAACCGATGGGCAGACAGAACGAGTGAATGGACTATTGGAGGTCTACCTCAGGCACTATGTGAGTGCCACACAAAGGGACTAGCCAAAGCTGCTAGATATTGCACAGTTTTCCTATAACTTGCAAAGGAGTGAGGCAACGAACCAGAGCCCATTTGAGGTTATGATAGGGCAACAACCACTAACACCCGGTTCGATTGCTGTAGGTTATACAGGACTGAATCCAGCAGCATACAAGTTTGCCAAGGCATGGCAGGAGCAAATTGACTTGGCCAGAGTTTGTCTACACAAGGCGACCAAGAGGTCGAAGAAGTGGGCAGACCAAAATAGGTGGGACGTGCAGTTCCAGGTTGGAGACTTGGTGTTGGTGAAGCTGCATCCCATTGTGCGCCATAGGGGGCTGCACAAAGGCCTAGTCCAGAGGTATGAGGGACCTTTCTGAGTAGTCAAGAGGGTAGGCAAGGTTTCCTACAAGCTGGATATGCCACCCAAGCTGAGGGTACACCTGATGTTCCATGTGAGCATGCTCAAGCCATTTCATAAGGATGAGAGAGATCTAGGACGGGCATAGTCAAAGCGTGCGCCATTGAGAGCAAGGGCTTCATATGAAAAGGAGGTCTATAACATCATAGCTGATCGGGAGGTGAGACAGAAGAACTATCAGCCAAGATAAGAGTACTTGGTACGCTGGAAGAGACTTCCAGACAGTGAGGCGAGCTGGGAACCAGTAGATGACTTATGGCAGTTCGGGGACCAGATCAGGTAGTACCATGCAGAAGACACAATGAGGGCATTGCGCAATCAGTTGGGGGAGAATATCACACCTTGGGTGGGTGCGCTAGGCACATCAGGCGCACCAGCAGGTGAGCCAGAGCTTGAGGCCCGTAGACCAGGCGTGCTGGCAGGTATCTGCGCACAAAGCATAGCAAACGAGTTCAGAACACCCGCCAAACTTGCAGGCCAACCCGTGAGACCAAGGCCTGGCATACAAGCTGCCCGCACCACATCCAGAAGGGCCCAAGGTGCTAGACACGCAAGGGAAGCTTCTAGAAGCAGGCAGGATCAGCAGCAACATCCTGGCAGATTTGGTTGACCCTGAAAATCAAGAGTTAGCATCCTGATTGATTGTAATCTGTATAATCCCATGATTTTAGCCTTTATTCTAGGGATATTGCCATTAAGTGTAAGCTAGAGCCTCAACTATAAATAGAGGGCTGCTCTTCCCTTATTTGTACACCATCAAACACTTCCGTTTCAGTGAATACAAGAGCATTTCCAGAATTCTGCCTTCTTATCCTGTTTCTCTTTAACTTGCGTAATCAGCCCTTCCCATAGTTGTAGTGCCCGTATGCTTGTGTTTTAGGCTGACCTAGGCATAAAAAAGGAGATTCCAAGCCTAAGGTTGCACGGTTTCTGAGTCTAAGGTCAGAGCCCATGACACAAGTACCAGCACCCATCGTACATCATGTACGCACACCCCTCGGCCCCCCCAATCATCGGAACCCCCAATGCCACCGGCTAGGCTCTCCGACGGTGCTCCGACGATGGTGCCCCAGGTGAAAAAAATGCGGCACCAACACATGCTGAGCCCAGCATGTGCACTATGGCTCAAAATCTTAGACTGGGAATGAACTCCGTATGCCTAGACATGGAATGAACTCCGTATGCCTAAGCCAACCCACGAAACGAGTGTGCGGGCACTCAGCCGATCGAAAAGGCAGAATACGCAAGTTGGGGATCGGCCCAGTCCCCCCTACGTGCTGTCGATCCTGCTGCTGCAACCCTCGATTCGATCTGAGCTTAGACTGGGAATGAACTCCGTATGCATAAGTGAACCAACGAAACGAGCGTGCAGGCGCTGAGCCAACCGAAGAGGCATAATGTGCAAGCCGGGGATCGGCCCAGTCCCCCTCTGCATACTGCCAGTCTTGCTGCCACAACCCCTCGGTCTGGCTGGAGCTTAGACATGGAATGAACTCCCTATGAAGTGAACCCATGAAAAGGGTGTGTGGGCGCTCAGTCGGCCGGAGAGGCAGAATGCACAAGCTGAGGATTGATTCGGTTCCCCCTACGTGCTGTCGATCTTGCTGCCACAACCCTCGATCCGATCCGATCTTAGACTGGGAATGAACTCCGTATGTCTAAGTCAACCCATGAAATGAGCGCACGAGCGCTCAGCCGACCGGAGAGGCCAGTCGAAGAGGCATAATGTGCAAGCCGGGGATCAGCCCGATCCCCCTCTGCGTGTTACCCATCCCGCTGCCAGTCCTGTTGCCATAGCCCTCGGTTCGACTAGGGCTTAGACCTGGAATGAACACTGTATGCCTAAGCCAACCCACGAAACGAGTGTGCGAGCGCTCAGCCGACTGGATAGGCAGAATTCGTAAGTTGAGGATCGGCTTGTACCCCCTACGTGCTGCCGATCCTACTGTTGGTCTTGCTGCCACTACCCTTGGTCCGGTCTGATCTTAGACTGGGAATGAACTCTGTATGCTTAGACATGGAATGAACTCCGTATGCCTAAACCAACCCACGAAATTAGCATGCGGGCGCTCAGTCGGTCGGAGAGGCAGAATGTGCAAGCCGAGGATTGACCTGATCCCCCCTACGTGCTGTCGATCCTGCTATCACAACCCTCAGTCTGGTCTGATCTTAGACTGGAAATGAACTCCGTATGCCTAAGTTAACCCACGAAATGAGCGTGCGGGTGCTGAGCCGACCGGATAAGCATAATGCATAAGCCGAGGATCGGCCCGGTCCCCCTCTACGTGCTGTCGGTCCCGCTGCCACAATCCTTGGTCTGGTTGGGGCGTACACATGGAATGAACTACCTATGTCTAAGCCAACCCACGAAACAGGCATGCGAGCACTCAGCCGATCGGAGAGGCAGAATGCGCAAGCTGGGGATCGACCTGATCCACCCTACGTGCTATCGATCCTATTTCTGCAACCCTCGGTCTGGTCCGATCTTAGATTGGGAATGAACTCCATATGCTTAGACTGGGGATGAACTCCGTATGCCTAAGTTAACCCACGAAACGAGTGTGCGAGCGCTCAGCCGACCAGAGAGGCAGGATGCTCAAGTCAGGGATCGAAGGGGTGGTACGTGGGTTCAAGCACATCTTCATATTTCTGTCATGCCAATGCCATTTTTATGGCTTGTAAATTCATACAATGGTCCCCTAAGCCTTCATGTGAGGTTTCGCGGCAAGACGACCCATTTTCTATTTTTCACGATTTTTAAAACTTTTTACGGTTCGAGATTTTTTAAAATTTTTTTAGAAAGAGTTTTGTCCCTAAATTTTTAGAGGTGATCCTTGTACTTTTGTTGGCATGCACAAAAAAATTCAGCTAAAAACTCGAAGTGGAGAAGATTTTGTGACCGTTTGAAAAAAGTGTACCCATTTCAGACATTTTAATGGCTACTGGGAGCAAACCTATAAAATCTCAAATGCTCTTTAAGGGGGTGTGAGTTCTCGAGGTTTGATGAGGGATAGGGGGCTAATATAAGGGCCAAGTACCAGCACCCATCGCACATCATGTGCACACATCCCCTGGCCCCCTTCCAATGCCGCCGGTTAGGCTCTCCGGTGATGCTCCGACGATGGTGCCTCGGGCCAAAAAAATGCGGCACCAGCACATGCCCGAGCCCAGCATGTGCACCATGGCTCAAAATCGTAGACTGGGAATGAACTCCGTATGCTTACGCATGGAATGAACTTTGTATGCCTAAGCCAACCTACGAAATGAGCGTGCGGGCGCTCAGCCGATCGGAGAGGCAGAATGTGCAAGTCGGGGATCGGCCCGGTCCCCCGTGCGTGCTGTCTATCCTGCTGCTGCAACCCTCGATCCGATCCGATCTTAGACTGAGAGTGAACTCGGTATGCATAAGTCAACCAATGAAACGAGCGTGTGGGTGCTGAACCGGCCGAAAAGGCATAATGCGCAAGCCGGGGATCGGCCCGGTCCCCCTCTGCATGCTGCCGGTCCCGTTGCCACAACCTTCAATCCGACTCGAGCTTAGACATGGAATGAACTCCCTATGCCTAAGCCAACCCACGAAACGGGCGTACGGGCGCTCAACCGATCGGAGAGGCAGAATGCGCAAGCCGGGAATCGGCCTGGTCCCCCCTGCGTGCTGTCGATCCTGCTGTCGCAACCCTCGGTCCGGTCCGATCTTAGACTGGGAATGAACTCCATCTGCTTAGACTGGGGATGAACTTCGTATGTCTAAGTCAACCCATGAAATGAGTGTGCGGGCGCTCAGTCGACCGGAGAGGCATAATGTGCAAGACGGGATCAGCCCGGTCCCCCTCTGCCTGCTACCGATCGCGCTGTCGGTCCTGCTACCACAACCCTCGGTCTGGCTGGGGCTTAGACATGGAATGAACTCTATATGCCTAAGCCAACCCATAAAATGTGCGTGCGGGCATTCAACCGATCGGAGAGGCAGAATACGTAAGCCGGGGATGGGCCCGGTCCCCCTACGTGCTATCGATCCTGCTGCGGCAACCCTCGGTCTGGTTTAATCTTAGACTGGGAATGAACTTCGTATGCATAAGTCAACCCACGAAACGAGCGTGCGGGTGCTGAGCCGATCGAAGAAGCATAATGCGCAAGCCGGGGATCGGCCCCGGTCCCCCTCTACATGCTGCTGGTCCAGTTACCATAACCCTCGGTTTGGCTGGGGCTTAGACATGGAAGGAACTCCCTATGCCTAAGCCAACCCACGAAACGGGAGGCGGGTGGTCAGCCAGCAGGAGAGGCAGAATGCGCAGGCCGAGGATCGGCTCGATCCCCCTTACTTGCTACCGATCTATTACCGCAACACTCGATCCGATCCTACACTGGGAATGAACTCCGTATGCTTAGACTGGGGATGAACTCCGTATGCCTAAGTCAACCCATGAAATGAGTGCGCGGACGCGTAGTCGGCCGAAAAGGTTGGCCGAAGGGCATAATGCGCAAGTCGAGGATCAGCTCGATCCCCCTCTGCATACTGTCGATCTCGCTACCGGTCCTGTTGCCACAACCCTCGATCCAGCTGGGGCTTAGACTTGGAATGAACTCCGTATGCCTAAGCTAACCCACGAAACGAGCGTGAGGGCGCTCAGCTGGTCGGAGGGGCAGAATGCGTAAGCCAGGGATCAGCCCAGTGCCCCCCTATGTGCTGTCGATTCTACTGCTGGTCCTGCTATCGCAGCCCTCAGTTCGGTCTGATCTTAGGCTGGGAATGAACTCCGTATGCTTAGACATGGAATGAACTCCATATGCCTAAGCCAACCCACGAAATGAGCATGCATACGGGTCCTCAGCTGGTCGAAAAGGCAGAATGCACAAGCCGAGGATCAGCCCGATCCCCACCTACGTGCTGTCGATCCTGCTATCGCAACCTTCAGTTCGATTCGATCTTAGACTAGGAATGAACTCCATATGCCTAAGTCAACCCATGAAACAAGCGTGCGGGCACTAAGCTGGCCGGAGAGGCATAATGTGCAAGCTGGGGATCGACCCGGTCCACCTCTGCGTGCTGTCGGTCCCGCTGCCACAACCCTCGGTCCGACTGGGGCTTCAACATGGAATGAACTACCTATGCCTAAGCCAACCCATGAAATGGGCGTGCGGGCGCTCAGCCGACCAGAGAGGCAGGATCGCAAGCCGGGGATCGAGCGGGTGGTAGGTGGGTTCAAGCACATCTTCATATTTCTGCCATGCCAATGCCATTTTTATGGCTTGTAAATTCATACAACGGTCCCCTAAGCCTTCATGTGAAGTTTCGTGGCAAGACGACCCGTTTTCTATTTTTCAAGATTTTTGAAACTTTTTACAGTTCGGGATTTTTTAAAAATTTTTTAGGGAGAGTTTTGTCCCTAAATTTGGTAGAGATGATCCTTGTATTTTTATTGGCATGCACAAAAATATTCAACTAAAAATTTGAAAAGGAGAAGATTTTGTGACTGTTTCAAAAAAGTGTCCCCATTTCAGACATTTTAATGGCTACTGGCAGCAAACCTATAAAATCTCAAATGCTCTTTAAGGGGGTGTGAGTTCTCAAGGTTTGATGAGGGATAGGGGACCAATATAAGGGCCAAGTACCAGCACCCATTGCACATCATGTGCGCGCACCCCCTGGCCCCCCATCGCCAAAACCCCCAATGCTGTCGGTTAGGCTCTCCGGTGATGGTGCCTCGGGCGAAAAAAATGTGGCACCAGCACATGCCTGAGCCCAGCATGTGCATCACGGTTCAAACTCTTAGACTAGAATGAACTCCATATGTTTAGACATGGAATGAACTCCGTATGCCTAAGCCAACCCACGAAACGAGCGTGCAGGCACTCAACCGATCGGAGTGGTAGAATGCGCAAGCTGGGGATCAGCCCGGTCCCTCTCTACGTGCTGCCGATCCCACTACCACAACCCTCGATCCAGCTGGGGCTTAGACATGGAATAAACTCCCTATGCCTAAGCCAACCCATGAAATGGGCGTCCGAACGCTCAGCCGATCGGAGAGGTAGAATGCGTAAGCCGGGGATCAGCCTGGTCCCCCCTGTGTGCTGCTGATCCTACTGCCACAACCCTCGATCCGATCTGATCTTAGACTGGGAATGAACTTCGTATGCTTAGACTGGGGATGAACTCCGTATGCCTAAGTCAACCCATGAAATGAGCATGCAGGTGGTCAGTCGGTCGGAGAGGCAGATGCACAAGTCGGGGATCGGCTCGGTCCCCCCCTACATGCTGTCGATCCTACTACTGGTCCTACTGTCGCAACCCTCAGTCCGATCTGATCTTAGACTGGGAATGAACTCCATATGCTTAGACATGGAATGAACTCCGTATGCCTCAGCCAACCCATGAAACGAGCGTACGGCTGCTCAACCGATCGGAGAGGTAGAATGTGCAAGCCGGGGATTGGCCCAGTCCCCCTTGCATGCAGTCGATCTTGCTATAGCAACCCTCGGTCCGTTCTGATCTTAGATTGGGAATGAACTCCATATGCCTAAGTCAACCCACGAAATGAGCGTTCGGGCGTTGAGCCGACCGGAGAGGCATAATGCGTAAGCCAAGGATCGACCCGATCCCCTTCTGTGTGCTGTCGGTCTCGCTACCACAACCCTCGATCCAGTTGGGGCTTAGACATGGAATGAACTCCCTATGCCTAAGCCAACCCATGAAACGGGCGTGTGGGCGCTCAGCTGGCCGGAGAGGCAGAATGCACAAGACGGGGATCGGCCCGGTTCCCCCTACGTGCTGCCGATCCTGTTGCCGCAACCCTCAGTCCGGTCTGATCTTAGACTGGGAATGAACTCCGTATGCTTAGATTAGGGATGAACTCCGTATGCCTAAGTCAACCAACGAAACGAGCGCGTGGGTGCTCAACCGGCCATAGAGGCCGGTCGAAGAGGCATAATGCACAAGCCTGGGATCAGCCCAGTCCTCCTATGCGTGCTGCCAATCTTGCTGCCGGTCTTGCTGCCACAGTCTGACTGGGGCTTAGACATGGAATGAACTCCGTATGCCTAAGCCAACCCACGAAATGAACGTGTGGGCTCAACCAGCTGGAGAGGTAGAATGCGTAAGCCGAGGATCGGCCCGATCCCTCGTGCGTGCTGTCGATCCTGCTGCCGTAAACCTCGGTCCGATCCGATCTTAGACTGGGAATGAACTTCCTATGCATAAGTCAACCCATGAAACGAGCGTACGGGCACTGAGCTGGTCAAAGAGGCATAATGTTTAAGTCGAGGATCGGCCTGGTCCCCCTCTACGTACTGCCGGTTCTGCTGCCACAACCCTCGGTCTGACTGGGGCTTAGACATGGAATGAACTCCCTATGCCTAAGCCAACCCATGGAACAGGCGTGCGGGCGCTCAGCCGGTCGAAGAGGCAGAATGCACAAGCCAGGGATCGGCCCGGTTCCCCCTGCATGCTGTCGATCCTACTGCCAACCCTCAGATCTGATCTTAGATTGGGAATGAACTCCATATGCTTAGACATGGGATGAACTCCGTATGCCTAAGTCAACCCACGAAACGAGTGTGCGGGCGCTCAACCGACCGGAGAGGCATAATGCGCAAGCCGAGATCAGCCCGATCCCCCTCTGCGTGCTATCGATCCCACTACCAATCTTGCTACCATAACCCTCGGTTCAACTGGGGCTTAGACATGGAATGAACTCTATATGCCTAAGCTAACCCACGAAACGAGCGTGCAGGTGTCACGGGCTCCGACCTTAGACTCAGAAACCGTGCGGCCTTAGGCTTGGAATCTCCTCCTTTATGCCTAAGTTAGCCTAAAACACAAGCGTACGGGCACTAGAACAATGGGAAGGGCTGATTACGCAAGTTAAAGAGAAACAGGATAAGAAGATAGAATTCTGGAAATGCTCTTGTATTCACTAAAACAGAAGTGTTTGATGGTGTACAAATGAGGGTGGAGCAGCCCTTTATTTATAGTTGAGGCTCCAGCTACAACTTAATGGCATATCCCTAGAATAAAGGCTAAAATCATGGGATTATACAGATTACAATCAATCAGGATGCTAACTCCTGATTTTTAGGGTCAACCAAATCTGCCAGGATGCTCCAGCTGATGCTGCTTGCTTCCAAAAGCTTCTTTTGCATGTCCAGCACCTTGGGCCCTTCTGGATGTGGTGCGGGCAGCTTGTATGCCAGGACTTGGTCTCACGACCTGGCCTGCAAGTTGGGCAGGCATTATGAACTCGTTTGCTAGGCTTTGCGCATAGATACCCGCCAGCACGCCTGGTCTGCGGGCCTTAACCTCTGGCTCACCTGCTGGTGCACCTGATGTGCCTGGCGTGCCCACACATGGCATGACATTCTCCCCCACCTGATTGCACAATGCCTTTATTGCGTCTTCTACATGGTACTACCTGATTTGGTCCTTGAACTGCCATAAGTCATCTGTTGGTTCCCAGCTTGCCTCACTGTTTGAAAGTCCCTTCCAGCGCACCAAGTACTCTTGTCTTGGCTGATAATTCTTTTGTCTCACCTTTCGATCAGCTATGATGCTGTGGATCTCCTTCTCATATGAGGCCCTTGCTCCCAATGGTGCACGCTTTGACTTTGCCCGTCTTGGATCTCCCTCATCCTCACGGAACGGCTTGAGCATGCTCACATGGAACATTGGGTGTACCCTCAGCTTGGGTGGCATATCTAGCTTGTAGGCAACCTTGCCTACCCTCTTGACTATTCGAAAAGGTCCCTCATACCTCTGGACTAGGCCTTTGTGCAGCCCCCTATGGCGTACAATGGGATGTAGCTTTACCAACACCAAGTCTCCAACCTGGAACTGCACGTCCCACCTATTCTGGTCTGCCCACTTCTTCGACCTCTTGGCCGCCTTATGTAGACAAACTCTAGCCAAGTCAGTTTGCTCCTGCCATACCTTGGGAAACTTGTATGCTGCTAGATTTGTCCCTGTATAACCTACAGCAATCAAACCGGGTGTTAGTGGTTGTTACCCTGTGACAACCTCAAATGGGCTCTGGTTCGTTGCCTCGCTTCTTTGCAAGTTGTAGGAAAACTGTGCAATATCTAACAGCTTTGGCCAGTCCCTTTGTATGGCACTTACATAGTGCCTGAGGTAGATCTCCAATAGTCCATTTACTCGCTCTGTCTGCCCATTGGTCTGCGAATGCATGCTAGTGGAAAAGTTCAAGTTTGACCCCAATAGCTTGAATAACTCAGTCCAGAACCTGCCCGTGAAATGCCTGTCCCGATCACTAACAATGGTCCTCGGCCCTCCCTAGTACTTAACCATGTTCTTCAGGAACAATCGAGCTGCCTCCTCGGCTGGGCACTCCTTGGTTGTTGGAATGAAGATTCCATACTTGGAAAACCTATCCACCACTACCATGATGCTTCCAAACCCTTCTGCTTTGGGTAGACCTATAAAGTCCAGAGAAACACTCTCCTATGGTCGCTCTAGCACTGGCAATGGCTCTAAGAGACCCCCTGGTTTCTTGAGCTCCACCTTGTCCTGTTGGCACACAAGACAAGTCTTCACATAGGCCTCCACATCGTCCCTCATGTGCGGCTAGTAGTACCGGTCCTCGATCAGTGCCAGGGTGTAGCTCACTCCGAGGTGTCCAGCCCACCTTGAATCATGGCATTCTTGCAAAACTTCCTTACGAAGCTTCCCGTGCTGCAGCACAAACAGTCTACTACCCCTGGTGTACAGTAACCCATCCTGCAACCAAAACCGCCTAGTTTTTCCTTACTAGGCGTTCTCCATCAAAGCTTTAGCTGTAGGATCATGCGTAAGTCCCTCATTGATGCACGGCACTAGTGACCCCTCTAGTTGGCTAATGGCAGCAAGGTTAGCCTTTCTGCTCAAGGCGTCTGCCACTAGGTTCACCCGTCTTGGCTTGTACTCCATCTGAAAATCAAATTCTGGAAGAAAATCTTACCATCTTGCCTGCTTGGTGGATAACTTCTTCTGCATCTGGAAGTAGCTGGTCACCACATTGTCCATCCTCACCATGAACCTCGACCCCAACTGGTAATGCCACCAAGTACACAAGCAGTGTACCACTGTAGTCATCTCTTTCTCTTAGATCGTGTACTTGCATTCAGTCTCGTTCAGCTTCTTGCTCTCGAACGTGACTGGACGTCCCTCCTGCATCAACACGCCCCCTATGGCAAAGTTTGATGCATTCGTATGTACCTCATACGGCTTGGCATGGTCTGGCAAGGCCAAGACTGGCTTCTCGATCACAGCCCGCTTCAACCTATTAAAGGCTTCCTGGCACCCTACGCTCCACTCCCATGCTCTCTCTTTCTTGAGCAAGTCAGTCAATGGTGTGGCTATTGCTGAGTGACCTTTGATGAAGTGCCTATAGTAGTTAACCAGCCCAAGGAATGATCTCAACTCAGTGACCTTGGCTGGCGGTTACCACTCCAGGATGGCGTGTATCTTGCCTTCATCCATGCGTATCCTGCCACCTCCCACTATGTGGTCTAGGAACGGGATCTCCTACTGGGTGAATGAGCACTTCTCCCTCTTGACAAATAGCTTGTGCGCCCACAACACCTTGAACACCTGTCTCAAGTGGTCTACATGCTCTCTCAAAGTCTGGCAGTAGATCACAATGTGATCTAAATAAACCATAACAAATCGATCAAGGAACGACTGAAGTACCTTGTTCATAAGGGTGTAGAATGTTACTGGGGCATTCGTGAGTCTGAAAGGCATCACCAAGAACTCATATAAACCATACCGAGTGACACATGCTATCTTTGGCTCATCTCCCTCCATGATCCTGACTTGATGGTAGCCCGACCTCAAATCCAGCTTGGTGAACCACCTTGCATTCCCAAGTTGATCGAACAAGTTTGCAATGAGTGGGATGGGGTACTTGTTCTTAATGGTTAGCTTGTTCAAAGCTCGATAGTCTATGCACAGCCACAACGACCCATCATGCTTGCACTGGAATAGAACCAGTGCACCATAGGGTGCCTTTGATGGCTTGATGAAGCCAGCATCAACTAACTCTTTGAGCTGCTTCCTCAACTCCTCCAACTCTGGTGGAGACATTCGGTAAGTGGCTCTAGCTGGTGGGTTGGCCTCAGACACTAGCTTGATCTTGTGGTCCACCTTCTCTTAGGTGGTAGCTTGCTAGGCACTTTGCGGGCATCACATCCCTAAAGGTCTTTAGCCCTTTAGGCCCTTCAAGGGTGACCTTGGTCTCCTTCTCCCTCTGGGTCATCATATTTTAGGGGCTGCCAAGAAGGTGTCTTCTTGTCTACTTACCGCCTTGGCCAAATTTGGATGGCCTGACACCCCCGTGACCCACTCCAGACCCTTCCCTCAATGGGCACTAGGCTTTGGGCACTGTGCATCCAAGATGCAAACACAATCGGCAAAAAGGCACAAGCGAGGGCGTTAATCCGAACAAGGAAATCCAACCCAACAGAAACTGCATAGTCGTCAAGTGGTATTCACTTCTATAAGTGTACCTTAAACCTTTCCATCCCCAAGCTGTAAACTCCACTCCGTGCTACTCTATGGCTGGAACCCCTTGGAGTTCATTGTTTTTGATGGACTAGTCCCTTTCTGCACCTTAGTTCGAGCTTTCTGGCTCCATCACCTAAAATAAAAAGATGGCGAGGCACCTGTGTCCACCAGTGCGCTCACCTTCTGACCCGCAACCATTATGATCCACAAACATCAAGCCCTTTGGCTTGTGGCTCCCCTTACTCTAGACAGCATTGAGCACCAATGACCCAAGCTTTGCTGCCCCTGACTCTGGCTCCTCGTTA
>NW_019167826.1:28287965-28361841 GCF_002303985.1 Durio zibethinus | reverse complement strand
GGCATACGGAGTTCATCCCCAGTCTAAGCGTACAGAGTTCATTCCCAGTCTATGATCGGACTGGACCGAGGGTTGCGGTAGTAGGATCGGTAGCACGCAAGGTGGATCAAGGCCGATCCTCAGCTTGCACATTCTGCCTCTCCGGCCGACTGAGCACCCACACGCCCGTTTCATGGGTTGGCTTAGGCATAGGGAGTTCATTCCATGTCTAAGCCCCAGCCAGCCCGAGGGTTATGGCAGCGGGACCGACAGCACGTAGAGAGAGATCAGGTCGAACCTCGACTTGCGCATTCTACCTCTCCGACCTACTGAGTGCCCGTACACTCATTTCGTGGGTTGGCTTAGGCATACGGAGTTCATTCCATGTCTAAGCATACGGAGTTCATTCCCAGTTTAAGATCAGACCAGACCGAGGGTTACGGTAGTAGGACCAACAGCAGGATTGATAGCACGTAGAAGGGATCAAGCCGATCCTTGACTTATGCATTCTGCCTCTCCAGCCAGCTGAGCGCCCGCACGCTCGTTTCATGGGTTGACTTAGGCATACGGAGTTCATCCCCAGTCTAAGCATACGGAGTTCATTCCCAGTCTAAGATTGAACCGGACGAAGGGTTGCGGCAGCAGGTTCGGCAGCACGCAGGGGGACCGGTCAATCCCTGGCTTGCACATTTTGCCTCTCTGTCCGACTGAGCGCCCGCACGCCCATTTCATGGGTTGGCTTAGGCATAGGGAATTCATTCCATGTGTAAGCCACGGTCGGATCGAGGGTTGTGGCAGCGGCATCGGCAGCATGCAGAGGGGGACCAGGCTGATCCTCGGCTTGTGCATTCTGCCTCTTCAGTCGACTGAGCGCCCGCACGCTCGTTTCGTGGGTTGGCTTAGGCATACGGAGTTCATTCCATGTCTAAGCATATGGAGTTCATTCCCAATCTAAAAGTTTGAGCCACAATGCACATGCTGGGCTCGGGCATGTGCTGGTGCCGCATTTTTTTCGCTCAGGGCACCATCGTCCGAGCATCATTGGAGAGCCTAACCGACGACATTGGGGTTCCGGTGATTGGGGGGGCCAGGGGGGTGTGCGCACATGATGTGTGATGGGTGCTGGTACTTGGCCCTCATATTGGCCCGCTATCCCTCATCAAACCTTGAGAACTCACACCCCCTGAAAGAGCATTTGAGATTTTATAGGTTTGCTACCAGTAGCCATTAAAGTGTCTGAAATGGGGACACTTTTTTCAAACGGTCACAAAATCTTCTCCACTTCAAGTTTTTAGCTAAATTTTTTTGTGCATGCCAAAAAAAATACAATGATCACCTCTACCAAATTTGGGGACAAAACTCTTTCCAAAAAAATTTTAAAAAATCCCGAACTGTAAAAGGTTTGAAAAATCATGAAAAATAGAAAACAGGTCATCTTGCCACGAAACTTCACATGAAGGCTTAGGGGACCATTGTATGAATTTACAAGCCATAAAAATGGCATGGGCATGGTAGAAATATGAAGATGTGCTTGAACCCACCTACCACCCGTTTGATACCCGGCTTGTGCATCCTACCTCTCTAGTCAGCTGAGCATCTGCACGCTCGTTTCGTGGGTTGACTTAGGCATACGGAGTTCATCCCTAGTCTAAGCATATGAAGTTCATTCCCAGTCTAAAATCGAACCGAAATGAGGGTTGCGACAGCAGGATCGACAGCACAAAGGGGGGACCGGGCCGTTCCTCGGCTTGCTCATTCTACCTCTCCAATCGGTTGAGCGCCCGCACGTCTGTTTCATGGGATGGCCTAGGCATAGGGAGTTCATTCCATGTCTAAGCCCCAGCCCGACCGAGGGTTGTGGCAGTGGGACCGGCAGCACGCAGAGGGGGCCGAGTCGATCCCCGACTTACGTATTATGCCTCTCCAGCCAGCTCAGCGTCTGCATGCTCGTTTCATGGGTTGACTTAGGCATACAAAGTTCATTCCTAGTCTAAGATGATCGGACCGAGGGCTGCGGTAGCAAGATCGACAGCACGTAAGGGGGACCGGGTCGGTCCCCGACTTTCGTATTCTACCTCTCCGACCTGCTGAGCGCCCGTACGTTCGTTCCATGGGTTGGCTTAGGCATACAGAGTTCATTCCATGTCTAAGCATACGGAGTTCATTCCAATCTAAGATCGGACCAGACCGAAGGTTGCGGCAACAGGATTGGTAGCACACAAGGGGGGACCGGGTCGACCCCTGACTTGTGCATTATGCCTCTTCGGTCAGCCTTTCCGATCGACTGAGTGCCCGCACGCTTGTTTTGTGGGTTGACTTAGGCATACGAAGTTCATCCCCAGTCTAAGCATATGGAGTTCATTCCTAGTCTAAGATCAAACCGAACTGAAGGTTGCGATAGCAGGATCGGCAGCACGCCGGGGGGATCGAGCCTATCCCCGACTTGCGCATTCTACCTCTCCTACCGGCTGAGCACCCGCACGCCCATTTCGTGGGTTGGCTTAGGCATAGGGAGTTCATTCCATGTCTAAGCCCCAGCCGAACCGAGGGTTGTGGTAGCAGGACCGATAGCACATAGAGGGGGATCGGGCCGATCCCCAGCTTGCGCATTATGCCTCTCCGGTCGGCTCAGTGCCCGAACGCTCGTTTTGTGGGTTGACTTAGGCATACGGAGTTCATTCCCAGTGTAAGATCGAACCAAACCGAGGGTTGCGATGGTAGGATCGATAGCATGTAGGGGGGACCGGGTCGGTCCCTGACTTGCGCATTCTGCCTCTCTGGTCGGCTGAGCGCCTGCACGCTCGTTTCATGGGTTGGCTTAGGCATACGGAGTTCATTCCATGTCTAGGCATACGGGGTTCATTCCCAGTCTAAGATCACACCGAACTGACGGTTGCGGTAGTAGGACCAGCAGTAGGATGGTAGCACGTAAGGGGTGACTGGGCTGATCCCCGGCTTGCGCATTCTGCCTCTTCGTCTGGCCTCTCCGACCGATTGAGCGCCCGAACGCTCGTTTCATGGGTTGACTTAGGCATACGGAGTTCATTCCCAGTCTAAGCATACGGAGTTCATTCCCAGTCTAAGATTTTGAGCCACAGTACACATGCTGGGCTCGGGCATGTGCTGGTGCCGCATTTCTTTCACCCAGGGCACCATCGTCGAAGCATTGTCGGAGCATCACCGGAGAGCCTAACCGGCGACATTCGGGGTTCCAGCGATTTGGGGGCCGGAAGGGTGTGCGCACATGATGTGCGTCGGTGCTGGTACTTGGCCCCTATATTGGCCCCCTATCCCTCATCAAACCTCGAGAACTCACACCCCCTTAAAGAGCATTTGAGATTTTATAGGTTCGCTGCCAGTAGCCATTAAAGTGTCTGAAATGAGAACACTTTTTTCAAACGGGGAACAAAATCTTCTCCACTTCGAGTTTTTACCTGAATTTTTTTATGCATGCCAACAAAAATAAAAAGATCACCTCTACCAAATTTGGGGACAAAACTCTTTCTAAAAAAATTTTAATAAATCTTGAACCAGTAAAAAGTTTCAAACATCGTGAAAAATAAAAAACGGGTCGTCTTACCCTGAAACTTCACATGAAGGCTTAGGGGACCATTATATGAATTTACAAGCCATAAAAATGGCATTGGCATGGCAGAAATATGAAGATGTGCTTGAACCCACCTACCACCCGTTCGATAATCGGCTTGCGCATCTTGCCTCTCTGGTCGGTTGAGCGTCCGCACGCTCGTTTCATGGATTGACTTAGGCATACGGAGTTCATCCCCAGTCTAAGCATACGAAGTTCATTCTCAATCTAAGATCATACCGGATCGAGGATTACAACAGCAGGATCGGCAGCATGCATGAGGGACCAAGTCGATCCCCGACTTACACATTCTGCCTCTTCGGCTGGCTGAGTGCCCGCACGCCTGTTTCATGGGTTGGCTTAGGCATAGGGAGTTCATTCCATGTCGAAGCCCCAGCCAGACCGAGGGTTGTGGTAGTGGGACTGGCAGCACGTAGAGGGGGATCGAGCCAATCCTCGACTTACGATTATGCCTCTTCGGCTAGCTCAGCACCTGCACGCTCGTTTCGTGGGTTGACTTAGGCATACGGAGTTCATTGCCAGTCTAAGATCAGACTGAACCAAGGGTTGCAGTAGCAAGATCGACAGCACGCAAGGGGGACCAGGCCGATCTCGGTTTGTGCATTCTGGCTCTCCGATCGGCGGAGCGCCTGCAAGCTCGTTTCATGGGTGGGCTTAGGCATACGGAGTTCATTCCATGTCTAAGCATACGGAGTTCATTCCCAATCTAAGATCAGACCAGACCAAGGGTTGCAATAGCAAGACGAGCAACAGGATCGACAGCACGTAAGAGGGGATCGGGCTAATCCCCAGCTTGCGCATTCTACCTCTCCGGTTGGTTGAGCACCCGCATGCTCGTTTCGTGGGTTGGCTTAGGCATACGAAGTTCATTCCATGTCTAAGGCCCAGTCGGACCGAGGGTTGTGGTAGCAGGACTGGCAGCGGGTTCGACAGCATGCAAAGGGGGACGGGGTTGATCCCTGGCTTGCGCATTATGCCTCTCCGGCCGGCTGAGTGCCCGCACGCTCATTTCATGGGTTGACTTAAGCATACGGAGTTAATCCCCAATCTAAGCATACGGAGTTCATTCCCAGTCTAAGATTGGATCAGACCGGGGGATGCGGCAGTAGGATCGACAGCACGTACGGGGGATCGAGTCGATCCCTGGCTTGCGTATTCTGACTCTTCGACTGACAGAGCGCTCGCATGCCCGTTTCATGGATTGGCTTATGCATAGGGAGTTCATTCCAGGTCTAAGCCCCAGCCGGACCGAGGGTTGTGGCAGCAGGACCAGCAGCATGCAGAGAAGGATCGGGCTGATCCCCAGCTTGCGCATTATGCGTCTCCAGCCGGCTCAGTGCCCGAATGTTCGTTTCATGGGTTGAATTAGGCATACGGCATTCATTCCCAGTCTAAGATCAGACCGGACCAAGGGTTGTGGTAGCAGGATCGATAGCACGCAGGGGGGATCGGGCCATCCCCAGCTTGTGCATTCTACCTTTCTTGCCGGCTAAGCGCCCGCACACTCGTTTCATGGGTTGGCTTAGGCATACGGAGTTCATTCCATGTCTAAGCATACGAAGTTCATTGCCAGTCTAAGATCAGACCAGACCGAGGGTTGCGATAGTAAGACGAGCAGCAGGATCGATAGCACGCAGGGGGGACCGGGCCAATCCCCAGCTTGCGCATTGTACCTTTCTGGCTGGCTGAGCGCCCGCATGCTCATTTCGTGGGTTGGCTTAGGCATACGGAGTTCATTCCATGTCTAAGCCCCAGCCGGACCGAGGGTTGTGGTAGCAGGACTGGCAGCAGGTTTGACAGCACCCAAAGGGGGATGGGGCTGATCCCTGGCTTGCACATTATGCGTCTCCGACCGGCTGAGCGCCCACATGCTCATTTCATGGGTTGACTTTGGCATACGGAGTTAATCCCCAGTCTAAGCATACGGAGTTTGTTCCCAGTCTAAGATTGGATCAGACCGAGGGATGCGACAGCAGGATCGGCAACACGCAGGGGGGACCGAGTCGATCCCCGACTTGCGCATTCTGCCTCTCAGACTGACAGAGCACTCGCACGCCCGTTTCATGGGTTGGCTTATGCATAGAGAGTTCATTCCATGTCTATGCCCTAACCAAACTGAGGGTTATGGCAGCGGGACTAGCAGCACGCAGAGGGGCACCGGGCTGATCCTCTACTTTCGCATTATGCCTCTCTAGCCGGCTCAGTGCCCGAACACTCGTTTCATGGGTTGAATTAGGCATACAAAGTTCATTCCCAATCTAAGATCAGACAGGACCGAGGGTTACGGTAGTAGGATCGACAGCACGCAGGGGGGATCGGGCCGATCCCCAGCTTGCGTATTCTAGCTCTCCGGCCGACTGAACGTCCGCACGTTCGTTCCATGGGTTGGCTTAGGCTACGGAGTTCATTCCATGTCTAAGCATATGGAGTTCATTCCCAGTCTAAGATCGGATCGGACCGAGGGTTGCGGTAGCAGGACCAGCAGCAGGATCGGCAGAACGTAAGGGGGGATCGGGTCGATCCCCATTTACGCATTCTACCTCTCTGACCGGCCTCTCCGATGGGCTGAGCGCCCGTATGCTCGTTTCATGGGTTAACTTAGGGATACGGAGTTCATCCCCAGTCTAAGCATACGGAGTTCATTCCCAATCTAAGATCGGAATGGACCGAGGGTTGCGGCAACAGGATCGACAGCACATAGGGAGGACCGGGCTGATCCCTGGCTTGCGCATTCTACCTCTTCGGCCAGCTAAGCGCCCGCGCGCCCATTTCGTGGGTTGGCTTAGGCATAGGGAGTTCATTCCATGTCTAAGTCCCAGCCGGACCGAGGGTTGTCGCAGCGAGACCGACAGCATAGAGAGGGGGATAGGGCCGATCCCCAGCTTGCACATTCTGTATCTTCGATCGGCTGAGTGCCCACACTCTCGTTTCGTGGGTTGGCTTAGGCATACGGAGTTCATTCCATGTCTAAGATCAGACCAGACTGAGGTTTGTAGTAGCAGGACCAGCAGCAGGATCGATAGCACGTAGGGGGGACCGGGTTGATCCCTGGCTTGAGCATTCTACCTCTCCGGCCGACTGAGCGCCCGTACACTCGTTTCGTGGGTTGGCTTAGGCATACGGAGTTCATTCCATGTCTAAGCCCCAGCCAGACCGAGGGTTGTGGCAGCAGTACCGATAGTGGGATCGACAGTACGTAGAGAGGGACCGGGTTGATCCTCGACTTGCGCATTATGCTTCTCCGACCGGCCTCTCCAATCGACTGAGTGCCCGTACGCTCATTTCATGGGTTGACTTAGGCATACGGAGTTCATCCCCAGTCTAAGCCTAAGGAGTTCATTCCCAGTCAAATATCAGACCGGACCGAGGGTTGTGACAGCAGGATCGACAGCACGCAGGGGGGACCAAACCGATCCCCGACTTGCGCATTATGCCTCTCTAGCCGGCTGAGCGCCTGCACGCTTGTTTCGTGGGTTGGCTTAGGCATACGGAGTTCATTCCATGTCTAAGCATACGAAGTTCATTCCCATTCTAAGATTTTAAGCCACGGTGCACATGCTGGAATCGGGCATGTGCTGGTGTCGCATTTTTTTCACCCAGGGCACCATCGTCGGAGCATCGTCGGATAGCCTAACCGGCGGCATTGGGGGTTCCGGTTATTGGGGGGCCGGGGGGATGTGCGCACATGATGTGCGATGGGTGCTGGTACTTGGCCCTTATATTGGCCCCCTATCCCTCATCAGACCTCGAAAACTCACACCCCCTTAAAGAGCATTTGAGATTTTATAGGTTTGCTGCCAGTAGCCATTAAAGTGTCTGAAATTGGGACACTTTTTTCAAACGATCACAAAATCTTCTCCACTTCGAGTTTTTAGCTAAAGTTTTTTTTGCATGCCAACAAAAATACAAGGATCACCTTTACCAAATTTGGGGAGAAAACTCTTTCGAAAAAAATTTTAAAAAATCCCAAACCGCAAAAAGTTTCAAAATTTGTGAAAAATAGAAAACGGGTCGTCTTGCCACGAAACTTCACATGAAGGCTTAGGGGACCATTGTATGAATTTATACACCATAAAAATGGCATTGGCATGGCAAAAATATGAAGATGTGCTTGGACCCACCTACCACTCGTTCGATCCCCGGTGTCATGAGCCACCCTTGTATAGGGCCATGACCGGGACTTAGGTTGCCATGAGCCACCCATGTATAGGGCCATGGCCGGGTAGATCCCTTGTGCTAGGAAAAGTGTCCCCATTTCAAACATTGTAACGGTTACTGGTAGCATAGCTTTAAAAGTTCTAAGGCTCTTTAGGGGGGTGAGCCGGCAGCGTAGTGTTGGGCTGTCTCACCGGGTGCTATGCGAGCTTAGGCCACCCACCAAGGGCTGCCCCCTGGCCCTGGTGATGGTGGGAGGTCCCGATGTATGATTCTCGTTTATAAATAATTCACCCCGATTGAATGCTCGATTGTTGCCTCGATGTGTTTCTTTCTTTCTCGATGTGAATGTGCCTTGTTGTGTGTATGCTTGAGATTGACCTCGATATATTGTGCCTTATTATGAATCCTTGAGACTAACCATGGTTTATGGTTATTTGTTCAGATCTCGATCTATTGAAGGCTAACTTGGGAGGAAGCATCCATTCAAGTGCCACACGGGCTAGTGCTTATTGAGAGAAAAGCTTAGTCCGTGAAACGTGGTATCAGAGCACGGTTGAAAAGTGCTAGAGAAATGGATGAGATGGCCACAAGTGGTGGATCGGATCATCAGTAGAGAATTGAAGAACTCGAGGCCGCGGTGGCTGCAATGAAAACTCATATGGTGATAAAAGACCGAGTGAGGGAGATCGAGACAACCCAGTGGGAGTTGTCTGATACTCTCCACAATGTGAACGAAGAGGCTAGAGATGCCTTGAACATTCTCCAAAAGGAGTTTGAGGAGCTCAGGGCCCAGGTGAGCATATTACAAATGGCTATGGCCAGATTGGGTTCGAGCTCGATGGACAGGGGACAAAGGCCCAAGGTGCCAGAGGAAGGGATGCTAAGGAATTGAGAATTTCTTATTTGACATGGAACAATACTTCCGAGCTGTACACACAAGTTCAGAGGAAGACAAGGTGACAATGGCATCGATGTACCTCGCAGGGGATGCCAAGTTGTGGTGGCGCTCCAAGTTTGTCGATGACGAGTGCCTGATTAAGACTTGGACAGATCTGAAGCGAGAACTAAAAAACCAGTTTTTTCTAGAGAATGTGGAGTATATGGCTCGAAGGAGACTTCGAGAGTTGGTGCAAACCGAAATGGTGCGAGAGTTGTAAGGAACTTTTCTACCCTGATGCTGGATATTTGGGACATGTCTGAAAAGGACAAGATGTTCTATTTTCTTGAGGGCCTCAAGCCGTGGGCGAGGACAGAGCTACAAAGGCAGAAAGTGCAAGATGTGGCCACGGCCATGGCTGCAGCGGAACGTCTTCATGATTACAATGATGGCTCCTTAAAACGAAAAAATCCTCCATCAACTGGCAGTAGCTTTAACCTTGGGAGTGGGGGAAAGATAACTAGGTTGGACCGACCCTTCAGTGGGGGATCAGACAGGAGGTCCTTTGGGCGAGATAGCGCCCAGCCCAAGACAAACAACGCAGGGATTTTCAAGCCTAGGCAACCGTTAGCTTGCTTTCTTTGCAAGGGGCGGCATCGAGTGGCTGAATGCCCACACCGAGGAGCCCTTAATGCCTTAAGGACCTCATCCCAAGAGTCTGCAAAAGCACCAGAGAGCATTGAAGAAGCTGAAGAGGAGCCAGCCAGGATGGGCTTAATAAGGTTCCTCAGTGCCCTCCGCACCCAATTGAACACTATAAAGAAAGAGCAAAGTAGAGGCTTAATGTACATGAACTTGACGATCAATGGGAAAGCCACCAAGGGCATGGTGGATACGGATGCAACCGACACTTTCATCACACCGGAAGAAGCAAAAAGGTGTAGTCTTCAGATTAGTAAAGACTGTGGGCGAATGAAGGCGATCAATTCGCCAGCCTTTGCGATTAGTGGAAGCTCGAAAATTGTGACAACCCAAATAGGGCCATGGAAAGGGAAGGTAGACTTCACAGTCTCCCCTATGGATGACTTTGATGTCGTTCTCGGATTGGACTTCATGACGTTGGCTCAGGTGATCCCTATCCCCACTGCTAGCTGCTTGTTGTTCTTAGGAGAACACCCATGTGTGGTGCCAGCCAATATCTTGCCAAAGAGTGGAAAGAAAATGATTTCGGCTTTGCAATTCAAGAAAGGGGTAAAGAGAGGGGAACCCTCTTTTGTGGCCATGTCGATCTACAAAGAAGGGTTGGAAGTAGAACCAATACCCGATGGCATGAAAAAAGTGTTGGAAGAATTCAGAGAGGTGATGCCAGAGATGTTGCCCAAGGTTCTACCCCCTCGACGAGCAGTGGACCACGAAATTGAGCTCCTCCCAGGAGCAAAACCCCCTGCTAGGGCTCCTTATCGCATGGCCCCGCTAGAGTTGGCCGAGCTGAGAAAACAGTTAGATGAGCTTCTACAAGCCGGGTTCATCCGACCATCAAAGGCTCCCTTCGGAGCGCCAGTGCTATTCCAGAAGAAGCATGATGGGAGTTTGCGCTTATGTGTTGACTACAGGGCCCTGAACAAAGTCACTGTAAGAAACAAATATCCTATCCCGCTTATAGCTGACTTATTTGATCAATTGAGCCGGGCCAAGTACTTCTCCAAACTGGACCTGAGATCTGGATACCATCAGGTCAGAATCGTTGAGGGAGATGAGCCAAAGACCACTTGTGTAACACGGTATGGCGCATTTGAATTTCTTGTTATGCCCTTTGGACTAACCAATGCTCCTGCCACATTTTGTACATTGATGAATCAGGTGTTCCATGACTAACTTGACAAATTTGTAGTCATTTATTTAGACGATATAATGGTGTACAGCTCCACCTTGGAAGAACATCAAGAACACCTACGTCGGGTTTTTGAAAGGCTGCAGGACCACCGGTTATATGTGAAAAGGGAGAAATGCACGTTTGCTCAGACCCAAATCCACTTCCTTGGTCACATTGTCGAACGTGGCCACATTCGAATGGACATGGAAAAGGTTAGGGCCATTAAGGAGTGGACTACACCAAAGAATGTTAGTGAACTCCGCTCATTTTTGGGACTAGCCAACTATTATAGAAGGTTTGTGGAAGGGTACTCTCATAAGACCATGGCCCTCACAGAGTTATTGAAGAAGGAGCATAAATGGTGTTGGACCAACGAGTGCCAAGAGGCCTTTGAGAGATTGAAAGATGCTATTATGAAAGATCCCATCTTAGCTCTCCCCGATATTGAAAAGCCTTTTGAAGTTCAGACGGATGCATCAGATTTTGCTATTGGAGGTGTGCTTTTACAACAACATCACCCGATAGCATTTGAAAGTAGGAAGCTAAGCGAAGCGGAGAGGAAATATACGGCTCAAGAAAAAGAGCTCCTGGCGGTGGTTCATTGCTTGAGGGCTTGGCAACATTACTTGTTGGGTTCACACTTTGTCGTGAAGATGGACAACGCAGCCGTTAGCCACTTTCTCACCCAACCAAGGCTTACGGCGAAACAAGCTAGGTGGCAGGAATTTTTAGCGGAGTTCGACTTTCACCTTGAGCATACTGCTGGAAAGACCAATCAAGTGGCGGATGCATTGAGCAGGCGACCAGAGTTGGCGGCCCTCAAAAGAATGGCCCCAATGGCACCTAGTAGAGCCACTACGGACATTTATAAGTTGATTGGAGATCATCTAGGGAAGGACCCGTAAGCCTATGCCATCTTAAAACTAGTGGAAGAAGGGAAATCCAAATACTTCTGGCAAGAAAATGGTGTCTTGTGGACCAAGGGGCCTCGAGTGTTTGTGCCGAGAGTAGGAGGGCTGAGACAGATGCTAATGAGGGAATGCCATGACACCCCATGGGTGGGACACCCAGGCTGGCAACGCACTTTAGCGTTACTGAAACAAGGATATTATTGGCCCCACATGCGACAAGATGTGATGGACTACACGAAGACTTGCCTCATTTGCCAATAAGACAAAGTCGAAAAGAGAAAACCTGCGGGCATGCTGAAACCATTACCGGTACCCACCAAACCGTAGGAAAGCATCTCCCTCGATTTCATTTCGAGCCTACCTAAGGTTGGGGATCTTGGAACTATCTTGGTGGTAATTGATCGGTTCTCCAAGTATGCCACATTCATCCCCGCTCACAAGTATTGTACAGCAGAAGACACAGCTCGATTATTGTTCAAACATGTGGTCAAATATTGGGGCCTCCCTCAAAACATCGTCATTGATAGAGATCCGAGATTCACGGGGTCCTTTTGGAGGGAACTTTTCAAGATTTTGGGGTCCCAACTCAACATCTCTTCGAGCTACCATCCTCAGACTGATGGCCAAACAGAATGTTTCAATGGATTGTTGGAGGAATATTTGAGGCACTTTGTCCAAGCCAACCAAAAGGACTGGCCTTCATTGTTGGACGTTGCTCAACTCTGCTTCAATTCCAACAAGAGCTCTTCCACTAACAAGAGCCCATTTGAGGTGGTCACTGGATAACTACCAAGGCTACCCCACACTTCCTTGGAACAATATGGAGGAAAGAATCTGAGAGCTTTCAACTTCAGCAAGGAGTGGAAACAAAACATAGAGATTGCACAAGCTTACTTGGAGAAGGCATCAAAACGGATGAAGAAATGGGTAGACAAGAATCGCAGAGCTCAGCAATTCCAAGTTGGTGATTTGGTTCTAGTCTGACTAGTTCCAGAACAAACTAGGTTCTTAAGAAAGAGAGATCCTAGACTGGTGTGCAAATATGAAGGTCCAGTAAGGGTCATTTCCAAGGTGGGGAACGCTTCTTACAAAATCGACCCACCGAAGTGGATGAAGGTGCACCCAATATTTCATGTAAGCAACCTGAAGCCTTTCCATGCAGATCCTACAGATATTAGCCGAAAGGAGCCAACCAGAGCTGCCATCACCATGAAGCCACCCTCAGAGCGTCGAGTCGAAGAGATCTTAGCCGACAGGGAGACCAAGATATCTCGAAGACTAGTTCGAGAATACTTGGTGAAGTGGGAGGGCTTAGGACTAGAAGAAACCAGCTAGGAGAGAGAACACGACCTCTAGAGATTTCAAAGGAAGATTGAAGAATTTCAAGCCAGCAAGTCGATGAGGACGTCGATAGAATAGGTGGGGGAGGATGTCATGAGCCACCCTTGTATAGGGCCATGACCGGGACTTAGGTTGCCATGAGCCACCCATGTATAGGGCCATGGCTGGGTAGATCCCTTGTGCTAGGAAAAGTGTCCCCATTTCAAACATTGTAACGGTTACTGGTAGCATAGCTCTAAAAGTTCTAAGGCTCTTTAGGGGGGGTGAGCCGGCAGCGTAGTGTTGGGCTGTCTCACCGGGTGCTATGCCAGCTTAGGCCACCCACCAAGGGCTGCCCCCCTGGCCCTGGTGATGGTGGGAGGTCCTAATGTATGATTCCCATTTATAATATAATTCACCCCAATTTAATGCTCGATTGTTGCCTCGATGTGTTTTTTTCTTTCTCGATGTGAATGTGCCTTGTTGTGTGTATGCTTGAGATTGACCTCGATATATTGTGCCTTATTGTGAATGCTTGAGACTAACCATGGTTTGTGGTTATTTGTTCAGATCTCGATCTATTGAAGGCTGACTTAGGTGGAAGCATCCATTCAAGTGCCACACGGGCTAATGCTTGTTGAGAGAAAAGCTTAGTCCGTGAAACCCGGCTTGCGCATCTTGCCTCTCTGGTCGACTAAGTGCCTACATACTCATTTCATGGGCTGACTTAGGCATATGGAGTTCATCCCTAGTCTAAGCATACGGAGTTCATTCCTAGTCTAAGTCGGACTGGACCAAAGGTTGTGGCATCAGGATCGGTAGCATGCAGGGGGGATCGAGCCGATCCCCGGCTTGCACATTCTGCCTCTTCGACCGGCTGAGCGCGCGCACGCCTATTTCGTGGGTTGGCTTAGGCATAGCGAGTTCATTCCACATCTGAGCCCCAGCTGGATCGATGGTTGTGGCAGCGAGATCGACAGCACGCAGAGGGGGATCGAGCCGATCCTTGGCTTGCGTATTATGCCTCTCCGGTCGGCTCAATGCCCGCACGTTTGTTTCGTGGGTTGACTTAGGCATACGGAGTTCATTCCCGATCAGCTATGATGTTGTGGACCTCTTTCTCATATGAGGCCCTTGCTCTCAATGGCGCACACTTTGACTCTGGCCGTCCTGGATCTCCCTCATCCTCATGGAACGGCTTGAGCATGCTCACATGGAACATCGGGTGTACCCTCAACTTGGGTGGCATATCCAGCTTGCAGACAACCTTGACTACCCTCTTGAATACTCGAAAAGGCCCCTCATACCTTCAGACTAGGCCTTTGTGCAGCCCCGTATGGTGCACAATGGGATGCAGCTTCACCAACACCAAGTCTCCAACCTGGAACTGCACGTCCCGCCTATTCTGGTCTACCCACTTCTTCGACCTCTTGGTCACCTTGTGTAGACCAACTCTGGCCAAGTCAGTTTGCTCCTGCCATGCCTTGGCAAACTTGTATGCTACTGGATTCGACCCTGTATAACCTGCAACAATCGAACCGGGTGTTAGTGGTTTTTGCCCTGTCACAACCTCAAATGGGCTCTGGTTCGTTGCCTCACTCCTTTGCAAGTTGTAGGAAAACTATGCAATATCTAGTAGCTTTGGCCAGTCCCTTTGTGTGGCACTCACATAGTGCCTGAAGTAGACCTCCAATAGTCCATTCACTCATTCTGTCTGCCCATCGATCTGCGAATGCAAGCTAGTGGAAAAGTTCAAGTCTGACCCCAACAGCTTGAACAACTCAGTCCAGAACCTACCCGTGAAATGCCCGTCCCGATCACTAACAATGGTCCTCAGCACTCCCCAGTACTTAACCATGTTCTTCAGGAACAATCAAGCTGCCTCTTCGGCTGGGCACTCCTTGGTTGCTGGAATGAAGATTCCATACTTGGAAAACCTGTCCACCACTACCATGATGCTTCCAAACCCTTCTACTTTGGGTAAACCAACTATAAAGTCCAGAGAAACAATCTCCCATGGTCACTCTGGCACTGGCAATGGCTCCAAGAGATCGCTTGGTTTCTTGAGCTCTACCTTGTCCTATTGGCACACAAGACAAGTCTTCACATAGGCCTCCACATCGTCCCTCATGTGCGGCCAGTAGTACCGATCCTCGATCAACGCCAAGGTACGGCTCACTTCGGGGTGTCCAGCCCACCTTGAATCATGGCATTCTTGGAAAACTTCCTTGCAGAGCTTCCCGTGCTACGGCACAAATAGTCTACTACCCCTGGTGTACAGCAAGCCATCCTGCAACCAAAACTGCCTAGTCTTACCTTGCTGGGCGTACTCCATCAAAGCCTTGGCTGTAAGATCATACGCAAGTCCCTTCTTGATGTGCGGCACCAGTGACCCCTCTGGTTGGCTAATGGCAGCAAGGTTAGCCTTCCTACTCAAGGCGTCTGCCACTAGGTTCACCTGCCTCGACTTGTACTCCATCTGGAAATCAAATTCTGTAAGAAAATCTTACCATCTCGCCTACTTGAGGGATAGCTTCTTCTGCGTCTGGAAGTAGCTGGTTGCCACATTGTCCGTCCTAACCATGAACCTCGACCCCAACAGGTAATGGCACCAAGTGTACAAGCAGTGCACCACTGCAGTCATCTCTTTCTCTTGGACCGTGTACTTACGCTTAGTCTCGTTCAGCTTCCTACTCTCGAACGCGACTGGACGTCCCTCTTGCATCAACATGCCCCCTATGGCAAAGTCTGATGCATCTGTATGCACCTCATACGGCTTGGCATGGTCTGGCAAGGCCAAGACTAGCTCTTCGATCACAGCCCGCTTCAACCTGTCAAAGGCTTCCTGGCACCCTGCGCTCCATTCCTATACTTTCCCTTTCTTTAGCAAGTCAGTCAATGGCGTGGCTATTGCTGAGTGACCTTTGATGAAGTGCCTGTAGTAGTTGACCAGCCCAAGGAACGATCTCAACTCAGTGACCTTGGCTGGCGGTTGCCACTGCAGGATGGCGTGTATCTTGCCTTCATCCATACGTATCCTGCCACCTCCCACTATGTGGCCAAGGAACAGGATCTCCTGCTGGGCGAATGAGCATTTCTCCCTCTTGACAAACAGCTTGTGTGCCCGTAACACCTCAAACACCTGTCTCTAATGGTCTACATGCTTTTCCAAAGTCTGGCTGTAGATCACAATGTCATCCAAATAAACCACTACAAATCAATCAAGGAATGACTGAAGTACCTTGTTCATAAGGGTGCAGAATGTTGCTGGGGCGTTCGTGAGTCCGAAAGGCATCACCAAGAACTCATATGAACCATACCGAGTGACACATGCTGTCTTTGGCTCATCTCCCTCCGTGATCCTGACTTGATAGTAGCCTGACCTCAAATCCAGCTTGGTGAACCACCTTGCACTCCCAAGTTGATCGAACAAGTCCGCAATGAGTTGAATGGGGTACTTGTTCTTGATGGGCAGCTTGTTCAAAGCTCGACAGTCTATGCACAGTTGCAACGACCCATCATGCTTGCGTTGAAATAGAATCGATGCACCATAGGGTGCCTTCGATGGCCCGATGAAGCCAGCATCATCTAACTCTTTGAGCTGCTTCCTCGACTCCTCCAACTCTGGTGGAGACATTCGATAAAGGGCTCTACTGGTGGCTTGGCCTTAGACACCAGCTCGATCTTGTGGTCCACCTCCCTCTTAGGTGGTAGCTTGCTAGGTAGTTTTGCGGACATCACATCACTAAAGGTCTTCAGCACCTTTAGCACCTCCAAGGGTGACTCGATCTCTTTCTCCCTTGGCTCATCATATTTTAGGGCTGCCAAGAAGGTGTCTTCTTGTCTGCTTACCACCTTGGCAAATTGGATGGTTGACACCACCAGCGACCCAACTCCAGACCCTCTCCTCAATGGCACTAGGCATTGGCACCGTGCATCCAAGATGCAAACACAATCGGCAAAAGGCATAAGGAGGGCGTTAATCTGAACAAGGAAATCCAACCCAATCACAAACTCATAGTCGTCAAAGGGTATTACCTCAATGGTCTCCTTGCCTTTCCAGTCTCCAAGCTGCAACTCCACTCCCCGTGCTACTCCAATGGCTGGAACTTCATTGGAGTTCACCGTTTTGATGGTACCAGTCCATTTCTGCACCTTTAGTCTGAGCTTCCGAGCTCTATCACCTGAAATAAAAAGATGTGAGGCACCTGTGTCCACTAGTGCGCTCACCTTCTGACCCGCAACCATCAGATCCGTAAACATCAAGCCCTTTGGCTTACAGTTCCCCTTACTCTGGACAGCATTGAGCACCAATGACCCAAGCTTTGCAGCCTCTGACTCTGGCTCCTCGTCAGACTCCTTGTCTACAGCATCCAGCTTGCCCTTCTGTGGGTAATTGCGTGCTACGTGGCTCCCTCCACATAGGTAGCATGCTAGTGGCTCTCGATCCCCCTTTGCTTTCCACTTGCCTGCTGGTGGCTTCCTCTCGCCATCTTCGGTTGAACGGTCTTGATCTCCATCCTTGGACTCCCCGATCATGATCCTTCCCTTTAGACTACTTCTTTCGATCCTTATCATCCCTGCCCTTACCTTGGGCTTGGTAGACTCAAACTTGTTCAGAGGCTTGAACTCTATCAAGGCCTCGGCAGTAGTCATGGCTTTAGCCAAGTCATGAACTCCTCTCTTTTGTAGCTCATGCTTCACCCATGGCTTCAGCCCATCCATGAAAGCAAATAAGGCATCCTTTTCACCTAGATCTGAGATCTGTAGCATCAGTTCAGAGAATTTCTGGACATACTCCCTTATGTCCCCTTGCTGGCTCAGCCTACGCAGTTTTGCCCGCGCCTCATCATCGGCATACTCTGGGTAAAATTATTCTTTGAACTCCTTTTGGAACTCTACCCAGGTTCCAATCTTAGCGCTCCCACGCCTGACATCATCACACCTATGCCTCTACCACAATGAGGTTACATCAGTGAGATACATAGTAGCGGTGCTTACCTTTATCACCTCGTTTTGCATGCCCATGGCCTGGAAGTACTGCTCCATACCCCAAAGGTAGTTATCTACTTCCTTGGCTACCCTAGTCCCCTTGAACTCCTTAGGCTTGGGGACATCCAATCTGGACTTGGACACTCCAGCAAACATGCCATTCCCATTGGCAGTCTTGCAAGCAACGAGCTCATTGGTAAGCTCCTCCATCCACTAGCGCATTGCCTCCATGCCATCGCCCAAGGTCAGCATTTTCAGCCTCCAAGGTCTGATTCTTTTGGGTGAACACGTCCAAGCCTTTGTTGAGAGCAACTTGCAGCTCACTTTGGATCTCTTCCCTCATAGAGTCTAGTGATGCAATGTGAGTCTCTACCCCCTCAAGCTTCTCCCCCATGTGGCCCATGGTCACCTCTACCTTGGCCAACCTACCGTCCATGGTAGACCAGATATATCTAGAACTGGCTTTCCTCCCTCTTCCATGCCCATGCTCCTGGGCCTATGGTTGTTGGTTAGCAGCATCACTTTAGGATGCCATCTCCTCTAACCTGCACAACACAAACACGCAGAATCGAGCTTGCTCTGATACCAACTGTCACGAGCTCCGACCTTAGACTCAGAAACGTGCGACCTTAGGCTTGAAATCTCCTCCTTTATGCCTAAGTCAGCCTAAAACACAAGTGTACAGGCACTAGAACAACAGGAAGGGCTGATTACCCAAGTTAAAGAGAAACAGGATAAGAAGGCAAAATTCTGGAAATGCTCTTGTATTCACTGAAACAAAAGTGTTTGAGGGTGTACAAATGAGGGATGAGCAGCCCTCTATTTATAGTTGAGGCTCCAGCTTACACTTAATGGCAATATCCCTAGAATAAAGGCTAAAATCATGGGATTATATAGATTACAATCAATTAGGATGCTAACTCCTGATTTTTAGGGTCAACCGAATCTGCCAGGATGCTACCGCTGATCCTACCTGCTTCCAGAATCTTCCCTTGCGTGTCCAGCACCTTGGGCCCTTTGGATGTGGTGTGGGCAGCTTGTATGCCAGGCCTTGGTCTCATGGGCTGGCCTGAAAGTTGGGCGGGCGTTCTAAACTTGCTTGCTAGGCTTTACGCGCAGATACCCGCCAGCACACCTGGTCTGCGGGCCTCAACCATTGGCTCGCCAGCTGGTGCGCCTGATGTGCCTGGCGTGCCCCTCCCAGGGCGTGACACTTGGACCTTATATTGGCCCTTTATACCTCATCAAACCTCGACAACTCACACCCCCTTAAAGAGCATTTGAGATTTTATAGGTTTGCTGCCAATAGCCATTAAAGTGTCTAAAATGGGACACTTTTTTCAAACGGTCACAAAATCTTCTCCACTTTGATTTTTTAGCTGAATTGTTTTGTGCATGCCAACAAAAATACAAGGATCACCTCTACCAAATTTTAGGACAAAACTCTTTCTAAAACAATTTTAAAAAATCCCGAACAGTAAAATGTTTCGAAAATAGAAAACGAGTCGTCTTGCCACAAAACTTCACATGAAGGCCTAGGGGACCATTGTATGAATTTACAAGCCATAAAAATGGCATTGGCATGGCAGAAATATGAAGATGTGCTTGAACCCACCAACCACCCGTTCGATTCCCGGCTTGTGCATCCTGCCTTTCTGGTCGACTGAGCGTCCGCACGCTCGTTTCGTGGGTTGACTTAGGCATATGGAGTTCATCCCCAGTCTAAGCATACGAAGTTCATTCCCAGTCTAAGATCGGATCGGGTCGAGGGTTGTGGCAGCAGGATCGACAGCATGCAGGGGTGACCGAGCCAATCCTCGGCTTGTGCATTCTGCCTCTCTGGCCGACTGAACGCCCGCACGCCCGTTTTGTGGGTTGGCTTAGGCATAGGGAGTTCATTCCATGTCTAAGCCCCAGCCAGACCGAGGGTTGTGGCAGCGGGACCGACAGCACGCAGAGGGGGACCGGGCCAATCCCCAGCTTGCGCATTATGCCTCTCTGGTCGGGTCAATGCCCGTACGCTCGTTTCATGGGTTGACTTAGGCATACGGAGTTCATTCCCAGTCTAAGATCGGACTGGACCGAGGGTTGCGGTAGCAGGATCGACAGCACGCAGGGGGGGATCGGACCGATCCCCGGCTTATGCATTCTGCCTCTCCGGTTGGTCGAGCGCTTGCACGCTCGTTTCGTGGGTTGGCTTAGGCATATGGAGTTCATTCCATGTCTAAGCATACGGAGTTCATTCCCAGTCTATGATCAGACTAGAGCGAGGTTTGTGGCAGCAGGATCGGCAGCATGTAAAGGGGGACCAGGCTGATCCTAAGCTTGCGCATTCTGCCTTTCCAGCTGGCTAAGCGCCTGCACGCTCGTTTCATGGGTTGGCTTAGGCATACGGAGTTCATTCCATGTCTAAGCCCCAATCAGACTGAGGGTTGTGGCAGCAGGATCGATACGGGATCGGCAGCACACAGAGGGGGACCGGGTTGATCCCCAGCTTGTGCATTATACCTCTCTGGCTGGCCTCTCTGGTCGGCTGAGCGCTCACACCATCGTTTCATGGGTTGACTTAGGCATACGAAGTTCATCCACAATCTAAGCATACAGAGTTCATTCCCAGTCTAAGATCGGATCGGACCGAGGGTTACGAAAGAAGGATCGGCAGCATGCTAGGCTTTGCTCACAGATACCCGCCAGCACGCCTGGTTTACGGGCCTCAACCTCTGGCTTGCCTGCTGGTGCGCCTGATGTGCCTGGCGCACCCCTCCCATGGCATGACACTTGGCCCTTATATTGGCCCCCTATCCCTCATCAAACCTCGAGAACTCACACCCCCTTAAAGAGCATTTGAGATCTTATAGGTTTGCTGCCAGTAGCCATTAAAGTGTCTGAAATGAGGGCATTTTTTTCAAAAGGTCACAAAATCTTCTCCACTTCGAGTTTTTAGCTGAATTTTTTTGTGCATGCCAACAAAAATACAAGGATCGCCTCTACTAAATTTGCAGACAAAACTCTTTCTAAAAAAATTTTAAAAAATCCCAAACCGCAAAAAGTTTGAAAAATCATGAAAAATAGAAAATGGGTCGTCTTGCCACGAAACTTCACATGAAGGCTTAGGGGGACCATTGTATGAATTTACAAGCCATAAAAATAGCATTGGCAATGCAGAAATATGAAGATGTGCTTGAACCCACCCACCCACCACCCGTTCGATCCCCGGCTTGCGCATCTTGCCTCTCTGGTCAGCTGAGCGCCCGCTCGCTCGTTTCGTGGGTTGACTTAGGCATACGGAGTTCATCCCTAGTGTAAGCATACGGAGTTCATTCCCAGTCTAAGATCAGACCGGACCGAGGGTTGCGACAGCAGGATCGACAGCACGCAGGGGGGATGGGGCTGTTCCTCGACTTGCGCATTCTGCCTTTCCAGTCGGCTGAGCACCCGCACACCCGTTTCGTGGGTTGGCTTAGGCATAGGGAGTTCATTCCATGTCTAAGCCCCAGCCAGATTGAGGGTTGTGGCAGCGGGATCGGCAGCACACAGAAGAAGATCGGGTCGATCCTCGGCTTGCGCATTATCCCTCTCCGACCGGCTCAGTGCCCACACGCTCATTTCGTGGGTTGACTTAGGCATACGAAGCTCATTCCCAGTCAAAGATTGAACCGAACTGAGGGTTACGGTAGTAGGGGGGGATCAGGTCGATCCCCAGCTTGCACATTCTGCCTCTCCAGCCGACTGAGCGCCCGCACACTTGTTTTGTGGGTTGGCTTAGGCATACGGAGTTCATTCCATGTGTAAGCATACGGACTTCATTCCTAGTTTAAGATCAAACTGGATCGAGGGTTGTGGCAGCAGGACCAGCAGCACGCAGGGGGGACCAGACAGATCCTCGGCTTACGCATTCTGCCTCTCCGATCGATTGAGTGCCCGCACACTCATTTCATGGGTTGGCTTAGGCATACGGAGTTCATTCCATGTCTAAGCATACAGAGTTCATTCCCAGTATAAGATCTGACCGGACCGAAGGTTACGACAGTAGGACCAGCAGCAGGATCGACAGCACGCAGGGGGGATCGAGCCGATCCCTGGCTTGCGCACTCTACCTCTCCGACCGGCTGAGCGCCCCCACGTTCATTTCGTGGGTTGGCTAAGGCATACGGAGTTCATTCATTGTCTAAGCCCCAGCCGGACCGAGGGTTGTGGCAGTAGGACCGGCAGTGGGATCAGTAGCACGTAGAGGGGGATCGAGCTGATCCCTGGCTTGCGCATTATGCCTCTCCCGTCTGCTGAGCACCCGCACGCTCATTTCGTGGGTTGACTTAGACATACGGAGTTCATCCCCAGTCTAAGCATACGAAGTTCATTCCAAGTCTAAGATCGGTCCAGACCGAGGGTTGCGGTAGCAAGATTGGCAGCACGCAAGGGGGACCGGGTCGATCCCCAGCTTGCGCATTCTGCCTCTCTGGCCGACTAAGTGCCCGCACGCCCGTTTCATGAGTTGGCTTAGGCATAGAGAGTTCATTCAATGTCTAAGCCCCAAGCGGATCGAGGGTTGTGGCATCGAGATTGGCAGCACGCAAAGGGCAACCAGGTCGATCCCTGGCTTGCGTATTATGCCTCTTCGATCGGCTCAGTGTCCGCACGCTCGTTTCGTGGGTTGACTTTTGCATACGAAGTTCATTCCCAGTCTAAGATCGGACCGAATCGAGGTTGCGGCAGCAGGATCGATAGCACGCAAGGGGGATCGAGGTGATCCCCGACTTGTGCATTTTGCTTCTTCGGTTGACTGAGCGCCCATACGCTCGTTTCGTGGGTTGGGTTAGGCATACGGAGTTCATTCCATGTCTAAGCATATGGAGTTCAGTACCAGTCTAAGATTTTGAGTCACGGTGCACATGTTGGGCTCGGGCATGTGCTGGTGCCGCATTTTTTTCACCCAGGGCACCATCACCGGAGAGCCTAATCGATGGCATTGGGGGTTCCAGAGATTGGGGGGCCGGGGGATGTGCGCACATGATGTGCGATGGGTGCTGGTACTTGGCCTTATATTGGCCCCCTATCCCTCATCAAACCTCGAGAACTCACACCCCCTTAAAGAGCATTTGAGATTTTATAGGTTTGTTGCTAGTAGCCATTAAAGTGTCTAAAATGGGGACCATTGTATGAATTTACAAGCCATAAAAATGGCATTGGCATGGCAGAAATATGAAGATGTGCTTGAACCCACCTCCCACCCGTTCGATCCCCGGCTTGTGCATCCTGCCTCTCTGGTCGGCTGAGCACCCGCACACTCGTTTCATGGGTTGGCTTAGGCATACAGAGTTCATTCCATGTCTAAGCATATGGAGTTCATTCCCAGTCTAAGGTCAGACCAAACCGAGGGTTACGACAGAAAGACCAGCAGTAGGATCTACAACACGCAGCGGGGACCGGGCCGATCCCCGGCTTACGCATTCTACCTTTTCGACCAGCCTCTCCGGTCGACTGAGCGCCCGCACGCTCGTTTCGTGGGTTGACTTAGACATGCGGAGTTCATCCCCAGTCTAAGCATACGGAGTTCATTCCCAGCCTAAGATCGAACCGGACCGAGGGTTGCAGTCACAGTATCGACAGCATGCAGGGGGGACCAGTCAAATCCCCGACTTGCACATTCTGCCTCTCCAACCGGCTGAGCACCCGCACGCCCGTTTCATGAGTTGGCTTAGGCATGGGGAGTTCATTCCATGTCTAAGCCCCAACCAAACCGAGGGTTGTGGTAGTGGGACCGACAAACACAGAGGGGGACCGGGTCGATGCCTGGCTTGCACATTCTACCTCTCCGATCGGCTGAGCGCCCGTACACTCATTTAGTGGCTTGGCTTAGGCATACGGAGTTCATTCCATGTCTAAGAATATGGAGTTCATTCCCAGTCTAAGAGTTTGAGCCACGGTGCACATACTGGGCTCGGGCATGTGCTGGTGTCGCATTTTTTTCGCCCGGAGCACCATCGCTAGATTGGGGGTTCTGACGATTGGGCGGGCCGGGGGGCTATGCGGACATGATATGCGATGGGTACTGGAACTTGGCCCTTATATTGGCCCCCTATCCCTCATCAAACCTCGAGAACTCACACCCCCTTAAAGAGCGTTTCAAATTTTATAGGTTTGCTGCCAGTAACCATTAAAGTATCTGAAATGGGGAAACTTTTTTCAAACGGTCACAAAATCTTCTCCACTTCGAGTTTTTAGTTGAATTGTTTTGTGCATGCCAACAAAAATACAAGGATCACCTCTGCCAAATTTGGGGACAAAACTCTTTCTAAAAAAATTTTAAAAAATCTCGAACCGTAAAAAGTTTCAAAAATCATGAAAAATAGAAAACGGGTCATCTTGCCACGAAACTTCACATGAAGGCGTAGGGGACCATTCTATGAATTTACAAGCCATAAAAATGGCATTGGCACAGCAGAAATATGAAGATGTGGTTGAACCCACCTACCACCCGTTCGATCCCCGGCTTGTGCATCCTGCCTCTCTGGTCGGCTAACCGTCCGCATGCTCGTTTCGTGGGTTGACTTAGGCATACGAAGTTCATCCCCAGTCTGAGCATACGGAGTTCATTCCCAGTCGAAGATCAGACCAGACCGAGGGTTGCGATAGCAGGATCGGCAGCACGTAGGGGGGATCGGGTCAATCCTCGGGTTACGCATTCTGCCTCTTCGGTCGATTGAGTGCCCGTGTGCCCATTTCGTGGGTTGGCTTAGTCATATGGAGTTCATTCCATGTCTAAGCCCCAGTCGAATTGAGGGTTTGTGGTAGCGGGATCGATAGTACGTACAGGGGGATCAGGCAGATCCCCGACTTGCGCATTATGCCTGTCCGATCGGCTCAGCACTTGTACACTCATTCCGTGGGTTGACTTAGGCATATGGAGTTCATTCCCTGTCTGAGATCGGATCAGACCGAGGGTTGCGACAGCAGGATCAATAGCATGCAGGAGGGGATCGGGTCGATCCCCGGCTTGCACATTCTGCCTCTCCTACCGGCTGAGCGCCCGCATGCTCGTTTCGTGGGTTGGCTTAGGCATATGGAGTTCATTCCCAGTCTAAGATTGGACCAGACTGAGGGTTACGACAGCAAGACCAGCAGCAGGATTGACAGCACGTAGGAGGGGATCAGGCCGATCCCCGGCTTACGCATTCTGCCTCTCTGACCGGCTGAGTGCCCGCACATTCGTTTCATGGGTTGGCTTAGGCATACGGAGTTCATTCCATGTCTAGGCCCCAGCCGGACCGAGGGTTGTGACAGCAGGACCAGCAGCGAGATTGACAGCAGTAGAGGGGGACGAGGCTGATCCCCGGCTTGTGCATTATGCCTCTCCGGTCGGTTGAGTGCCTGTACGCTCATTTCGTGGGTTGACTTAGGCACACAGAGTTCAACCCAAATCTAAGCATACGGAGTTCATCCCCAGTCTAAGCATACGGAGTTCATTCCCAGTCTAAGATCGGATCGAACCGAGGGTTGCAGTAGCAGGACCAGCAGCAGGATCAGCAACACACAGGGGGGACCGGGCCGATCCCTGGCTTTCATATTTTGCCTTTCGATCGGCTGAGCGCCCGCATGCTCAGTTCATGGGTTGGCTTAGGCATACGAAGTTCATTCCATGTCTAAGCATACGAAGTTTATTCCCAGTCTAAGATTTTGAGCCACGGTGCACATGCTAGGCTCGGGCATGTGCTGGTGCCGTATTTTTTTCACCCGGGGCACCATCGTCGGAGCATCGTCGGAGAGCCTAACCGGTGACATTGGTGGTTTCGACGATTGGGGGGCCGAGGGGGTGCACACACATGATGTGTGATGGGTGCTGGTACTTGGCCCTTATATTGGCCCCCTATCCCTCATCAAACCTTGAAAACTCACACCCCCTTAAAGAGCATTTGAGATTTTATAGGTTTGCTTCCAGTAGCCATTAAAGTGTCTGAAATGGGGACACTTTTTTCAAACAGTCACAAAATCTTCTCCACTTCGATCTTTTAGCTGAATACAGAGTTCATCCCCAGTCTAAGCAAATGGAGTTCATTCTCAGTCTAAGATCAGACCGGACCGAGGGTTGCGGCAGCAGGATCGATAGTACGTAGGGGGGACCAGACCGATCCCTGGCTTCCGAATTCTGCCTCTCCGATCGGCTAAGCACCTGCATGCCTGTTTCATGGGTTGGCTTAGGCATAGGGAGTTCATTCCATGTCTAAGCCCCAGTCGGACCTAGGGTTATGGCAGCGGGACCGACAGCGCGTAGAGGGGGACCGGGCCGATCCCCTCTTGCGCATTATGCCTCTTCGATCAGCTCAACGTCCGCACGCTCATTTCGTGGGTTAACTTAGGCATACAGAGTTCATTCCCAGTCTAAGATAGGACTAGACTGAGGGTTACAGTAGCAGGATCGACAGCACGTAAGGGGGATCGGGTCGGTCCCCGACTTGTGCATTCTGCCTCTCCGACCGGCTAAGCGCCTGCACGCTCATTTTGTGGGTTAGCTTAGGCATATGAAGTTCATTCCATGTCTAAGCATATGGAGTACATTCCCAGTTTAAGATCAGACCGAATCGAGGGTTGCGACAGTAGAACCAGTAGTAGGATCGACAGCATACAGGGCAGATCGGGCTGATCCCCGGCTTGCACATTCTACCTCTCTAACCGGCTGAGCATCCGCATGCTCATTTTGTGGTTGGTTTTGGCATACAGAGTTCATTCCATGTCTAAGCCCTAGTCAGATCGAGGGTTGTGGTAGCAAGACCGACAGTGGAATCGACAGCACGCAGAGGGGGGCTGGGCTATCCCCAGCTTGTGTATTATGCCTCTCTGGCCGTCCTCTCCAGTCGGTTGAGCACCCGTACGCTCGTTTCGTGGGTTGACTCAGGCATACGAAGTTCATCCCTAGTCTAAGGATACGGAGTTCATTCCCAGTCTAAGATCAGATCGGATCAAGTGTTGCGACAGCAGTATCGATAGCACGTAGGGGGGACCGGGCCGATCCCCTACTTGCGCATTCTACCTCTCCGACCGGCTGAGCACGCGCATGCCCGTTTCGTGGGTTGGCTTAGGCATAGGGAGTTCATTCCATGTCTAAGCCCCAGTCGAACCGAGGGTTGTGGCAGTGGGATCGATAGCATGCAGAGGGGGACCAGGTCGATCCCTGGCTTGTGCATTATGCCTCTCCGATCGGCTTAGCACCTGAATGCTCCTTTCATACATTGACCTAGGCATACAGAGTTCATTCCTAGTCTAAGATCGGACCAAAATGAAGGTTGCGATAGTAGGATCGACAGCACATAGGGGGGATCGGGTCGGTCCCCAGCTTGCGTATTCTAGCTCTCCGGCAGGCTGAGCACCCGCACGCTCGGTTAGTGGGTTGGCTTAGGCATACAGAGTTCATTCCATGTCTAAGCCCCAGCCAGACCGAGGGTTGTGGCAGCAGGATCGACAGTGAAATCGGCAACACGCAGAGGGGGATCGGGTTGGTCCCCGGTTCGTGCATTATGCCTCTCCGGCTAGCTGAGTGCCCGCACGTTCGTTTCATGGGTTGACTTAGGCATACGGAGTTCATCCCAAGTCTAAGCATACGGAGT
Source organism: Durio zibethinus (assembly GCF_002303985.1). The sequence continues at coordinate 28,334,525 of NW_019167826.1, read as the reverse complement.
TCATTCCCAGTCTAAGATCGGACCAGACCGAGGGTTGCGACAACAAGATCGGTAGCATGCATGGGGAACTAGGTCGATCCCCGGCTTACGCATTCTGCCTCTCCGGCTGGCTGAGTGCCCGCACACCAGTTTCATGGGTTGGCTTAGGCATAGGGAGTTCATTCCATGTCTAAGCCCCAGCCGGACCGAGGGTTTTGGCAGTGAGACCAGCAGCATGCAGAGGGGGATTGGGCCGATCCCCGGCTTGTGCATTATGCCTCTTCGACCGGCTCAGCACCCGAACGCTCATTTCGTCGGTTGACTTAGGCATACGTAGTTCATTCCCAGTCTAACTGAGGGTTACGGCTGCAGGATCGATAGCATGTAGGGAGGGGTCGAACCGGTCCCCGACTTTCACATTCTACCTCTCCGATCGGCTGAGCGCCCGCACGCTCGTTTCGTGAGTTGGCTTGGGCATACGGAGTTCATTCCATTTCTAAGCATACGGAGTTCATTCCCAGTCCAAGATCGGATCGGACCGAGGGTTGTGGCAGTAGGACCAGCAACAAGATCGGTAGCATGCAGGGGGGATCGAGTCGATCCTCGACTTGTGCATTCTACCTCTCCGACCGGCTGAGCGCCCGCACGCTCGTTTAATGGGTTGACTTAGGCTTACGGAGTTCATTCCCAGTCTAAGCATACGGAGTTCATTCCCAGTCTAAGATCGAATCGGACTGAGGGTTGCGAGAGCAGGATCGACAGCATGCAGATGGCATCGGGCCAATACCCGGCTTTCGCATTCTGCCTCTCCAGCTGGCTGAGCACTCGTATGCCTGTTTCATGGGTTGGCTTAGGCATAGGGAGTTCATTCCATGTCTAAGCCCCAATTGGACAGAGGGTTGGGGCAGCGGGATCGACAGCACACAAAGGGGGACTGGGTCGATCCCCATCTTGCGCATTCTGCCTCTCCAGTCGGTTGAGCGCCCGCACGTTCGTTTCGTGGGTTGGCTTAGGCATACGGAGTTCATTCCCAGTCTAAGAGTTAGAGCCACGGTGAACATGCTGGGCTCGGGCATGTGCTGGTGCCGTATTTTCTCTGCCCGGGGCACCATCGTCGGAGCATCGTCAAAGCATCATCGGAGAGCGTAACCGACAGCATTGGGGGTTCCGACGATTGGGGGGGCCGGGGGGTGTGCGTACATGATGTGCGATGGGTGCTGGTACTTGGCCCTTATATTGGCCCCCTATCCCTCATCAAACCTCGAGAACTCACACCCTCTTAAAGAGCATTTAAGATTTTATAGGTTTGCTGCCAGTAGCCATTAAAGTGTTTGAAATGGGGACACTTTTTTCAAATGATCACAAAATCTTCTCCACTTTGAGTTTTTAGCTAAATTTTTTGTGCATCCCAAAAAAAAATACAAGGATCACCTCTACCAAATTTTGGGGCAAAAATCTTTCTAAAAAAATTTTAAAAAATCCCGAACCGTAAAAAGTTTTAAAAATCGTGAAAAATAAAAAACGGGTCGTCTTGCCACGAAACTTCACATGAAGGCATAGGGGACCATTGTATGAATTTACAAGCCATAAAAATGGCATTGGCACAACAGAAATATGAAGATATGCTTGAACCCACCTACCACCCGTTCGATCCCCGGCTTACGCATCCTACCTCTCTGGTCGGCTGAGCGTCCGCATGTTCGTTTCGTGGGTTGACTTAGGCATATGTAGTTCATCCCCAGTCTAAGCACATAGAGTTCATTCCCAGTCTAAGATCAGACCGGACTGAGGGTTGCGACAGCAGGATCGGTAGCACGTAGAGGGGACCAGGCTGATCCCCGGCTTGCGCATTCTGCCTCTCCGGCCAGCTAAGTGCTTGCACGCCTGTTTCATGGGTTGGCTTAGGCATAGGGAGTTCATTCCATGTCTAAGCCCTAGCCAAACCTAGGGTTATGGTAGCGGGACCGACAGCACACAGAAAGGGACCGAGCCGATCCCCTGCTTGCGCATTATGCCTCTCCGACCGGCTCAGCACCCGCACGCTCGTTTCGTGTGTTGACTTAGGCATACGGAGTTCATTCCCAGTCTAAGATTGAATCGGACTGAGGGTTGCGGTAACAGGATCGACAGCACACAGGGGGGATCGGGCCGATCCTCGACTTGCGCATTCTACCTTTCCGATCGGCTGAGCACCCGTACACTCGTTTTATGGGTTGGCTTAGGCATACGGAGTTCATTCCTAGTCTAAGATCAGACCGAACTGAGGGCTGCGGTAGCAGGACCAGTAGCAGGATCGACAACATGCAGGGGGGATCGAGCTGATCCTCGGCTTGCGTATTTTGCCTCTTCGGTCGGTTGAGCGTCCGTACGCTCGTTTCGTGGGTTGGCTTAGGCATACGGAGTTCATTCCATGTCTAGGCCCCAGTCAGACCGAGGGTTATGGCAGCAGGACAGGCAGTGGAATCAGCAGAGCACGTAGAGGGGGACTGGACTGATCCCCAGCTTGTGTATTATGCCTCTCCGATCGGCCTTTTCGATCGGTTGAGCGCTCGCACGCTCGTTTTATGGGTTGACTTAGGCATACGGAGTTCATCCCTAGTCTAAGCATACGGAGTTCATTCCCAGTCTAAGATCAGACCGGACCGAGGGTTACGGTAGTAGGATCGACAGCAAGCAAGAGGGACCGGGCTGATCCTGGCTTGTGCATTCTGCCTCTCCGGTCGGCTGAGTGCCTGCACGCCCATTTCGTGGGTTGGCTTAGGCATAGGGAGTTTATTCCATGTCTAAGCCCCAACCGGATCGAGGGTTGTGGCATCGGGATCGACAGCACGTAGAGGGGGACCGGGCCGATCCCCGGCTTGCGCATAATGCCTCTCCGTCTGGCTTAGCGCCCGAAAGCTCATTTCCTAGGTTGACTTAGGCATACGGAGTTCATTCCCAGTCTAAGATCGGACCGGATCGAAGGTTACGATAGCACGTAGGAGGGGATCGGGCCGATCCCCGACTTGTGCATTCTGCCTCTGCAGTCGGATGAGCACCCGCACGCTCGTTTCGTGGGTTGGCTTAGGCATACAGAGTTCATTCCATGTCTAAGCATACGGAGTTCATTCCCAGTCTAAGATCGGATCAGACCGAAGGTTATGGCAGCACGCAGAGGGGACCGAGCCTTTTCAGTCGGCTAAGCACCCGCACGCCCGTTTCGTGGGTTGGCTTAGGCATAGGGAGTTCGTTCCATGTCTAAGCCCCAGCTGAACTGAGGGTTATGGCAGCGGGATCGGTAGCAGGCAGAGGGGGATCGGGCCGGTGCCTGACTTGCACATTCTACCTCTCCGGTCATCTTAGCGCCAGCACGCTTATTTCGTGGGTTAGCTTAGGCATACGGAGTTCATTCCATGTCTAAGCCCCAGTCGGTCTGAGGGTTGTGCCAGCAGGACCGACAGCGGGATCGGTAGCACATAGAGAGGGATCAGGTTGATCCCCGGCATGCACATTATGCCTCTCTAGCCGGCCTCTCCGGTAGGCTGAGCGCCCGTACGCTCGTTTCATAGGTTGACTTAGGCATACGGAGTTCATCCCCAGTCTAAGTATACGGAGTTCATTCCCAGTCTAAGATTAGATCGGACCGAGGGTTGCGGTAGTAGGATCGGCAGTACACAGGGGGGATCGTGCCGTTTCGTGGGTTGGCTTAGGCATACGGAGTTCATTCCATGTCTAAGCATACGGAGTTCATTCCCAGCTTGCACATTCTGCCTCTCCAGTCAGTTGAGCACCCGAACGCTCGTTTCGTAGGTTGGCTTAGGCATACGGAGTTCATTCCATGTCTAAGCATAAGGAGTTCATTCCTAGTCTAAGATCAGACCGAACTGAGGGTTACGGCAGCTAGATCGACAGCATGCAGGGGGGATCGGGCCTATCCCCGACTTGCGCATTCTGCCTGTCCGGCCGGATGAGCACCCGCATGCTCGTTTCGTGGGTTCGCTTAGGCATAGGGAGTTTATTCCATGTCTAAGCCCCAGCCAGACCAAGGGTTGTGGCATCGAGATCGACAGCACCCTGAAGGGGATCGAGCTGATCCCCGACTTACGCATTATGCCTCTCCCTCCAGCTTAGCGCCCGAATGCTCGTTTCATGGGTTGACTTAGGCATACGAAGTTCATTCCCAGCCTAAGATTAGATCGAACCGAAGGTTGTGATAGTAGGATCGACAACACGTAGGAGGGACCGGGTCGATCCTCGATTTACGCATTTTGCCTCTCCAGTTGGCTGAGCACCCGCACGCTCATTTCATGGGTTGGCTTAGGCATACAGAGTTCATTCCATGTCTAAGCATACGGAGTTCATTCCCAGTCAAAGATCGGATCGGACCGAGGGTTGCGACAGCAGGATCGGCAGCACGCAGGGGGGACCGAGCCTCTCTGGTTGGCTGAGGGCCCGTACTCCCGTTTCGTGGGTTGGCTTAGGCATAAGGAGTTCATTCCATGTCTAAGCCCTAGCCGGACCAAGGGTTATGGTAGCGGGACCGACAGCACGCAGAGGAGGACCGGGCCGATCCCCGCTTGCGCATTCTGCCTCTCCAACCGGCTAAGCGCTCGCACGCTCATTTCATGGGTTGGCTTAGGCATACGGAGTTCATTCCATGTCTAAGCCCCAGTCGGTTTAAGGGTTGTGGCAGGAGGACCAGCAGCGGGATGCTGCACGTAGAGGGGGATCGGGCTGATCCTCGACTTACGCATTATGCCTCTCTGGTCGACCTCTCTGGCAGGCTGAGCGCCCGTACGCTCGTTTCATGGGTTGACTTAGTTATACGGAGTTCATCCCCAGTCTAAGCATACGGAGTTCATTCCCAGTCTAAGATCGGATCGGACTGAGGGTTGTGGCAGCAGGATCGGTAGTACACAGGGGAGACCGTGCCGTTCCCCGGCTTGCGCATTCTGCCTCTTCGATTGGCTGAGCGCCCGCACGCCTGTTTCATCGGTTGGCTTAGGCATAGGGAGTTTATTCCATGTCTAAGCCCCAGCTGGATCGAGGGTTGTGGCAGTGGGATCGGCAGCACGCAGAGGGGGACCAGGCCCATTCTCGGCTTATGTTTTCTACCTCTCCAGTCGGCTGAGCGCCCGTACACTCGTTGCATGGGTTGGCTTAGGCATATGGATGTCATTCCATGTCTAAGCATACGGAGTTCATTCCCAGTCTAAGAGTTTGAGCCACAGTGCACATCTTGGGCTTGTGCATGTGTTGGTGCCACATTTTTTTTGCTCAGGGCACCATCGTCGGAGCATCGTCGGAGAGCCTAACCGGTGGCATTGGGGGTTTCGACGATTAGGGGGCCGGGGGGCTGTGCACACATGATGTGTGATGGGTGCTGGTACTTGGCCCTTATATTGGCCCCCTATCCCTCATCAAACCTCGAGAACTAACACCCACTTAAAAAGCATTTGAGATTTTATAGGTTTGTTGCCAGTAGCCATTAAGGTGTCTGAAATGGGGACACTTTTTTCAAACGGTCACAAAATCTTCTCCATTTCAAGTTTTTAGCTGAATTGTTTTGTGCATGCCAACAAAAATACAAGGATCACCTCTACCAAATTTGGGGACAAAACTCTTTCTAAAAAAATTTTAAAAAATCTTGAATCACAAAAAGTTTTGAAAATCGTGAACAATAGAAAACGGGTCGTCTTGCCACGAAACTTCACATGAAGGCATAGGGGACCATTGTATGAATTTGCAAGCCATAAAAATGGCATTGGCATGGTAGAAATATGAAGATGTGGTTGAACCCACCTACCACCCGTTCGATCCCCAGCTTACGCATCTTGCCTCTCTGGTTGACTGAGTGTTCGCATGCTCATTTCGTGGGTTGACTTAGGCATACGGAGTTCATCCCCAGTCTAAGCATACGGAGTTCATTCCCAGTCTAAGATCAGATCGGATCGAGGGTTGCGACAGTAGGATCGGAGCACGAAGGGGGGACCAAGCCAATCCCCAACTTGCGCATTCTGCCTCTCTGGCCGGCTGAGCGCCCGCATGCCCGTTTTGTGGGTTGGCTTAGGCATAGGGAGTTCATTCCATGTCTAAACCCCAGCCGAACTGAGGGTTGTGGCAGCGGGACCGGCAGCATGTAGAGGGGGATCGGGTCGATCCCCGGCTTGCACATTATACCTCCTTGACTGGCTCAGCACCCGCACGCTCATTTCATGGGTTGACTTAGGCATATGGAGTTCATTCCCAGTCTAAGATCAGACCGGACTGAGGGTTACGATAGCAAGATCGACAGCATGTAGGGGGGACCGGGTCAGTCCTCGACTTGTGCATTCTGCCTCTCCGACCGACTGAGCACCCGCACGCTCGTTTCGTGGGTTGGCTTAGGCATACGGAGTTCATTCCCAGTCTAAGATCAGACTGGACCGAGGGTTGTGGCAGCAGGACCAGCAGTAGGATTGGTGACATGCAAAGGGGGACTGGGCCGATCCTCGGCTTGCGCATTCTACCTCTCCGACAGGCCTCTCCAGTCGACTGAGCGTCCGCACGCTCATTTCGTGGGTTGACTTAGGCATACGTAGTTCATCCCTAGTCTAAGCATACAGAGTTCATTCCCAGTCTAAGATCAAACCGAATCGAGGGTTAAGGTAGCAGGATCGGCAGCACGCAGGGGGGACCTGGCCGATCCCCGGCTGGCGCATTCTGCCTTTCCTGCCGGCTAAGCGCCCGCATGTCCATTTCATCGGTTGGCTTAGGCATAGGGAGTTCATTCCATGTCTATACCCAACCAGACCGAGGGTTGTGGCAGTAGGACCGACAGCACGTAGAGGGGGACCGTGCCGATCCCCGGCTTGAGCATTCTACCTCTCCGACCGACTGAGCGACCGCACGCTCGTTTCGTGGGTTGGCTTAGGCATACGGAGTTCATTCTATGTCTAAGCATATGGAGTTCATTCCCAGTCTAAGAGTTTGAGCCACGGTGCACATGCTGGGCTCGGGCATGTACTGGTACTGCATTTTTTTTACCCGAGTCACCATCGTCGGAGCATCGTCGGAGAGCCTAACGGTGGCATCGGGGGTTCCGACGATTGGGGGGCCGGGGGGTGTGCGCACATGATGTGCGAAGGGTGCTGGTACTTGGCCCTTATATTGGCCCCCTATCCCTCATCAAACCTCGAGAACTGACACCCCCTTAAAGAGCATTTGAGATTTTATAGATTTGCTGCTAGTAGCCATTAAAGTGTCTGAAATGGGGACACTTTTTTCAAACATACACAAAATCTTCTCCACTTCGAGTTTTTAGCTGAATTTTTTTATGCATGCCAACAAAAATACAAGGATCATCTCTACCAAATTTGGGGACAAAACTCTTTCTAAAAAAATTTTCAAAAATCCCAAACCACAAAAAGTTTTGAAAATCGTGAAAAATAGAAAACGGGTCATCTTGCCAAGAAACTTCACATGAAGGTGTAGGGGACCATTGTATGAAAAATAAAAATGGCATTGGCATGGTAGAAATATAAAGATATGCTTGAACCCACCTACCACCCGTTCAATCCTCGGCTTGCGCATCCTACCTCTTTAGCCGGTTGGGCGTCCGCACGCTCATATCGTGGGTTAACTTAGGCATATAGAGTTTATCCCCAGTCTAAGCATACGAAGTTCATTCTGAATCTAAGATCAGACCGGACCGAGGGTTGTGGCAGCAGGATCGATAGCACGCAGAGAGGACCGGGCCGATCCTCAGCTTGCGCATTCTACCTCTCCGGCCGATTGAGCGCTCGTACGCCTTTTGCATGGGTTGGCTTAGGCATAGGGAGTTCATTCCATGTCTAAGCCCCAGTCGGATCGAGGGTTGTGACAGTGGGACTGGCAGCACCTAGAGGGGGATCGGGTTGATCCCAGCTTGTGCATTATGCCTCTCCGGCTGGCTCAGCGCCTGTACGCTCGTTTCATGGGTTGACTTAGGCATACAAAGTTCATTCCCAGTCTAAGATCAGACTGGACCGAGGGTTGTGGCAGTAGGACCAGCAGCAGGATCGATAGCGCATTCTGCGCATTTTGCCTCTCCAACCGACCTCTCCGGTCAATTGAGCACCCGCACGCTCGTTTCATGGTTTGACTTAGGCATACAGAGTCCATCCCCAGTCTAAGCATACGGAGTTCATTCCTAGTCTAAGATCGAATTGGATCGAGGGTTGTGGCAGCAGGATCGGCAGCACGCAGGGGGGACCGTGCCGATCCCCGACGTGCGCATTCTACCTCTCCGATCGGTTGAGTGCCTGCACGTCCATTTTGTCGGTTGGCTTAGGCATAGGGAGTTCATTCCATGTCTAAGCCCCAACCGAACCAAGGTTTGTGGCAACGGGACCGGTAGCATGCTGAGGGGGATCGGGCCAATCCCCGACTTGCGCATTATGCCTCTCTGGCCGGTTCAGCGCCCGCATGCTCATTTTATGGGTTGACTTAGGCATACAGAGTTTATTCCCAGTCTAAGATCAGACTAGACCGAGGGTTGTGGTAGCAGGATCGACAGTACGTAAGGGGGGACTGGGTTGGTCCCCGACTTATGCATTCTGCCTCTCCGGCCTGCTGAGCGCCCGTACGCCCATTTCGTGGGTTGGCTTAGGCATAGGGAGTCCATTCCACGTCTAAGCCCTAGCAGGATCGAGGGTTGTGGTAGCGGGACTGACATGCGCAGAGGGGGGCCGAGGTAATCCCCGGCTTGCGCATTCTGCTTCTCCGGCCGGTTGAGTGCCCACACGCTCGTTTCATGGGTTGGCTTAGGCATACGGAGTTCATTCCATGTCTAAGCCCCAGTCAGAATGAGGGTTGCGGCAGTAGGACCTGCAGCAGGAATGGCAACACGCAGAGGGGACCAAGCCGATCCTTGGCTTTCGTATTCTTTCTCTCCAGTCGGCTGAGCACCCGCACACTCGTTTCATGGGTTGGCTTAGGCATACAGAGTTCATTCCACATCTAAGCCCCAGCCAGACCGAGGGTTCTGGTAGTGACATGTTAGCACGTAGAGGGGGATCGGCTTGATCCCCGGGTTACGTATTATGCCTCTTCGGTCGGCTCAGTGCCCGAATGCTCATTTCGTGGGTTGACTTAGGCATACGAAGTTCATTTTCAGTCTAAGATCGGACCGGACCGAGGGTTGTGGCAGTAGGATCGACAGCACCCAAGGAGGCACCGGGCCGGTCCCTGACTTGCGCATTCTGCCTCTCCGGTCTGTTGAGCACCCGCACGCTCGTTTAATGGGTTGACTTAGGCATACGAAGTTCATTCCCAGTCTAAGATTGGACCGGATCGAGGGTTACGGCAGCAGGATCGATAGCACGTAGGGGGGACTGGGTCGGTCCCCAGCTTGTGCATTCTACCTCTCCGACCGACTGAGCGCCCGCATGCCCGTTTCATGGGTTGGCTTAGGAATAGGGAGTTCATTCCATGTGTAAGCCCTAGCCGGACCGAGGGTTGTGGTAGTGGGACTGATAGCACGCAGAGGGGGATCAGGCCGATCCCCAGCTTGCGCATTATGCCTCTCCGACCGACTTAGCACCTGAATGCTCGTTTCATGGGTTGACTTAGGCATACGGAGTTCATTCCCAGTCTAAGATTGGATCGGACTAAGGGTTGTGGTAGCAGGATCGACAGCACGTAGGGGGGACCAGATCGATCCCCGACTAGCGCATTCTGCCTCACCGGTCGGCCTCTTCGACCGGCTAAGCGCCCGCACACTCGTTTCGTGGGTTGACTTAGGCATACGGAGTTCATCCCCAGTCTAAGCATATGGAGTTCATTCCCAGTCTAAGATTGGATTGGATTGAGGGTTGCGGCAGCAGGATCGGTAGCACGCAAGGGGGACCGGGCCAATCCTCAGCTTGGCATTCTGCCTCTCCAGCCGACTGAATGCTCACACACTCGTTTCGTGGGTTGGCTTAGGCATAGGGAGTTCATTCCATGTCTAAGCCCCAGTCGGACTGAGGGTTATGGCAGCGGGACCAGCAACACACAGAGGGGGACCGAGCCGATCCTCGGCTGGCGCATTCTGCCTCTCCGGCTGGCTGAGCGCGCGCACGCTCGTTTCATGGGTTGGCTTAGGCATTCGGAGTTCATTCCATGTCTAAGCATACGGAGTTCATTCCCAGTCTAAGAGTTTGAGCCACGGTGCAAATGCTGGGCTCGGGCATGTGCTGGTGCCGCATTTTTTTCACCTGGGGTACCATCGTCGGAGCATCGTCGGAGCATCACTGGAGAGTTTAACCGGCAGCATTAGGGGTTCCGACGATTGGGGGGTCGGGGGGGTGGGCGCACATGATGTGCAATGGGTGCTGGTACTTGGCCCTTATATTGGCCGCCTATCCCTCATCAAACCTTGAGAACTCACACCCCCTTAAAGAGCATTTGAGATTTTATAGGTTTGCTGCCAGTAGCCATTAAAGTGTCTGAAATGGGGACACTTTTTTCAAACGGTCACAAAATCTTCTCCACTTCGAGTTTTTTGCTGAATGTTTTTGTGCATGCCAACAAAAGTACGAGGATCACCTCTACCAAATTTGGGGACAAAACTCTTTCTAAAAAAATTGTAAAAAATCCCAAACCGTAAAAAGTTTCAAAAATCATGAAAAATAGAAAACGGGTCGTCTTGCCACGAAACTTCACATGAAGGCTTAGGGGACCATTGTATGAATTTACAAGCCATAAAAATGGCATTGGCAAGGTAGAAATATGAAGATGTGCTTGAACCCACCTACCACCCGTTCGATCCTTGGCTTACGCGTCCTACCTCTTTGGTTGGCTGAATGTCCGTACGCTCATTTCATGGGTTGACATAGGCATACGGAGTTCAGCCCCAGTCTAAGCATATAGAGTTCATTCCCAGTCTAAGATCGGATCGAACCGAGGGTTACGACACCAGGATCTACAGCACGCAGAAGGGACCAGGCCATCCCCGGCTTGCGCATTCTGCCTCTCCGGCTGGTTGAGTGCCCGCACGCCCGTTTCATGGGTTGGCTTAGGCATAGGGAGTTCATTCCATGTCTAAGCCCCAGTCGGACCGAGCGTTGTGGCAGCGGGACCGACAACACGCAGAGGGGGACTGGGCCGATCCTCGGCTTGTGCATTATGCCTCTACGGTTGGCATAGTGCCCGAACGCTCGTTTCATGGGTTGACTTAGGCATACGAAGTTCATTCCCAGTCTAAGATCGGACCGAACTGAGGGTTGTGGCAGCAGGATCGGCAGCACGCAGGGGGGATTGGGCCAATCCCTGACTTGCGCATGCTGCCTCTTCGGCTGACTGAGTAGCCGCACGCCGGTTTCATGGATAGGTTTAGGCATAGGGAGTTCATTCCATGTCTAAGCCCCAACCAGACCGAGGGTTGTGGCAGCGGGACCGGCAGCACACAGAGGGGGACCGGGCCGATCCCCGGCTTGCGCATTATGCCTCTTTGATCGGCTCTGCGCTCGCACGCTCATTTCTTAGGTTGACTTATGCATACGGAGTTCATTCCCAACCTAAGATCAGACTGAACCAAGGGTTGTGGTAGCAGGATCGACAACACGTAGGGGGGACCGGGCCAATCCCCGGCTTGCGCATTTTGCCTCTTCGGCCGACTGAGCGCCCGACGCTCGTTTCGTAGTTTGGCTTAGGCATACGAAGTTCATTCCATATCTAAGCATACGGAGTTCATTCCAGTCTAATATCTTGAGCCACGGTACACATGCTGGGCTTGGGCATGTGCTGGTGCCGCATTTTTTTCGCCCAAGGCAGCATCGTCGGAGCATCGGCAGAGAGCCTAACCGACGGCATTGGGCGTTCTAATGATTGGGGGGGCCGGGGGGTGTGCGCACATGATGTGCAATGGGTGCTGGTACTTGGCCCTTATATTGGCCGCCTATCCCTCATCAAACCTCGAGAACTCACACCCCCTTAAAGAGCATTTGAGATTTTATAGGTTTGCTGCCAGTAGCCATTAAAGTGTCTGAAATTGGGATACTTTTTTCAAACGATCACAAAATCTTCTCCACTTCGAGTTTTTAGCTGAATTTTTTTGTGCATGCCAAAAAAAATACAAGGGTCACCTCTACCAAATTTGGGGACAAAAACCTTTCTAAAAAAATTTTAAAAAATTTTGAACCGTAAAAAGTTTCAAAAATCATGAAAAATAGAAAACGGGTCGTCTTGCCACGAAACTTCACATGAAGGCTTAGGGGACCATTGTATGAATTTACAAGCCATAAAAATGGCATTGGCATGGCAGAAATATGAAGATGTACTTGAACCCACCTATCACCCGTTCGATCCCCAGCTTGCGCATCTTGCCTCTCTGGTCGGCTGAGCGCCCGCACGCTCATTTCGTGGGTTGACTTAGGCATACGGAGTTAATCCCCAGTTTAAGCATACGGAGTTCATTCCCACCCTAAGATCGGACAGCACGTAGGGGGGATCGGGTCGATCCCCGACCTGTGCATTTTGCCTCTCCGGCCTGCTGAGCGCCCGCACCCTCGTTTCGTGGGTTGGCTTAGGCAGTGGGAGTTCATTCCATGTCTAAGCCCCAGCCGGACCGAGGGTTGTGGCAGTGGGACCGGCAGCACGCAGAGGGGGATCGGGTCGATCCCTGGCTTGCGCATTATGCCTCTCCGACCGGCTCAGCGCCCGTACGCTCGTTTCATGGGTTGATTGAGGCATACGGAGTTCATTCCATGTCTAAGCATACGGAGTTCATTCCAAGTCTGAGATCGGACCAGACCGAGAGTTGCGGCAGCAGGACCAGTAACAGGATCGGCGCTCTGGTTGGGTGAGTGCCCGCACGCTCGTTTCGTGGGTTGACTTAGGCATACGGAGTTCATCCCCAATCTAAGCATACGAGTTCATTCCCAATCTAAGATCGGACTGGACCGAGGGTTGTGGTAGCAGGATCGGTAGCACGCAGGGGGGACCGGGCTAATCCCCGGCTTGCTCATTCTACCTCTCCGACCGACTGAGCACCCGCACACCGGTTTCATGGGTTGGCTTAGGCATAGGGAGTTCATCCCATGTCTAAGCCCTAGCCAGACCGAGGGTTGTGGCAACGAGACTGACAGCACGAAGAGGGGGACCGGGCTGATAGCCGGCTTGCGCATTATGCCTCTTCGGCCGGCTCAGCGCCCGCACGCTCGTTTCGTGTGTTTACTAATGCATACGGAGTTCATTCCCAGTCTAAGATCAGATCGGACCAAGGGTTGTGATAGTAGGATCGATAGCTCGTAGGGGGGACCGGGTCGATCCTCGGCTTGCGCATTCTTCCTCTCTTGTCGGCTGAGTGCCCGCACACTTGTTTCATGGGTTGGCCTAGGCAGACGAAGTTCATTCCATGTCTAAGCATATGGAGTTCATTCCCAGTCTAAGATTTTGAGTGCACATGCTGGGCTCAGGCATGTGCTGGTGCCACATTTTTTTCACCTGGGGCACCATCGCCGGAGCATCGCCGGAGCATCGTCGGAGTATCATCAGAGAGCCTAACTGGCGGCATTGGGGGTTTCGATGATTGGAGGGGTCGGGGGGGTGTGCGCACATGATGTACGATGGGTGCTGGTACCTGGCCCTTATATTGGCCCCCTATCCCTCATCAAACCTCGAGAACTCACACCCCCTTAAAGAGCATTTCAGATTTTATCAGTTTGCTGCCAGTAGCCATTAAAGTGTCTAAAATGGGGACACTTTTTTCAAACGGTCACAAAATGTTCTCCAGTTGGAGTTTTTAGCTGAATTTTTTTGTGCATGTCAACAAAAATACAAGGATCACCTCTACCAAATTTGGGGAAAAAATCTTTCTAAAAAAATTTTAAAAAATCCCGAACCACAAAAATTTTTGAAAATCATGAAAAATAGAAAACGGGTTGTCTTGCGACGAAACTTCACATGAAGGCTTAGGGGACCATTGTATGAATTTACAAGCCATAAAAATGGCATTGGCATGGCAGAAATATGAAGATGTGCTTGAACCCACCTACCACCCGTTCGATCCCCGGCTTGCGCATCCTGCCTCTTTGGTCGGCTGAGCGCCCGCACGCTCGTTTCGTGGGTTGACTTAGGCATACGGAGTTCATCCCCAGTCTAAGCATACAGAGTTCATTCCGAATCTAAGATCGGACCGGACCGAGGGTTGCGGCTGCAGGATCGACAGCACGCAGGGGGGACCGAGCCAATCACTAGCTTGCGCATTTTGCCTCTCCGGTTGGCTGAGCACCCGTACGCCCGTTTCATGGGTTGGCTTAGGCATAGGGAGTTCATTCCATGTCAAGCCCCAGCCAGACCAAGGGTTGTGGCAGCGGGACTGGCAGCACGCAGAGGGGGATCAGGCCAATCCCCGTCTTACGCATTATGCCTCTCCGGTCGGCTCAGCGTCCGTACGCTCGTTTCGTGGGTTGACTTAGGCATACGGAGTTCATCCCCAGTCTAAGCATACGGAGTTCATTCCCAGTCTAAGATCGGATCGAATCGAGGGTTGCAGCAGCAGGACCAGCAGCAGGATCGACAGCACGCAGTGTGGGATGGGTTAATCCCTGACTTGCGTATTCTACCTCTCTGACCGGCTGAGCACCCATGTCACACCCTGGGCAAGTGTGCCAAGCACATCAGGCGCACCAGCAGGCGAGCCAGAGGTTAAGGCCCGCAAACCAGGCGTGCTGGCGGGTATCTATGCGCAAAACCTAGCGAACGAGTTCAGAACACCCGGCCAACTTGCAGGCTAGCCCGTGAGACCAAGGCCTGGCATACAAGCTGCCCGCACCACATCCAGAAGGGCCCAAGGTGCTGGACAGGCAAGGGAAAGCTTCTGGAAGGATGCAGGATCAGTTGAAGCATCCTGGCAGATTTGGTTGACCCTAAAAATCAAGAGTTAGCATCCTGATTGATTGTAATCTGTATAATCCCATGATTTTAGCCTTTATTCTAGGGATATGCCATTAAGTTGTAACAGGAGCCTCAACTATAAATAGAAGGCTGCTCCACCCTCATTTGTACACCATCAAACACTTCTGTTTCAATGAACACAAGAGCATTTCCAGAATTCTATCTTCTTATCCTGTTTCTCTTTAACTTGCGTAATCAGCCCTTCCCATTGTTCTAGTGCCCGCACGCTTGTGTTTTAGGCTGACTTAGGCATAAAGGAGGAGATTCCAAGCCTAAGGCTGCATGGTTTCTGAGTCTAAGGTCAGAGCCCGTGACAGTTGGTATCAGAGCGAGTTCGATTCTGCGTGTTTGTGTTGTGCAGGTTAGATCATGATTGAGGTGATGGCATCCCAAAGCGACGTTGCTAGCCAACAACCAGAGGCCCATGAGCATGGGTGTGGAAGAGGCAAGAAAGCCAGTTCTAGAGATATCTGGTCTACCATGGACGGTAGGTTGGCCAAGGTGGAGGTGATCATAGGCAACATAGGGGAGAAGCTTGAGGAGGTAGAGACTCACATTGCATCGCTAGACTCTATGGGGGAGGAGATCCAAAGTGAGTTGGAAGCTACCCTCAACAAAGGCATGGACGTGTTCACTCGAAAGAATCAGACCTTGGAGGCTGAAGTGCTGACCTTGCACGATGGCATAGAGGCCATGCGCCAGCGGATGGAAGAGCTTGCCAGTGAGCTCATTGCTTGCAAGACTGCCACTGGGAATGGCATGTTTGCTAGAGTGTCCAAGTCCAGATTGGATGTCCCCAAGCCTAAGGAGTTCAAGGGGACTAGGGTAGCCAAAGAAGTAGACAACTACCTATAGGGTATAGAGCAGTACTTTCAGGCCATGGGCATTCAAGACGAGGCGATAAAGGTAAGCACCGCTGCTATGTATCTCATTGATGTAGCCTTATTGTGGTGGAGGCATAGGTGTGATGATGTCAAGCGTGGGAGCGCCAAGATTGGAACCTAGGTAGAGTTCCAAAAAGAGTTCAGAGAACAATTTTACCCAAAGTATGCCGATGATGAGGCACGGGCAAAGTTACGCAGGCTGAGCCAGCAAGGGGACATAAGGGAGTATGTCCAGAAATTCTCTGAACTGATGCTATAGATCTCAGATCTAGGCAAAAAGAATGCCTTATTTGCTTTCATGGATGGGCTGAAGCCGTGCGTGAAGCATGAGCTACAAAAGAGAGGAGTTCATGACTTGGCTAAAGCCATGACTACTGTCGAGGCCTTGATAGAGTTTAAGCCTCTGAACAAGTTCGAGTCTACCAAGCCCAAGGGTAAGGGCAGGGACGATAGGGACTAGAAGAAGGAGTCTAAGGGGAAGGATCATGATCGAGAGTCCAAAGATGGAGACCAAGACCGTTCAACCAAGGATGGTGAGAGGAAGCCACTAGCAGGTAAGTGGAAAGCAAAAGGGGATCGAGAGCCACTAGCATGCTACCTATGTGGAGGGAGCCACATAGCACGCAATTGCCCGTAGAAAGGCAAACTGGCTGCTGTAGACAAGGAGTCTAACGAGGAGCCAGAGTCAGGGGTAGCAAAGCTTGGGTCATTGGTGCTCAATGCTGTCTAGAGTAAGGGGAGCCACAAGCCAAAGGGCTTGATGTTTGTGGATCTAATGGTTACGGGTCAGAAGGTGAGCGCACTGGTGGACATAGGTGCCTCGCATCTTTTTATTTTAGGTGATGGAGCCCAGAAGCTCGAACTAAAGGTGTAGAAAGGGACTAGTACCATCAAAACGATGAACTCCAAGGAGGTTCCAGCCATTAGAGTAGCACGGGGAGTGGAGTTACAACTTGGAGACTGGAAAGGTAAGGACACTATAGAGGTAATACCGCTTGACGACTATGAGTTTTTGATTGGGTTGGATTTTCTTGTTCGGATTAACGCCCTCCTTGTGCCTTTTGCCAATTGTGTTTGCATCTTGGATGCACGGTGCCAAAGCCTAGTGCCATTGAGGAAAGGGTCTGGAGTTGGGTCACGGGTGGTGTCAGCCATCCAATTTGCCAAGGCGGTAAGCAGACAAGAAGACACCTTCTTGGCAGCCCTAAAATATGATGACCCAAGGGAGAAGGAGACCGAGTCACCCTTGAAGGTGCTAAAGACCTTTAGGGATGTGATGCCCGCAAAGTTGCTTAGCAAGCTACCACCTAAGAAGAAGGTGGACCACAAGATCAAGCTAGTGTCTGAGGCCAACCCACCAGCTAGAGCCGCTTACCGAATGTCTCCACCAGAGTTGGAGGAGTTGAGGAAGCAGCTCAAAGAGTTAGTTGATGCTGGCTTCATCAAGCCATCAAAGGCACCCTATGGTGCACTGGTTCTATTCCAGTGCAAGCATGATGGGTTGTTGTGGCTGTGCATAGACTATCGAGCTTTGAACAAGCTAACCATCAAGAACAAGTACCCCATCCCACTCATTGCGGACTTGTTCGATCAACTTGGGAATGCAAGGTGGTTCACCAAGCTGGATTTGAGGTCGGGCTACCATCAAGTCAGGATCATGGAGGGAGATGAGCCAAAGACAGCATGTGTCACTCGGTATGGTTTATATGAGTTCTTGGTGATGCCTTTCAGACTCACGAATGCCCCAGTAACATTCTGCACCCTTATGAACAAAGTACTTCAGTCGTTCCTTGATCGATTTGTTGTGGTTTATTTAGATCACATTGTGATCTACTGCCAGACTTTGAGAGAGCATGTAGACCACTTGAGATAGGTGTTCAAGGTGTTGTGGGTGCACAAGCTATTTGTCAAGAGGGAGAAGTGCTCATTCACCTAGTAGGAGATCCCGTTCCTAGACCACATAGTGGGAGGTGGCAGGATACGCATGGATGAAGGCAAGATACACGCCATCCTGGAGTGGTAACCGCCAGCCAAGGTCACTGAGTTGAGATCATTCCTTGGGCTAGTTAACTACTACAGGCACTTCATCAAAGGTCACTCAGCAATAGCCACACCATTGACTGACTTGCTCAAGAAAGAGAGAGCATGGGAGTGGAGCGTAGGGTGCCAGGAAGCCTTTAATAGGTTGAAGCGGGCTATGACCGAGAAGCCAGTCTTGGCCTTGCCAGACCATGCCAAGCCGTATGAGGTACATACAAATGCATCAGACTTTGCCATAGGGGGCGTGTTGATGCAGGAGGGATGTCCAGTCACGTTCGAGAGCAAGAAGCTGAACGAGACTGAACGTAAGTACACGATCTAAGAGAAAGAGATGACTACAGTGGTACACTGCTTGTGTACTTGGTGGCATTACCAGTTGGGGTCGAGGTTCGTGGTGAGGATGGACAATGTGGTGACCAGCTACTTCCAGATGCAGAAGAAGCTGTCCACCAAGCAGGCAAGATGGTAAGATTTTCTTGCAGAATTTGATTTTTAGATGGAGTACAAGCCAAGACGGGTGAACCTAGTGGCAAACGCCTTGAGCAGAAAGGCTAACCTTGCTGCCATTAGCCAACTAGAGGGGTCACTGGTGCCGTGCATCAATGAGGGACTTGCGCATGATCCTACAGCCAAGGCTTTGATGGAGAACGCCCAGTAAGGAAAAACTAGGCGATTTTGGTTGCAGGATGGGTTACTGTACACCAGGGGTAGTAGACTGTTTGTGCTGCAGCACGGGAAGCTTCGTAAGGAAGTTTTGCAAGAATGCCATGATTCAAGGTGGGCTGGACACCCCGGAGTGAGCTACACCCTGGCACTGATCGAGGATCGGTACTACTAGCCGCACATGAGGGACGATGTGGAGGCCTATGTGAAGACTTGTCTTGTGTGCCAACAGGACAAGGTGGAGCTCAAGAAACCAGGGGGTCTCTTAGAGCCATTGCCAGTGCCAGAGCGACCATGAGAGAGTGTTTCTCTGGACTTTATAGGTCTACCCAAAGCAAAAGGGTTTGGAAGCATCATGGTAGTGGTGGATAGGTTTTCCAAGTATGGAATCTTCATTCCAACAACCAAGGAGTGCCCAGCCGAGGAGGCAGCTCGATTGTTCCTGAAGAACATGGTTAAGTACTGGGGAGGGCCGAGGACCATTGTTAGTGATCGAGACAGGCATTTCACGGGCAGGTTCTGGACTGAGTTATTCAAGCTATTGGGGTTAGACTTGAACTTTTCCACTAGCATGCATTCGCAGACCGATGGGCAGACAGAGTGAGTAAATGGACTATTGGAGATCTACCTCAGGCACTATGTAAGTGCCATACAAAGGGACTGGCCAAAGCTGCTAGATATTGCACAGTTTTCCTACAACTTGCAAAGAAGCGAGGCAACGAACCAGAACCCATTTGAGGTTGTGACAGGGTAACAACCACTAACACCCGGTTTGATTGCTGTAGGTTATACAGGGCCAAATCTAGCAGCATACAAGTTTCCCAAGGTATGGCAGGAGCAAACTGACTTGGCTAGAGTTTGTCTACACAAGGCGGCCAAGAGGTCGAAGAAGTGGGCAGACCAGAATAGGCGGGACGTGCAGTTCCAGGTTGGAGACTTGGTGTTGGTGAAGCTACATCCCATTGTACGCCATAGGGGGCTGCACAAAGGCCTAGTCCAGAGGTATGGGGGACCTTTTCGAATAGTCAAGAGGGTAGGCAAGGTTGCCTACAAGCTAGATATGCCACCCAAGCTGAGGGTACACCCAATGTTCCATGTGAGCATGCTCAAGCCGTTCCATGAGGATGAGGGAGATCTAAGACGGGCAAAGTCAAAGCGTGCACCATTGGGAGCAAGGGCCTCATATGAGAAGGAGATCCATAGCATCATAGCTGATCGAAAGGTGAGACAAAAGAATTATCAGCCAAGACAAGAGTACTTGGTGCGCTGGAAGGGACTTTCAAATAGTGAGGCAAGTTGGGAACCAATAGATGACTTATGGCAGTTCGAGGACCAAATCAGGTAGTACCATGTAGAAGACGCAATGAAGGCATTGTGCAATCAGGTGGGGGAGAATGTCATGCCATGGGCGGGCACGCCAGGCACATCAGGTGCACCAGCAGGTGAGCCAGAGGTTAAGGCCCGCAGACCAGGCGTGCTGGCGGGTATCTATGTGCAAAGCCTAGCAAACGAGTTCATAATGCCCGCCCAACTTGCAGGCCAGGTCGTGAGACCAAGTCCTGGCATACAAGCTGCCCGCACCACATCCAGAAGGGCCCAAGGTGCTGGACATGCAAAAGAAGCTTTTGGAAGCAAGCAGCATCAGCTGGAGCATCCTGGCAGATTTGGTTGACCCTGAAAATCAAGAGTTAGCATCCTGATTGATTGTAATCTGTATAATCCCATGATTTTAGCCTTTATTCTAGGGATATGCCATTAAGTTGTAGTTGGAGCCTCAACTATAAATAAAGGGCTGCTCCACCCTCATTTGTACACCATCAAACACTTCTGTTTCAGTGAATACAAAAGCATTTCCAGAATTCTATCTTCTTATCCTGTTTCTCTTTAACTTGCGTAATCAGCCCTTCCCATTGTTCTAGTGCCCGTACGCTTGTGTTTTAGGCTAACTTAGGCATAAAGGAGGAGATTCCAAGCCTAAGGCCGCACGGTTTCTGAGTCTAAGGTCGGAGCCCGTGACACCTGCACGCTCGTTTCGTGGGTTAGCTTAGGCATATAGAGTTCATTCCATGTCTAAGCCCCAGTTGAACCGAGGGTTATGGTAGCAAGATCGGTAGCGGGATCGACAGCACGCAGAGGGGGATCGGGCTGATCTCGGCTTGCGCATTATGCCTCTCCGGTCGGTTGAGCGCCTGCACACTCGTTTCGTGGGTTGACTTAGGCATACGGAGTTCATCCCATGTCTAAGCATATGGAGTTCATTCCCAATCTAAGATCAGATTGGACCGAGGGTTGCAGTAGCAGGATCGACAGCATGCAGGGGGAACCGGGCCGATCCCTGGCTTGTGCATTCTGCCTCTTCGACCGGCTGAGCACCCGCACGCCTGTTCCATGGGTTGGCTTAGGCAAAGGGAGTTCATTCCATGTCTAAGCCCCAGTCAGACCGAGGGTTGTGGCAGCAGAACCGGTAGTACGTAGAGGGGGACCAGGCCGATCCTCGGCTTAAACATTATGCCTCTTTGACCAGCTCAGTGCCCGTACGCTCGTTTCATGGGTTGACTTATGCATAGGAAGTTCATTCCCAGTCTAAGATCGGATCGGACCGAGGTTTACGGTAGCAGGATGGACAGCACGCACAGGGGATCGGGCCGATCCTCGGCTTACGCATTCTACCTCTCCAGTTGGTTGAGCACCCACACGTTCATTTCGTGGGTTGGCTTAGGCATACGGAGTTCATTCCATGTCTAAGCCCCAGTCAGACTGTGGTAGCAAGACCGGCAGCAAGATTGGCAGCACGCATAGGAGGACTGGGCTGATCCCAGGCTTGTGCATTATGCCTCTTCGACCGGCCTCTATGGCCGGCTGAGCACCCACGCGCTCGTTTCGTTGGTTGACTTAGGCATACGGAGTTCATTCCCAGTCTAAGATCAGACCGGACAGAGGGTTGCGGCAACAGGATCGGCAGCACGTAGGGGGAACCGGGCCGATCCCCGTCTTGTGCATTCTGCCTCTCCGGCCAGCTGAGCGCCCGCACGCCCATTTCATGGGTTGGCTTAGGCATAGGGAGTTCATTCCATGTCTAAGCCCCAACTGGATCGAGGGTTGTGGTAGCGAGACCGGCAGCACACAGAAGGGGATCGAGTCGATCCTCGGCTTACGCATTATGCCTTTCCGGTCGGCTCAACGCCCGAACGCTCATTTCGTGGGTTGACTTAGGCATATGGAGTTCATTCCCAATCTAAGATCAGAACGGACCAAGGGTTGCTGTAGCAAGATCGACTGCATGCAAGGGGGACTGGGCCAATCCCCGGCTTGCACATTCTACCTCTCCGATCGGTTGAGCAGCCGTACGCTCATTTCGTGGGTTGGCTGAGGCATACGGAGTTCATTCCATGTCTAAGCATACGGAGTTCATTCCCAGTCTAAGATCAGATCAGACCGAGGGTTGCGACAGCAGGACCAGTAGTAGGATCGACAGCATGCAGGGGGGGACCGAGCCGATCCCCGACTTGTGCATCTGTCTCTCCGACCGACTGACCACCTGCATGCTCATTTCATGGGTTGACTTAGGCATACAGAGTTCATCCCCAGTCTAAGCATACGAAGTTCATTCCCAGTCTAAGATCAGATCAGATCGAGGGTTGTGGCAGCAGGATCAGCAGCACACAGGGGGGACCAGGCTGATCCCCGACTTACGCATTCTACCTCTCCGACCGGCTGAGCGTTCGCACGCCCATTTCATGGGTTGGCTTAGGCATAGGGAGTTTATTCCATGTCTAAGCCCCAGCCGGATCGAGGGTTGTGGTAGTGGGATCGGTAGCACGTAGAGAGGGATCTGGCTTATCCCCAGCTTGCGCATTCTGCCACTCCGACCGGTTGAGTGCCTACACGCTCGTTTCGTGGGTTGGCTTAGGCATACGGAGTTCATTCCATGTCTAAACATACGGAGTTCATTCTAGTCTAAGAGTTTGAACCATGATGCACATGCTGGGCTCAGGCATGTGCTGGTGCCACATTTTTTTCACCCGAGGCACCATCACCGGAGAGCCTAACCGATAGCATTGGGGGTTTTGGCGATGGGGGGCCAGGGGGCGCACGCACATGATGTGCAATGGGTGCCGGTACTTGGCCCTTATATTGGTCCCCTATCCCTTATCAAACCTTGAGAACTCACACCCCCTTAAAGAGCATTTGAGATTTTATAGGTTTGCTGCCAGTAGCCATTAAAATGTCTGAAATGGGGACACTTTTTTGAAACAGTCACAAAATCTTCTCCTTTTCAAATTTTTAGCTGAATATTTTTGTGCATGCCAATAAAAATACAAGGATCATCTCTACCAAATTTAGGGACAAAACTCTCCCTAAAAAAATTTTAAAAAATCCCGAACTGTAAAAAGTTTCAAAAATCTTGAAAAATAGAAAACAGGTCGTCTTGCCACGAAACTTCACATGAAGGCTTAGGGGACCGTTGTATGAATTTACAAGCCATAAAAATGGCATTGGCATGGCAGAAATATGAAGATGTGCTTGAACCCACCTACCACCCGCTCGATCCCCGACTTGCGATCCTGCCTCTCTGGTCGGTTGAGCGCCCGCACGCCCATTTCATGGGTTGGCTTAGGCATAGGTAGTTCATTCCATGTTGAAGCCCCAGCCAGACCGAGGGTTGTGGCAGCGGGATCGACAGCACGCAGAGGTGGAGCGGGTCGATCCCCGGCTTGCACATTATGCCTCTCCGGCCAACTTAGTGCCCGCACGCTTGTTTCATGGGTTGACTTAGGCATACGGAGTTCATTCCTAGTCTAAGATCGAATCGAACTGAAGGTTGCGATAGCAGGATCGACAGCACGTAGGTGGGGATCACGCTGATCCTCGGCTTGTGCATTCTGTCTCTTCGACCAGCTGAGGACCCGTATGCACGCTCATTTCGTGGGTTGGCTTAGGCATATGGAGTTCATTCCATGTCTAAGCATACGGAGTTCATTCCCAGCCTAAGATCAGATCGAACTGAGGGTTGCGGTAGCAGGACCAGCAGTAGAATCGACAGCACATAGGGGGGCACTGGGCTGATCCCTGGCTTACGCATTCTGCCCCTCCGACCAGTTGAGCGCCCTCACGCTCGTTTCGTGGGTTGGCTTAGGCATACGGAGTTCATTCCAAGTCTAAGCCCCAGCTGGATCGAGGGTTGTGGCAACAGGACCGGTAGCGAGATTGACAGTACGCAGAGGGGGATCGAGCTGATCCCCGACTTGCGCATTATGCCCTTCAGCCAACCTTTTCGGCTGACTACGCGTCCGCGCACTCATTTCATGGGTTGACTTAGGCATAGGAGTTCATCCCCAGTCTAAGCATACGGACTTCATTCCCAGTGTAGGATCGGATTGAGTGTTGCGGTAATAGGATCGATAGCAAGAAAGGGGGACCGAGCCGATCCTCGGCCTGCGCATTCTGCCTCTCCTGCTGGCTGACCACCCGCCTGGCCGTTTCGTGGGTTGGCTTAGGCATAGGGAGTTCCTTCCATGTCTAAGCCCCAGCCAAACCGAGGGTTATGGTAACTGGACCAGCAGCATGTAGAGGGGGATCGGGTCGATCCCCGGCTTGCGCATTATGCTTCTTCGGTTGGCTCAGCACCCGCACGCTCGTTTCGTGGGTTGACTTATGCATACGAAGTTCATTCCCAGTCTAAGATCAAACCAAACCGAGGGTTGCCACAGCAGGATCGATAGCACGTAGGGGGGACTGGGCCCATCCCCGGCTTGCGTATTTTGCCTCTCCGATTGGCTGAATGCCCGCACGCACATTTTATGGGTTGGCTTAGGCATACGGAGTTCATTCCATGTCTAAGCCCCAGCCAGACCGAGGGTTGTGGTAGCAGGACCGACAGCGCGATTGGTAGCAGGCAGAGGGGGACCGAGCTGATCCTGGCTTGCACATTATGCCTCTCCGGTTGGCCTCTCCGGTCGGCTGAGCGCCTACACACTCATTTCATGGGTTACTTAGGCATACGAAGTTCATCCCTAGTCTAAGCAGATGGAGTTCATTCCCAGTCTAAGATCGGACCGGACCGAGGGTTGCGACAGCAGGATCGACAGCACGCAGGGGGGACCAGGTCGATTCTCGGCTTGCGCATTCTGCCTCTCCGGTCGGTTGAGCACCCGCACGCCCGTTTCATGGGTTGGCTTAGGCATAGGGAGTTCATTCCATGTCTAAGCTCGAGTCGGATTGAAGGTTGTGGCAGCGGGACCGGCAACACGCAGAGGGGGATCGGGCCGATCCTCGGCTTGCGCATTATGCCTTTTCAGTCGGCTCAGCACCCACACGCTCGTTTCGTTGGTTGACTTATGCATACCGAGTTCATTCTCAGTCTAAGATCGGATCGGACCGAGGGTTGCAGCAGTAGGATAGACAGTACGCACGGACCACCGGGTCGATCCTCGACTTGCACATTCTGCCTCTCCGATCGGCTGAGCGCCCGCATGCTCCTTTCGTAGGTTGGCTTAGGCATACAAAGTTCATTCCATGCGTAAGCATACGGAGTTCATTCCCAGTCTATGATTTTGAGCCACGGTGCACATGCTGGGCTCGGGCATGTGCTGGTGCCACATTTTTTTTGCCCGAGGCACCATCGTCGGAGCATCACCGGAGAGCCTAACCGGCGGCATTGGAAGGGGGTCGGGGGGTGTGCGCACATGATGTGCGATGGGTGCTGGTACTTGGCCCTTATATTGGCCCCCTACTCCCTCATCAAACCTCGAGAACTCAACACCTCCCTTAAAGAGCATTTGAGATTTTATAGGTTTGCTCCTAGTAGCCATTAAAATGTCTGAAATGGGTACACTTTTTTCAAACGGTCACAAAATCTTCTCCACTTCGAGTTTTTAGCTGAATTTTTTTGTGCATGCCAACAAAAGTACAAGGATCACCTCTAAAAATTTGGGGACAAAAATCTTTCTAAAAAAATTTTAAAAAATCTCAAACCGTAAAAAGTTTCAAAAATCGTGAAAAATAGAAAACGGGTCGTCTTGTCGTGAAACCTCACATGAAGGCTTAGGGGACCACTGTATGAATTTACAAGCCATAAAAATGGCATTGGCACGACAGAAATATGAAGATGTGCTTGAACCCACGTACCACCCCTTTGATCCCTGACTTGCGCATCCTACCTCTCTGGTCGGCTGAGCGCTCGCACACTCGTTTCGTGGGTTGACTTAGGCATACGGAGTTCATCCCCAGTCTAAGCATATGGAGTTCATTCCCAATCTAAGATCGGACCAAACCGAGGGTTGCAGAAATAGGATCGATAGCACGTAGGGTGGATCAGGTCGATCCCCAGCTTGCGCATTCTGCCTCTCTGACCGGCTGAGCGCTCGCATGCCTATTTCGTGGGTTGGCTTAGACATAGGTAGTTCATTCCATGTGTACGCCCCAACCAGACCAAGGATTGTGGCAGCGGGATCGACAGCACGTAGAGGGGGACCGGGTCGATCTTCGACTTATGCATTATGCTTATCCGGTCGGCTCAGCACCCGCACGCTCATTTCGTGGGTTAACTTAGGCATACGGAGTTCATTCCCAGTCTAAGATCAGACCAGACTAAGGGTTGTGATAGCAGGATCGACAGCACGCAGGGGGGATCAGATCGATCCTCAGCTTGCATATTCTGCCTCTCCGGTCGACTGAGTGCCCGCATGCTCATTTCGTGGGTTGGCATACGGAGTTCATTCCATGTCTAAGCATACGGAGTTCATTCCCAGTCTAAGATCAGACCGGACCAAGGGTAGTGGCAGCAAGACCAACAGTAGGATCGGCAGCACGCAGGGGGTACCAAGCCGATCCTCAGCTTACGGATTCTGCCTATCCAGTCGGCTGAGCGCCCGCACACTCGTTTCGTGGGTTGGCTTAGGCATACAGAGTTCATTCTAGGTCTAAGCCCCAGTCGGACCGAGGGCTATGGCAACAGGACCGGCAGCGAGATGGGTAGCCACGCTAGAGGGGGATCGGCTGATCCCCGGCTTCCACATTATGCTCTTCGACTGGCCTTTTCCGATCGGCTGAGCGCTCGTACGCTCATTTCGTGGGTTGACTTAGACATACGGAGTTCATCCCCAGTCTAAGCATACGGAGTTCATTTCCCAGTCTAAGATCGATCGGATCGAGGGTTGTGGCAGCAGGATCGACAGCACGTAGGGGGAACCGATCAATCCTCAGCTTGTGCATTCTGCTCTCCGGTCGACTGAGCGCCCACACACCCTTTTCATGGGTTCACTTCATAGGGAGTTCATTCCATGTCTAAACTCCGGCCAGACCGAGGGTTGTGGCAGCAAGACTGGCAGTACGCAGAGGGGGACTGGGCCGACCCTGGCTTGCGCATTACGCCTCTTCGGTTGGCTCAGCGCTTGCACGCTCGTTTCGTTGGTTCACTTATGCATACGGAGTTCATTCCCAGTCTAAGATCAGATCGGATTGAGGGTTGCAGCAGCAGGATCGACAGCACGTACGGGGGACTGGGTCGATCCCCAATTTGCGTATTCTGCCTTTTCGACCGGCTGAGTGCCTGCACGCTCGTTTCGTGGGTTGGCTTAGGCATATGGAGTTCATTCGATGTCTAGGCATACGGAGTTCATTCCCAGTCTAAGATTTTGAGCCATAGTGCACATGCTGGGCTCGAGCATGTGTTGGTGCCGCATTTTTTTCACCTGGGGCACCATCGTCGGAGCACCGTCGGAGAGCCTAGCCGGTGGCATTGGGGGTTCCGGTGATTGGGGGGGCCGAGGGGTGTGCGTACATGATGTGCGATGGGTGCTGGTACTTGTGTCACAGGCTCTGACCTTAGACTCAGAAACCGTGCAGCCTTAGGCTTGGAATCTCCTTTTTTATGCCTAGGTCAGCCTAAAACACAAGCGTACGGGCACTACAACTATGGGAAGGGCTGATTACGCAAGTTAAAGAGAAACAGGATAAGAAGGCAGAATTCTGGAAATGCTCTTGTATTCACTGAAATAGAAGTGTTTGATGGTGTACAAATAAGGGAAGAGCAGCCCTCTATTTATAGTTGAGGCTCTAGCTTACACTTAATGGCAATATCCCTAGAATAAAGGCTAAAATCATGGGGTTATACAGATTACAACCAATCAGGATGCTAACTTTTGATTTTCAGGGTCCACCAAATCTGCCAGGATGCTGCTACTGATCCTGCCTGCTTCCAGAAGCTTCCCTTACGTGTCCAGCACCTTGGGCCCTTCTGGATGTGGTACGGGCAGCTTGTATGCCAGGCCTTGGTCTCACGGGTTGGCCTGCAAGTTCGGCGGGTGTTCTGAACTCGTTTGCTATGCTTTGTGCGCAGATACCTGCCAGCACGCCTGGTCTAAGGGCCTCAAGCTCTGGCTCACCTGCTGGTGCGCCTGATGTGCCTAGCGCACCCACCCAAGGTGTGATATTCTCCCCCACCTAATTGCGCAATGCCCTCATTGTGTCTTCTGCATGGTACTGCCTGATCTGGTCCCCGAACTGCCATAAGTCATCTACTGGTTCCCAGCTCACCTCACTGTCTGGAAGTCTCTTCCAGCGTACCAAGTACTCTTATCTTGGCTGATAGTTCTTCTGTCTCACCTCCCGATCAGCTATGATGTTGTGGACCTCCTTTTCATATGAAGCCCTTGCTCTCAATGGCGCACGCTTTGACTCTGTCCATCCTAGATCTCTCTCATCCTTATGGAATGGCTTGAGCATGCTCACATGGAACATCAGGTGTACCCTCAGCTTGGGTGGCATATCCAGCTTGTAGGAAACCTTGCCTACCCTCTTGACTCCTCAGTCACACCCCACTTAAACCTGTCAAAGGCTTCCTGGCACCCTACGCTCCACTCCCATGCTTTCCCTTTCTTGAGCAAGTCAGTCAATGGCGTGGCTATTGCTGAGTGACCTTTGATGAAGCACCTGTAGTACTTGACTAGCCCAAGGAACATCTTAACTTAGTGACCTTGGCTGGTGGTTGCCACTCCAGGATGGCATGTATCTTGCCTTCATCCATGCGTATCCTGCCACCTCCCACTATGTGGCCAAGGAACGGGATCTCTTGTTGGGCGAATGAGCACTTCTCCCTCTTGACAAACAGCTTGTGCGACCGCAACACGTCGAACACCTATCTCAAGTGGTCTACATGCTCTCCAAACGTCTGGCTGTAGATCACAAATGTCATCCAAATAAACCACAACCAAATCGATCAAGGAATGACTGAAAGTACATTGTTCATAAGGGTCGGCAAGAATGATTGCTAGGGCGTTCAATGAGTCCGAAAGGCATCACCACCCGAACTCATCACGAATCATACCGAGTTGAACAACATTCTGTCTTTGGCTCATCTCAGCCTCCCACGATCCTGACTTGAATAGTAAGCCTTGAACCTCAAATCCAGCTTGGTGAACCACCTTACGCTCCAGTTGGATCGAACAAGTCCGCAATGAGTGGGATGGGGTACTTGTTCTTGATTGGTCAGCTTGTTCAAACCCGATAGTCTATGCACAGGCTGGCACTACCCATCATGCTTGCGTTGAAAGAGAACCGATGCAACCATAGGGTGCCCTTCGAATGGTCTGAATGCAAGCCAGTATCAACTAACTCTTTGAGCTACTTCCTCAACTCTTCCAACTCTGGTGGAGACATTCGGTAAGGGCTCTAGCTGGTGGCTTGGCTTCGGACACTAGCTCGATCTTGTGGTCCACCTCCCTTTTAGTGGTAGCTTGCTAGGTAGCTTTACGGGCATCACATCACTAAAGGTCTTCAGCACCTTTAGCACCTCCAAGGGTGACTCGGTCTCCTTCTCCCTTGGCTCATCATATTTCAGGGCTACCAAGAAAGTGTCTTCTTGTCTACTTACCGTCTTGGCAAATTGGATGGCTGACACCACCATGACCTAACTCCAGACCCTCTCCTCAATGGCACTAGGCATTGGCACCGTGCATCCAAGATGCAAACAAAATCGACAAAAGGCACAAGGAGGTGTTAATCCGAATAAAGAAATCAACCCAATCACAAACTCATAGTCGTGAAGGGTATTACCTCAATGGTCTCCTTGCCTTTCCAGTCTCCAAGCTGTAACTCCACTCCGCGCGCTACTCCAATGGCTAAAACTTCCTTGGAGTTCACCATTTGATGTACCAGTCCCTTTTTGCACCTTTAGTCTGAGCTTCCGGGCTCTATCACCTGAAATAAAAAGATGTGAGGCACCTGTGTCCACCAGTGCACTCACTTTCTGACCCGTAACCATCAGATCCGTAAACATCAAGCCCTTTGGCTTGCGGCTCCCCTTACTCTGGACAACATTGAGCACCAATGACCTAAGCTTTATTGCCCCTGACTCTGCCTCCTCGTCAGACTCCTTGTCTACAGCAGCCAGCTTGCCTTTCTATGGGTAATTTCCCGCTATGTGGCTCCCTCCACATAGGTAGCATGCTAGTGGCTCTCAGTCCCCTATTGCTTTCGACTTGCCTGCTGGTGGCTTCCTCTCACCATCCTTGGTTGAACGGTCTCCGTCTCCATCCTTGGACTCCCAGTCATGGTCCTTCCCCTTAGACTTCTTCTTTCGATCCCTATCATCCCTGCCCTTACCCTTGGGCTTGGTAGACTCAAACTTGTTCAGAGGCTTAAACTCTATCAAGGCCTCGGTAGTAGTCATGGCTTTAGCCAAGTCATGAACTCCTCTCCTTTGTAGCTCATGCTTTACCCATGGCTTCAGCCCATCCAAGAAAGCAAATAAGGCATCCTTCTCGCCTAGATTCGAGATCTGTAGCATCAGTTCAGAGAATTTCTAGACATACTCCCTTATGTCCCCTTGCTGGCTCAACCTGCGCAACTTTGCCCGCGCCTCGTCATCGACATACTCAGGGTAAAATTATTCTCTGAACTCCTTTTGGAACTCTACCCAGTTTCCAATCTTGGCGCTCCCACGCCTGACATCATCACACCTGCGCCTTTACCATAATAAGGCTACATCAGTGAGATACATAGCAGCAGTGCTTACCTTTATCGCCTCATCTTGCATGCCCTTGGCCTGGAAGTACTGCTCCATACCCCAAAGGTAGTTATCTACTTCCTTGGCCACCCTAGTCCCCTTGAACTCCTTAGGCTTGGGGATATCCAATCTGGACTTGGACACTCCAGCAAACATGCCATTCCCAATGGCAGTCTTGCAAGCAATGAGCTCATTGGTAAGCTCCTCCATCCGCTGGCGCATGGCCTCCATGCCATCACACAAGGTCAGCACTTCAGCCTCCAAAGTTTGATTCTTTTAGGTGAACACGTCCAAGCCTTTGTTGAGAGTAGCTTGCAGCTCACTTTGGATCTCCTCCCCCATGGAGTCTAGCGATGCAATGTGAGTCTCTACCCCCTCAAGCTTCTCCCCCATGTCGTCCATGGTCACCTCCACCTTGGCCAGCCTACCATCCATGGTGGACTAGATATCTCTAGAACTGGCTTTCCTCCCTCTTCCATGCCCATGCTCTTGTGCCTCTGGTTGTTGGTTAGTAGCGTCACTTTAGGATGCCATCTCCTCTAACCTGCACAACACAAACATGCAGAATCGAACTTGCTCTAATACCAACTGTCATGGGCTCTAACCTTAGACTTAGAAACCGTGCGGCCTTAGGCTTGGAATCTCCTCTTTTATGCCTAAGTCAGCCTAAAACACAAGCGTACGGGCACTAGAACAATAGGAAGGGCTGATTATGCAAGTTAAAGAGAAACAGGATAAGAAGGCAGAATTCTGGAAATGCTCTTGTATTCACTGAAATAGAAGTGTTTGATGGTATACAAATGAGGGAGGAGCAGCCCTCTATTTATAGTTGAGGCTCCAGCTTACACTTAATGGCAATATCCCTAGAATAAAGGCTAAAATCATGGGATTATACAGATTACAATCAATCAGGATGCTAACTCCTGATTTTCAGGGTCAACCAAATCTGACAGGATGCTGCTGCTGATCCTGCCTGCTTCCAGAAGCTTCCCTTGCGTGTCCAGCACCTTGGGCCCTTTTGGATGTGGTGCAGGCAGCTTGTATGCCGGGCCTTGGTCTCACGGGCTGGCCTGCAAGTTAGGCGGGCGTTCTGAACTCGTTTGCTAGGCTTTGCGCGCAGATACCCGCCAGCACGCCTGGTCTGCGGGCCTCAACCTCTGGCTCGCCTGCTGGTGCATTTGATGTGCCTGGCGCGCCTGCCCAGGGTGTGACACTTGGCCCTTATATTGGCCCCCTATCCCTCATCAAACCTCAAGAACTCACACCCTTTAAAGAGCATTTGAGATTTTATAGGTTTGCAGCTAGTAGCCATTAAAGTGTTTGAAATGGGGACACTCATTTCAAACGGTCGCAAAATTTTCTCCACTTAGAGTTTTTAGCTGAATTTTTTTGTGCAAGCCAACAAAAATACAAGGATCACCTCTACCAAATTTGGGGACAAAACACTTTCTAAAAAAATTTTAAACAATCCCGAACCGCAAAATGTTTCAAAAATCATGAAAAATCGAAAACTGGTCATCTTGCCATGAAACTTCACATGAAGGCTTAGGGGACCATTGTATGAATTTAAAAGCCACAAAAAAGGCATTGGCATGGCAGAAATATGAAGATGTGCTTGAACCCACCTACCACCCGTTCGATCTCCGGCTTGCGCATCCTGCCTCTCTGGTAGGCTGAGCGCCCGCACGCTCGTTTCGTGGGTTGACTTAGGCATACGGAGTTCATCCCCAGTCTAAGCATATAGAGTTCATTCCCAATCTAAGATCAGATCGGACTGAGGGTTGCGGCAATAGGATCGGCACATGCAGGGGGGACGGGGCTAATCCCCGGCTTGCTCATTCTGCCTCTCTGGTCGGCTGAGTGCCCGCACGCCCATTTTGTGGGTTGGCTTAGGCATAGGGAGTTCATTCCAGGTCTATGCCCTAGCTGGATCGAGGGTTGTGGCAACGGGATCGACAGCACGCAGAGGGGGACCGGGCCGATCCCCGGCTTGCACATTATGCCTCTCCGGCTGGCTGAGCGCCCGCACGTTCATTTCGTGGGTTGACTTAGGCATACGAAGTTCATTCCCAATCTAAGATCGGATCAAACCCAGGGTAGTGGCAGCAGGATCGACAGCACACAGGGGGGACCGAGCCGATCCCCGACTTACGCATTCTGCCTCTACGGTCGGCTGAGTGCCCGCACGCTCGTTTTGTGGGTTAGCTTAGGTATACGGAGTTCATTCCATGTCTAAGCATACGGAGTTCATTCCCAGTCTAAGATCAGATCGGATCGAGGGTTATGGCAGCAGGATCGACAGTACGTAGGGGGGATCGAAACGATCCCTGACTTGTGAATTTTGTCTCTCCGGCCAGCTGAGCTCCCTCACGCTCGTTTCATGGGTTGGCTTAGGCATACGGAGTTCATTCCACGTCTAAGCCCCAGCTGGACCGAGGGTTGTGGCGGCAAGACCAGCAGCGGGATCAGCAGCACACAGAGGGGGATCGGGCTAATCCTCGACTTACGCATTATGCCTCTTCGGCCGACCTTTCCAGCACCCGCACGCTCGTTTCGTGGGTTGACTTAGGCATACGAAGTTCATCCCCAATCTAAGCATACGAAGTTCATTCCCAGTCTAAGATCGGATAGGACTGAAGGCAACGACAGCACGATCGACAGCACACAAAGGGGATCGAGCCGATCCTCGACTTGCACATTCTGCCTCTCCGGTCGGCTGAGCGCCCGCACGCCCGTTTCGTGGGTTGGCTTAGGCATAGGGAGTTCATTCCATGTCTAAGCCTCAGTCGAACCGAGGGTTATGGCAGCGGGATCGGTAGCACGCAAGGGGGACCAGGCCGATCCCTGGCTGGCGCATTCTGCCTCTCCAGCCGGATGAGCACCCGCACGCCCGTTTCATGGGTTGGCTTAGGCATAGCGAGTTCATTACATGTCTAAGCTGCAGCCGGACCGAGGGTTGTGGTAGCGGGATCGACAGCACGCAGAGGGGGACCGAGCCGATCCCCGACTTGCGCATTATGCCTCTTCAATCGACTCAGTGCCCACACGCTCGTTTCATGGGTTGACTTATGCATACGGAGTTCATTCCCAGTCTAAGATTGCACCGGACCAAGGGTTGCGGCAGCAGGATCGACAACACGTAGGGGAGGACTGGGCCGATCCTCGGCTTGCGCATTCTGCCTCTCCAACTGGCTAAGCACCCGCATGCTCATTTCGTAGGTTGGCTTAGGCATACGGAGTTCATTCCCAGTTTAAGATTTTGAGCCACAGTGCACATGCTAGACTCGGGCATGTACTGGTGCCATAGTTTTCTAACCCAGGGCACCATCACCGGAGCATCGCCGGAGAGCCTAACCGACGGCATAGGGGTTCCGACGATTGGGGGGCCGGGGGGTGTGTGCACATGATGTGCGATGGGTGCTGGTACTTGGCCCTTATATTGGCCCCCTATCCCCCATCAAATCTTGAGAACTCACACCCCCTTAAAGAGCATTTGAGATTTTATAGGTTTGCTGCCAGTAGCCATTAAAGTGTCTGAAATGGGAACACTTTTTTCAAATGGTCACAAAATCTTCTCCATTTCGAGTTTTTAGCTAAACTTTTTTATGCATGCCAAAAAAAATACAAGGATCGCCTCTACCAAATTTGGGGACCAAACTCTTTTTGAAAAAATTTTAAAAAATCCTGAACCGCAAAAAGTTTTAAAAATCATGAAAAATAGAAAACGGGTAGTCTTGCCACGAAACTTCACATCAAGGCTTAGGGGGCCATTGTATAAATTTACAAGCCATAAAATGGCATTGGCACGGCAGAAATATGAAGATCTGCTTGAACCCACCTACCACTCATTCGATCCCCCGCTTGCGCATCCTGCCTCTCTGGTCGGCTGAGCGCCCGCACGCTAGTTTCGTGGGTTGACTTAGGCATATGGAGTTCATCCCCAGTCTAAGCATAAGGAGTTCATTCCCAGTCTAAGATCAGACCGGACCGAGGGTTGTGGCAGCAAGATCGATAGCACGTAAGGGGGATCGGGTCGATCCCCGACTTACGCATTCTGCCTCTCTTGTCGGCTGAGCACCCGCACACCCGTTTTATGGGTTGGCTAGGCATAGGGAGTTCATTCCATGTCTAAGCCCCAGTCAGACCGAGGGTTGTGGCAACAGGACCAGCAGCACACAGAAGGGGATCGGACCGATCCCCAGCTTGTGCATTATACCTCTCCGACTGGCTGAGCGCCCGTACGCTCATTTTGTGGGTTGACTTAGGCATACGAAGTTCATTCCCAATCTAAGATCGGATCGAACCCAGGGTTGCGGCAGCAGGATCGATAGCACACAGGGGGGATCGGGCCGATCCCTGACTTGCGCATTCTGCCTCTCCAGCCGGCTGAGCGCCCGCACGCCTGTTTCATGGGTTGGCTTAGTTATATAGAGTTCATTCCATGTCTAAGCATACGAAGTTCACTCCCAATCTAAGATCGGACCAGACCAAGGGTTGCGATAGCAGGACCAGCAGTAGGATCGATAGCACGTAGGGAGGGACCGAGCCGATCCCTGGCTTGCACATTCTGCCTCTCTGATTGGCCTTTTCGACCGACTGAGTGCCCGTACGCTCATTTCGTGGGTTGACTTAGGCGTACGGAGTTCATCCCCATCTAAGCATACGGAGTTCATTCCCAATCTAAGATCGGATCGGACTGAGGGTTGCGGCAACAGGATCAGCAGCACGCAGGGGTGACCGGACCGATCCTTGGCTTGCGCATTCTGCCTCTGCAGCCGGCTGGGCTTGAGCATGTGCTGGTGCCATATTTTTTTGTCAGGGCACGATCACCGGAGCATCGTCGGAGCATCACCGAAGAGCCTAACCGATGACATTGGGGGTTTCGTCGATTGGGGGGGTCGGGGGGTGTTCACACATGATGTGCGATGGGTGCTGGTACTTGGCCTTTATATTGGCCCCCTATCCCTCATCAAACCTCCAGAACTCACACCCCCTTAAAGAGCATTTGAGATTTTATAGGTTTGCTGCCAGTAGCCATTAAAGTGTCTGAAATGGGGACACTTTTTTCAAATGGTCACAAAATCTTCTCCACTTTGAGTTTTTAGCTGAATTTTTTTGTGCATACTAGCAAAAATACAAGGATCACCTCTACCAAATTTGTTGACAAAACTCTTTCTAAAAAAATTTTAAAACATCTCGAACCGTAAAAATTTTGAAAATCGTGAAAAATAGAAATCGGGTCGTCTTGCCATGAAACTTCACATGAAGGCTTAGGGGACCATTGTATGAATTTACAAGCCATAAAAATGGCATTGGCATGGCAGAAATAAGAAGATGTGCTTGAACCCACCTACCACCCATTTGATCTTCGGCTTGCGCATCCTGCCTCTCTGGTCGGTTGAGCACCCGTACGTTCGTTTTGTGGGTTGACTTAGGCGTACGGAGTTCATCCCCAGTCTAAGCATACGGAGTTCATTCCCAATCTAAGATCGGACCGGATCGAGGGTTGCGGCAACAGGATCAGCAGCATGCAGAGGGGACGAGGCCCGATCGCCGACTTCTGCATTCTGCCTCTCAGGCTGACTGATCGCCCGTACGCCCGTTTCATGGGTTGGCTTAGGTGTAGGGAGTTCATTCCATGTCTAAGCCCCAACCGGACAGAGAGTTGTGGTAGTGGGACCGGCAGCACGCAAAGGGGGACCAGGCTGATCGCCGGCGTATGCATTATGCCTCTCTGGTCGGCTTAGCATCCGCTGCTCTTTTCATGGGTTGACTTAGGCATACAGAGTTCATTCCCAATCTAAGATCGGACCAGACCGAGGGTTGTGGTAGCAGGATCGACAGCACGCAGGGGGACCGGGCCGGTCCCCAACTTGCATATTCTGCCTCTCCGACCGGCTGAGCACCAGCACGCTCATTTCATGGGTTGGCTTGGGCATACGGAGTTCATTCCCAATTTAAGATCAGACCAGACTGAGGATTATGGCAGCAGGATCGGTAGGACGCAGGGGGGATCGAGCCGATCCCCGACTTACGCATTCTACCTCTCCAGCCGGTTGAGTGCCCGTAAGCTCGTTTCGTGGGATGGCTTAGGCATACAAAGTTCATTCTGTGTCTAAGCCCCAACTGGATCGAGGGTTGTGGCAGCAGGACCGGCAGCGGGATGGGTAGCACGCAAAGGGGGATCGGGCTGATCCCCGGCTTGCGGATTATGCCTTTCCGACCGACCTCTCCTAGCCGGCTAAGTGCCCGCATGCTTGTTCCGTGGGTTGACTTAGGCATACGGAGTTCATCCCCAGTCTAAGCATACGAAGTTCATTCCCAGTCTAAGATCGGATCGAATAAAGGGTTGCAGTAGCAGGATCGGTAGCACGCAGGGGGGACCGGGTCGATCCCCAGCTTACAGATTCTGCCCGTATGCCCGTTTCGTGGGTTGGCTTAGGTATAGGGAGTTCATTCCATGTCTAAGCCACAGTCGGACCGAGGGTTGTGGTAGTGGGATGAACAACACACAGAGGGGGACCGGGCCGATCCCCGGCTTGCGCATTATGCCTCTTCGGTCGGCTCAACGCCCGCACACTCGTTTTGTTGGTTGACTTATGCATACGGAGTTCATTCCCAATATAAGATCAGACCAGACTGAGGGTTACAGTAGTAGGATCGATAGCACACAAGGGGGGATCAGGCTGATCCCCGGCTTGCACATTATGCCTCTCCGACCGACTGAGCGCTCGCACGCTCTTTTCGTGGGTTGGCTTAGGCATACGAAGTTCATTCCATGTCTAAGCATACAAAGTTCATTCCCAGTCTAAGATTTTGAGCCACGGTGCACATGCTGGGATTGGCCTTGTGCTGGTGCCGCATTTTTTTCGCCCGAGGCACCATCGTCGGAGCATTGCCGAAGAGCCTAACCGACGACATTGGGGGTTCTGACGATTGGGGGGGCCGGGGGGTGTGCGCATATGATGTGTGATGGGTGCTGGTACTTGGCCCTTATATTGGCCCCCTATCCCTCATCAAACCTTGAGAACTCACACCCCCTTAAAGAGCATTTGAGATTTTATAGGTTTGCTGCCAGTAGCCATTAAAGTGTCTGAAATGGGGACAAGTTTTTCAAACAGTCACAAAATCTTCTCCACTTTGAGTTTTTAGCTGAATTTTTTTATGCATGCCAAAAAAAATACAAGGATCACCTCTACCAAATTTGGGGACAAAACTCTTTCCAAAAAAATTTTAAAAAATCTCAAACTACAAAAAGTTTCAAAAATCATGAAAAATAGAAAACGGGTCGTCTTGCCACGAAACTTCACATGAAGGCTTAGGGGACCATTGTATGAATTTAAAAGCCATAAAAATGGCATTGGCAATGTAGAAATATGAAGATGTGCTTGAACCCACCTACCACCCGTTCAATCTTCGGCTTACGCATTCTGCCTCTTTGGTCGACGGAGCGCCCTCACGCTTGTTTCGTGGGTTGACTTAGGCAAATGGAGTTCATCCCCAGTCTAAGCATACGGAGTTCATTCTCAATCTAAGATCAGATCAGACCGAGGGTTACGACAACAGG
The DNA here is from genome assembly GCF_002303985.1 of Durio zibethinus. The sequence goes on along the minus strand of NW_019167826.1, from coordinate 28,296,508 downwards.
ATCGGCAGCACGTAGGGGGACTGGACCGATCCCCAACTTGCGCATTCTACCTCTCTGGCCGATTGAGCGCCTGCACGCTCATTTCATGGGTTGGCTTAGGCATAGAGAGTTAATTCCATGTCTAAGCCCCAGTTGAACCGAGGGTTGTTGTAGCAGGACCGGCAGCGGGATAGGCAGCACGCAGAGGGGGCCCGGGCTGATCCCCAGCTTGCGCATTATGCCTCTCCGATCGGCCTCTCCGACCAGTTGAGCGCCAACACGCTCATTTTGTGGGTTGACTTAGGCATACGGAGTTCATCCCCAGTCTAAGCATACGGAGTTCTTTCCCAGTCTAAGCACACAGGGGGGACCGGGTCGATCCTTGGCTTACGCATTCTGCCTCTCCGGTCGGCTGAACACCTGCACGCCTGTTTCGTGGGTTGGCTTAGGCATAGGGAGTTCATTCCATGTCTAAGCCCCAGTTGGACAGAGGGCGTGGCAGTGGGACCGGCAGTACACAGAGGGGGACTGGGCCGATCCCCGGCTTGCACATTATGCCTCTCCAGTCGGCTGAGCACTCGAACGCTTGTTTCGTTGGTTGGCTTAGGCGTACGAAGTTCATTGCATGTCTAAGCATACGGAGTTCATTCCCCATCTAAGATTTTGAGCCACGGTGCACATGATGGGCTCGGGCATGTGCTGGTGCCGTATTTTTTTTGCCCGGGGCACCATCGTCGGAGCATTGCCAGAGAGCCTAACCGGTGGCATTAGGGGTTCCGGCGATTGGGGGGTCGGGGGGTGTGCGCACATGATGTGCGATGGTTGCTAGAACTTGGCCCTTATATTTGGCCCCCTATCCCTCATCAAACCTTGAAAACTCACACCCCCTTAAAGAGCATTTGAGATTTTATAGGTTTGCTGCCAGTAGCCATTTAAGTGTTTGAAATGGGGACACTTTTTTCAAACGGTTACAAAATATCCTCCACTTTTTTCAAACGGTCACAGAATTTTTTTTTGCATGCCAAAAAAAAAAAGGATCAACTCTACCAAATTTGGGGACAAAACTCTTTCTAAAAATATTTTAAAAAATCTCGAATCACAAAAAGTTTTAAAAATCATGAAAAATAGAAAACGGGTCGTCTTGCCACGAAACTGCACATGAAGGCTTAGGGGACCATTGTATGAATTTACATGCCATAAAAATGGCATTGACATGGCAGAAATATGAAGATGTGCTTGAACCCACCTACCACCCGTTCGATCCCCGGCTTACACATCCTGCCTCTTTAGTTGGCTGAGCGCCCACCGGTCGTTTCGTGGGTTGACTTAGGCAATACGGAGTTCATCCCCCAGTCTAAGCATACGAAGTTCATTCCTAGTCTAAGATCAGACTGGACCGAGGGTTGCGGTAGCAGGATCGACAGTACGCAGGGGGGAGTGGGCCGATCCCTAGCTTGCGGATTCTACCTCTCCGGTCGGCTGAGCACCCGCACACCCATTTCATGGGTTGGCTTAGGCATAGGAAGTTAATTCCATGTCTAATCCCCAGCTAGACCGAGGGTTGTGGCAGCAAGACCGGCAGCACGCAGAGGGATCCCCGACCGATCCCCGGCTTGCTTGTTATGCCTCTCTGGTCGGCTCAGCGCCCGCACGCTCATTTCGTGGGTTGACTTAGGCATACGGAGTTAATTCCTAGTCTAAGATCGGACCAAACTGAGGGTTGCGGTAGCAGGATCGACAGCACGTAAGAGGGACTGGGTCGATCCCCGACTTGCGTATTATGCCTCTCCGGCAGACTGAATGCCCGCACGCCCGTTTCGTGGGTTGGCTTAGGCATACAGAGTTCATTCCAAGTCTAAGCATGCGGAGTTCATTCACAGTCTAAGATTTTGAGCCATGGTGCACATGCTGGGCTCAGGCATGTGCTGGTGCTGCATTTTTTTTGCTCGGGGCACCATCACCGAACCATCACCGGAGAGCCTATCTGATAGCATTGGGGGTTCCAGCCATTGGGGGGCTGGGGGGTGTGCGCACATGATGTGCGATGGGTGCTGGTACTTGGTCCTTATATTGGCCCCCTATCCCTCATCAAACCTCAAGAACTCACACCCCCTTAAGGAGCATTTGAGATTTTATAGGTTTGCTGCCAGTAGCCATTAAAGTGTTTGTAATAGGGACACTTTTTTCAAACGGTCACAAAATCTTCTCCACATCGAGTTTTTAGCTGAATTTTTTTGTGCATGCCAAAAAAAATACAAGGATCACCTCTACGAAATTTGGGACAAAACTTTTTCTAAAAAAATTTTAAAAAATCCCGAACCGGAAAAAGTTTTGAAAATCGTGATAAGTAGAAAATGGGTCGTCTTGCCACGAAACTTCACATGAAGGCTTAGGGGACCATTGTATGAAATTACAAGCCATAAAAATGGCATTGGCAAAGCAGAAATATGAAGATGTGCTTGAACCCACCTACCACCCGTTTGATCCCCGGCTTGCGCATCCTACCTCTCTGGTCGACTGAGCGCCCACACGCTCATTTTGTGGGTTGACTTAGGCATACGGAGTTCATCCCCAGTCTAAGCATACGAAGTTCATTCCCAGTCTAAGATCAAACTAGATCAAGGTTTGCGGTAGCAGGATTGGCAGCACGCAGGGGGGACCGAGTCGATCCCTGACTTGGGCATTCTGCCTCTCCAGCTGACTGAGTGCCTGCACGGTCATTTAGTGGGTTGGCTTAGGCATAGGGAGCTCATTCCATGTCTAACCCCGAGCTGGATCGAGGGTTGTAGTAGTGGGACTGACCGGCTCAGTTTACACATTGTGCCCCTCTGACCGGCTCAGTGCTGGCAGGCTCATTTCATGGGTTGACTTAGGCATCGGACCAGACCGAGGGTTGTGGCAGCAAGATCGATAGCATGCAGGGGGGACCAGGTTGATCCTCAGCTTGCGCATTCTGCCTCTCCGGCTGGCTGAGTGCCCGCACGCTCGTTTCGTGGGCTGGCTTAGGCATACGGAGTTCATTCCCAGTTTAAGATCGAACCAGATCGAGGGTTGCGGTAGTAGGACCAGCAGCAGGATCGGTAGCACACAAGGGGGGATCGGGCCGATCCCCGACTTACGCATTCTACCTCTCCAGCCGGCTGAGCGCCCGCACTCTCGTTTCATGGGTTGGCTTAGGCATACAGAGTTCATTCTGTGTCTAAGCCCCAACCGGACCGAGGGTTGTGGCAGTAGGACCGGCAGCGAGATTGATAGCACGTAGTGGGGGACCGGGCTGATCCCTGGCTTGTGCATTATGCCTCTCCGACCAGCTGAGGGCCCGCATGCTTGTTTCATGGGTTGACTTAGGCATACGAAGTTCATCACCAGTCTAAGCATACGGAGTTCATCCCCAGTCTAAGATCGGATCAGACTGAGGGTTGCGACAGCAGGATCGGTAGCACGCAGGGGGGATCAAGCCGATCCCCGGCTTGCGCATTCTGCCTCTCCGGTCGGCTGAGCACCCGCACGCTCATTTCGTGGGTTGGCTTGGGCATACGGAGTTGATTCCCAGTCTAAGATCAGACCGGATCGAGACTTGCGGTAGCAGGATCGATAGCACGCATGAGGGACTAGGCCGATCCCTGGCTTGCGCATTCTACCTCTCCAATCGGCTAAGCACCCGTACGCTCATTTCATGGGTTGGCTTAGGCATGCGGAGTTCAATCCATGTCTAAACATACGGAGTTCATTCCCTGTCTAAGATTTTGAGCCACGATGCCGCATTTTTTTCACCCGAGGCATTTCGTGGGTTGACTTAGGCATATGGAGTTCATCCTCAGTCTAAGCATACGGAGTTCATTCTCAGTCTAAGATCAGACCAGACCGAGGTTTGTGACAGCAGGATCAACAGCATGCAAAGGGGACTAGCCTGATCCCCGACTTGCACATTCTGCCTCTCTGGCTGGCTGAGCGCCCGTACGCTCGTTTCGTGGGTTGGCTTAGGCATAGGGAGTTCATTCCATGTCTAAGCCCCAGTCAGATCGAGGGTTATGGCAGGGGGATCGATAGCACGCATAGGGGGATCAGGTCGATCCTCGGCTTGTGCATTATGCCTCTCTGATTGGCTCAGCGCCCGCACGCTCGTTTCATGGGTTGACTTAGGCATACGGAGTTCATTCCCAGTCTAAGATCGGATCGGATTGAAGGTTGCGATAGTAGGATCGGTAACATGCAGTGGGGATCAGGCCGATCCCCAACTTGCGCATTCTGCCTCTCCGGTCGGTTGAACGCCCACATGCCCGTTTCATGGCTTAGCTTAGGCATAGGGAGTTCATTCCATGTCTAAGCCCTAGTCGAACCGAGGGTTGTGGTAGCGGGACCGATAACACGCTCGTTTCGTGGGTTGACTTAGGCATACAGAGTTCATTCCTAGTCTAAGATCAGACCAGACCGAGGGTTGCGGTCGTAGGATCGACAGTATGCAGAGGGGACTGGGTCGATCCCTGGCTTGCGCATTCTGCCTCTCCGACCGGCTGAGCGCCCGCACACTCATTTCCTAGGTTGGCTTAGGCATACGGAATTCATTCCATGTCTACGCATATAGAGTTCATTCCCAGTCTAAGATCGGACCAGATCGAGGGCTGCAGCAGCAGGATCGACAGCATGCAGGGGGGATCGAGCCGATCCTCGGCTTGCACATTCTGCCTCTCCGGTCGGCTGAGTGCCCGCACACTCATTTCGTGGGTTGACTTAGGCATACGGAGTTCATTCCATGTCTAAGCCCCATCCAGACTGAGGGTTATGGCAACAGGACCGGCAGCGGGATCGACAGCACGTAGAAGGGGACCGGACTGATCCTCGACTTACGCATTATGCCTCTCTGGTTGGCTGAGCGCTTGCACGCTCGTTTTGTGGGTTGACTTAGGCACACGAACTTCATCCCCAGTCTAAGCATACAGAGTTCATTCCCAGTCTAAGATCAGACCGGACCGAGGGTTGCGGTAGTAGGATAAGCAGCACGCAGGTAGATCAAGCTGACCCCAGCTTGCGCATTCTGCCTCTCTGGCCGACTGAGCACCTGCACACCTGTATCATGGGTTGGCTTAGGCATAGGGGAGTTCATTCCATGTTTAAGCCCAGCCGGACTGAAGGGTTGGTGGTAGCTGGGACAGACAGTAACGTAGAGAGGGGATCCCAGGTCGATCCCTGGCTTACGGCATTATGCCTCTTCACCAAGCTCAGCGCTTGCATGCTCATTTCGTGGGTTGACTTATGCATACGGAGTTCATTCCCAATCTAAGATCAGACTGGACCAAGGGTTGCAGTAGCAGGATCGACAGCACGTAAGGGGGGCTGGGCTAATCCCCGACTTGTGCATTCTGCCTCTCCGGTCAGTTGAGCGCCTGTACGCCCATTTCAAGGGTTGGCTTAGGCATAGGGAGTTCATTGCATGTCTACGCCCTAGCCAGATCGAGGGTTGTGGCAACGGGACTGGCAGCACGTAGAGGGGGACCAGGCCAATCCCCGACTTGCGCATTATGCCTCTCCGGCTTGCTCAGCGCCCGTACGCTCATTTCGTGGGTTGACTTAGGCATACGGAGTTCATTCCTAGTCTAAGATCGGACCAGACCGAGGGTTGCGACAGTAGGATCGATAGCACGTAGGGGGGATTTGGTCGATCCCCGGCTTGCGTATTCTGCCTCTCCGACCAACTGAGCACCCGCACGCTCGTTTCCTGGGTTGGCTTAGGCATACGAAGTTCATTCCATGTCTAAACATACAGAGTTCATTCCCAGTCTAAGATCAGACCAGACCGAGGGTTATGGCAGCAGGACCAGCAACAGGATCGACAGCACGTAGGGGGGATCAGGCCGATCCCCGGCTTACACATTCTACCTCTCCGACCGGCTGAGTGCCCGCACGCTCATTTCATGGGTTGGCTTAGGCATACGGAGTTCATTCCATGTCTAAGCCCCAATCGGACCGAGGGTTGTGGTAGCAGGACCAGCAGTGGGATCGACAGCAAGCAGAGGGGGACTGGACTGATCCTCAGCTTGCGCATTATGCCTCTCCGGCCGACTAAGTGCCCGCACGCTCATTTGGTGGGTTAACTTAGGCATACGGAGTTCATCCCCAGTCTAAGCATACAGAGTTCATTCCCAGTCTAAGATCGAACCGGATCGAGGGTTGTGGCAGTAGGATCGATAGCACGTAGGGAGGATCGGGCTGATCCTCAGGTTGTGCATTCTGCCTCTCCGATCAGCTGAGCACCCGCACGCTCGCTTCGTGGGTTGGCTTAGGCATACGGAGTTCATTCCATGTCTAAGCATACGGAGTTCATTCCCAGTCTATGATTTTGAGCCACGGTGCATGTGCTGGTGCCGTATTTTTTTCACTCGGGGCACCATCGTTGGAGCATCACCGAAGAGCCTAACCAGCGACATTGGGGGTTCTGACGATTGGGGGGGCTGAGGGGGTGTGCGCACATGATGTACGATGGGTTCTGGTACTTGTGTCACGGGCTCCGACCTTAGACTCAGAAACCTGTGGCCTTAGGCTTGGAATCTCCTCCTTTATGCCTAAGTCAGCCTAAAACACAAGCATACGGGCACTAGAACAACGGGAAGGGCTGATTACGCAAGTTAAAGAGGAACAGGATAAGAAGGTAGAATTCTGGAAATGCTCTTGCATTCACTGAAACAGAAGTGTTTGATGGTGTACAAATAAGGGAGGAGCAGCCCTCTATTTATAGTTGAGGCTCTAGCTTACACTTAATGGCAATATGCCTAGAATAAAGGCTAAAATCATGGGATTATACAGATTACAATCAATCAGGATGCTAACTCCTGATTTTCAGGGTCAACCAAATCTACCAGGATGCTACTGCTGATCCTGCCTGCTTTCCCAGGAAGCTTTCCTTGCGTGTCCAGCACACTTGGGCCCTTTGGATGTGGTGCGGGCCAGCTAGTGGTGCCAGGCGCCTTGGGTCCCACGGGCTGGCCCCTGCAAAGTTGGGCAGGCGTTCTGAACTCGTTGCTATCTTTGCAACACAGATACCCGCTAACACACCTGGTCAACGGGCCTCAACCTTTGGCTCACCTGCTGGTGCACCTGATGTCCTGGCGTGCCTCGCCCCAGGGCATGACATTCTCCCCCACCTAATTTGCCACAACCCTCGTTGCATCTTCTTCATGGTACTACCTATTCTGGTCCCCAGAACTACCATAGTCATTGCTGCTGGTTCCCAACTTACCTCACTGTCTTGAAGTCCTTCCAGCGCACCAAGTACTCTTGTCTTGGCTGATAGTTCTTCTGTCTCAGCTCCCGATCAGTTATGATGATGTAGACCTCCTTCTCATATGAGGCCCTTGCTCCCAATGGTGCACGCTTTGACTCTGCTGTCTTGATCTCCCTCATCCTCATGGAACGACTTGAGTATGCTCACATGGAACACCAAGTGTACCCCCTCAAAATTGGGTGGCATATCCAGCTTGTAGGCCAACCTTGCCTCCTATTGACTCACTCAACAAAAGGTCCCTCATACCTCCGGACTAGGCCTTTGTGGCAGCCCTCTATGGCGCACAAATGGGGGATGCAGCTTCACTAAACCAAAGTCCTCCACCTGGAACTGGCATGTCCCACCTATTTTAGGTCTTGCCCACCTATCCTGGCCGGCCTTATGTAGACAACTCTAGCCAAGGTCAGTTGCTCTTGCCATCCTTGGCAAACTTGTATGCTATTGGATTCAGCCCTACATAACCTGCAGCAATCAAACTGGGTGTTAGTGGTTGTTGCCCTATCATAACCTTAAATGGGCTCTGGTTCGTTGCCTCGCTCCTTTGCAAGTTATAGGAAAACTATGCAATATCTAGCAACTTTGGCCATTCCCTTTGTGTGGCACTCACATAGTGCCTGAGGTATAACTCCAATAGTCCATTCACTCATTCTGTCTACCCATCGATCTACGGATGCATGCTGGTGGAAAAGTTTAAGTCTGACCCCAACAGCTTGAACAACTCAATGCAGAACTTGCCCGTGAAACACCTGTCCGAATCACTAACAATTGGTCCTCCGGCACTCCTCAATACTTAACCATGTCTTCAGGAACAAATCGAGTTGCCTCCCTCGGCTGGGCACCCCTGGTTGTTGGAATGAAGATTCCATACTTGGAAAAACCTGTCCACCATACCATGATGCTTCCAAACCTTCTGCTTTGGGGTAATACGACTATAAAGTCCAGAAGAAACACTCTCCCATGGTCGCTCTGGCACTGGCAATGGCTCCAAGAGACCACCTGGTTTCTTGAGCTCCACTTTGTCCTGTTGGCACACAAGACAAGTCTTCACATAGGCCTCCACATCATCCCTTATGTACGGCCAGTAGTATCGGTCTCGATCAGCGCTAAGGTACGGCTCACTCCGGGGTGTCCAGCCCACCTTGAATCATGGCATTCTTGCAAAACTTCCTTGCGGAGCTTCCCGTGCTGCGACACAAACAGTCTACTACCCTTGGTGTACAGCAAGCCATCCTGCAACCAAAACCGTAGTCTTACCTTACTGGGCGTACTCCATCAAAGCCTTGGT